>CAMGYJ010000010.1:7849466-9049466 GCA_946122785.1 Linum tenue | reverse complement strand
ACGTCTCCACTCTCCTCTCTCTAGCGCCAACGACTTTGATATTTTTGCTGTTGGGTTGAGCGGGTCACCCGCACACTCACCCACAACCCACCCACCACCCGGCGGATGGCTCCCAGCACAATCCGTCACCCACCCACAGACCCACCCACTTAACCAAATTCAGGTAAAATGCGGATGGGTCGGCCCAAACCCGCGGATGATCCGGCCGCATGCCCAGCCCTAGCTGTCGTTTCTTGCCGTTGCCGACATCGAACGACGCCAGTTTCGTCGTTGCTGTCATCTTTCTCTTTTTCTCATCGTTACTAGAAAAACAAGAGAGCAAAGAGGGTAGATCGAGGGGTTTGGAAGGAAGTGTAGCTCTGGTATGCTTTCCTAGAGGGGAAACAAAGATAAAGAGGATGGAAAACAATAGAGAGGAGAGAAGAGGAGTGGTCGTAATTTTGGTGGTGGTTGGAGAGCTGGTGGTCGAAATTTGTGTTTTTCCGGTGGAAACATACAAGAGAGGAGAGGAGAGGAGGGAAGAGACTTAAAAAAGCAAATTATTATTTTTATTTAATCATTGTATTTGTCGAGGATGTGAGGTGGAATTAAAAAATATTATCTTTTATTTTTTATTTTTCAATTATCACATCACTCATTTAATGGCCAATTATTTAAGTTGATTGCCACTTATGATGGATTTAACGGAGATGGACGGAGAGTGATCATTGATGAAACGAAAATATAAATTCAGTGACCATGAATGAAATTACATATTTTTAGTGACCAAATACGAAACTTTTTTGTATTCCCATTTCCCAGTGACCAACCTTGCAATATACTAGGGATGGCAATGGGTCGGGTTGGGTCGGGTTTTGCCAAACCCAAACCCATGAGTTTATCCGTGAAAAAAATCCAGGGTAAAACCCATTGGGTTTGAAAAACTCAAACCCAACCCAACCCGTTGGGTATCCGCGGATTCATGGGTACCCACGGATTTTTGTCGTAAAAAATTTACAATAACAAGTTCTTATCAAGATTAAAGTCAAATATCAATCTCTCAATACAAATTATCCATATACAAAATACTATTATAGAAAATTCAATAACTATACAAATGGTTCAACACCAATCTAGAAAACTCAAGAAAATTGAAGTCAATCACAAATTATCCATAAATAACATGATTAATTGAAAGCTTCTTCCTTTCAATTAAGTTTCTTCACTCTTCACTCGATAACATCAACTTCATTCTACACAATTAGAAAAAAAATTAGACATGTCTCTAGGGATGGCAATTAAACCCATGGCCGCGGGTACCGGACCGCCCCCGACCCAGTCAACGCGGTATGGGGCGGGTATGGTTTTAGCCTCCCCCGCCCCATACCCATACCCATACCCGCCCCACCAAGAGAATTTCTTCACATATCAAAAAATATGTGGATTAAATTGTAATCTATCAATGATGATGATGATAACTCGAGAAAATAAATAGTAGAAATGCAATTGAGTAACCACCTTAATCAAAACCTAATTCATTTCCCTCAATTCTCCTTCCACTCTTTCACTTTCCCCCTTGTCAACAAGATTATGTTAGTTAATTATTACTTAGTAAATGTATCAAGAGTTAGAGCATAATAATTTAAAAAATATTGTAGTCTATATTATATATTAATGGATGTTTTAGGATCATATTCTTTGAATCGTATTTAGAAAATGACCGTGTTTTGTTGACTTCATGATATAATAGGTTTGTTTATGGTTATAATTAAAACTTTTCTTATAAGTTTTAGGTATAATAATGTTGGATGTACGGGGATGCGTATTTTTTTTATTTTTATGAATGTACGGGGATGGGTATTAGCCATGGGTACCCGAGACCCACGGGTATGGGGATGGGTTTGCAAAACATTCCCCCGCATGGGTATGGGGCGGGTATGGGTTTGGGTATTTGAAGATGGGGATGGGGATGATTTAAGCAAACCCGCCCCATTGCCATCCCTATATGTCTCCATAAACATAAATAATATTAGTTGTTTAGAATATTAAATACATCGAGAAAATTAATTTATGGGTGTGGGCGGGTACCCATGGACCGGGTTTACCTAAACCCAAACCCAACCCAATGAATAGTAAACGGGTTTAAACCCAAACCCGGCCCAAAACCCGTCAACACGGATTTTACTTACATTGACCGGGTTGGGTCAGGTGGGTACCCGTGGGTTCGGGTTTTGTTGCCATCCCTACAATATACCCTTCAATACTAGAAGCACAATCGACTTTACACCATTCATCAACCTTTTAATACTAAAACTTATTAGTAATCCCATTGATTAAGGTAAAGATTTCGAACATGCCCAGCTCCCATAGTAGGACGGAGGGTGTGTACAAGGTCCAAAAACGAATTCACCGTCGTATAGCTGACCAGCGATCACGGCTTCATGCAAGCAAGTTGCAGCCTGACCCATACTCCCAACACCGTATCACAAAACTATGCCATATTTCAACGACCACCATGCCTCCAAAGTTGAGGATCGGGAGGGCCCAGCGGTGTCGAAAAAGAGAAAAAAACAGACGACAAACGATCAACAGATAACTGAAATGGACAGGGAAACTGAAAAACAGAATCAAACCCTTGAATGCAACGCTGCGCTGGCCACACATCAATAAAACACAGAATATAAAGAGAGAAGAACCATTCCTGCGACGACTTCAACGTGTATATATATATAATTAAGAAGGAACTTTTCAATCCGGACTTGGAGAGATCCTTTACTATACTGACCAGGCGCCAATTAAGCCATGTATCACAGCGCAACTCTGAGCTTCATTTTGGCCACAAATCGTGGCCCAGGCCATATACCGGCAATAAGTCAGAGAGCTCAAACGACTCTAGCAGCAAACACATCAAATATTGAAACGTACACTTTTTCACAGCCTATCTCTCATGAATTGATGAAAGATCCCGCCTTAACTTGGCTCTAGAAGTAAGTTACTATACACAACATCAACTCTAAAGGAAGCTGGGAAAGAACAGATCCCATATATTATCATCAGCAGCAGTGATACAACAATGCAAAACCATCATCTCCCCTCGGACTTGACCAGCTGGGAGAACACCTTACTCATTGAAGCATTCGAGATGTCATCGTCGATAGGAGACACTCCAAACGGCGCTACAGAGACCGAGCTATCCACTTGGCTTAAGTTGTTGACCTGTGGAGAGAGATCACCAATCATGTTCGTACTGTTATCCTCGGGTTCTCCTGCAGCAACTGCCTCCTGAAGCTGAAGAGCATACTCCAAGTTCCACAACACATCTCCCATGGAAGGTCTGTCTACACCGTACTCAGCCAAGCATTTCTCGGCGGTTTCTCCAAACTTCCTCAGCGAATCTGGTCTGATTTTCCCCACCAGAGACTGATCGATGATCTGCTCCAACTGTCCTTTCTTCTGCCACTTCATCGCCCATTCTGCCAAGTTCACCATTTCCCTAGCCAGAGTGGGATCGATAACGGGCCTCGCACATAGTACTTCGAACAACACCACCCCAAATGAATACACGTCTGATTTATCCGTCAGCTGCTGCCTTCTGAAGTACTCCGGATCGAGGTACCCGAAACTACCTTTGACCGCAGTGCTAACATGGGTCTGGTCGATTTCGGGACCAGTCTTTGAGAGCCCGAAATCGGCCACCTTCGCCATGAGATTCTCATCCAGCAATATATTGGCAGACTTCACATCGCGATGGATAACTGCCTTGGCATAGCCAGTGTGGAGATAATGAAGCCCTCTAGCTGCTCCGATGCAGGCCTCGAGCCTTTCCTTCCACCCCAAGCTAGGATGCTCGGACCCATAGAGATGACTCTTGAGAGTACCGTTCTGCATGTACTCATACACCAAAATCATCTCGTTCTTCTCATCACAGTAACCTATGAGGGAAACGAGATGGCGGTGTCGGAACTGAGAAAGCATCTCAATCTCGGTCTGGAACTCTGCCAGCCCCTGTTGGGATCGAGGGTTGCCCCTTTTACAAGCAACTTCAGTACCATCATTCAGAACTCCCTTGTATACTTTCCCGAACCCACCGATGCCTATAACCCGATTCTCATCAAAGTTGTTCGTGGCATCTGAAACCTGCACGAACGGAATCCGGTACTGGAGGTTGTTGCTAGCAGCCGTTCCATTCGAGTACTTGCTCCCAGTGGTATGAGAATGGCCACTGATCGATATCGGCATCCATGTCTTGGAATGCCCCATGGCTTCCTGCTCCTTTCTTCTTCGGAAAGTCAGAACAAGACATACAACCAAGAATAGTGCAATTGCACATCCAACGACCGCTCCTATAATCGCCCATACTTTGCTCTTGGAACCATGATTTTTTGGAGATACAGCAGCAGAACCACTAAGACTGCCCATGGAGTTGTTCATCTTCATAATCTCGAGCCCATTCAGAAGCGCATCAGGATACGAACCCAAATTACTGGGTCCAATACTCACACGAAGCGTGTTATCAGAGATCAAAGGCGTTACCACATCTCGATAGTAAGCAGCACCAAGAACATTGGACGAAGTTGCGCTGATATCGAAGTCCTTAATAGCCAACAATGAGTTCACGTAAACATCAAACACAAGTTGATTAAGCGAACCATTCTGCCGTATATCACAGAAGTGGAATCTCACAAGATACTGAAACCCAAGATCCACATTGAACTGCCACGTCACATTGAAGTTGTTATTAGGAGTACCTGCTGAAGCCATCTCCGAGGCAGTACCATAGACACTCTTTGGAGCAACCTCCTCTGATGAGCCATCGGCGACATAAGTGACCGCACGAACATTGTTTATCTTCTGCCGAGAGCTCTCCTCGAGTAAGAACTCGCCGTCGGGAACCCAAGTTCGCCACAAGGTGTCATTGGCATAGTTGAGCAATAGCCCGCCCATGTTCACTCTGTAGATTGTTTCCAGAGCTTGCCACACCACTCCGATGAAATCCGCCTTGGGGTTGTACGTGAATGCGCCTTCTTGGATGAGGTTATCTGGCACCGACGTCACTTCCATGGCGTTGACATAGGCGAACGAGTTCGCGGATGGGGCGAATGTGATGGGGAGGGTGCTCGATGTTACATTGATGGAGAACTCCTTGACCTTGATGCCGTTGACAGTGAACTTGCTGAGAAGGCCGTGGTTTGGCGTGGAGACGTCGAAGCTGAATTGGCTCATGTTGTAAGTTGAGTAGACGAAAGGGTAGAAGTGAAGGCGGATGAAATGGCGGCCTGGTCGGTTGATGGAGAATGTGTAGGTGGAAGGCTTGTCGAAGATTCTTGCGGTTTGGTAGAGAGGCGAGGAATCGTCGGGAGTCGGGTTTGTGGAGGTACTGGCGATGACATGGTTAGGGGTGGAGAGAAGCTTTGAATCGGATTTATCGGCGGAAAATACGCGGCTGCCGACCTTGGTGTCTGAGTCGGATCCACAGTTGACAAGGTAATTATCGGCAGGAACAAAATCTAGGGAGGAACATAGGAGGGCTAAGGTTAAGGAGGAGAAAATCCAGATCAAAGTCCTACTACCCATTTTGGTTAGTATTGAGATCTGGGGTTTGAGAAAAAAAAAAGCCACAGATAGAAGATCAAAAGCATAGGAAGGGTGATTGAGTAAGGAAGTGAGACATGATTCTAATCAGAGATTGCATAAGAAGAATCAAGCAGAAGAGGGGAAGGGAGGAAAACTATCAAGAACCCATGAAGATTAGAGGAGAGGGAAGGGGAAAGATGGAACTTTCAGAGATCAAAACGAGGTCCAACCAAAACCCTAGACGAGACGCAGAGGCCAGAAATGGCGAATCCTGGGGGCAGAGGGGTATGGTGTGGTTTGGAGAATGATGGGTAGGGTTTCCTTTTTCTGTCTGGCCCCTTCCTCTCCGACTCCAGACACAAAAAAAAATCTAGCAAATTGACAACCAAAAAATGCTGCAACGAGGCAGCAAGCGATCTGGGGTGCGGGTGGAGGACAACACAGGGTATTGAGAGAAGATACCCAAGATTAGTTTTCCATTTCAATAAAGTAATAGCAGGTTGGGAACAAAGTGAAGAGAAGTTTGGACATACAGAGAAGAGAGAGGGAAGGGGTCAAACAAAATAACGCACAGAGGAAGAGATCAGTTATGGCTTTTTCCTTGAGAGACAGCGGGCCGGCCTAGACGAGACGAAAGACTTGAACATGTTTCGCTGGCACTCCGACAAAATAACAGTTCTTTACTTCTCTTCCCCGTCTTTATGTATTTGGTAGAAGAGACAGAGACTGGGAGACTGGGATTTCCTCTCAAAGGACTCGGAGTGAATTCTTGGTGTGGCTTTAATGGAGGTCGTGGTGGGAGGGAGGGGTAGGGGCGTAGGGCGGAAAATGGGATGGTTCATATTGGATCACACTCTACCAAATCGATGTTTGGACCGGCTCACATCGAATCAAATATAATTTGGTCTGGTTTTTGGTCCCATGAATTTTATAGGGTTAATACCTTATTTTGGTCCGAATTATATCCAAACTTTCTATTTTGGTCCATGGTTTCTGAAATTGCTCCCCTGGCCTGAACTATGCACGATATTTCCTTGTTTGGTCCGGTGCGGATTTTGACCGTCATCTCCATTGATCGTTACTCAAGCGCCAGTTCACTTGCCAAGTCAGCAAAACCAAAATAAATTTTTTGAATTTTTGTAATTATTTTCGTTACCCAATTTTCAAATTTTTTTTTGTTAATTATTATTGTTATTAGAAAAGAAATGAATTAAATAAATTAAAATCCCAACTTTTTAATTTCGGGTTGAATAGAGAATAGTAATTCAAACATGCAAGAAATTTTCTTTGGTTGCACTTCTTGTTAATCTCATCTTATTTGATTGAATTAAACTTGTAAGCTGGTAGGGGTGGAATATTGTCGAATGCTATGACCTCGGTATTTGATTCAAACTTGAGACCAATTTGTTTGTAACTGGTCTATAATCTCATATTGTCGTACTAACCTTGAAGTTCTTGATAGTGTAGACTCCCTGGCTACCGATTCGACAATGTACTTAATCTCCAATTGAATAAAAATTTACTTCACGTCCATCATTTAGAGACCAGTCCAGTTTACCTCTAATAGAAGTTAAGGAGAATACTTCATTATCGCCTCAAATATGTTCCAAAAAGTGACGTTCCAATGAAGTATTTGCTTGTAATAGCAAATTCAAAACCTCTGGAGGCTGCCATCGAGGAGAGACGTTCACTTTACATTGTCTTCAACACAATGAAAACTTTGGTTCATTGGAATTCCTCGTGAGTTTGGTACTTTTGCCCTTCAACATCATCGCTCCACAATATTCATATTTATGTGATGGAGTTTCAATATAAAACACCACGATAACTGCAATAAAATTAAAACTCCAATATTAGAATTACATTTGATTCAAATTATAACATTATAATAAATGAAGGAAACATAGAATTTGAAGTTCGGTATAGGAATCAGTAAAATAAGCAATCTTAGCAGCCAACATAAAATTTGCTAACATATAAATCTAAAACATACATAAAAGCAATGGATTGATAGTAGGAATGTTAACAATTTTTCCATATATACGCTTTTGCCTTATATAAAGAGCATTTTCCTTCTTGCTAATTTTGTCAATGGTTGATCAATTCTCTTAGGGGTCATTTGGATGCAGGTTTTGGGTGTGGGATTTGGGCACAATCCTACATAGTGTGGGATTTTAATTAAAATCACTCATTTGAAAAGCAATTATATGATAATAGATTTTAAATATTAGAGATTTCAGAAACCCACAATTGTGGGATTATGAAATAGCTGATGGTGATCAGCTATTTTAAAATCCCACACAAATCCCACAAATTAAAAACCTGGGTTTTTAAACCAGTGATTTGAGCCAAAATCTCACAAATTAAAAATCTGGATCCAAATGACCCCTTAAACTTTGACTTGTGTGCATCAATTTCTGAAAAATGTAAAATGAGAAGTAATAGGTTTGTAAGATCAAGTTGTGCGAAATAGTTAGAGAGATCATAATCAATTGGTAATTCATCGATGCTCATACCATCTTAATTTTTTTTTTGCACTTAAAATAGAGACTGATTAGAATCCACCACACCTTCTGATGGTCTAAAAATAACTATTTTTCCCTTAATAAAACGTGGCATGGACACTCATTAAATGGTAAGAAGTATATAATTGTGTTAATAAAAAATATATGTACTTGTATTTAATTTTTTAACGGTAGAGTTTAAAGAGTATTTCATTCTCCATGATAAATATTTCTGCCATTCATATAACTACAAAAAATTAATTACTTAAATCTGGTTTATGGTTTCTAATATAAATGACATTTTTCTGGATTCAGTACAACAGCGAATCTAGGATTTAGTAGAGCACTGGGCTGTATTTGAATAGAAAATTAAATATGGTCAATGAATTTTGCCCAAATTTGAGAGTATATAATATGGTACCTCATTCTTAAAAGAATGCATCTCATTTTCTTCAACAAGTTTGTCTATAATTAGAACTCTTCAAATAAGTTTGTCATTTATCTTCAAATATGCATAATCAAATAGCACAATAATTGTATACATTCTCAAGTTTTTAATTCACTTCCTAATTCTAATGGTTCACTCCTTGTCCTCTCTTTTTCTCAAAATTAGGTCACTTGTCCATATCATTTCTCCAAATAAACCACCGGTACTTCTCGATTTCTATTTACAAACTCCCTATATTCTAAAGGCTCCGTTCCATTCTACTCGGCACATTTACTACCGACGCACTACTAGACTCATGCACTAATAGCCCACGTAACCCCTACTACTCCTAATTGACCCATCACAAACCCCTATTCATGAAACATTTTTAAACAAATAAAGAAGCTAATACTAGCAATAATCCCCCTATCCAAACCACATATGCATCAAACATTACAGTTTTGGTGATGAACTGTAACTCACAGTTCCAGAGTTTTACTTGTAAGTAACAAGCGAGAGCACAAAATTGATATAAAAACCCCTTTTGTTTTTTATTGATTGATTCCCAAGACTAACGCGGTAAATACATTTATATAATATAATATGTAGCCCTACCTATTAGCCTAACTGTAGTCGAACCCTTCACTTCTCCCTGGCTAACTCGGCAACCTAGCACTACTAATCTTCTAATTAAGCCCATGCACTAATAATCCAAAACCCACATACATAAGCCCAACAATTACCCATTACCCACTTCACGACACAACTAACTTGCTTGGAGTTCATAGCTCCATCATTTGGCGGTTGGGAGGCGGACGAGAGGGCTGCGCCAACATGATTAGCAGTGGGCCAAAAGATGTGGAGGGGGCTCAATATAACCTCTGGATCCAAAGGAGGTCTGGCCCAGCCCTGGATCCGCCACTGATTCATTACTAATTGTACCATCCAAAGCGAACTAATTCAGTACTAATTGTACCCTCCAAAGCGAAGCAGTTAAGGAACAAATTAGCCCTAGCAATCTAAATAATATAAGTAAAATAGTTTATTATGGTAGGGTTCTAAGTTCTAACATGAACATTAAAACATAAATTAATTACTTAAGAAAACAGAAGTTTACCTGCTCATGGTTATCATGTTAGTGCCATGTCCATATGTAGAATAAATTTTAACTGGTACCGGTTAGAAAACCTCATGGAATGCTTCCGATATGACTAGCATGATCGATTTTCAACCTTTAAACAATATGATGTCGTTTTGGTGAATTTATTTGATAAAAGAAATTGATTTGTTTTTTTTAATTGAAAGTTAAATATTGATGTTATTTGATTGATTCAAGTTTGAATCATACACTTGTCAAGCCAACATAACGGTATAAACCGGTTTAACAATTTTTTACTTCTCTACATATTTAGTAAAACATGCAAGAACTGACATAAATTGATCGTACTATCGATCGAATTATACCACTTATCAAACCGATATAATTGTATAAACCGGTTCGATAATCTTAAACTTGCTCTTCTCTTCGTCGCCTATATCAATGTAAAACCAATTATGAGAACAATTGATAATATATAGTATAGGAAATAATATATTGTCGGCGGTAGCTACAGTACAGGGACATCCGATGGAGAGTAATATATATCTACACAATATACACCATATATAAATTCAAAACATTGGTTGGCTTTGCAGCAATTTGAATTTGCTGCCACTGAGTGATTGACAAAAGGGTACTTGGGTATTTGACACCCACCACTAATTAGAACTCTGCGTTTTGTTTCCTTTATCCGTGCCTTTCATTCTTGGCACACACCATTTTCCACGGATTTGGGGAACGGATCATGTCAGTAATTTTATGGTCAGTAATCATGAGTAATCCGTCCACATCAGCATGACATCAGTATCCCTATCTTTCCTGAAAAGTCTTTTATTTTTTCCCCTTTAATCTTGAACGAACGATTTCTCTCTCGTTTTAAGTCGAAATTTAATTTTTTTGCACAGATAAATTAGATTAAATATGCTCTTTAAAATGATATCCACTTTGATATATTTTTAGTACCAAAAAAAAAAATGAATAATTTTTACCAGTCATTACCATATGGTATGCTCCTATTTAATACCATATGGTAAGAAAGCGTACCATGATGGTAAGAACTAGGGATGGAAGTTTGGTTTGCGGGTTACGTGTAACCCGCAAACCGCACAGTTTGTGGATACCCATACCCACAATTTGTGGGGAGTGGGTTGGGTGTGGTTAGCAAAATATTGATTTTTGTGGTTAGTGGTTAACCACTACCCACAACGGTTTACCTACAAAACCCAAATTAACCACATTACTTATATTTATTTCTTCAAATACTTTGTAACCCACATTAACCACATTAGTTATATTAGTTTGTGAAACTTGGAAAACTAAGAATTAAAGTAACTACCAAAATCAAATATGCACTTATTCTATAAAACAAAACCAAGTCAATGCGCAATGTTCATGTGAGATATTTTTATCAAATAAGCATTGTTCGTGTGGTATATGTTTATTTTATAACAGAACCATGTCCATAGATATAGACATATAGTCAGATAAATTAGTCGATTTGTTAAAAGAGGGGAATAACCGATAAAGGTTAGTTTGATACCCAAAATAATCTCCATTTCTCCACGAATTCACGAACAACACAATATGCAACCAACTACCAACAATACAAGACTATAATCGAGAATGGAGAATAAGCAAATCATTAAATGCGGGCGCCTCTACTTATCGAGTCACTTTTGTGTTTTGCTGTTAATGCCATCGGAGGAGTCGTGACATGCAACGATGTTTGTCAGGTAATAGGTCACTCTGCCTCTGCGTTATCTTTAAATCTCTTTCCAAATCCATCTCTTCTAAATTTATACTAACAAACCTATTGTATTCGAGATTTATAATTATTTAACACTTTATTAACTTTCTATTATGCATGTTTTTATTTTTGTGTGAGAAGAAACACAACATCACTATTTAATTACAATATAATTATATTTAATGTGAAATTTTTGTGGGTATCCACAACCAACCCGCATCAGTTTTTGTTAACCACTACCCACTGCCGGGCGGGTTGTGGATAGCATAATTTTACATTTGTGGGTGTGGTTACCCGCAAAATGTGGGGCGGGTAACCACACCCACCCCAATTTCCACCCCTAGTAAGAACATACCAATATGGTAAGAAGGTTGAATACATGATAATAGGAGTATACTAACCCTCTGTTTTTTAACGAAGGAAAAACAAGGGAAGGAAAAAGTTAGAGGGAAAGTTGAGTTCCCTAAGTATATTCTCCTGTTCTCGAAGGAAGCTACAGGAGGGAGGGGAGGGAAAGTGAATGGAAAATTTCATGTTCCCTCCAATTGGAGAGAATGTGATCTCTTCCATCTTCTTTTTTCTTGACAACCCTTTTAATTCATTTCTTTTCCTCTTTCTTTTCTTCTTTCCTTCAGCTCCTTTTCATTTGCTTGGCCACGTTTGCTATAAATTAGGAAATAATTAAATTATTTAATCATTGTTACGGGATATGAATTTTTGTGTGCGTGTGACGTGGGAAGGAAGATAGAGATGACAACAAAACTCGAACTCACAGGTATCTTATCCGATCCTACCCGGTCAACACTGATAAAACCCGTGTTGATGGGGTTTGGGCGAGTTTGGGTTTAAACCCGCTACACTGTTTACCGAGTTGGATTGGGATTGGGTTTAGATAAACCCGCCCCATGGGTATCTGCCCACACGCATATAATTAATTTTTCCGGGTGTTACATTTTTTATAGAATGGACGTCATCTTGTACTACAAAGGTAATCAAATTTGTATGAAAAAATAAAATCGAGTTAAATGAACAATTTATGTTCTGTTAACAAATAATAAAAATGATCAGGTTTATGTAGAAATAGGTTATTCATAATATTCATTTTCGCATTTTTGCATATACTTACTATTACATAATCAATAAAATAACTCTTATAAAAAAATCAATAAAATAACATATCTATCACACTTCCCTATATACTTTTCCCCTCCCATTATCCTTTCAGTTTCCCCCTAAAACAACATTTTCTCCCCAATTCTCTTCTCCTCCAATTTTCCTTCCCCTCCCAATTTTCCCTTCTCTCCCCTCCTTTTCCTCCCCTACTTCGGAAACAGGGGGTAACTATCATTTACGACTTTCATCATTGTTTACTACAAGTTATCACAAATTACCACCCACATACCATAGTGGTAAAATATGGTAATTTTTGGTCCAGTATTTTTTCCATCCAGAAATTTGTAGATCCAATAGATCATGATGAACTCGTTCCTTCTGAGCAAACGTTTTAAAAAATGACTTAAAAACGAAGAAGTTACCATATGGTATGTAGTTGGTAAAAAAAAGTTTCTCGAAATATATTGAATTGATCTCATTTTGTAGAGCACAACGAACTCGTTCCATTTATGCAAAAAAAAAATTGAAATCCGAGTTAGAAGGAACAAGATAAGAGCTGATTAAGAAAACTAGGGAAAATAAAATGTCTGTAATTGACAACCTTTAGATCTGAATTTTCTGGACCCACTTAAATCTGAAAGTCCAGATTTAGTTACTCATAGGTCAGTAACCATTCCCTATCCTAAGCCACGAATTTGGGCCCACAATGGGTCTACTCTCGAGCGGCAAGCCTAGAGCTGCCAATAAGAGCAGCCGCGACAAACTCTTCGTGAAGTGGAGCCGAAAATCCCATCTGATGTATTATTGACGAAAGGGATTTATACAAGGTATTGGATACAATAGGTAAACAGAAAGAGCTAATCCTAAGCAGAAGTGCGTGCAACTAACTGCTGAATATCAGCAACAACATACAAGTAGTGGAGAAACAGTCAACACTAATTATAAGAGATATTTATCCCTATCATGCCCCCGCAAGTGAAACCTCGGAGAGGTGAAACTTGGAACAGAAGTGATGGAAAGGAAGCCGAGTGAGGGCTTTGTGAGAATAATCGGCTAGTTGATCAGTGGCAGGTAAGTAGCGAACATGGAACTGGCCCTTGGCAACACGATCACGAACAAAATGAAAATCTATCTCCATATGCTTGGATCGATTGTGGAAAACAGGATTATGAGTTAAGTATGTCGCCCCAAGGTTGTCACACCAAAGCACCGGAGAAGAGGAAATGGGCTGGCCAAGTTCGGAAAGAAGTGCATGTAACCATATTACCTCAGAGGCAAGAGTAGCCAATGCCCGATATTCACTCTGAGTAGAGGAACGCACCACCGATTTCTGTTTACGAGTAGACCAAGAGACCAAGTTACTCCTGAGAAGAACTGCAAAGCTGGTGTGACACCCTGAATTTTGAGTTATGGTTCGACCATAATACGTGATCGGTTGGGTTGGCAGTTGCGTACTATAGGTTGCAATCGCGGATTGGTAGTAATAATAATAATAATAATTATTATTATTATATAAAAAAGTGTATCGGCCTGGGGGTCGAGCCCCCTCCAATTAATTCCAAGACCACAGCAAAACCCTCAAAATCCCCCCCGACCCCTTTATATATATATATTTTTCCCCATTCCCCCAAACCGCGGAAAAGTTAATCTCCTAACTAAGGAATCCGTTAGCAGATACTGATACGGCCAAGATGATGGCCACGGAGGCTCAGCCGTGATCCAATGGTTGAAAGAGAGAGGCTCATTTAAGTGAGCTATAATAGAAAGGGGATGGGCTTTTCCTGTTGAGCCGAGCCATTAGGAGGAGCTGGTGGAGTGGCGCGGGTCCACCAAATTTTTGAGCGGGATTGAAGAGAAAAGAAAAAGAAAAGTGACGAAAAAAAGGAAAGAGAAAAAGAAATCTAATTGGAGGGGAGAGAATACACCTCATTTAATGCTCACCCACCTTCCCCTCTCTCTTTTTTTTTCTTTGTTTTTCACTTTTTCTCCTCTTTGTGAAACACTTTTTTATCTTTGTAAGTCTGATATTTGTTAATGTCGGATATTAGTCTGGACGGTATGAATATTTATTTTTGCATGAACTGATATTATATGCGATTGATATTAGTTTGTGAAGTAATCAATATTGTGTCTTCCATCAAAATTAAACACACTATCAAGTCCTAACACATAAGGCTTGCAACCTTAGTTAGGGCTGCCCGCCGAGGGCCCATGGGCCGAAGGCCTATGAAAGAATTATAGTAGGAGAGTGAGGGTTTAGGGTTTATGATTTAGTGATTAGTCTTGTAGTCGGATATTAAACTAGGAGGTGTTTGTATTTGTTTTGCAAAGAATGGGTATTAGTTTAGGTGGTTCGGATATTAGTTTTGTTTTGAATTGATATCAGTTCATGTTTCAGCTATTTGTCTGGGATTTTTGGATATTTGTTTTCTCATTAACTGATATTAGTCTGTTGATATTAGTTAATTAGCCAATTCAATTACTTTTGGTATTAGTTTGCGATTGTCAGATATTAATCTATGTGTGGTGGGTATTAGTCTGCGATGGTCATATATTAGTCTGTGTATGGTGGGTATTAGTCTGTATGGTGAGGATATTAATTACGGGCTGAATGGATATTGGTCTTAGGCGATGGGATATTAGTCCGGGTGTTGTGGATATTTATTATGGTGAACGGATATTATTCTGGGTGGTTTGGATTTGTGTTTGTGTGGATGTTTTTATATGTTTGTTTTGAAATTTAATTTAATTAGCGATTAAGGTTTAGAGTTTATGTGTAGTTGGTATTAGTCTGTGATGTTCATATATTAATGGGTATTAGTATTAGTCTGTGGAAATGGTTTTGAACACAATGTAGGGTGGTTCGATTTTTGTCTGTGGTGATAAGATATTATTATGTGATTGGAGGATATTAGTATGAGATGTGTGGATATGTTGGCTGTGTAGTCGGATATTAGTCTAAGACAGTCAGAAATTAGTCTCTGAGCGATGGATATTAGTTTGTGTAGGTGAGGATATTTATTATGTGAGGAATGGATATTGGTATGGGTGGTGTGGATATTTTTTTTATGGTGTACGGATATTGGTCTGCTATGGTTTTCTAGTACGCAAAACTAGTGAGAACACTCGATACAATTAGTAGTCAAAGTCATTCCGACATGGCGATTATAACTTTCCAAACAAAAAATAGTTCTTAAGAAAATTCTTTGTTCAAGTGTGGGATTGCTGCTCCAAAATGTCAATCATCTTTTGGACTTTTTCCCGCCTCGATAATATCTTGACCTCACAAGGATTAAATGTGTTTAATTGATTACTAAATGTGGGTAATTGATTAAATGGCTTAATTGATGACTAAAGGGAAAAACAAACCGAAGAATCGTAAAGAGGCAAAGAGATCGAGGATATTAGTCTGGGCTTTCAGGATATACTTTGGCACACAAAAAGTATTAGTATGAGCTTTAAGGATATTATTCTACATAAAGACGGATATTTTTCTCGGAGGTTACGGTATATTTTTGAATAAGAATTTATGTTGGTAATTATATCCAACATTTGACAAAATATTATCCATCTTGCTACACACTACACAAATCTAAAATAAACTTTTCTTCCTTTTCCCTCATCGTCTTGGTCATCACTTTCTTCATCCTCAATTTCTTGGTCCTCATTTTGTTGTTGTTGTTTGACGCATTTAGGCCTAAAGGTTTCGCCTTCTGATGTGGTCCTCATTCCAGTTGATTTAGTTCTTGTCATTATGATTTCCATGCCCAGTAGAATATCCTGACATTAGCCAGCCAATAGCTAGACTTCACATAACGAATACCCCAACGATCAGAAGTAATATCAAACAAGTCATATCCAAATATATCAAACAACTATCCAGGCAATTCACAAATGATATCATGGTCGGCCAAAACCAATATCAATGTAGGAATATCCAGATATATCAAACAACTATCCAAGCAATTAACAACTGATATCCTGCCCGAACAGAACTAATATCGGAACGCACACAAAATATATCCACAAAACCCAGAAAACAAAGCAACCAGATCTAATCAAATCCACAAAATCCACAAACAAAGCAACCCAGACCTAGATCCAGTCACATCCACAAACCCAGAAAACATATCCACATAATCCAAATATATCAAACAACTATCCAGGCAATTCACAAATGATATCATGGTCGACCAAAACCAATATCAATGTAGGAATATCCAGATATATCAAACAACTATCCAGGCAATTAAAAACTGATATCCTGCCCGAACAAAACTAATATCGTAACGCACACAAAACATATCCACAAAACCCAGAAAACAAAGCAACTCAGATCCAATCAAATCCACAAAATCCACAAACAAAGCAACCCATACCCAGATCCAGTCACATCCACAAACCCAGAAAACATATCCACATAATCCAAATATATCAAACAACTATCTAGGCAATTCACAAATGATATCATGGTCGACCAAAACCAATATCAATGTAGGAATATCCAGATATATCAAACAACTATACATGCAATTAAAAACTGATATTCTGCCCGAACAGAACTAATATCGGAACGCACACAAAACATATCCACAAAACCCAGAAAACAAAGCAACCCAGATCCAATCAAATCCACAAAATCCACAAACAAAGCAACCCAGATCCAGTCACATCCAAAAAACGCAGAAAAAGAAAAACCCAGATCTAGTCGAATCCATGAAACCCTAACTTCAAACACTACTTATTTCATTGAAACACAAAATCAGAATCCAAGAAACAAAATCAAAAGAAAAATAGAACAATCTTCAGAAACTCGATTGAATCACAATAAGCAAGGTGAAGAATGAAATAGAGATGAGAAAAAGAGAGAGAGAGAGAGGAAAAACACGGTTACCGTCGTCTTCTTCCTTCAAGCACAGCCACCGTCGCCGTCAACTTCTTCCTTGTCGCGATACCGTCGTCGTCGTGTGCTTCGTTAGAGTCGGAGAGTGGTTCTGGTGATTATTGGGAGAAAAAGGGAGGAGAAAACAAAAAAGTTTTTGAGGAGAGAGAATGAAAACTGACGAAGTGATTTGAAGAGAGAAGGAGACTAAGAAAAGGCAGTCATTTTTTTGAATTTGTGGGCCCCCTTTGGATAGTGGAATTAGGGCAGCCGATGGACTCGGCTCTCTTCCTCTCACAAGTCGGCGCAAATCCTCCTCCACCGTCCGATCCGGCTCGATGACGTGGCCATCTATCCTACCCTGTTAGTATCTCCTAACAAAATGGCCTGTTAGGAGCATAACTAGGTTGCCCAAACCGACCCCATAAGAGAAGCAAATAAACCCCTGCCGCCGCCCTCGCCAAAAATCGCCCGGGGAGAAAAGAAAAGGAACCCCAGCAAGTTCCCCAGCCGCGCGAGTGGACAACCGATCTCGATCTCATTCCTTTCGTGTTCTAGGTAAGGATCACGAACCCCCTTTCGTGATTTCTATACGCGATTTATCATTAGATTAATTCGAAGCTCGGTTTTTATTAGCGATGACGTTGAGGGATCGATCAACGAGGAGATCAAAGTCCCGGATCAGCTAATCTAGGCCTAGGCACGTTCTAGAGGTAAGGGAACTCGATTCCTTTGAGTTAGATCGATCGATTTGGTGTTTTTCTTGAGGGTGCAATTCTGTGATTTTAGCAACAGGCGATCAGGCTTTTAATGACAGGGTTTGGGTGGTCACTAAAGCTGCTGGGAATTTTCAGAAAAAATTGGTTTTGGATGGTTTAAATTGTTTCGAGTCTTTGCGAGGGTTTGTTCTTGCGTTTAAAATTTTTATAAATTGAGGCAAGCTAGGAGATGGCTGTAAATTAATTTGGGAATTTTTGAAGATGTATTTATAATTTTAGAAATTGTTCGAACATTCGTTTTAATTAAATAAAAATAATTCCGAGGAGTTTATAAGGGTTTGATAATTTTCCAGGGTATAAGTACCCATGATTGATGTAGGAAAATTATGATCTGAATTTTTAAGAAGGTTCAAGTTAGGTGAAAAATTCGTTCCAGACTAAAATAATTAGGAAAAGTGGTCGGTTTTGAAGGGACGGTTTTTAGAAAATTTTTAACGGGGATTAAGAGACCTTGGGAGCGAGTCTCTAGGGCTGGATGTTGAGGAGAGGATGTTCGAGTGACCCAAAAGGGGTTTCTAAAGCGAGAAAGGTCGACTAAGGAGATGACTTTCTTATTAATAGGTTCACCGAGATAATTCGGCTAGGAGGGATTCTTCGAGTAAAGAATCGAGGAGTCAGCTTTTTAAGGTGAGTGTAAAGGGGGTAAATTCTACGCCTTACGTGTTCTTTCAAGAGTTACAAGTTTTGAGTATTTTTTGATGAAGTGAATGTCGTTGTTTGATTGTGCTTATGATTGATGATATGTGATTGTGTTGAGCTATGCTTGATGTGAATGTGCATGAGTTCTTATTTAAATTTAAGCTTTAAGTTTATAAGTTATCGTTAAAGTTAAGAAGCAAGTCCTTTTTAAGAAGTAACTCACCTTCAAGAAGGTGAAGTCGTTTTAAGTGTTTTTAGTCACTAGCGCCAGTCTGTTGCCTTTTGAGACAGTTGAGATAGAGCAGCAGTTATGCTCTTGAGATTTTTAAGATGGGCAGCAATTATGCCCTTGAGAATCACGATGAAGAGCCACCACGATAAGTTTAAGATGTTAGGGGAATGAATCGTTACGACTTCCCTAACTAAGTTTAAGTTTAAGGAAAGCCTGAATGGCTTCTCATACGTATGAGTTGGCAACCGGACTAGCTAGTGAGGGATCCTCGTGTCAGTCAAAAGATTTAAGTCAAGTTTTTAAGCTTTAAGAAGGGAGAGTAACTTTAACTCCCGGAGAATTTTATGAGTTTATAAGTGTTAAGAGTGGAAGTACAAAACAACTTCCACTAATAGAAGTTAAGTGTTTAGAGAAGAATACTAAAGTACTATAGATCTTATTGTAAGGGCGTAGACTGACCCGAACTCACTCACCAGATCGTAGAGGAGGAAATCCTAACCAGCCAGTCCGTGATCAACAAGCTAAAGGAGCTCAACACCATCGTCGTTGAGAGATGTCGAGCCAGGCGTTAGTGTAAGCATCGAGGAACTTTTTAAGTTATTAAGACTTTATGGTTAAGAGCTAAAGATTGGAGATTCATTTCCTTTGGACAGTTTGAGTTTTGCCCACATGTTTAGGGCTTCGATTTGAGATATTGAGATATTTGAGTTTGGTATTTTATTTAAACTTGTGTTATTTGAGATTTTTAACTATACCCCGGGGTAGAAATGTCTTTTTTCCAAATTCAAAGAGGAGGGATGTTTCATTTTGGTATCAGAGTCGGTCTTCCTCTGTTTCTTGGTTCCCAAGAAATATTGGAATGTCGGTTTCAGTTTTTAAAGGTTTTGTTTTAAAGATTTCAAGTCAAAGTTTGGCCAAACAAGTCAAGGATTTCTTTTAAGAATTTAGAATCTCCAGTCTACTCTAAACCATATCAAGGAAGAAATACCTGAGATCTAACGAAACCCTGTGCGTCTACAGTGCGAGTGTTGGGCCGCATCCCACACAACCGGTTCCATTACCAGAGAGGCGTCCACCATACTATGTAGGGTTCCGGAAGAGAAAGGTGGAAGATTTTAAGGGGGAGCGTTCAACGGACCCCATGGAAGTAGAGCAGTGGCTAGCAAAGGTCACTCGTACGCTGGTCGAGATGAGAGCTGATGACGAGGACAGAGTGCTGTTGACAATGTCCTTGCTGCAGGACGCTGCATACAACTGGTGGACTAACCAGCCAGCTAGTCGAGAGGATCCACCGGCCATCACTTGGCCAGAGTTCGTGCAGCTGTTCAAAGACCACTTCATACTGGAGGCTTACCGGATTGGGAAGCAGAGGGAATTTCTGCTGATCAGGCAGAAGTGGGGCAATGAAGGCAAGGAAAGCGTGACTGAGTACACGGCCAGGTTTGACAAGCTACTTACCTATGGAGGGCCTCAATTTCAGGATGTAGCAGCTCAACACACCCATTACCTGGAGAGCCTGAAGCCTGCTTTTCGCCGCCAGCTGAGTATACTGAATTGGAACAATAGGAAAGAGATCTATCAGGCGGCTCTTCGATTGGAGAGGGCGGATACCGCTCTATATGAGGAAGGGATGCAACGAGAAGGGAACAAGAGAAAGGCTGCTAGCCTGTCTGAGGGGCCAGGACAGCCGAGTCAGCAGAGAAGGAGACCATCTCAGAGCTACTATGGGGCCACCCAGAGTCAGGCCGGCTCAACCAGATCAGGGCCGACCTACATTCCTCGGGACCCATGCAACCAGTGTGGAAGAATCCACCCGGGAGAGTGTAAGGTGCATCTGGGAGGCATCTGTTATCACTGCAACGAGCCGGGCCACTATGCCAGAGATTTCCCTAGGAAAGGAGGACAGGGGAGAGCCCAGTCCGAGCAATCGGTCCGGGGCGGAGGAGGAAGAACTCATACCGGACAGCAGTTTGTTAACCAGCCAAATTAGTCTAATCACCAGCAGGGAGGAAATGCAGGGCGGTTCAACCGCAATGAGCGAGATCGAGGGCAAGGATCTCAAGCATCTGGGCAACCAAGACTGTTTGCCATGAGGAGAGAAGAAGCTGATGCTGCACCTGAGGTAGTGACTGGTACGATCTCGCTTTACCACTAGCCCGCTTTTGTGTTATTTGATTCCGGTTCCACGCACTCTTTCATTTCTACCAAGCTTTCTAGAACCTTAGGGATCCCATTTGTGAGGTTGGGGTAGAATTTAGGGGTCAGGACCCCAGTGGGGGATACCCTTATAGTAGACTCAGTCATTCGAGATTGTGCTATCACCGTGGCGGGGCACGAATTCGAGGCGAACCTAATTCTACTACCCTTCGACGAGTTTGATGTCATCTTGGGTATGGATTGGCTGTCAAAGAATAGAGCAAAGGTGGACTGCTACAAGAAGGAGGTTAGCCTGGAGATGGAAGGAAAGGGCACTGCCTTGTTCAAAGGGACTAAGAAGCTTATCCCTGGGTGCTTAATCTCCGCGGTTAAGGAATTCTCATTAATTCAAGAAGGATGTGAGGCATATTTAGCTCATGTTAAGGAGGTGCAAGATAAGAAGATAGAAGATGTACCTGTCGTCAGGGAATACCCCGAGGTATTTCCCGAAGATCTTCCGGGGCTACCGCCGCAGAGAGAGGTGGAGTTTGATATTGAAGTGATTCCTGGCACGACACCGATATCTATTCCTCCTTACCGTATGGCACCAGTGGAGTTAAAGGAGTTGAAGGAGCAGTTGTAGGAGCTGTTGGAGAAGGGGTTCATACGCCCTAGTGTATCACCATGGGGAGCACCAGTGCTATTCGTGAAGAAGAAGGATGGCAATATGAGTGCATTGACTATAGGAAGTTGAATAAAGCTACCATCAAGAACCGCTATCCTTTGCCAAGGATAGACGATCTCTTCGACCAACTACAAGGAGCAAGGGTGTTCTCGAAGATCGATCTACGGTCAGGGTATCATCAATTGAGGGTGGCAGGTGGTTCAGTACCCAAGACAGCTTTTCGCACCAGGTACGACCACTACGAGTTCTTGGTCATGCCGTTCGGACTGACCAATGCACCAGCAGCTTTTATGGGACTAATGAACCGGGTTCTTCATGAGTACTTGGACAAGTTTGTCATCGTTTTCATAGATGACATACTCATCTACTCGAGAAGTAAGGAGGAGCACGAAGAACACCTTAGAGTGGTTTTGCAGAAATTGAAAGAGGAGAAGCTATACGCCAAGTTCTCGAAGTGTGACTTTTGGTTGGAGGAGGTCTTGTTCTTGGGTCACATGATTTCGGGACGAGGAGTTGAAGTGGATCCTAAGAAAATTGAAGATGTAACAAACTGGGCTCCATCAAAGAATGTTTCCGAAGTGCGGAGTTTTCTGGGTTTAGCTGGGTACTACCGGAGGTTCGTGGAAGGGTTCTCCAACATTGCACGACCCATGACACAGCTATTGCAGAAGGGGAAAGCATTTGTTTGGGACGAGAAGTGTCAAACAGCGTTTGAGTTGCTGAAGGAGAAGCTGACCTCTGCACCAGTGCTAGCACTACCGACCAGCGGTGGGGAGTATTCCATCTATAGCGATGCTTCCTACCAAGGCTTGGGTTGTGTACTGATGCAGGATAAGAAGGTGATCGCCTATGCCTCGAGACAGCTACAGCCCCATGAGGTGAACTACCCCACCCATGACCTGGAGTTAGCAGCAGTGGTCTTTGCCTTGAAGTTATGGAGACATTATCTCTACGGCGAGACGTTCACTATCTTCACGGATCACAAGAGCCTCCAACACTTGACGGATCAGAAGGAGTTGAATATGAGGCAGAGAAGGTGGATGGAGCTGTTGAACGATTATGACTGCACCATTAAGTACCATCCGGGAAAGGCAAATGTG
This sequence comes from Linum tenue, assembly GCA_946122785.1. Classification (NCBI taxonomy): domain Eukaryota; kingdom Viridiplantae; phylum Streptophyta; class Magnoliopsida; order Malpighiales; family Linaceae; genus Linum; species Linum tenue. The sequence continues at coordinate 9,026,570 of CAMGYJ010000010.1, read as the reverse complement.
GTGGCTAACGCCTTGAGCAGGAAGAGGGAGAGCCCTTTACCGTAGTTGGTCTCTTTGAGGGCCATGAACGTGGAATTGGAGCTAGAGGAGGTAACAAAGTTGCTAGCAACTTTGAACATTCGTCCTATGCTGCAGGAACGAATCAAGGAGAAGCAGAGTGAAGATTTGGAATTAGAGAAGTACAAGAAGCAAGTGTTAGAAGGGAAGGACACCAAATTTGAATTGGTAGATGGGGTACTAATGTATAAAGGAAGGCTGTGCATCCCGGATGTCGACAAGCTAAGGAAGGATATCATGGATGAAGCTCACTCTGCACCCTATGCAATGCACCCTGGGGCTACTAAGATGTATCGTACCCTCAAGGAGCATTTCTGGTGGCCAGGATTGAAGAAGGAGGTAGCTACACATGTCTATCAATGCTTGGAGTGCCAAATGATCAAGGCTGAACATCAAGCTCCAGTCATTGAGCACCTACCGTTGGAGATCCCGCAGTGGACTTGGGAGAAGATCACCATGGATTTCGTGTATGGTTTACCGAGAACCCCAAGGGGAAATGATGGAGTATGGGTGATTGTGGATCGCTTCTCAAAGGTGGCTCATTTTATACCCATCAAGTTCAAGCCAGGGCTGGAGGAGCTGGCCAGGCTGTATGTGAGGGAGATAGTGAGATTGCATGGAGTTCCACTTAGTATCGTGTCTGATCGCGACCCTAGCTTCACTGCACGATTCTGGGTGAGTCTTCAAAGGGCAATGGGCACTAAAGTTCACTTCTCTACCGCCTACCACCCTCAGATGGATGGGCAGTCAGAGAGGACGATTTAGACACTGGAAGACCTGTTGAGGGCGTGTGTCTTGACCATGGAAGGAGCTTGGGACGAGCATTTGCCTTTAATGGAGTTTGCTTACAACAACCAGTATCACAGCTTGATACAAGCAGCTCCATATGAGGTATTGTATGGAAGGAAGTGTCGTACACCATTGTACTGGGATGCAGAGGGCGTGCGACAGATAGAGGGTCCGGAGATGGTACAGAAGGCAGTGGAGAAAGTCGAGGTGATTCGCCGGAACTTGAAAGCAGCTCAGGACCGCCAGAAGAGTAATGCGGAGAGGCCAGGGAACCCGCGAAGTTATGAAGTGGGTGACATGGTATTCCAAAGGGTGTCCCCTTGGAAGAGAGTGATGAGATTTGGTAAGAAGGGAAAGCTTAGTCCGAGATATATCGGCCCATATGAGGTGTTAGAGCGCATTGGACCCTTAGCCTATCGATTAGCCTTACCTCCCAGCCTATCTAGGATCCACGATGTTTTTCACGTCAGCATGCTAAGGGCGGATCGATCCAACCCGGAGCATGTGATCCATCACGAGGACATCAAGTTGGAAGATGATTTGACCTATGAGGAGGTTCCAATCCAGATTGTGGATAGGCAGGAGAAGGAGTTGAGGAGGAAGAAGATTGCCATGGTAAAGGTGGTATGGAGAAACCAGGGCAGCGAGGCTGCGACTTGGGAGACAGAGAGTAGCATGAGAGAGAAGTACCCAGAGTTGTTTGTTGGTGTTTAGATCGTTGGTGGGTGAACTTCTGTGTACTCTCGCTTTTAGTACTCTTTTTTAGTTCCCATTTCTCGATTTATTTTAATAATAAGACCTGGTGGTTTGGGCCGGATTTACGATTGCTAGCAACCTAGTTCAACCTGCAATTTCGAGGTCGAAATTTCTTAAGGGGGAGGGAAAATGTTATATCCCAAATAGCACCGCTCCTTCGAATTCACCGTTAAATCGTTCAAGTGATTGCTCTACCGTTCAAATTTCGGGGACGAAATTTTTTATAAGGATGGAGGAAATGTGACACCCTGAATTTTGAGTTATGGTTCGACCATAATACGTGATCGATTGGGTTGGCAGTTGCGTACTATAGGTTGCAATCGCGGATTGATAGTAATAATTATTATTATTATTATATAAAAAAAAAGTGTATCGGCCTGGGGGGCCGAGCCCCCTCCAATTAATTCCAAGACCACAGCAAAACCCTCAAAATCCCCCCGACCCCTTTATATTCTTTTTTTCCCATTCCCCCAAACCGACCCCATCAGAGAAGCAAATAAACCCCTGCCGCCGCCCTCGCCAAAAATCGCCCGGGGAGAAAAGAAAAGGAACCGTCGCAAGTTCCCCAGCCGCGCGAGTCGACAACCGATCTCGATCCCATTCCTTTCGTGTTCTAGGTAAGGATCACGAACCCCCTTTCGTGATTTCTATACGCAATTTATCGTTAGATTAATTCGAAGCTCGGTTTTTATTAGCGGTGACGTTGAGGGTTCGATCAACGAGGAGATCAACGTCCCGGATCAGCTAATCTAGGCCTAGGCACGTTCTAGAGGTAAGGGAACTCGATTCCTTTGAGTTAGATCGATCGATTTGGTGTTTTTCTTGAGGGTGCAATTCTGTGATTTTAGCAACAGGCGATCAGGCTTTTAATGACAGGGTTTGGGTGGTCACTAAAGTTGCTGGGAATTTTCAGAAAAAATTAGTTTTGGATGGTTTAAATTGTTTCGAGTCTTTGAGAGGGTTTGTTCTTGCGTTTAAAATTTTTATAAATTGAGGCAGGGCTAGGAGATGGCTGTAAATTAATTTGGGAATTTTTGAAGATATATTTATAATTTTTGAAATTCTTCGAACATTTGTTTTAATTAAATAAAAATAATTCCGAGAATTTTATAAGGGTTTGATAATTTTCCAGGGTATAAGTACCCATGATTGATGTAGGAAAATTATGATCTGAATTTTTAAGAAGGTTCAAGTTAGGTGAAAAATTCGTTCCAGACTAAAATAATTAGGAAAAGTGGTCGGTTTTGAAGGGACGGTTTTTAGAAAATTTTTAACGGGGATTAAGAGACCTTGGGAGTGAGTCTCTAGGGCTGGATGTTGAGGAGAGGATGTTCGAGTGACCCAAAAGGGGTTTCTAAAGCGAGAAAGGTCGACTAAGGAGATGACTTTCTTATTCATAGGTTCACCGAGATAATTCGGGTTGGGGGGATTCTTCGAGTAAAGAATCGTGGAGTCAGCTTTTTAAGGTGAGTGTAAAGGGGGTAAATTCTACGCCTTACGTGTTCTTTCAAGAGTTACAAGTTTTGAGTATTTTTTGATGAAGTGAATGTCGTTGTTTGATTGTGCTTATGATTGATGATATGTGATTGTGTTGAGCTATGCTTGATGTGAATGTGCATGAGTTCTTATTTAAATTTAAGCTTTAAGTTTATAAGTTATCGTTAAAGTTAAGAAGCAAGTCCTTTTTTAAGAAGTAACTCACCTTCAAGAAGGTGAAGTCGTTTTAAGTGTTTTTAGTCACTAGCGCCAGTCCGTTGCCTTTTGAGACAGTTGAGATAGAGCAGCAGTTATGCTCTTGAGATTTTTAAGATGGGCAGCAGTTATGCCCTTGAGAATCATGGTGAAGAGCCACCACGATAAGTTTAAGATGTTAGGGGGATGAATCATTACGACTTCCCTAACTAAGTTTAAGTTTAAGGAAAGCCTGAATGGCTTCTCATACGTATGAGTTGGCAACCGGACTAGCTAGTGAGGGATCCCCGTGTCAGTCAAAAGATTTAAGTCAAGTTTTTAAGCTTTAAGAAGGGAGAGTAACTTTAACTCCCGGAGAATTTTATGAGTTTATAAGTGTTAAGAGTGGAAGTACAAAACAACTTCCACTAATAGAAGTTAAGTGTTTAGAGAAGAATACTAAAGTACTATAGATCTTATTGTAAGGGCGTAGACTGACCCGAACTCACTCACCAGATCGTAGAGGAGGAAATCCTAACCAGCCAGTCCGTGATCAGCAAGCTAGAGGAGCTCAACACCATCGTCGTTGAGAGATGTCGAGCCAGACGTCAGTGTAAGCATCGAAGAACTTTTTAAGTTATTAAGACTTTATGGTTAAGAGCTAAAGATTGGAGATTCATTTCCTTTGGACAGTTTGAGTTTTGCCCACATGTTTAGGGCTTCGATTTGAGATATTTGAGTTTGGTATTTTATTTAAACTTGTGTTATTTGAGATTTTTAACTATACCCCGGGGTAGAAATATCTTTTTCCAAGTACACCCTGCCGCAATAACCACCACCAGAGTAGAACGCCTACGGAGAAGCCAGCTCACCGGCACCCGACTGATAGCGCTTAAGTTGCATAGCTTCGCTCAGGAGAAGACTGTTGAGATTATCAAATGAAATAGGCTCAAGTTTGGCTTCCAGATTCCGGGTGAAGGGACGGTAAACCTCACGAAGACCATCAATGATAGCGCCAACAAGCTCGGACTCCTTGATAGGGTCACCAAGAGCCGCAAGCTTGTCGGAAATCTCCTTGGCACACTGCAGAAATTCATGAGCAGATTCAGAGCCACGAGTCAAACGACTGAGGGAGCCACGGAGCTACGAATAATCACCGGCGAAGCAGATCCATAGACTTGGGCGAGAGATTCCCAGGCATCACGAGCAGTGAATTTGTTGACAATATTAGGCATCATTGCTCCAGATAAAGAAAATGTTATCCAAATAAAAACCAGCTGATCTCTTTCATACAACTCAACATAAGCTGGATTCGGTTGGGAATCGATGGTTGCCGGCGGAGGCTGCACTGTGCCATCAATATGACCAATCAGCCTGTGATAGCGGAGAAGTGGCAGAAGTTGAGTCTTCCATTAGAGGTAATTTGTTGACGTCAGCTTGACGGTCAATTAAGGATTGGACGGGGGAGACAGAGGAATAGTAGAGGCAGAGGAGACAAAAGTAGTAGAAGAAGAAGAGTGTGAGGAAACTGTCGACATTGTACTAGGAAGAAGTAGAAGAAAAAGAAAATGAAGACATCAGAGAAGAAAAGAAAAAACTCGTTAGAGTCTAGTGAGGCTCTGATACCATGAAATGGAGCCGAAAATCTCATCTGATTTATTATTGATGAAAGGGATTTATACAGGGTACTGGATACAATAGGTAAACAGAAAGAGCTAATCCTAAGCAGAAGTGCGTGCAACTAACTGCTGAATATCATCAACAGAATACAAATAGTGGAGAAATAGTCAACAGTCAACACTAATTATAAGAGATATTTATCCTATCAATTCTCTCTCCTCCGACCTCTGCGACTGCCACCGCATTACCCATCACCATCCCCATACTCGAACCACCGCTCCCCATCCCAGACGACGACAAAGTCAGCGCCGTCAACGCCTCTTCCTCCTCCCCAACCACCGCAGCCGCAGGGGACTCCGCCATCTCCACATCACCGCTCCCACATAGTTCTAACAGTACTCATGATTATTATAATTACCGTTCGACGCCGCCCGCTGAAGTAGAAAGCCCAAAAATCATCACAATCGTCGCAGGCAGAAGTCCTCGCCCGGAATACAATAATCGGCGCCGATATGGAGCATTTCTGCGAGGTTAGAGAGAGACGAAGACCCACTGATCGATTTCATCGTGTTCGTCGCCCTTGCTTTGGGTTAGGGATTTCGGTGAAATTAATTACGTCTTCCCATTCTTTTTCTTCAGATCGTGTTTTCCCCCTTGCTTCATCTTCTGCCAATTGACCGCCGACTTCTCTGATGCAACTGTTCGCCCCCTTCTCTACCGACTCCCTCCACAGCTCTTCACTGCCACCGTCTCCCTGAAATAGAAGCAAGGAAGGAGAATGAAGGGAGAAGGTCGGAGGGTTGGGGATTAAGATTAAAGATCTGACAACACAGGTTAGTGTACTTATACCAATGCTACGACTTTGTATTGAATTTTCCTATTTACATATCTCCTACTTTGTTACTTAAATATTAATGTTCCTTTCATATTTCCTCTCTCTTATGGACAGAACACAGTTGCATTCCAAAGACACTAATGCGTCCATATCTCCTACTTTGTTTGAACCTTGGACTAATTACTATGTGTTTGGTCTACTTTAATGGTTTGAGTGCTTGCTTACTTTTTGGTTTGAGTGCTTTCATTGAATTTTACTATTTCTAAAGGTTTCAAAATCATTTTCCGCTATCAGTTGAGCTAGAATGTTTTAGAGTTATCTTTACAGCCCACTGTTGATCGTGGCTTCACTTAATAATCGGTTTCCTTTCCATTATTTATTTTTCAGGGAAAATATTCCGAAATACACAAAGATGGATCATCTTTGTGCACCTTATTGAGAAGGAGAAGTTGCCCCAACCCTAGAGAACAAACCGAAGAGAAAGCTGCATAGGCGTGACTTACGGGTCGTTTGCTTGAGGGTTTTGATGATGGATTTGGTCATGGAAATCTATCCATCATGGACTTTAACGGAAATCCATCGTTTGCCTTATGGAATTAGGGAGATGGAATTTGTGGGTCCCGCTACTTTTGGGGTTCCAAATCCGTGGACCCCACGGACTTGGAAGTTCCACCTCTTGAGGTGGGATTTGGGTGATGGATTAAAATCCATGATGGTAAATTACCTTTCTACCCTTACTTATTACTTTAATTACAAAGTTGTCCTACTTTAAATCAATGGTCATGCAATTATAAACTTTTATAATGTCGTATTTTATATATATGAGAATTTTTCATTTCGTTTTGTAATATCATAGTTTATTTAAATATGAATGTATATGTGATTTGTTAGATTCAACTATAAACATCTTATGCTCATCTTGTGCATTATTATTTGATTGATTGTCGGATTCCAAAATCGGGGAGTTAGCAAGAAGTTGATGAGTTGTAGCAATAAAGCGAGCAATTGGTTGCAATTGATACATAATATTGCGTACATTATTAGATGAGTTGTTAATTAGTGCCAAACTATAATATATTTCTATATTTGTAGTTGAATTATTAGTCCACATAGTGGTAAAGAGTTTAAAATTTCATTGTATGCGTTGGATTTTTTTAATGAAATTTATGGATTATAATATAGAAATATAATTAGATAAGATAAGGGTAACAAGGTAATTTGAATTTTATATCCACAAATCTATTCAAACAAAATCTATAATCAAATCCAACAAGCAAACAATAGACTTGGTCAAATCCATAATGTCATCAAATCCATCATATATCCATGGTTTTCCAAAACCCAAGTTTTACCAAAACTCTCATTTTTCAAATCCAAGAAGCAAATGACCCGTTAGTGAGAAATTGATAGTGCACCTTATTGGCTGTCTTGCACTACCAGTGTCAGTGTGGTTCCATAGATGATTCCACAACTTTTAAGTATGCTATGGGTTTGTTTAGACTTTCCATATGTGTTGGCAGGGTTATGATTGATAATGTTTTTCTCAACAATTTAGACTTTGAATATGGCCCTTGAGGGTCTGTTTATGTTCGCACTTCTGTTGGCGAAACTTTTCCCCCCTGTATTATTTGATTCCCTGGTGTGCTTTTTTTTTATAAAAAATTTCAAACCCTTTGAAAATTACATCTGTGTTTCCAGTTTAGGTTACAGCTACTAATAGCACTGCCATATTTGTTTCATCTGATAGGGATGAGATAGCATGCCTACTCTTAAAAGGGTTGGAAAAATGACACCCCTATTAATTATAGGTTTTTAAGATAATTAATTTGTGGTGCATTTAATAATCTGTATGAATTAAAAATACATATTAATTACTTTCTTTTTTCAGTGCACTGGTAGTTGTATCAGTGCAATGGTATTAGTGTACATGTGCAATGGTAGTTCCAAAAAAGGAGCGTAATTAATATGAGTTTAGTATACATGCGCAATGGTAGTTGTATCAGTGTAATGGTAGTTAAAAAAAGAATGTAATTAAGATGGATTTTTTAATTTTCAAAGATTATTAAATGCAACACGAATTTAATACAAAAAATAACTATAATTAATAGAAGTGTAATTTTTCCAACCCCTTAGAAGAGTTAGCATGCTAACCGATCCCCATATGAGAGTATCATTGAGGATATTATAATTAAGAGTAGACTATGATTAAAGATAGTACATTCCTTAACGGATTACTTAAATTATTCATTAAGTAATTTGCCTTTCTTATGATTATACATACTACTTTTCTTATATACTGCAGTGACCCATGATTACTTCCCACTTTTGAAGCCACAATTTTTCCCCTTGATTTTCATGAAGAATGAGAATGCACACATATCACGTAATGGCAACGCAAACCTATTGCTGATTGTGCCTGAATAAGAATAAATTAAAATGCTACTGTCGGCCCACTACAACCCAACGTCATTAGAAAATGTTGATTTCAAGCCTAGCTGAAGCTGACCATCTCTTGCCGCTGGTTTTTTCCAGCTTCCCCCCTGGTTTTTCATGCTACAGGTGGCGGCCATCCCCACATTTCCCAAACTGAAATTCCTTACACTTTTCTGGGAAAAATTTAGGGGTCGTTTGCTTGATGGATTTGGATTATGGATTTGATATTTAAATTTCAAGATTAATGGATTTAACATAAGTCCATTGTTTGTTGAAGAATGTTAAATCCGTGGGGTCCACGGATTTGGCCGTGGACCCCACTGACTTGTAAATCCCACATATTGATTTGGGATTTGCAAATCCTTGATGGTTAGTTATTTATTTAACAAATCCATCATCAAATCTATCATGCAAACATTAGACTCTTCAAATCCATAATCCAATAAATCCAATATAAATCCCAAAATTTTTGTTGACCAAAACCCTCATTTTTCAAATCTAACAAGCAAACCACCCCTTACTGCAATCCAGGTTTCAGCGTGTAGCTGCTGCCTGCCCACGTGACGTCTATTGATTGTGTCCAAATTAGTTTTTGGACTTTTAATTATGAACTGAAGCGAGAAGAAGATGGGAACGGAACCGGAATAAAAGTTTCCGTTATTTCCTTTTTCCCCCCAATTGGGATACGGGATTAAGTTTAAGGAGCACTAATGCAGCATCTACCAAATTATATGGTTTGCGTTACTTTTTTGTTTTACTTTACTTTTAGACTAGTTTTGTGCCCGCTCGATGGACGGCGAGTGTTATTTGTTTATACTTTTCCTTCTATTATTTTTTATTTTTTTCAATGGTATCAGATTCCTAATTTTCATAATTATTTATTATTGTTACCTATTATCACTGACTTATCTGATATGAGGGGTGCTACATTTACTCTATGTTTTAATGATGATCAACAATAAAGTCAAACAACGCTGTAACTTCATCACCGCTTGGACCAACAATTGTCAACTTCATAAGTTGTACATGGTTTAAGCTCGTGTACGCCACCTTACCGAACTCCTATAGAGTTGGTATTTAGATCATGCATTAAGGAAGTTTGGCACATGATGCTATACCATATTCTCTAATAGGTGAACCACGGTCTCTAATTCTCTAATCCAAATCGTATGATTCATTTAATGAAAAATAATAACCACAGATTCTTATTTGTCAAAATATATTAACATACAAATAATAGGTATGAATGCAGGTGCATATTACACCTCGAGTGTACGCTAGCCTTTTCCACCATTATATCAAAGTACAACAAAACTATTCCGCTATGCTTCTTACCTTCAACATGGGACGAATGATATCAAAGCAAATGTTAGTAATTGAGACACTTTGTCTTCACTTCACATTATCATCCAATATTAAATATGTGACTGACTGTAACTGGAATTGTGTGACTTAATACAAACATAAAGGCGCTATGTTGTGCAGTCAGTATAGTAACTGAATTTACAGGACATCGTCATGATATGATCCTGCGTTGATTTTATAGGACACCGGTCCGGGTACATCCCACCCTGGTATACATGACATCGGTTAGGGTATGACCCGCAGTGGATTTATAGGACACCAGTCTAGGTACGATCTGTGGTGTTATGCATGACATCTACTATACTACCCGAGGAATGTATGACTTGGCAAATTAAGATGTAAAATGCAATGAACCTAACCATGCATGTGATTGAATCCTTGTATAAATATTACTTATGATGTGGTTAAGTGATGCCTTTCTATGATGTGATATATGAAATGTGCATGTCGATGATGATGATTTTCGATGGTGTTTTATACAATGATTTAAGATTGGATGATATGATGTTTTGCTATGTTGGGACAAGGGTTACATGGTAATGCCAGTATGATGTGATATTTGATGCATACATGTTTAAACATTGAGCTATCAAGAGGCTGGGTGATGGTCCTTATGTTGTGATGTATGAATTCTTTGAGTTTGAGATGATGAATGTGATATGGCATGTGGTGATGAATGGATGTTTATTTGACTGAATAAGATATAGCATATCGCATGTATCTTGACAGTTAAGTTGAGGCAGAAGGCCTGAGAGGTGGGTGACGGAAAACTGAATACTCCATGTTCTGTCATGGTCAATAGGAGGGACAATAAGTCATTTTGAACTATACTCTTAAAGGTAACGGAGAAGATGTAGATCATTATCTTATGAGTAAGGCCATCCGGCGAGTATAACTGGTTACTAAAAACAACAATAGTAATATATGTATTAGGGTGTCATATTAAGTAAGTATTAAAATAGTTATTTACATATCAACCATCATATATCCAATAGTTTAAGATTCGTTTACAAATCTTGCTTAACTTAGGTGTTATTCATCTGAATATGACTCAAAGTTGCACATCCACACTCATGTATGAAAAAGAAAGGAATTTATGTCAAACAATAAAAAGAGAAAAGAAAGGAATTATAATTACATTAGGAAAAAAGTAAAGACAATGTGCTTTATAATTGTGCATGGAAGAATATTTAATGACGTATGAAAAATGAAAAGAGAAAGAAGTCGGAATAACATAAAAGAAAAGATAATGATATCATTTTAATATGCGAGAAATGGCAAATTCAATCCTAATTCGGTTTTGAATAACATATATGTTCACAAACATATTTAAACCATATAACCATAATTCAGTTTTGAAAAATATACAAAAAAGAAAAAAACATTTGGTGACCATTGGTGTCTAGTGATATTCTTAAACACATGAAATTTTGTGTATATATCAATGTACCATATGACTGAAATATGTTGATATATTTCATATATTTATAGTAAGTATTTTCTAACAAACTGCAACATATCTACATTGGTTCACATATTTATAGTAGTTCGTACAAATAAAATGTTAAATTCTTCGTGTTCTAGAACGCGGAAGAAGATTATTCTTTACTTTTCATTTTTCAATTTTAAAAGAAAATCACATGTCAAATTATGTAAAAGTTTATAATTGTGTACCAACTAAATTTATGCTTTTTGGATTTTTTTAATTACTTGTAAAAAATTATAAACAATTATGAAACATATTATAAACTAAAAATAATTTATTTGTAGATGTTAATGATTTTCTTATCAATGCTAAAAAATAGAATATAAAATTTTAACCGTGATAGCTATTATATTGGTTAAAAAATAGTTGTGATTAATTGCATGAATGATATTTTATTCTATTGGTTAAAAATTTGAAATGATTACAGTTTGAGCTTGTAGGTTGCATGATTAAATCTTAGTTATGGTAATTGATATGCATGTTTTTTATGGTTAATAGCATCAAATATACTTTATCCTATTGGTTGAACATTTGAAATGATGATAGTTTGACCTTGTAGGTCACAGGTTCGAATCTTGGTCATGATGATTGATATACATGTTTATTTATTTTTATTTTAATGTAACTGATAACTTAAAATGTTAAAAATGACAAAATGACATGGGAAATTGTGGAGATTTCGTTGTCCTACGTGGCAAAAACTTGCTCCACAACGGCCATAATATAAGTTAAGATTTAGCTGCACTATTATTTACCAGAAGATAAGTGATCATTTGGGACAGTAATTGTGAAGTTTTAAAAGCATAATTCTAATGAAATAAGTCTAGCGACGGATACAGAACGTAGTAGAGCACTCGGTCGCATTTCATTAGAAAATTAGATAATGTAGAAAAAAAAATAGTTTTCATTACATTGTCAATGGTACACGACTGTACATGGGCGCTGGGCCATGCTTGGACCGGCACGACACGAGCACGCTTCAGGCCCATTTATTTCGTGCCGTGCTTGGCACGGCCTGTCAGTTTTCGTGTCGTGCCGTGCAAGACCATTTGTTAACTTTGCTAGGCCCGGGTTAGGCCCGGGCACGGTTCGAATCGTGCCGTGCCTATTCGTACTTGTGTCGTGCTCGTATTCGTGTTTAATGAAAAGGAATGGAAAAAAGAGTGATAACACCCTGGAGGGGTGTTGATGACCAGAGTTGCACAGAATCCACCCAATTCAAAGGATTGAATTGGCTGACTTGTTTCTGACGAAATCGAGTTGCAAAACAAGCTTTAAGAAGCCAGTTCGACATTCGTGTAGGGATGGAATCAACGAGTTTCTTCACACCTGGGAAGAAGCACAAATGATATAAGGTCGCCTTCGATGTAGTTGAGCGTGATTCCTCAACCAATTGGCCAAATTCAGCAAGTTTCGATCGTAATCAAAACCAAACAAAACTCTCAAACTCACGCTTGGAATTTTTAGGGCAAAAGATTCAATTCTCATTCTCTGCCTTCATTGTTACACGACAAGCCTTTCAAATGCAACTAAACTTAAACACAACTTGAAAGTAACCTAATTAAACAAGGAAAGAAAGTTACAATACGAATCCTTATGGAACAAGGATTCCTACGTAGTCCAGATACCCTTTTGCCACGTCTGGCCGTTGTACTTCTGGTTTGATTCGAACTCAACCAATCCCTTTCCTTTGTAGAAGAAAATTTCCTCTTTCACCTCCAACTTGAATCAGCCCGAGATCTACCCCAAACTCTAGATACAGGCCTTCCAAGTTGGTATCTCAAAACAGTTGTTTACCTTAGCCAAATATTGGCAGTTTTCCTGTTTTGAGGTAGCCTTTTGACGAGCTTCGAAAGTGACCTTCCAGGCATCCCTTGACCTCCACAATATACCAATGTAAACTTAAGAACTTGCTCTTTAAAATGGTGCCTTAAACAAGGATTTCTATTGATACATTTGGAAGATATTGGCTACCAAAGTAGGTAGCTTGAACTCGAATGGACACTTAGCCAAATTCTTACCTTCTTCTTTCCAACTTCAGTGGCTTCTTTATCAAGTAATTGTGGGTTATCTATTGACCCATTTGGGATCATATCAGAGAGAATGAAAAAGAAGTTAAAAATTAGACGGAGAAAGATTGTATTAACCGATAATGTTTGACAAAAGTAACAATAAGAGGAAAAACAAAATTGGAAGTATAGTGAGTGAGATTTGACTTTGTTTAATTCTTCGTCCATTTTTACTTATGGTAGTAAATACGTATATATCTTTAAGACACTTCTAACAACAACAACAAATAATTATTTTTCTACTTGTATTTTGTAATATTTGAACATATAATTCTTTCTATATTTATTTTCTATCAAATAAATATTATTTTCGTGTCATCAACACTAGATGAATCAACCGACTAATCAATTTGTATTGTGTGTTCATCAATATTTCAACCAGCTTCTCGAGTAATTTCGGAAGGGAAGAAACCTCATATTTTTTAGTCTTTTACGTTTTAGACTTTTATGTTTCATTGTTTTATTTTTTCAAAATAAAATCATTTGGGTTAGAATTTCTAGGCTAAAAGTAGGTACTAATTTGAATATATTCATATGAACCATTTTTCTAATTACACAAAAAATTTATTATCAAATAACATTGAACCAAATATCTAAATTTAGAAGAGGGCTAGGATGTGACCCGAGGTGACGACCACCACATCCGACACTGATAAAGTCTAGCAAAAATAATGAAATCACTCCAACTGATTGGTATACATTACAAATAGAAAATGAAAGAAATTGTAATAGGTATTATGGGTACCCATATTATTAACTATTGTATTTGTATAGGGAATAAATTTTAAAGGGTATTATGGGTATCCATATTATACAAACGAGTGTTAGCGGATAACCTGTGGATACCCAATATTAAAATTAGAGTGCGCCTATGGTGACATGCATGTCACCATAACTTGTACTTTTCGGTCGACCTAATCCTAATAGAGGTCGACCGAATACACTAATGTGGGCATCCTGATGACTTATCACAGTCGACCTTTAAAATGTAGTGGTCGACCGTTTGCAGTTTAAGTTGTCATTGTTGGTCGACCACAATAAAACATCGGTCGCCCTTTTGCATTGGCGTCAGAAGCAAAATGATCGACCATAAAAGTATATAGGTCGACCACTTGATGGCGGTCATTAACAAAATGGTCGACCATTTACAGAATGAGGTTGACCAGATAGAAGAGAAGTGTTGTAACCATTTATCCATCATCATTTGACGTAAAATGAAGATAACGTGTTGGATTCGCAGTCAACCTAATCCGGTATGAGGTCGACCGAATATAGGAAAATCAACCTATGCCTGCGTCTTTTTTGCTTATTTATGTCAATGTGGATGGTTCTTTTGCTTGTACAAATTACGTTTCAAATCGACAGAATCATTCATAAATAATGATAACAAGGCCTATGAGGTATTCGGGTCGACCTTTCATTATGTTCGCTTACCAAAGAGGTCGACCATTTGCTGTAGACAGTCAACCGCATCATTGAACCTCACAAAACTGAAACAACAGATTAGGTTGACCTAATCCTATATTAGGTCGACCGAAAAGTCTATGTTATGGTGACATGCATGTCAACATAGCAAAGTCCTTAAAATTATTATTCCCAAGTCTCATATCATAATAAATATTACGGTATTTGGATACACGTAACTCTCAAAAAATAAAACGAATGTGACTTCCCAAATAATGGAAACTTGTAAAAAAAATAAAGGAAACTTAGATATCCGTTCCGTTCCCTGCTTCTTCTCACTTCAATTAATAATTAAAAGTAGAAAAACTAATTTGGACCCAATCAATAGACGCCACGTGGGCAGGCAGCAGCTACACGCTGCAACATGGGTTGCAGCTAAATTTTGCCCCACTCTCTGACGTCCAGGCGATGGGAATTTAAGGGATCGGTTAGCATGCTAACCCTTGTATGGGTTGGCAAAATGACAACCCCTATTAATTATAGGTTTTTAAGGTAATTAATTTGTGTTGCATTTAATAATCTGTATGAATTAAAAACACATATTAATTACTTTCCTTTTTCAGTGCACTGGTATACTGAACTCATATTAATTACGTTCCTTTTTTGGAACTACCATTGCAGTAATACATCTACCATTGCACCTGTACATAACTACCAGTGCACTGATACAACTACCAGTGCACTGAAAAAAGGAAAGTAATTAATATGTGTTTTTAATTCATACAGATTATTAAATGCAACACAAATTAATTACCTTAAAAACCTATAATTAATAGGGGTTGTCATTTTGCCAACCCTTTTATTGGTAGGCATGCTATCTCATCCCGAATTTTAACGGTCTTCCCAATTAAATCACTTTGTGCTTTAATATCTCTCCAACCAGCAAAAGTTAAGTTAAAGGGTTAATTGCATGGTTGGTCATTGAAATTATAAAAAATGTTCATATTTGATTACTCGAAATATTTAATTCCGTTCGTGATCATTAATTTTATATTTTCGTTTCATCATTGGTCACTCTTCATTCAATTCTGTTAAGTTTGTCCTACGTGGTAGTCAACTCTATTAGTTGACTATTAAATGAGTGATGTGACAAGTAAAAAATAAAAAATTTAATAATTTCCACCTCATTTTCACAGCTCATAAAAAAATTATTTTTAATCTAATGTGGGTGCTGCTCGGTGCCCGTTGCACAGAGGAGGCGACAACGGCGGCGGTGCTGCTCCGTGCCGACAAGGAAGTAGCCTCCACAAGCCACAAGAATCCCTCTCAATCGTTGTTGGTGGCTCTGATGGTTTGGAAGTATTGGGGATCCAAAATGTGAGAACAGAAGATGCAGGCATGCATCGAAGAACACTACTCGTCGAGGAGCCCATTTCAAGCAAGATGGAACACCTATATGGCTGCTCCAGCATGCCACCTGCTAAAGAAACAAAAAGACAGTCCACAAAACCCCCAAATCAGAAATTGCGAGCCATTTCTATAGTAGAATAATATCACCATTTGTTTAATAATGGTTGATTTAATTGCAGGTACACATGATGATAGAGGAGTGACTGTTGTTGAAGATGAGGAAAGAGGAGTGCATGGAAGTGTAAAATCGTAAGTTTTAAAGTTTTAAAGTTTTTAACTACATAAGTTATAAAAACTAAGATTTTGTGCAGAAGCGTTTTAGTCACCTATAAACGTAAAATCGTAAGTTTTTAAGTTTTAAAGCGCGATTTTGACTACATTGCATGGAAGCTCTGTCCAAGCACGCCAATATAAAAAACCGGTGGTTAAATCAACGGTGTGGATGGAGCTTGAGAAGGAGAACCCGGATTTCTTCCAAGTTTATTATCACAACCATCGCACATCATCATCTTCATCGGCACCCGACACCGTCGACGACGCCTGCCCGCAGGGAGCGGCGAATCCAAGCCCTAATCTCCAATTACTCGAATCCAGCCTGGGAAAATTCGTGAGATTAGGGATTGGGGTTTTTGTTCAGATTTTAATTTAAGGGGTTTGATCTTTAGGCTTAATCAAAGAGAAGATCCTGCCTGATCACATCGAGATGGTCCAATCTCAAGTTCTTGTGGCTTCTGGGGGCTGCTTCCTCGCCGACACCGAGCAGCATCGCAGTTGCCGCCACCTCTGTGCAGCGAGACCGAGCAGCACCCATATTAGATTAAAAATAATTTTTTTAGGAGTTGTGAAAATGAGGTGGAAATTATTAAATTTTTTTATTTGCCACATCGCTCATTTAACAGTAAACTAATAGAGTTGAATGCCACGTAGGACAAACTTAACGGAGTTGGACGGAGATTGACCAATGATGAAACGAAAATGTAAAGTTAGTAATCACGAACGAAATTAAATATTTCGAGTCACCAAACATGAACGTTTTTTGTAATTTCAGTGACCAACTATGCAATTAACCCTTAAGTTAAATATAGCCAAAAACTACTACATTGTTGTTGCCCATATCTGCGACATGAGACTGATATGGAACGTCAATGGCACATAATACATTGTTCAACTCACTATTAGTGACAATTTTGCATATTTCAAATCATACAAATTCAGATCGATTGTCTGCGTTGTGATCAACAAAGGTGATGTTTACTGGGATAAACACTATAGAGCGTTGTTGAACTCTCTCAGAGACCAATCTTTTTCTTTCCTGCCGAGGGTTCTTTATGTATGTTTTAGGGGAAGCAACTCTAATCTTGAACTATATGAGCTTCTTAAGTAGAACAAACCAATTATGTATGGTTTTTTTTTTCTTTTTTTAAAATTGTATTTCTTTTTTTCAACCGTATTTCTTATCTTATTATTATATTTTCATCATATATTATGTGCATATTTTTTGTCTAAACTTTCCCGACCAACGAGTCGGACCCGTTGCTAGTACATATGAGTATTATATATGCTTCTCTTAAAGATGCTTCCACATCCTTCTGGTCTCTAGAACGAACTAAATGTAGGAAACGGTAAAAAAAAAATAGAGGTCCATATGTATATTAAAGCGGTTCTATAATGGCCCATATGAAAGATAAAAATTCTGACCCAAAGGACCCTTCCGTCCTATGCGCATGAGCCAGCAAAAATGCAATTGATCGATTTCTGAAGGAGAGTCGCCATATAGTAATTGTTTGATTTGAAATATTCAAGTAGTTTAGTTGCCATGGAATTGTGCATTCAAGTCGCCATCAGTGGTGGGTTAAGCATTAGGAACAAATTTTGGGATTTTGTTGCCACCTCCAATCCTTGTTGTTCAGGGAAATTCCAAGCAGTTGGGATATAGTTTCTGCCAACCCACCATCTTATATTCCGTCCCCTGGCCAGTTCTCATTAGAGATCTCACTCAATCAAAACTCATAAATGTCAATTCCTTCCCTCAACACTGTTCCAAATTTATAAGATAACCCAAAAAATAAATCAAAACAACATAGCAGCAAATCAGAACAATGAATCCAGATGATGGGTTGATATCAAATGATACTGGTGGAGGAATCAAGTGGAGTGCGGAGACTGTAACCATAATCGTCTCCGTAGCCCTGTTTGCCTTCTTCTCCTTCTTAGTTGCTCTTGTCACCCTTTGCTGTGCGGATCCAAAGCCGAATAACTCCTCCTTGTCGTCGGCTAAGGCGGCGCGGTCGCCGGAAGGGAAGATCAGCGTTTCGGGACAGACTGAGATTGTTGTGATCATGGCTGGAGAAGAGCACCCAACGCATCTCGCCAAACTGGCGACTCCTACTTCTTGCACTCCTCTGCCTTTGTGAAGAAGTTACATGTTTTGGGAAAATGGTTTTCTTAACGAAAAATATTATTATGATTTTAAGGTGGTTCCATATGTGGATTATGTTAGATTTTTTTGTTAGAGTTCGGGTTAGAAAGAAAGAACAGGGCTGTCGCCTGTGAGGCTTTGTAACAATTCTGTTTTTTGAATTCATTAGTTGAATAAGTGACTCTGTTTTAAGAAAAATTCACTCTTTTTCTCAATGGGAAGAAACATTTGCCATGTTTATTTGGGTTTATTATATAAGCTGGATTTGTACCTTTTGTACAAATAAATTTTTGGCAAAATACACTTGTGTTGAGTTACTAGGTCTCGAATGTAATGAGGGTTTTGATCTATGTAAGGGTTGTGGTCCAATAGTGTTAAGTAACACGTAGTGCTCTCGGCTAGGGTTGAGTGGAGTTAGCCGATATATAGGGCTAAGATCAGGTGACTAAGGGGGGTCCCTTAGTCACATGACTAAGTAAATCTCAGCCCTTCCATCTCATTAAAATCTAATGGCTACAATTAATCTACTTTAATGAAGGGCCAAATTGTAAGTTCATGATTATTTTTATTTTCAATTATTAAATATTTTTTTCCGGCTCACTCTCCCTGGCGTCCGCCTCGTTTTTTTTTCCCGGCCGTCCGTCTCGTTTTTTTTCCCCGCCGGGATCCGATCAGGGAATTCCAGTGCGTCACTTTTTGTTATGGGAATTTATTCCCCAAGTTGAGAGTTCTGGGAATTCTTTCCACCGGGTGCAACGAGAGAGAGAGAGAGAGAGAGAGAGAGAGAGAGAGAGAGAGAGAGAGAGAGAGAGAGAGAGAGAGAGAGAGAGAGAGAGAGAGAGAGAGAGAGAGAGAGAGAGAGAGAGAGAGAGAGAGAGAGAGAGAGAGAGAGAGAGAGAGAGAGAGAGAGAGAGAGAGAGAGAGAGAGAGAGAGAGAGAGAGAGAGAGAGAGAGAGAAGAGAAGAGAAGAGAGAGAGAGAGAGAGAGAGAGAGAGAGTTCTTGTCAACTTTTCCGGCGACGGCGGAGCAGTTTTCCGGCGACCAGAGACGTTGGTGGATGCTTTTCCGGCAACAGTATTGAGTTCGTGATGTTTGTAATGTTTATATTACTATTTTGTATACATTGTAATGTTTGTAATGTTTGTTTGTCTAGTTTGTATACTTTATGTTATGATTTATACACTTTCTATTCATTGATTTGTATTTGTAACTTTTGTTATTCAAGTTTGTATACTTGTATGTTATGATTTGTATACTTTGTATTCATTTGTTTGTAATACAAGTTTACCAATCTGTATTGTAAGTAGTGATATTCTGTACGTGTAGTATGCTTTGTACTGTTTGTAATGTTTGTTTGCAATGTTTGTAATGTTTGTTATTTTGTAATGTTTGTAATGTTTGTTGGTTTCTTTTGTATTGTTTGTAATGTTTGTTATTTTGTAATGTTTGTAATGTTTGTTGGTTTCTTTTGTATTGTTTGTAATGTTTGTTATTTTTGTCCACATGTTTGTCATTTTTGTCAACCATGTTTGTAATGTTTTTTGCATCACAAATCAATACATATAAAGTATATCTCACCAAAAAAAAAAATACATATAAAGTATACAAATTATTAGTACTTACAATACAAAGCGACGTGATTTGCAGCACAAATCAATACATATAAAGTATACAAATTAATATTACAAAACATACAAACTGTACAAATCATACTGACATTTTGTACAAAAATACTAACAATACAAACTAATGTTACAAAACATACAAACTATACAAATCACTGTTCTTCCTTCAGACGACGTATGCGATGTCTCTCCACCGCCGCCGCCGCCGCTGACTCTCTCTACAGCCGTCGTTACCTCTCTCTCTCCATCACCGCATCGCTTCTCTCTCCTCCATCATCGTCGAAGCTCTCTCCGCCACTGCCTCTCTGTCTCCGCCATCGCCTCTCTGTCTCCATCGTCATCGAGATCTACTTTCTCTCTCTCCAAGGCTGCCGCCTCTGTCGCGATCTCCTTTTCCTCTCTCTCCACCGTCGTCGGCGCCATCGAGATCTCCATCATCGCCGGCGTTGGCACCGCCTTTCTCTCCTCCAGCGTAGCGCCGCCGCGTTTCTCTTTCTCTCTCTCATCCTCCGCCATGGCTTTCTCTCTCTCTCTCTCTGGACATTGCAAAAAAGGGAAAGGGAAGAGACGTATGTTGCAGATGGAAAAAAGTATTCAATAATAATAAATAAAACAAAATCAAAAAATAGAAGTTAATAATTTATATAATGCCAAAACTACCCTTCTCATTTAATAATAATTAATTGATTTATCTGGACCATTAAATCAATCCAAGGGCTGAGGGGGCCTTAGTCAAGTGACTAAGGACCCCCCCTTAGTCACCAGATCCGGACTCCCGATATATATATATATATATGGCAAAGGCTAGCGTACACCTAGACGTACCCTAGCCTACCGTACGCCAGTTGAGTTTTGCTATTTAGACAGTGAATTAACCGAATTTTGGGGCATGATACTATACCCTAACCCCTAATGGGTGAACCCCAGTCCGCAATTCACTAACCCAAAGCATAATATTCATTTAATCTTGAAATGAAAATCAACGGTTCTGATTCGTCGAAATTATTGTTGATTTTCATTTTAAGATTAAACGAATCTCATGATTTGAGTTAGAAAACTAGGGACTGGGGTTTATCCATTAGTGGTTAGGGTATAGTATCATGCCCAAAACTTCTGTTAATTCATGATCTAAATAGCAAAACTCAAACGGGCGTACGGTAGTTTAACGTACGTCCGGGCGTACGCTAGCCTGAACCATATATATATATATATGTATGTAACCTACTGTACTACGTTGAATACACAAGAAATAAGAGAGATACTACCTGCCTGTGGACTAGTCTTGTTTGATCTAATCGAACAAGGAACCCACGTAAATCTAGTCTCATTTCGTTCCTAAATTCATTACGATTATCTCTACGTTATGATTATTGATAGACCGATAATTACACATGTTTTCACCCCTATTCTGAAGCCGTTTGTGATGTGGAATCTCGTGTTTTAAGCCGATTTCACGCTGGGTTGTGTGTTTATGTCATATTTCAGGACCCGGCGTTGGAATCGAGGCGGAGAAACGAGTTCTGGGTCGAAAGGAGCCGAGTTGGGACTAAGGGGGCTGCAGGAGGAAAATACCCGGTCGGATGGCAAAATACCCGACCGGGTATTTATCATTTTTGGCACCCGTGAGAAGCAGAAGGGGGCCCGGGCGATGGCCTTAGATCCCCGGTCGGGGATTTTGATGTTGGACCGGGGATTTTCCCCAAAGTGGAACGTCGCGTTTTATGAAATACCCGGTCGAACCCTGAAATACCCGACCGGGTATTTCGACCGGGGATCGCGAACGCAGGCTGTTAAAAGCCTGTTTTGTGCGTTTTTGAGGGGGAGAGCTGGGTTTTGGATCCCAAACACCCAAGGGACAAACCAAAGAGAGAGAGAGCGATTTGAGGGCATTCTTGGAGTGGAATTGGAGGATTTCTTCGCCATTGGAGCTCGGGAATCAAGCCCGGACTTGAAGACTGATCATCTGAAGATTCTTACTGCAGTCTCTCTCTTCTCTATGGAGTAACTTCCCTTCACTTAGGTTTTGAGGAACCCTCGCTATGTTTGTTTGATTGGATGATTGTATGAGTACTCTGACTTGATAATCTTGAGTTCATATTCAATCTATGCATGTTTTCACGATTCAATTCTGCTTTAGTCGAGATTATTGATTCTGCTTTGATCCTATGAGAGCGAATACCTGATTAGGTCAATAGAGCACCATAGATTGATAGTAGTGGATCGATTGCTTTAGTCGAGGGTTGATTCACTGCTTTGTATCGATTGGGAACCTCATTCGATAGAGGGAGTCTAGTTCAGAACGCCTTGATCGATTGTTCTAGAGAAGGATACGTCCCTCTAGGCAATTGACTCAAGAGGGCCTTGTTCCTTTAGTCGAGACTCAAGGTCTAGTCAAGGATTCTCCGCATTGTGAATGAAAGTGAAACAAGTTAGAGATCATCAATCGTTAATCTGGCTAGTGGCTAGGGGGAATCATACCTAAGTGAGTTCCCAACCTGTAATTAGATTAACTTTAACTGTAGTTTGCTAGAGTAGTTTTAGTTCTTTCATCTTAATCTGTTTTGCTAGATAATGAACTGAAGCTGAGTAATAGTAACTTTAGAGACCCGTGGATTCGATATTTATTACTTGAGCCACTATATTGCAGTCCCTTTCATTGGTTACACTTGGCCATTGTTAGGAGTTGTGTTTTAGCGAGTCAAGTTTTTGGCGCCGTTGCCGGGGACTTTCTAGATTATTAGGAAAGGCAGAAGCTTGTTACTTTAGCGGTTTTCTTTTCTTTTCCACCCTTGCTTTTCACTTGGGTGTTTTTGTTTTTGTTGGTGCAGATTTGAATCATGGATCCTCATGGCTTCTCCAACCATTGGGGGTATCCACCACCACCCGAGTGGTATTACCCCGAGACTCCCTGGAGCAATCAAGGAGGAGAAGACTATGGATTCGAGTTCCAATATTAACCCCCTTACTACGGAGAACAACCAGATCCCTGGGCATATCAAGAACAACCTCATTATCAAGAAGAATTCCTCCCACAACCAGAAGGGCCATCGGAGCTGGAGTTACCCATGGCGGCCTTCACGGGCCATTCTGCAGAGCCATGCTACACTCCATAGCCAGATCCAAACTATGAATTGAGGCTTCTCATGGAGCAGTTTGCTCGAGACAGTGAGAGATCATGTGTCAGGATGGATCTTTGTACCCAGGCCTTTCGTGAAACAGAGGAGATCCTCCTGAGCCTTAAGAAGAGTGTCGATGATCTTGAGCGATCTTGTGCACAACCTGCTCCAGATCACCCTTCTGCTACCATACTAGAAGAGGAGGAAGAAGAAGAAGGCTACAAGGATATTGTGGAGCACACTGAAGTTGTCACGGAGAGCTCCCGTGATGATCATGATCAGGAATGTCCTGTTGTAGCCGACCACACCTTCCCACATCCCAAACTGAGCTTTGAAGAGGCGGGCATGAGTGAGGAGATGCAAGAAGATATCATAAAAGAAATTGCTTGGCAACTTGCTCTCCAATCCGTGCTAGAAGAAGAAGAGCAAGAAAG
This sequence comes from Linum tenue, assembly GCA_946122785.1. NCBI lineage: Eukaryota > Viridiplantae > Streptophyta > Magnoliopsida > Malpighiales > Linaceae > Linum > Linum tenue. The sequence continues at coordinate 9,003,081 of CAMGYJ010000010.1, read as the reverse complement.
GGTGCAGAAAGAAGTTGTGGAGGATGACGAAAGTGAAGCAGGAGGAGTTCTTGATCATTTCCCAGGGGTGATACCACATGAAGAAAGGGAGGTTGAAGAAGCAATTGGTGTCCAGGCTGAGGACGGAGTTAAGGTGGAAGAGGCTTGCACCGGCCATGAGTTGCAGGTAATATCCCCACCAAACTTCGAGGAACTGCTTAGCAAGGACCCATTTGCAGTGTCTCTTTGCCAGACCAAGGCCACATCGACATCGGACCCTCTTGGTGGACGCGATGGTGGCCAATCGATTCTGTCATATCTGGTTTGGGGCAATGAGACGAGAGAAGAAAAGAAGAGGTCTCGAGGGTGGAGACTTCATCTGCATCAAGTGCACGAGCCTTCATCACCTGCCGCACCACATGCTCGTGACTTGAGACTCCACCTCATCGACGAGAACCTCAACTTCAAGGAGGTTTTGGGGTGGACCGAAACTTAGGAGCCATCGTCCGGCTCACGACGTGAAAGAAGCGCTTGTTGGGAGGCAACCCAACTAGTCGGTTTGCATTTCTTTCCCTATTTCTCCTCGGTTGAGTCAGTTTTGTTATTTGATTTTAGAGTCAATAACTCAACCTTTGTGAGATTTTGTGTGGTGTTTGTGTTCTTATTACTCTCTCTTCCTGGAATGCACCGCCTGCCTCGTCCACCGTCCTTCACCCTTGATCTGGTAACTTCGTTCTACCCCCCTTATCCTTCCTCCATTGAGGACAATGTCGTGCTTAAGTGTGGGGGGATGTTCGATTATGTATGCGGGTGAATGTTTGGCTGTTTGTGTGCTTGGAGCCTAGTCCACTGTCCAAATTTTTAAATTTGAGGGCTCCAAGTACGTGTTCCTTGCAATTGCCTGCTCAGTATGCTTTGAATTGACAGTCTCTGTAGTGATTTGCAACCTAGGGAGGTAGTGTAGCACTATGGAGGATGTTGATGCATTTAAGAAGTCTCATTTCTTCTTCATAGTGTGTTGGTAAATTGAGTGAATTAGTGAACTTAGGACCCTTGAATTGTGCGGTGTTGTGGACTCTCTACTTGTCATGGACTCTTGTATCATGTTTTGGAAATAACAGGTGCTCGAATTGTGTGCTTCAAAATAACGTCTCCCGTGCGAATAGGGCGAAAGTGTGTAAGGGGAGACGGGAATCCGTTCCCAATTTCCACCTACTACCTCCAGCCCCCTTACATGTCTTTCCCCCGCACGAGACTCGAGACATTCGCTCCCGGCATGGCCGGTAAGAGCCGGGTTCCCGCAAAACCTTTGCTAGGTGGGAGCCCCGTTTTCTGAAAATCGGGTTGGAACCCTTGGAAAAACAAAGAAAAAAAAAGAGAACAAAAGAAAAGGAAAAAAAAGGGGTTCCAACCGTCTTCAAAAAGAAAATAAGAGCACCTTGAAAGATGTGAGTCCATGATCTTTTGTTTTTGAGAGTCTCTTCATCCACGATTCATTTGTCCTCTGTTCACTATTTGCCATGATACCGATTCGAGACTAGCGTTCTCGCCGAAGAAGCTATGAGATGACTTGTGCGTCGGTTGACCTCGTAAGTTGCTAAATGATCTAGGAAGTCCTCTACCTACGATCGAGGTTGTTTGTTGCTATAGAGGTCTGGAGAGTTGCATTGGTTTGAGTTAGGTTTGCTTGGGGACAAGCAAACGGTTAAGTGTGGGGGAGTTTGATAGACTGATAATTACACATGTTTTCACCCCTATTCTGAAGCCGTTTGTGATGTGGAATCTCGTGTTTTAAGCCGATTTCACGCTGGGTTGTGTGTTTATGTCATATTTCAGGACCCGGCGTTGGAATCGAGGCGGAGAAACGAGTTCTGGGTCGAAAGGAGCCGAGTTGGGACTAAGGGGGCTGCAGGAGGAAAATACCCGGTCGGATGGCAAAATACCCGACCGGGTATTTATCGTTTTTGGCACCCGTGAGAAGCAGAAGGGGGCCCGGGCGATGGCCTTAGATCCCCGGTCGGGGATTTTGATGTTGGACCGGGGATTTTCCCCAAAGTGGAACGTCGCGTTTTATGAAATACCCGGTCGAACCCTGAAATACCCGACCGGGTATTTCGACCGGGGATCGCGAACGCAGGCTGTTAAAAGCCTGTTTTGTGCGTTTTTGAGGGGGAGAGCTGGGTTTTGGATCCCAAACACCCAAGGGACAAACCAAAGAGAGAGAGAGCGATTTGAGGGCATTCTTGGAGTGGAATTGGAGGATTTCTTCGCCATTGGAGCTCGGGAATCAAGCCCGGACTTGAAGACTGATCATCTGAAGATTCTTACTGCAGTCTCTCTCTTCTCTATGGAGTAACTTCCCTTCACTTAGGTTTTGAGGAACCCTCGCTATGTTTGTTTGATTGGATGATTGTATGAGTACTCTGACTTGATAATCTTGAGTTCATATTCAATCTATGCATGTTTTCACGATTCAATTCTGCTTTAGTCGAGATTATTGATTCTGCTTTGATCCTATGAGAGCGAATACCTGATTAGGTCAATAGAGCACCATAGATTGATAGTAGTGGATCGATTGCTTTAGTCGATGGTTGATTCACTGCTTTGTATCGATTGGGAACCTCATTCGATAGAGGGAGTCTAGTTCAGAACGCCTTGATCGATTGTTCTAGAGAAGGATACGTCCCTCTAGGCAATTGACTCAAGAGGGCCTTGTTCCTTTAGTCGAGACTCAAGGTCTAGTCAAGGATTCTCCGCATTGTGAATGAAAGTGAAACAAGTTAGAGATCATCAATCGTTAATCTGGCTAGTGGCTAGGGGGAATCATACCTAAGTGAGTTCCCAACCTGTAATTAGATTAACTTTAACTGTAGTTTGCTAGAGTAGTTTTAGTTCTTTCATCTTAATCTGTTTTGCTAGATAATGAACTGAAGCTGAGTAATAGTAACTTTAGAGACCCGTGGATTCGATATTTATTACTTGAGCCACTATATTGCAGTCCCTTTCATTGGTTACACTTGGCCATTGTTAGGAGTTGTGTTTTAGCGAGTCAATTATCATGGTATCAAAGCCTGGTTCGATGGATTCGGAGAATATCAACACTCGTCTCAACTCGAAGAACTTCTCCCTGTGGGTGTTCCAGTTTCGCAAGTTTATTGAAGGTCAAGGATTTTTTGGGTTCCTTGATGGTACAACTAAGATGATGGTTGTTTTCCCTGTGATGGAACAGGATTTGACCAAGTGGGTGCAGTGGGATGCAAAGGTACGATCATGGATTATGAAATATGTTGATCCATCTATTATTCTATGTCTTCGTCTTCTTCCAACATCGCTCAAGATGTGGAAGACCTTGCATGATACGTACGCTACAACCAGCATCGCAAGGCAGTTTGAAGTAGAGGTGGAATTGGCCAATCTTCACTAGGGAGATCACGATGTAACTACGTACTATAATGTTGCCAAACTCATGTGGACATAGCAAGATATTCTTATGGCGGCCATACAATCTGGTTCGGGCTCGGCCAAAGTGCAAGCTAAAAGAAATAAGACACGTACTCTGCAATTCTTGGCGCGTCTTAAGCCTGAGTATGAACCTGTAGGATCAACATTTATCAATAGAGAGAGCCTTCAAATGGAGTAGGTTTTAGGAGCCTTAATTAGAGAAGAAAATAGATTGCGCACTTAAGCATCAATCGATGCAGGACCGGACCATGGGGACCCAATTGTGTTTGCAGCAATCAAGGGAAGTAGCTCGCTTCAGCTGGCATATTCAACTGGGTAGAATCTAACGCCCATGAGAGGAAGTGATGGTCATGGATCCTCAGATGCTGCGTTAATTCGCTGCCTATCGATCGACCTACACAACTCGCCGCAAGATTGAATGCCATCATTGTCATGCGAAGGGGCACAAGAAAAAATATTTTCGTCGTCGCAATTTTTGTGTCTATTGCAAACAAATCGAGCATATAGTTCCTGACTTCCCGGTTGCTCCAGCTCGTAGGCCGGAAAACTATGCTTCTGGAGGTGCTAACAGTGCGCCTCAGGGATCTGCTCCTCACAACACTGGTGGAGGCAACATGTCGAGGCCAGCATATGCAACACAGGTGGCTTTCGGAGCTGAAGGCATCATGGTCACCTCAGAAACTCTCGAGCAGCTAGTCAATAAGACAATTCTTCTGCATTTGCTAGTCTTCAAACATCTAGTAAGCTCCCTTGTTGCATTCTTGATTCCGCTTGCTTTAATCACATGACAAACAAAGTTAGTTATTTATCAAATATATCTTCGGTGAATGATCTATCGTTACAAATTTCAAATGGGTCATGCTTACTTGCTTGGGTTGGTGTAGCTAAAGATGGTGATCTAGAATTACCAAATACATTTTATGTGCCTAATCTTGTGCCTACCTTGGTATCTTTCTGTCAGCTCACTGAAAGAGGTTTTCATTTTGTATTTGCACCATCTGGGTGCCCTGTTCAGGATCTGAAGACGGGGTAGGAGATAGGGAAGGGTAGAAAACAGGCGGATTTTTTAGCTCGACAAGCTAGAAGTAGTGCCATCATCGTCACCATCCTCTTCTTCTCCATAGTCTTCCACGGGTCTCAGGTATCTAGGTTGCCTTTCTCCCCAGTTTTTTTTCCAGCCTTGGTGATCGCATATTCAATTATGGCATATGAGGCTCAGTCACCCGAACTTGGATTTGGTGTTATGTTTAAGAAACAGTTGTTTGGAAATAAGGTGGCTCATTCGTCGGATTTTTCTTGCACGAGTTGTGTTGAGGCAAGAACTACTAGTATTTCATTTCCATCCAGTCTTACTGTTATCACATAACCGTTTTATTTGATTCATACTGATTTATTGGGTCCCAGTCCTGTCACTTCTCATCATGGCTACAAGTATTTTGCCTTATTTGTATACCATACTACTCGTTATACATGGGTTTCTTGTTTGCACCTCAAGTCTGACCTTCTCTCTGTTGATGCGAATTTCTCAAAATGATCGTAACCCAATTTGATAGAACTGTTTGTGTAGTTTGGTCTGATCCAAGTGGAGAGTTTAATTCCACTCCTCTCTTGCAGTTGTACCAGTCTTCTGGTATCCTTACCCTTTCATGCAAAATGTCCTTGTTGAACGTAAAAATCGACATGTGATGGAAGTCACTCGAGCTCTTTTACTAGCATCACATGTCCCTTTCAGTTTTGGCCTGAAACTGTGTCCACTAGTGTTCGTCTTATTAACTATCAAATCACTCTGATTTTGGGTCAAAAGAGTCCATACTACAAGTTATTTTCTAATCATCCACCTTACGCTCATCTTCGTGTATTTTAATGTATGTGTTTCGTTCACCTACCTCGATCTGAACGTACTAAACTTACCTCCAAGACCGCACGCTATATCTTTTAGGGTTATAGTGACATTTACAAGGGTTACATATATTACAATCCTAGCTTTTGTCGCCTTTGTATCGCATGTAACGTGGTATTTTTTTGAAAATGTGATGTATTGTTGTGTTAAGCAGGATCCTCGGGCCTGGTTTGACAAATATCAGTCTACCATTTGGTATTTGGGATTCCTTATGATTCTTAATGACCAGTCTCTCTTTACTCGGCACACTTCTCGAGGTCTAGTGGTTCTGCTTCTATATGTAGATGACATAATTATCTCTAGTGATGATTCTGAAGGTATTTTTGCTCTTATAAAGGCCCTTCATGACTCCTTTCACTTTAAGGAACTCGATTATCTCTCTTACTATCTAGGTCTCGAGGTTACCCGCTCCAGTTCTGGTATCCTGCTCAGTCAGAAGAAATATATTTATGATCTACTCGAAGCTGCTCATTATAGTGACTGTATTCCGGTGTCTACTCTGATTGGGATTAACATGAAGATGGGGAGGGACTCTGGTGAACTCTTGGAAGACGGGGGGAACAGTACCAGAGTATTGTAGGAAGTCTTATTTATTTGGCTACTACCCGACCTGATATCGCATATTTCGTACAAGTAATCAGTCAGTTAACGTGGGCTCCTCGTACTGATCATTTGGTTGTTGTACACAAGATTCTGCGCTACCTATAAGGCACTAGGGATGTTAGTCTTTTCTTGCCCTCACCCCTATTTGTAGAAGTCACAAAAACATAAATCTTACCTTCTAGGAATAGAAAAACAAATCCCAAACTAAGTATAAAATGTAATACTAATTAAATAAGGACTAAAACTACTCATGAAACTCTAAATAGCTAAAACAACCAATTAAACAAATAAAATCCAAAATCACTGTTGCGCGTGTCCTCCTCTCCTTTTCCTTTTAATGGAAAGAATTGGCTTGCTGCCACTTGCAATTGCTAGACCTTCATGTGGTAATAATCCATGCAAAGCACAACTTTAATGCCACCACCACCTCCCATCCCCAAACCAACAAATAATGACCAGAGAAACTAAAATTTAATTACAATTAACCCAATGCAGCTCACGTCACTTTCCACAAACTCATCCATGTAATTAATCCATCTATGCCACACATCCAAATCCACCACACATCCATGTGTTAACCCACGCACGAGGATAATTTGATCCATCAAGACGGCTCTTAATTGAGCCTTATGTCATTCAATTTTAATCTTCATTTTTGGACTACGAGAATTAAATATCACGCTAGTCGATATCGCATCCCTCCCGAGTGATTGATCCACAAGCCATACATCCCCTTTCTTGAATCCAATATCGTTCCTCAATGCCTCATTCTCTTTTTTGTTTGTTTGGCTCCATTCAGATATCACATTTTGGGACAACCGTCGCACCAACGACTTCAATGATTTAACTGCGTCTGTATTCCCTATTCCATGATAGTTATAACTCAGTATTTTCATTTATGACATGAAATGGACAGGTTCCCTGCACCATTGAGTTTAGGATCATTATGCTTCTATCGCAGCTCAGAATTACATGTTGCCTTCTGGCCTCTAAATCCAACTCCTAAATTTTATCAATCTCCACCACCCTTGCTCTCTGCAAACTTGGGGTTGCCCTTCTGATTGTCAGATCGCTTGCCTTTTTCCTCCACCGCTACCCTTAGCAAGCTGCTCACCTGGTTTAGTTGGCTCTTTTAAGGTCCTTCTCTCTGCATTGCCAACCCCAACATGTTTAGTTTGAATCGCATGATCTCCCTCCTGATTGGTCTCATCTCCTGGTTCGCCATGCAGTACCTCATGCTTATTTCCAACCACTACCTTATCACTTCTATAAGCCGTGCCTCCTCCCCTACTATGAGTGTTGGCTTGGTAATTGTAAATTCGTCACTCCCTCTTCTTCACTATCATCCATTCCCTATAAACATGCCCCTTAGTTTTGGTCTCCATCGGAGTTTAACCACTTCAAGTGTCAAGGAGGATTTTTCATTAGTCATAGCCTTGCAGCTACACAGCTCCACTAGCTTACCATAGGTGCCACAGTCAGTGCAAAGGTTGTCTAGTCCCTCATACTGGACTAGATATTCTAACCCTTCAATCTTGTAGTGGGACAACAACATTTGGTAAAATCTACTTCAATGCATACTGATAACACCCAAAATGGTGTTATTTAGCCTCCATATTTAGGGTCCTTTTAGGTCATTTCTTGGTTTTATTGGTTGATAATTTATCAAATGCATCCCTAATCCATTCCTAGGAGAATATTATGTCATTTTAGGGTGTATTATATTATAAAAATGTTTTAGGTACGAAAAGGAGGAAAAAATGAGAGATCACATTTTAGGTACGAAAAGGGGGGTCACAAGTGTAGAAAAGGAGGAAAAATGAGAAATCACGGCCAGAGCAAGGAGATCACTGTTGGAAAGTAGAGGCACAAACTTGATCATGAAGATCATGGCCTCCAGCCCTAAGATTGCGAACACGAGCATGGGAGCGTTATGCGCAAACTTGAAGAAGCGGTCTCCAAGGGAGGAGTAGAGAGTTTCGACATCAACTCGTGGCTCTAGTTTTCCAGGCTCGCGAGAAGATCGCGGCTGTGACTCCCAAATCACGACCGTGAAGTCATGCCAGAATCTCCCAAACTAGACAAGCCAAAGTCTCTACCTCCAAGATCGCGACATCTCTCCCACAGATCACGACCATGATCTTCCATCCTTCAGTCATGAACTTGCCCAAATTTTTAAAACTCTATAAATAGGAGACTCCTCCCCTTGAGCAAAATGGCTTTTTGGCAGATTTCATGTTCTAGAGAGAGGTTACAAAGCGAAGTAGAAGCTTGGAGGAGAAGAAGTGGACGAGAGCTTTAGAGGAGGATTCCCCAGCACTTAAAGACCATTTTTCATAATTTCTTTCAATCTTTGCATGTCTCTTCTCCCCCTCTTCATGGGGTAATCCCTCAAGATACTTTAGGGGATTTTTTGTATCCCATTTTCCCTAATTGCAATTAGGTGGTAGAGGATTTATCATTCTCCTCTTGTGATTTATGGATGAATTGACTTTAAGTAGAGTTTCTATGCCTTTATCTATCTTTTCGTGGTAGCCTACCACTTAGGATTGCAAGAATTGGAGTGGATTTGAGTTGTTTGGAATTTTAGGGTAGATGAATGATCTAGAATTCTAGTATGATGGAGTAGGCGACCATACCTCTCCCTATTAGACGTCCACCTAGGTAAAGCTAGGGTGTAGAGTGCGTGACCACCGACTCGATGGCCTAGTGTGCGGATGGGTGAACCCATTGAGATGATATAGGTTTTATCCCTACAATGTGAATCCAGCTGAGTGACATTGGACTAGTTGATCGGTATAGGAGTGGGATTGATTGCATGACCATTAATCGAATCCCTAGATTAGCAATATCCGCACCTCGATCGCCATAGATTGACCTTCCAATCTTTGCATGTTATCTCCAGTGGTTAGGGCAAGGGAAGCACCCTAAGTACCTCTTCTCTCCTATCGTTCTCTAGTCCATTAATCGCCAAATGTCCACCTGCTAAGTAATAGGTCGACTAGATAACAATCCAACCTAAGTAGCCTAGGATACCATGACCCGTGGAATACGACCGAGCTGCTTTACTACGTCCCTAGCTTTGTTATACTTGGAAGAGTTAGGATAGGTGAGAGCATGCTTCGTACTAATTAAAGCTCATAACATACCCTTGCAAACTTTCCTCTATCCCCATACTTTGTTACCAGATCCACCTTAAAAGGAGTACCTATAAAGCTTGTGATCTTCATAATAGCCTCTTTATTAATGAACTTGACAGGTAGTTATGACAGCTAAACCCAAACCATCGTTGATTTTGCATCCGATTTCCACATGTTAAACCCTTAATAACAACTTAAGACTATCAGATATGCATTCCCTAATAGCCATGGCCAGCTATCAACCGCCAGATCATAGTCACCACGATGCCTAAATCACACAAGATAGCAGCCATTTATCATGTCAAGGATTTGTAATTCCCCGTGCTTTTCCCAAAGGCTATTCAGACGACGAGCAAGAGGAATATTTGGAATGTAATGTCCCAACCCTTTCATAAGAAGAGCAGACCTCCATTATCTCCTCCAATAGATCTTTGCAGCAGTCGTGAACGGGATTGATGGACACTTGGGATCCCGACTTCCTCTTCCTACACATCATCCTATTCCTTCTCCACCTGTGTGATATCCTCTGTGTCGGACTGAGCTACATACCAGTGGTACCTCTGTACTACTTCACTAACCAGATTTTGCCCCACCCCCTTGCCAGGCTGAAGCTCTAGGCTGCGTTTTTGGGATCATCTCGGTTTCCATCTGTGTTTTTGCGTCAGTATTGTTGAGTAGCTTTCTTTGTATTCCTGTTGTTGGGGGAAGATGAGATTTCTACATGGCGGCTGATACCATTCAAGCTATCTTGTGGTTTCACCATAGCAGTCGTCGTCTTGGTTGGCTTTGTCGTCGACATCAACCTTAACCCTAGCACTCGCAGCTGATGACTTGATATATACACATGTTTTTGTCCACAATTCTTCTATCGTTTGAGTCTCATCTCTCATGTTTTAGGCCGATTTCACGCTAGGTTGTTCGTGTTTGTGATATTTCAGGTCCTAGTGCATGAAGGAAGGCTCGGGCACGGGTTCGGGGTTGGAACGATTGACAGGAAGCTGGGAAACCACACGACCATACCTAAAAACCACACGCCTGTGTGACGTGGCCGTGTGGAATCCTTTTGCGCGGGCAAATCGCACTGGCCGTGTAATGGACCCCTTGTGGCCGAGTGGAAATCACTGAGACCTTCACACGGGCAGGCCGAGATTTCATACGGCCGTGCAGTTCTGGCCGTGCAGCGTGCATGAAGCCACTTAAGTGAAACGCGGCGTTTTGCACTTCCACACGGGCAGCTGAAAATTCTACACGATCGTGTGGCCTGGCCGTGTAGTCGGGAAATTATGGGTGTTAACCCAATTTTGGGTCTTTGAAGGGAGATCGATTTTCAGAGCTAGAAACAGAGTCCTAGAGAGAGAAAGTGCGAAGAACACACCCTAGAGGTGGTTTTGGAGCTGGGTTTCATCAATCAAGCTTGGATTTCATCCTTGGTGTGAAGATCATCATCCCAGAGCAGATTCTTCCCATCTTGATGAGTATGACTGCTTTGTTTTCTGTTTCCCTCTCTCTCTCTATGGAGTAGAACGCTCTCTCACTTGGGTATGAAGAACCCTAGTTCCATTTGTTAGGGATATCGATTGTAATGACTTTTGGTTTGTGATACTGCTTGATTATAATTGATTGAAGTATTTTGATTGAGTCAATTGAAGCCTGAACAACTTTTCCTGATTTATGCTGCAACCTGAGATAGATAGAATCCGATTAGGTTGTTAGAGCTCCTTAAATCGGTAGTAGTGAATCCATTATACGAGAGTTAGTCGATTCACTGCTTTGTACTGGAATCCAATTCCAGTAGTGGAGTTCTGTGTTTATTGCCTTAGCGGTCTATCCTGGTGAAGGTTAGTCGCCTGCCGGTTAGTCTGTCTGAGAGGGCTTGGTCAGGTTAAGAGATTCCAAACTACTGTCGGATCTTCCGCAGTTTAATCTATAGTAAATCAACCAAAAGTAATTACAACTTTGACCTAACTAAGGAGCTAGGGGGACTCATTCCCGAGTGACTCTTCCCTTGCTTAAGAACTTCGAACCATTTCCTGCTTTCTTACTGTTTTTGCTTAAAATCACAATCACTCGACTTAGTTTGCTAGATAATAGATAATCACGAAGTAGGCAGTAGATCTAGATTCTGGGTTGATAAATAGAACTTGCCACTATTCTGAATTTTCGGACTGCGATTACACTTGGTCGCAGTTTGGTATTGTGTTTTAGCGTGTCAGCAACCAAAAAACCTTTTTTGCCGCTCTAAAATTTTAGGAGCTAAGATCTCGATTGATTAATCCTCTGAAACCCCATAATACCCATAATGCTATTTGGTGGTAACACTAATAAGAGCCTTTATATTAACTTAACTGTATATATTAATCTCATACTTTCTAAATAACTACTTTTCTATTATTTTTATTGGACCATACATTTTACGTTTTAACTCGAATTTCAATTGCTTTTGCACCAAAAGGATAGATGAATTGTGATCTACGATATAAGATACACTTTTAGCCCAATAAATCACCCATTCTAGTATTTCTAATATGCATTTTGTTGTTTATGGTATACTTTAGGATATTTTTAGTATATATTAGTGTTTATGGGTGCGCATTCTTATGTTTTTTTTAAATGCATTGTTATGAATCTAGTATGCATTCTAGTGTTCCTAATATATATTCCTTCGTTTCTTGCATGTATTATTTATTTTCAACCAAATTCCGACATTCATAAAATAAAGTAAGAAATTTTATAAAAATAAAAATAATATATAATTAATGCACTCTAGTCCTACGACTGCATGCTCCTCCCATGACGACCAGAGACCTCACATGGTATCATCGCCACCACGTTGACTCTCCCACGATTCTCCAACTCACCGCCACTTTGCTTGTGCCCTTCGCTATGTTGAGTGCCCCGCCGTTGGCTCGAGGTGTTTTTTTACCGTGATGATGCCTCCTCGAACATTAGCACCTTCATTTTTCCGGCGGAAGTCAAATTTGCGCGCTCCCTTGTCATCTTTGGTTGAGCGTTGACGGAGACATTGTCGTTTGCCCCTACTCCATTGAAAACAGATTTTAAAATGTTTATTGTTTGGTAACTGCGATTGTTAACATTCAATTAAAATAAAAAATTTAATTTTATATTAAATAAATATTGTATCCTTAATAAAAAAATTTAGAGTGGTTCAAGAAATGTTAAAAACTTTGTTGATAGATATATTTCATGTGATAAATAAATAGAAGTAAGAAAAAAACTAGGAGGAAAAAAAATTTCACGAATCAAGATATAGAATCTCTCTGATTATGAGAGATTTGATATCCGCAGATTTTAGAGATTTTAAATCTCTAAAGCTAGAATCCATAATATAGAAAGCAACAAAAAACATAACTTTCTACAAAATCTACAGATTCGGTGAATCCATGTCCTGAATCCTGTTCTCCAAACGACCCCTTAATACTAGAATGAAATTAAATAATTTGTGTGTCAATTTTTTCATGACAAACTAAAGAATGAGTACATATTTATGCGCAATGAAAACTTCAAATCTAACTCCTTTTCGTCCTGAGCTGGATGCCAACTTTTCTCGTTCCTACTAAAAATATGAAACTTATTCTACAAGGACACAATAATTAAATCCTAAAAAGAATACTAAAAAGCAATCCAAATCCTAGTAGACAACTAATAATAATAATTACAAATATCCCAAAATAATAATAAAATACTATTAGTAAAAATAGAATTGATACCCAACTCCAAAATTTTCCAAATTAACATTGTTCCAATCTCGTAACAACCAACTTTAGCAATGAAATAGAAATCTACTATGAGAATCATCATATCTATATATTACGTACTAAGTGAATGGCCTATTGTCGTTATTGAATTGATTGGGTCGGATTAGCCTTCTATGGTTTATGTATTTGCACTACACAAGCTGGCATCCGTCAAATCCTTAACTGCATGTTCCGAGACTGAAATTCTGGCTCCGCCCCTACTCAACTGATCGATGATTATGGGATTTTCCTCCCTGCCATTGACGGATTGTGTGACCTTCTCTCTTCCTTAGTGACTTCCCTTGCTGTGTTAGATTTGTTTTTCACCAAAGTGCTAGAGATCGTTGTACAAAATTGGGCCAATTAATTGGCATTGGTATACACATTCAAAGTTGCAACATGACTTTGTGGCCCAATGGATAAGGCGCTGGTCTACGAAACCAGAGATTCTGGGTTCGATCCCCAGCAGAGTCGATTAATACCTTTTTCATTTTCCTACTTCCAATTGCAGAAATCCAATTAAGACGCAGTACATTTCATTCCACAAAGGCACGATTAATACCTTTTTCATTTTCCTACTTCCAATTGCAGAAATCCAATTAAGACGCAGTACATTTCATTCCACAAAGGCACAAACGACGAAGAGTACGATTAATACCTTTTTCATTTTCCTACTTCCAATTGCAGAAATCCAATTAAGACGCAGTACATTTCATTCCACAAAGGCACAAACGACGAAGAGTAAAGGCTCTCCTTGAATTTTTGGCGGTCTATTCACATCACATGAATTCACATCTTTCAACGGGCTCATCCAATATGCCGAAATAATGATAAGGAGACTATTTTTTTTTTTTTTTACAAAGGGCAATAACTTTCATTACTTTTAGCAGAGGGCAACGATTACAACAGAATTTTTGGCGGTCTATTCACATCACATGAATTCACATCTTTCAACGGGCTCATCCAATATGCCGAAATAATAATAAGGAGACCATTTTTTTTTTTTTTGACAAAGGGCAATAACTTTCATTACTTTTAGCAGAGGGCAACGGTTACAATAGAGGAGCAATAACATCAAGTACATGAATCCATTCCGAGACCATTACTTCCCACCTTTTGTAGATTGTTCTAAAGAGGTCCCACCAACTTTCAATTTCTCCAACTTCTTCAGAATATATCCCTGCCTGAAATTCTTGCGACGAGCTTTTGCCGTCTCTTGCCTCTGCAGTTTCATCTCCAACAGCTTCTCTCTTACTTGATTCTCTTCTCTCAGATTAACCGAAAATGGAAGCTATCTTCAGTAGAAATATTGTTCAGGGGAAACTTGTTTCAGAGCAATTTCATCCCTTGAAAGTAAAACCTAATGTCATCCCGGCATCTCACCAATCGAAACTTTATCCTCTAACCAACCCCATAAGTTCACCTCAGACAGAGTAAGCATCTTGCCAGATTTCTTGGAGGAGAAAGAATCATTGGGGGGGGATTTTCTTTTTGGCGCGGTGATATTCCACATCTGCAGCGGCCAAGTCCTTGGATTTCTTGGCTTCCCCCAACGATTTGTAGAGGTGAGCCTCGAGCTTGACGATAGAAAAAGCGCCGACTCCCTCGATCGACCTGGCTGTTCGAAGTCGATCCTTTTTAGTTTCTTCCCCATTTGCTATGGTTCTGCACAATTAGTAGGTAGCCAGCGTTGTACTGCTTATAGTTATGAGTGCTAATAATCGATTTTGGTTTCGGCTGGATTAATCACTAACTAATATGGCGGGTAACAGTTAATTAATAAGTAAAAACCCCATCGATAATCGAACCAATAATCCTTGTAGGTTGTCATTTTTTATTGATTTGGTAGAGGTTAGTTTGGTGGAAAGTCAATAACTACTGATGTACATTCCAACAACTACGGTTAGACCTAATCGAACCAATAACTTCAATAACTACTAACACACGCCATTATCCAATTAAGTTTAATAAGTGTCATTCAACATCATTTTAAACCCGCAAACATAATAATGACCAATAGTACTATATATGAAGGACAAATAATCATACAAATAATTCAAAATAATTTAACTACATTTTTACGTTGTTAACATAAAATAATAATTATAAAAAATAATATGAATACAACATTCATCGTAAATTCATAATTTAAATCCAAATATAATAAAAAAATAATCAAACTTATTCATCAAATTAGCGAGTACTAACTATCAAGACATCAAACAGAAGCACCACGAGATCATAATCATTCACAAACATCAAAGAAGAAAAAAAAATATCACTAGGGTGTGACTTGTGAGGTTCTCTTTGTCGACTGCAAAAGGGAGTTAAACAGGGGTGACTTTTGAGTTCTGACTCTTAAACATATTTGAGACTCTTGGTGGAGGGTTGTTTGCAATACGTGGAAATTGAGATGTTTGTAATTGCAACTTGGGTTGGTTTTGGATCTTGGAACTTTTCCCCTTAACCAAGAGTCCAAAACTATGTAATTATACTGATAGGTAGTTATTAGTTTTCTTATCGGTTAGCGGTTAACCACTAACCTAAATACTACTAACCAAAATCGAATCAATAAAAAAATTATTGGTTATTAGTTAGCCACTAACCATCTTTATCAGTTTTATTGATTTAGACCGATAACCGACTAACCGCTTACCACACCTAGTACTTCTGTCGGCAGGTTCTGGGCCTATATTCCATAAAACTTTGACAAAAAAAATATTAGATGGTCAAACAGTGGCGGCAACTTAGGCCTGATCATATACCCTGGATGATCATACACATTCAATTCTAGGAGCTCAGCTTGGTTCGAACCCCTCTTGGTGGTGGAGTTTTTGTTCGGACGGGATCTCTTGGTGCGTGGTTTGCGATGTTCAAGTGCAAATTGATTCTTCTGTCATTTCAAGTTAAATCAGCTTACCATCTTGCATTCCAATTATCTTGGAATGATACGTGTTCAAATCGTATGAGTGAATGAATCCTTTTTTTGGGCGGGATTGAACCAGTTCTCTTTTTTCTTTGCGAGAAATTACCAGGAGTTTTACTTACTAAAATTCTGCTTGCCTCTTATTTCATTTAATCGCCACTTAAATACATCATGTTGGAAACCAATAAATCCTACCTATATGGGACTACTCCCACGTCCAGCTAACCACTTGCCACTTCTCCTATAACTGCTCCTACCGACTCTAACAAACATAGGACTCTAACAACCTTGCTTACCCGCTAGCACTACTAATTATAATTATCAATCAAATACAAATCCCTACTTAGACAAGCTTGCTACGTGGATTAAGGCCTCGTGCCTTTATGGGTTGGGCTACTCCTCATCGCCATATGACATCGGTGTTGGACTACGACAACTAAACAATGTATGAGGCTCATCATGGAAGCATTCGTCTCAAATTCTTGTTGATTTGCTTGATCTTTAGGTGTGGAACTGGTTATGGAATTTGAAGGTGTCTCCAAAGCTCATCATCTTTTTACGGCAATGCATACATAGAATTCTACCAAATCGAGAAGCACTTGCGATCATGGAAGTTGATTTAATTCTAGCGTGTTTTGTTTGCGGTTAGAAGAAGAAACGCTACAACACTTGCTCTTCTCTAGTCCTCTAGCTAGCATGCAGGATTTGGCGTTTGATTTGCTTTTATCCTAGGTTTGTTGGTTGGGAATAGAGATCCATACATCAAGGACAGAGGCAGATTATTTCATTTTGCAAGTGGTTGTGTTTTCTGACATATTTGGAAGAATCAGTGTGTTTTGCGTATGTTGATTGGTAGCAAATTAGGTTGGACGCTTTGGCGGCTCAGTGGTATTTCTAAGTCACGGAAACAGACACAGCTTTGCTACATGGAACTGTTGATAGTTCACGGCTACAACTCTTCTCAGCTCTCCTACTATAGGGTTACATGACCAAATTTCAAGAAATTTTGGGTTCCCAACTTTTACTTGTTTCATTCAATGGAACTACGACAATTGATGTATACAGTGTTGATGGGTAATCCTACTTGAGATTATTTCATGCTAGACTCGATGGTGGGTTATAGTTTGTGTTTTGTTGGTCGTAATTGTAAAATGGTGGGTCAGTTTATCATGCTCTGTCTTTTGTCGCCCCAAATATCAAGGGGTTTAACTCTGTTTCGTGGTTGTTTAGTAGGTAGTTTGTGCCCTGTTGTGAACAATATCAGTATATTTCCTCCTGTTTAGAGTGATCGAATTGTTAGAGAGTGGTATAAGATCCAGCAGAACATTCTCCCAATAATTCGAGTTATTGGGACCAATTGGTTCTTGACATAGTATCAAAGCCTGATTTGGCCAAGTGGCCGTGCGTCGAATCTTCACGACTCCCAATATTAACAGTTGATTAAAGCACAAGGTATGGTGGGCATGTGCAAACAGAAGCTTCTCCCAACAACTCGAGTTATTGGAACCAGTTGGTTTATGACACGAATGACAACAAAAAAGAATTTAAGGCTAATATCACTGTAACACCAGAACTATAACAAGAAAAAAAAATTCCTTCTTATCGATGAGATGAAAGAGACTGGATAGGGTGCTACCACCCTTAAGTATTAGCATCATACTAACACTTACTTTAAGGATAATATAATAGCTATCCCTTCTCTCTTCCCCTTCCCCTTTCCTTCTTCTTCTCCTCTCCTTCCATTTACGTTGTTTTTTTTTTATGTTTTATTTACGAATTATAGCTTTGGTACCTAAACTTAATAGATATTAACATTAAGTACATAAAATTAAATTTTTACATTTGAGTTCTAAAAAATCGATGGAAAATTACATTTGAGTACCTAATTTTTTTATATTTTGGTACCTAAACTTTTTTAAAATTAACAATTTGGTACCAAAACTTTCTTTTCCCATCATTAATTGTGGTCAACTCATTTAAATTGAAAAACCATTCAAACGAAATGTTTTTATTGGCTAGAGCTAGTGTTAACACTATGCTAACAAAAAAAGTGTTAGCATGCTAGCATTTACTTGAGGTGGGGAAAATACCTGAATGACATTACTCACGATTATTTTTTAATACTTTACATTTTTTCTCTTGCCTAACTTTTCTCTTTTTATTAGATATAATTTTCAGGACTTTGCTACGGTGACATGCATGTCTGACTCACTCCTACTGTCACTCTAGAAATTGGCCAAGTGTAACCACTTCCTAAAGCGTAGTATAGCGGGTTTGGGTTTTAATGTCAACTCGGGTCCTAGATTTGATGACTACTCAGTGAATTCTTATTATCTAGCAGTGAAACTTTAGTGCAAGTCCAAATTAACAAACAAACAAAGCAAGTTAAACGGTTGTTTTCAAGTCGAGAGAGGTCACCCGGATATGGTTCCCCCTAGACTGCAGTTAAGCCGAATTGCAATTTACCAAGTTCAGTTTTCATGAAAGTTATACTGCGGAAGGTTCTTAAACAGTCTGAAGTCTCGACTAAAGGTCTCCAGACCCTCTCAATCTGAGTCTCTAGCGGGCGACTAACCTCCACCGGAGTAAACAGATTGAGGCCCTAATGAACAAAACCTCCACGACCAAAGTGAATTCGGTACAGAATAGTGAGTTGGCTCCTCGACTAAAGTCACCAACTCCCTACCTTCAATTAAAGGTGCTCTATTAACCTAGGCAGATATTCTCTTTCTAGGTTAAAGCAGAAACAACAGGAATTTGATCAGGATTCATGCCATTTAACAAATCATCCCTCAATTGAATATAATCAAATCATAGAATCTGTACTTGGGTTCATACAATCAAACCTAGCATACAAATCTAGGGTTCTCCATACCCAGATGAATGGGAAAACTACTCCATGGAGAGAGAAGCAAAAGCAGATTCAGATGCGGAAATCATACTGTGAAGGATGAGTTTCTGCTCCTAGTCGTTAATCGACACTTCTCCAAGCTCAAGCCGGGCTCCAATGGTGATGAAGATCAAGCTAGGGCACTTGGGAACTCTGGTGTGTCGCTCTCTCTCTCTAGGAATCACTCTGTCTCTCTAAAACTCGGAACCCCTTCTGTTTTGGCTCAAATCTGCCTAAAAACCCGATTCTGGGCGAAATACGGGCAGAATTACAGTCGTAATTCTTCCATGCCCGTATTTTGCCCAAAACACGCGTTTTGGTTAAGTTTCAGCGCACCCAAAGCTCATCTCGGCGGTGAAAATACGGGCATGGGAGGGGAAATTACGGTCGTAATTCTCCTGCCCGTAATTCTTCCTCCGCTCCTGTTCAAAGCTTCGTTTCTCCCTCGTCCGGACTCCAAATCAGTCGTCGTTTGAACCCAGACGCTCGTAGTCTCGTCCTCTTTCTTTTCGTAACAAAATTCCATGATAATTTGTCCATAAAGTGAGTTATAAATCTATTACTCTTCAGGTCATGCCCGAGTTTCTTCTCCCGAATCGCCAATTGATCTCTGATTGACTTGAAACTTGCGCCTACGCTTCACTTTATGTGCTAGGGCCTGAAATGTGACAAAGGAACACAACCTAGCGTAAAATAGGCCAAGGAAGTGATAATGCAAGCTTAAACGATCAAGAAACAAAGGGGAAAACATGTGCAAATATCGAGTCATCAAATTCCCCCACACTTAACCGTTTGCTTGTCCCCAAGCAAACCAAGTCAGATACAAGGTAAGCTCGAAAAATCTCAATCATGAACCCCTCGGGGCATATCCCATAGGCACGAAACATGGGAACCACACCGACTTTCAAACATCAACACATGAACAACTTCAACCGCAACCTGGACAACCACCACAGAGGACATTCGAGTGCAGCAAAATTGAGTAAGGGAGGAGTCTCCCTTCTGTTCACCAACCAACCTAGACTTGACTCAACCACTTACTCAAGACAGTCACCTCATGCACAAAACCCAAGATATTAGAATTGAGACCGAGCAATCTAGGTCCTCGCCGGGGTAAAGAGTATAGATAATATGAGAAAATGAATCGCTCACTCTCGACCAGTGGGGTCAGGACAATTCGATGTGAAAAATGCGCATGCTTATTCTCTCAATCCCTAACGTCTCTTCACCATGAAGGCAGCCTCTAAATGTTAGAGTTCACATATGGGGTGTCACCACTAACTAATCCGGAGGTCTTAGACACAGGTTCAAATGACTGGCTAGGGTCTTGGACATGGGGAAAAAGGCCTTTTGGGTGGTGGAAATATTCATAGCACAAGGTTCCACAATTCCAAACCCAACACAATTACAGTCAATCAAACCACTTACTTCCTTTTTGCCATTCTGCATTACTCAAATTATTTAGAGCACAAGAGCGAAGGAGGTCACAATAATGTTAGTATTTCCAAGCCAGACTGCTAAGAAACACTACTTAATGGGCACTATTCAGATTTTTTGTAGTGGCTATCTTTTGCTTTCATTTTTTTGCTTTGTTTTTCTTTCATTTTTTTCATTTCTTGAGAGGACCACCACCTATTCACATTTTTCAAACACATGCCCACCTTTTTAAGAACTACCTCCAACCCTCACATTACATTTAGCAGAACAGCAGAGAACATATAAAACCACTCTGTGGAACCTTCTAAGAGATGCAAAAGGGTGATTTTTTTTAGACCAAAAGAAATGATAACACACGGCTCAACGGGGCTGACTAGGGGGTATGACACACCAGGACAGTCAATTTGGTCGTGGGTTAATCCTGTGCCTCCATCATCTTAGCTAATGACAACGTGAATGCTGCACATCATGGAAGAGGGAACTATCGCACAAGAAAGAAACGAGCAGGCTCAAATCTCACATGGCTACCTATATGCTCTATCTCTCATTCTGATTCCTTGAACTAGATGCATAAACGACTGTCAAGAACAAGTGATCAATCCAAGTCACAGTTGGTAAGCAAACAGTTGAAAAACCAAACCCCTACACAATTCTTCTGCACGTCTCAGTCATCATCATAGGTTGTCCTAGTTACAATCAAGCTTTCATGCATTGAGTCGAAAGGCATTCAATTCACCAATTAAAACCACAGTGCCAATATGATCAAGCAAACAGCAGTGCTTGGAGCCCTCAAATCTCGAGATTTGGACAGTGGACTAGGCCCCAAGCACACATGTATACGTTCCAATGAATACAATGAACCCCCCCTCCCACACACACACACTTAAATGCGACAGTGTCCTCAATGGAGCAGAGGTAAGGGGAACGATGTTACCGTGAAACAGTGGTCAGGAACGTTGACTGGATGGCGGACCAGTCAATAGCAGAGGACTGGGCAAGGACCAGTCCAACGGGCACAGAGCTAAAGGGGAACAGAAGAGCTCAAACACAATATGTTAGGTCCAATGGTCAGCCCAATAATACATCATCCAAAACAAAGGAAAACAAACCAAAACCAAACTGGTTTACAATCCGACTCAAAACACAAGAAAGAGATTAAAACCGTGGTGGGGTTGCCTCCCCACAAGCGCTTCTTTACCGTCTTTTAGCTGGACGCCCATGGTGGATACTCAGCGGGGTGCAGGAACAGGTGCCCCCAAGAGCGGATCCACATCGCTCTTGAGGTACAGCTTCAGGTGGTGGCCATGCACCCGACGGGTGCAACCACCAACATTGGTTAGCTCGATCTGGCCATCCGGCAGAATGCAGGCGAGTGAGTACGCGGATGGCCAGGGTGATCGTGATGTAGGAGGTGCGACTAGCTCATAGTGGTCTCCACCTTCCTTCCGAGTGGGCTCAGGCACCTGCTGCTTCGGCCGCCACTCCTCCTTGATATTTTTGTTCGGAGGTGAGGCTGGATGGAGTGGCGGCGAAGGAGTGAGAGGAGGGTCCTGCAAAATGAGAGATGCAGAAGGATACACGACAAGCTCGTGTACCTGGTCAGAAATAGCATGCACAGGTGTGACAGCAATCATAGCACAGTGATCGAACTCAGTCATAGAAAAAGTAGCATGTTCATTCCCAGCACGCAGGATCAGTTTACCATCATGCACATCAATAAGTGCCTTGGCGGTGGCAAGAAATGGTCTACCCAGAATCAAGGGCACATCCACGTCATCATTTATGTCCAGGATAACAAAATCAACAGGATATGTGAATGCACCCACATTAACAAGCAGATCCTCTATGATACCCCTAGGATGCACAACGGAACGATCAGTTAGCTGAATGCTCATCCTAGTAGGGCTAAGTTCACCTAGGTCTAGCTTTTTAAACAATTTGTAAGGCATGACATTTATGCTAGCGCCTAGGTCCGCCAAGGACTTTCCTACATGCATGCTGCCAATAGTAAGAGGGATAGTAAAACTCCCTGGGTCCTTGCGCTTTTCGGGCAGCTTGTTCTGCAGGATAGCAGAACACTCCTCGCTCAGCAGCACTGTCGAGAGATCCCCAAGTTTCTTCTTGTTGGTGAGGAGATCTTTCATGAACTTTGCGAACTTGGGCATCTTCGACAGAGCCTCCACAAACGGTATGCTGATGTTGAGCTGCTTCAACATTGCCATAAACTTGGCAAACTCAGTCTCTAGCTTGTCTTTGTGTAGGCGAGTGGGGAAGGGAAGCTGGGGCACATGCTCCTTAACCACTGGTTGGGGCTTGGGAGCAGGGGCTTCCTTCTCCACCCGCACTTGTGCATCGTCGGCTGGAAGTGCTGAAGCAGGTAGTGGTTCCTCCTGCCTGGCCGGGGCAAGATCGGCGGTGATGGTCTTGTTGCTCCTGGTAAAAATGGCATCCAGCTGCTGGTGCGGCTCCCGTAGATTGGGGACGGTGGTGGCAGGTAGAGTCCCCGGGGCCCGGGTAGTAATTTGGCGAGCTATGGCACCAACCTGGTTCTGTAAATCTTGCAAAATGGCACCCTGGTTCCTCTGTCCTGCCTCCAGTGAGGCTATGCTCTGGTGGGTGGTAGTCATGAATGCCGCTAGAATATTTTTCAGCTCCGTCATCTGATCATCTGGAGCCGAAGCTGCTGCTGGCTCGACAAACTGACGTTGGGGCTGCTGGAATGGTTGCACCTGCCTAGGCTGGTAGGGCTGCTGCTGTGGGGCTGGCCCCTGTCGAGCCTGGAAGGGCTGCCTCTGCTGAAAGCCACCAGCTGGTGCTGGGAAACCAGGTGGCTTAGTGGTGTTGCTATTCCAAGAGAAATTGGGATGCTGGCGCCACCCCTCATTATATGTATTGCTGTAAGGGTCAAAGCACCGAGCATTGGCGATGAAGTCCAACTGCTCTTGGGGAGTAGTCGACTCCCTCATAGCCTGACAGTCTTCCACCAGATGATTTAAGCTCTCACACCACTGACATTGAGCTACTGGAGGTGTAGCCAAACCTCTGCCCGGAATAAGACTGTTGGGCTGCTTCAATGTCTGCACTAACTCTGTTGCTCGAGCCCGGACCTGGCCTCCATGGCGTGCACACCACGGTTCTGGGAATTTCTGCCTCTGCTGCTCTGCCCCCAGGAATGATCTCTAGCAGCCAAGGTACTGATCATCTGGTTCAGTTCGGGTGGAGTCTTAGTAAGAATATCCCCTCCTGGGCATAGAGACTCAATCACTCCTACTGTCACTCTAGAAATTGGCCAAGTGTAACCACTTCCTAAAGCGTAGTATAACGGGTTTGGGTTTTAATGTCAACTCGGGTCCTAGATTTGATGACTACTCAGTGAATTCTTATTATCTAGCAGTGAAACTTTAGTGCAAGTCCAAATTAACAAACAAACAAAGCAAGTTAAACGGTTGTTTTCAAGTCGAGAGAGGTCACCCGGATATGGTTCCCCCTAGACTGCAGTTAAGCCGAATTGCAATTTACCAAGTTCAGTTTTCATGAAAGTTATACTGCGGAAGGTTCTTAAACAGTCTGAAGTCTCGACTAAAGGTCTCCAGACCCTCTCAATCTGAGTCTCTAGTGGGCGACTAACCTCCACCGAAGTAAACAGATTGAGGCCCTAATGAACAAAACCTCCACTACCGAAGTGAATTCGGTACAGAATAGTGAGTTGGCTCCTCGACTAAAGTCACCAACTCCCTACCTTCAATTAAAGGTGCTCTATCAACCTAGGCAGATATTCTCTTTCTAGGTTAAAGCAGAAACAACAGGAATTTGATCAGGAATCATGCCATTTAACAAATCATCCCTCAATTGAATATAATCAAATCATAGAATCTGTACTTGGGTTCATACAATCAAAACTAGCATACAAATCTAGGGTTCTCCATACCCAGATGAATGGGAAAACTACTCCATGGAGAGAGAAGCAAAAGCATATTCAGATGCGGAAATCATACTGTGAAGGATGAGTTTCTGCTACTGGTCGTTAATCGGCACTTCTCCAAGCTCAAGCCGGGCTCCAATGGTGATGAAGATCAAGCTAGGGCACTTGGGAAATCTGGTTCGTCGCTCTCTCTCTCTCTAGGAATCACTATGTCTCTCTAAAACTCGGAACTCCTTCTGTTTTGGCTCAAATCTGCCTAAAAACCCGATTTTGGGCGAAATACGGGCAGAATTACGGTCGTAATTCTTCCATGCCCGTATTTTGCCCAAAACACGCGTTTTGGTTAAGTTTCAGCGCACCCAAAGCTCCTCTCGGCAGTGAAAATACGGGCATGGGAGGGGAAATTATGGGCGTAATTCTCCTGCCCGTAATTCTTCCTCCGCTCTTGTTCAAAGCTTCGTTTCTCCCTCGTCCGGACTCAAAATCAGTCGTCGTTTGAACCCAGACGCTCGTAGTCTCGTCCTCTTTCTTTTCATAACAAAATTTAATGATAATTTGTCCATAAAGTGAGGTAGAAATCTATTACTCTTCAGGTCATGCCCGAGTTTCATCTCCCGAATCACCAATTGATCTCTGATTGACTTGAAACTTTCGCCTACGCTTCACTTTATGTGCTAGGGCCTGAAATGTGACAAAGGAACACAACCTAGCGTAAAATAGGCCAAAGAAGCGATAATGCAAGCTTAAACGATCAAGATACAAAGGGGAAAACATGTGCAAATATCGAGTCATCAATGTCACAGTAACTTGTACTTTTAGGTCAACTTCATATAGGAGTAGGTCGACCTAACCTGTCGTTTCAGTCTTGTGCTAGAAGCATGGTCCAGGATACCGAATTAGACCGGTCTGTTGAACCGGAAAAACCGGAAACAGGACCAGATCCGGAACGATATGCAAAAATGAGTTAGAATTTCGTGCCAGCCGGTATTTTTGGTCGAACCGGCCTACCGCGAAATATCGGCCGGTTCTGATCATGCCGCCGGTTTGCTAAAAAGGAATAGAAAAGCGTCTTCTCCAGGCCAAATCGTCTACTCCTGGCCTTTCGTCATTCCCACAGTGGTTGTCGTTCGTCGTTTCCAGTTCCGCAGATGTTGCTGCTCGTCTCCGTTCGTCGTTCACACCGCCAGAAGTGCCGAGGTACAGTTCTCCGTTCGTCGTTCACACCGCCAGAACTGTCGAGGTATAGTTCTCGTCGAAGAAGAGGCTTGTGGAGATTTTTGAACAGGGGCTTTTTGGTTGGTTGTTGTGCAGGGGATAAGTGATTGGGAATTTTGTTTATTTGTGGTGCAGGGAGATAGAGGGAGAAGGAGATGTGGCGGAAGGAGGAAATGTTGATAAGGGTGTTCAAACGGTGTGGTTACCATAGTAACCGTTTTAACCAGTACTATTTGGATAATTTGGTTTGGTTAATTTGGATAATTGGTTTGGTTTGGTTAAAGTTCTTAGCTTGTTTGGTTTAGGTGGTTTGGTTTGGTTTCAGACACTCCTAACCAGCCAAACCAAATTAAGCAGATAAATAATTAGTCATATATCTAATATATACACATACTTAATACTTTGAATAATCACTCAAGAGTTAAACGTTCATCCCTTTTAGACTCATAAAATATAAAGTTTGATATTGTTCCTATAATGTATATTTGTATATGTAGAGTGTAGACCACAACATATGAACGCCTAGTTTAGATAAATCTCATGAATAGAATAGAGTATGCAAAATTGCAAACAAGAGCAGGAAAAAAAAACGCAACTGCAAATTCTCCCTCCTCTCTCCCCACGTCGGGTGAGCGGTAGGGCGCTTCGCCTTCGTGCGACGATGCCGTTACTGGCCTCCGATTACGTGCGCCGGCGGTTTTGGCCGGCCCTCTTTGGCATCGGTATAAATCCCAGCCGCCCAGGACCTGATTCCTCACTACCTCTTCTTGCTTCACTGCAACTACTCCTCTCCCGTGACATAATCGCCCGACTGCGATTTCCCAGATCAGTTCGAATGGCGGTCGTCCAATTCAACGATGCTGATGTTGCTGTGGGTGCCCAGAGGATTGATCAAACCTTGATTGCTCGCCTCTGTGGCCTGCTCCCTACGCTACCGGCTCTGAGATCCATTATAAGCAGGGTGTGGAAATGCGATTTCTCCGTTGAGTTGGTGGAATGGGGGCTTCTTCAATTTGTTCTTCCAGACCGGCGCATTTGCTCTGGGACTTCCTGGATCTTTGAGAATTTTATCATCCACGTCCGCAAGTGGGAGACCCCGACGGCGGAGCTAGCGGCAGAGCTCATCAAGGTTCCTCTTGTGACACAAATCTGGGGGGGGTCCCGTACTATTGTTGTATCGAGAGAATGGGGACCCTTCTTGGCTCAGCCCTTGGTCCGGTGGAGACGGCAACTATCCACCGATCAGCCTCATCTGGGGGTCTCTACATTAGGACGAAGATAACTCTGGATCTCCAACTTCCACTCCTTGACGAAGTGGCTGCTACTCATGAGGATCCTGCAAAAAGTAGCTTCAAGGCTCAGGTGAAATTCGAATCCCTGCCCCAATTTTGCTTCCTCTGTTGGGTGGTTGGTCATGTGAACAGATTCTGTACGAGGAAGGATGAACTCTTTGGAAATCCACCAAGGTATGGCAAGCATTTGGTGGCACAGGAATTTGGCCCTAGGCTGAATGAGGCTACGCTATCACGCCGACGCAAGCGGTTTGTGTGGACTTTGGCTGGGAACAACCATGGGATACAAGCCTCCAAGGGACAATCCTCCACCAACCTCCTCCGTGCTACACCGACCCGGGCTGCTCCTTTGCCGTTGGGGATGACAACCCACCTTAGCCATCTGTAGATTTCCACCACGATACAGCCTGACCCTACGGGCAATCCCCGCGGGTATTTCACCATCAAGACTTGGACCTGAGCGAGTCCATGGAGCCAGCAGCAAAAAGGGCTCGTATAGGCCCTCAAGTGACATTTGACATTACGAACCAGGATAGCAGGGTGGAGGCAGCCGACCCTAATCGGTCCCCATCCTATAGATGAGTATCCTTGCTTGGAACTGTCGAGGTTTGGGGGGCCCCTTGACAGTTCCTGTGCTCCGGGAGGCCTTATCCTGAGATGCACCTTTCCTTGTTTGTTTGAGTGAGACTCGACGTGATGATGAGTTTGTAGTTGATCAGCTAGGTGGCTTGGGTTTTCCTGAGGGAAGAATTCATAGTAGGTCGAATATTGGTAGTGGATTAGCTATTGCCTGGTGTTCTGATTTAGTGTGTTCAGTTTCAGTTGAGTCCTTTTGATTCTTGTTTATTGAATGTGAGCATAGTTCTCTAGGAAGATTTGCTGTAGTCTTTGTCCATTTACATTGTGATGTAGCCCCCCGTCAATTCCAGCTTAATGAAACTTCTTTCCTTGTTTCGTCGTATGATGATCCGATCTTTGTGTTGGGTGATTTTAATTGCCTTTTATCAAGTGTCGAGAAACAGGGAGGCCGACCTCCAACCCCAGCTGCTCTAGACCAACTTCATTAGTTCCTATCTGCAGGGGACCTCCTAGATCTTGGTTACGTTGGCCCCCCATACACTTGGACTAACCGCCAGTCAAATGAAGGGCATATTCAATCTCGATTAGATCGGTGTTTGGCTAATAACTTGGTTGTTCCCTGTGGCCAGAATTAAAGGTGCATCATCTCTCTGACCGGGGCTCTGACCATAGGATGCTGTTGGTTGGTTCGTGAAACCTGCTGACCGACGGCCAAGAAGATTCCACTACGACAATCGTTGGGGCTCCAACCCGGATGTTCCCCCCTGTTACATGAAGCGTGGCACAAACCGGTCAGTGGCACGCCTCTATTTAAGGTACAATCCCAACTCAAACACACTCGACAAGAGCTTATGGGATGGGCCAAGTCTGGTACTACCAACTCAGCGCGGCAGATTCGAGAACTCAAAGGCACAATCGGCACTTCAAGGGAGGCAGCCTCGGTTGATTGGCCTGAGATTGCTAGGCTGGAAATCCAGTTAACTGAAGCTTATCAGTAGGAAGAGCTGTTCTGGAAACAGAAATCGATGAATAATTGGCTCCAGGGAGGGGATGCCAATGCACACTACTTCCACTTGGTAACGATGCAACGGAGGAGAGCTAATCTTATTCCGACACTCCGTGATGATCTGGGCGAAATTCACACTGAGGAGTCAAAGAAAGGGGAAGTATCAGTGTCTTACTTCCAGTATTTATTTACTTCCAATGGGTTGGACCCTACTGCTTTTGTAGCTAGTTTGCATCTCCCCCACAAGATTGATAATTCCATGAATGCCATGCTTATTGCCCAGGTATCCAGACTAGAAATCAAGGAAGCTATATTCAGCATTGGGAAGCTCCAGGCGCAGGGATCCGACGGTTTCACCTCTGGCTTTTACCAACGCTTCTGGGACGAGATAGGAATGGATGTGTCAGATGATATCCTCTCCTTCTTTCAAACGGGGAGACTTCTACATAGCATTAACCATACGTTGCTAACACTCATCCCGAAATTTGCTCATGCTGATTCCATGAAACAAATGAAACCGATCGGGCTCTGCCACGTTCTATACAAAGCAATCTCCAAAATCCTCTCCACAAGGCTGAGTTCTATCCTCCCTCATATCATCAGCCCGTTCCAGAATGGTTTTGTTAAGGGACGCTGTATATCTGACAACATTCTTATTGGGCAAGAGGTGATGCAGTTTTTAAAAACTAAGACCCGAGGCACTGACAAATGGATGGCACTCAAACTCGACATCGAGAAGGCGTACGGTCGAGTGGAGTGGGATTTCCTCTGTCAAGTCATGGAAACGTTGGGCTTCTGCGACCAGTGGATCAAGTGGATCAAGGCTTGTATCACTACAGTCCGCTTTTGAGTGTTACTCAATGGAGCAGAATATGGGTATTTTCAACCACGGAGAGGCATCCAGTAGGGCGACCCGTTGTCGCCTCTGCTTTTTGCTATCTACACAGAAGCTTTTGCTGCTAAAATCACACAAGCTGTACGTAGCTCCTCACTCCATGAACTTAAGGTTTACAGGTTTGCTCCCCCCATCTCCCATTTATTTTTCGCGGATGATTCATACCTGTTCATCAGAGCTTCAATTCCGGAATGTGCTGCTTTAACTGAATTATTATCTAAATATGAATTGTTTAGTGGCCAACGAGTAAACTTACACAAGTCGGCTGTCCGTGTTAGTGATAATGTCTCTGAGCAGGAATTGATGGCGATCAGTTCTTATTTAGGAGTCGATACCATGAACCTGGATGACAGGTACTTAGGCCTTCCCTCTCAGATTCGACGGTCCAAGTCCTTGTCCTTCCAATTTATCGAGGAAGACTTAGCCGCTACAATCCGGAGTTGGAAATCAAAGGCTATGTCACTTGCAGCTAAGGAAGTGGTTATCAAGGCTATCGGGGCTGCCAGTCCTATCTACGCGATGTCAGCTTTTAGGCTACCTCACGAGACTTGTCGTAGGTGTAATGGCCAGCTGTCAAAGTTCTGGTGGGCAGGGGAAGATCAGGAGAAGGGCATACACTGGATCTCGTGGTATGCAATGTGCCAGAGTAAACTTGTTGGTGGGTTAGGATTCAGGGACTTTAACCGTTTTAACATTGCTCTTTTAGCTAAGCAGGCCTGGCGTATACTGGGTAATCCAACCAGCCATATTGCTCAAATGTACAAGGCGAGGTATCACCCCCATCTATCCTTCCTCGAGGCAACAACTGGAAATCGCCCATCATGGGCTTGGCAGAGCGTCTTGGAAGGAAGAGACTTACTCATTCGAGGATTACGCTGGCAGGTTGGTGACAGATCCCGAATTCGAATAATCCAAGACAACTGGCTGCCTTCTTCTCCCCCCCTCCTGCCTCGTGGTACGATCAGGTGTGTCTTCCTTACCTTCTTTTGTCTCGGATCTGATTTGTTTGGATTCCCACTCTTGGGATAAAACTCTGTTGGAATCCTTATTCTCTCCAGAAAGCGGGGCACTTATCTTGTCCATTCCCCTTCCCATTTCATTCGCTTGTGATAAGTTGGTTTGGCATTATTCACCCTCCGGAATCTATACAGTAAAGACAGGTTATCAACTGCTATCGACTGAATTCAACCAGCAGCATCCCCCGGTATCCCTCCCTTTTGAGTCTCGATTTTGAAAAATTCTCTGGAGCATCCCAGTTCCTTCGAAACTAAAGCACTTTTGCTGGCGGGCTGTGCGTGGCTTCCTCCCTTTGCAGACGGTTCTGTTTACCAAGACTGTTGTTACTGACTCGACTTGCCCAATCTGCTCGGAGGGACCAGAGTCCTTTTCCCATTTCTTTTTCTCATGCAGGATCGCTAGGGGCTTGTGGAGCAGAGCGAATCTTGAGGACTGGCGTGTGGCACTCGGTGGCATGAATCCTGATGATGCATGGAACCATTTTTTTTTTCTCCATGAACCTGTCTAAAACTCAATTAGCTGATGTAGTGTTTCTTGTATGGCGCCTTTGGAAGGGGAGATGCTGGGCAATTCATGAGTATATTCAATACCTCCCAGCTGCCTTGTTTAGACAGTTTCAGCGACAGGTGGAGGAATGGCGCGCGCTGGACAGAGGCTCCCCACATCAACCAGCTGGTAATTCTGCCTCACAAGCCAACACAGTTTCTCGTCTAAGCTCTCGCAGGGGCCCTGCCAGGTCCATACCACACCCAACCGAGATTAATGTTCGGTTTGATGGTGCCGCTAAACGTGGGCAAGGGGGAGTATTGGATTTGTTGGATACCAACTGTCAGGTAACTTACTCTTCGCCTTTGGGAAGTATTATGATGGAATTCATGATCCATTCATCATGGAATGTTTAGCATTAAGAGATGCAGTCCAATGGTGTCTCACACATTATTTTCTCTTTGTTAATTTTCATGGGGATTCGCAACTACTTATCCGGCGAATGGTGGGTGGTGACTTGAATCATGATAGCGGAGGAGCTATTCTGGAGGACGTTCGGTGCTTGGCTTCTCGTTGTAGCAGAGTTTCTTACTTGTTTGTGTCTCATCAACTCAATAGGGTTGCCCATCTTGTGGCACAAAAGGCCCTCTCATCGGGAGTTCGACTATTGGTCGACTCCCGCACACTTTTGTTCTCTTCTGCTTGATTGATTTTAATAAAGACCGACTTTAGGAAGAAAAAAAAAGATAAATCTCATACATTATGTTGGATGAGAACTTGAAAGCAAGGTCCTTTTCAGCCTATGAAAATTGCTAAAAGTCTAAGTCAATTCAAACAAACACAACAATTCATTAACCCATATCATTGTGATAAATTTTTGTTAGGTGAATACTTTTATACTAACCATATGATAATTGTCTTAGTTGCATGTATTTATGTTAAGGGTCAACTATAACTATGTGTTGATTGTTATGTTTTATTCATTATATAAATTGTGAATTGATAAATTAACCGAAAACTTTCTCACTTAATGATAATGTGATTTTATATTGGTTAATCTGGTTAACCAATTAACCAAACCGATTAAACTTTAGTTTGGTTAATTTGGTTGTTGTATTAGTTTGGACGGTTTGGTTATGATATTGTATTCCATGGTTAATGAAATTTAGCCTTATTTGATTTGGTAATAACCATGGTAACCATTTGAACACCCCTAAATGTTGGTGGGGCGGCGGGTTTACAAGGATGGGGTAGGGTAATACTAATGAGTGATTAACGGGTTAAAGGTTGGGAAATTGGCCAACTTTCTTTAACGAGAAAATGGGTCTTGCTTTTTAGATTTTGTTTGTAAATATTTTATTTTCTTATAATTAAACATGACAATGAAATTTAGCATTTTACATGTTTGTTTGATATTTTATAATTTTTTATCCGATATATTCTGGTTTTATTCCGGTATTATTTCAGAACTATACTCTGATCTCGTCGGTAGGATTTTTTACAAAAAATTTTTATTTATTCTCAAAACGATACTTTGCCGGTACAAAACGGTTGAACCACGGTCATACCACAAAATACCATACCATAAAAGAGTCCCGTATGACTTCCGGTACGGTTTCATGAACCATGGCTAGAAGGCAGTTTACTTCGTAGCAATTTCGAGTCTTTTTGTTTGAAGCCTTCCAGATATCCAATATTTCATCCAATGCCTTGACTTTGTAGACAAACATACCTACTTTCATGTGGTAGAGGCCTCTAGACTCGAATCTCATCTATGCTTCTCGAATTGAGCTCCAAAGTAGGCTTCATAAACACTTTCCGAGACTTAGCCATTTTCAGCCAGTTTCCCAGTTTTTGCATAGCCTTTTGATCAGGTTCAAAAATGGTCTTCTGGACTTCCTATCGAGCTCCCAAGCACTTCAATGTGTAACCCCAGCTTCAAAACAAGCCATTAATCTCCAAAGTATGCATCATGAAACTGTTTTTACACTGAAACAACATATTAGGTCGACCTAATCCTAACTGAGGTTGACCGAAAAGTGCAAGTTACGGTGACATACATGTCACCATAGACGCACCCTTTCTACTTTTCACCTTGTAGACTATTTGAAACCAAATGAATGAATAACTTTTTTTCAATAATAATAATAATTCAATTTAAAATGAATTACCTAAACATTATATATTCAAAATCAATAATTAAAAGCATGTACCAACTACATGACATAGCTTACAAAAAGTAACAATGTTACCATTACTTATGGAATTCATTTGTATTTCAAAGTTCAAACAAAAATGAAATTAAATCATTTGCTTATTCAAATTTTACCATTGGAAATGAATTTATTTATATTTCAAACAAAAAACATTTCATTTCAAAATAAATACCTAAAAACTTATGAAGTTCACTTATATTAAACAATATGTTATATTTTATTTCAAAAATTTACTATAAAATGTAATTCTATATGGTATTTTCTCTAATAAAATAAATGTTCCTCGTCGTTTTTATATTTAATACAACTTATTTGTTCATTAGTTAGATGATTCAACTTTTTTTTACTATTTAGGTTGCAATTTCAGAACTTCAGCATAAGTTTTAGTTAAACTGATTTTCATTTTCAGTTTTTCAAAAAAATAAATCAAGTTTTGATTTTCAGAAAATGGTAGCTTGATTTCCATCAATATTTCATTTTATGTTGTAAAATCAACGAAAATAAAGTAAATAGACCCTAATAAATGATTACGTGCGTTTGGGCCCATGTGTGATGAAGGAGGGCATCCTATCCTTTTTATTTGATAACACAGGGAACCTCAGCCTCACGTGCCGCTTGAGCGATAGCGGGGCCTACTAAACTACTGGCGGTACCTGCATACTAACTGGGGCTTTCTGCTACCAACATTGGGGAGGCTTCGCCTCCAATACCAAGAGTGCCGTCGGGAACGCTCAAGTGGCGTCACAGGGAATCGAACTTAGGACCTCCCACATCTAGAACTCAATTGGTAAACCACTAGGCTAGGCTATGTTACCTTTGGCAGGAGGGCATCCTATCCTATGACCTAGGCACGTCGACTTGAAAGTTACTTCTGTCATTAATTTTCCTTTATTTGTATTCGTCCGTTCAAGTGCGGCTAAATTACATGTTTGGTCACTAAAATTACATAAATCTTTC
This sequence comes from Linum tenue, assembly GCA_946122785.1. Taxonomy (NCBI): domain Eukaryota; kingdom Viridiplantae; phylum Streptophyta; class Magnoliopsida; order Malpighiales; family Linaceae; genus Linum; species Linum tenue. The sequence continues at coordinate 8,969,404 of CAMGYJ010000010.1, read as the reverse complement.
ACGTTTGCCACCGACATTACTTTTCTTTCATATTAACCACTAACTTTACACTTCGTTTCACTATTAGTCACCGACCGACGACCGTTAGTCTCCGTCAAACTGAATTGACACTGTCATATTTTTTATGACGTGGCGAACGGAAATGCTGACTAGACCGTTAACTTAATGACCTGTCAATTTAACAAAATTAAAAATAGAAAAAAATAATTAAACAAAAATCAAGGACCCCACCTTTTCCTTCTTAACCCACCTTGACCGTCTTTTGCCTGCAGGCCTTTGCCCCCGCCGTCGTCGTTCGATGGCCCTCTTCCTTAAATGCAACAAAAGAAGAGGAAAAGAAACATGCTAGTCTTAATCTGCCGATCGTCCTCAGATCTTCCAGCATAGATGTCAAGGAATCGAAGAGTCGCCAATCGTCTCCAGATCTGCCGATCTATCACCTTCGCTGTGATTGACTCCAGATCCGCCTCCCCCGTGGAGTTTAATTAGTGCTAAAATGTGTTTTTTGTAGAGAGATAAAGAGAGGGGAGAGAAGGGCTAATTAATTAGTTTCGTTTTTTATTCCTACCTACTTCCTTCATTCTTCATCTCTGTTTCTTCGCGCCATTCCTGGTGGCATAAATGGTGGTCGGAAATGGTGTGGGTTGACAGATGAGTATTACTATTAGGTTGGAGAAAGAGGGAATAACGTCTTGTTTTTAGAGGATAAAGCAACAGACACCGATGGAGGATGGTGTTTTGTTTGGAGCGGCGGAGGAGAGAGAGAGAGAAGAAGCAATGCAAAGATCGAGATATAGGAGAAGAAAATTAAAACTGGTTTTCGAAAATTGGGTCGGGTATTTTTTTTTTTATAGTTTTGTTTTACTATATTGTTGCTGATTAGGCAGTCAAATTGCATGACTCAACCTTTCTGTCATTCCAGTAAGAAAAAAATCTGACGGTGTTAACGAAATTTGACAGAGGCTAACGGTCAGTAACTAATGGTGAAACGAATTGTAAAGTAACTAATAGTGGAACATTTATATAATTTGAGTGACCAAACGTATAATTTAGCCGATCAAAGTGCTTTCTGACCTTTCACAACAAAATACCAACGATCAATCCATGCCATAATAGACAATTGATAAACACAGAGGGCTAAACAAGGGACCTATACCAAACAGTAATAAGTAGTGCTGTTGGCAAAGCTAATTGCTTATAATAGAACAGCGAACATATCAATATCAGCATTGCCTTGCAAAAGAGAGCAAAGATGTGTTCTCCCACACAATATTCAATTCTGATCGCCATGTTATACGCTACATCCAGGTTCCAAAATCGAACATCCATCCGAAGCAACAAAACTGATGAAACAAACAAGTCTTCTACAAACGGGAAAAGCTCCATCGATAACCCAGCCCCCACATCCAACTCTCTCTGTGTCTCGAATCCATTCACCAGACAATGGGAATAACTTACACAAACAAGTTGGGCCTGGATGCCTTGTAAGTAGTCTTGAGCTTCCTGGTTGGGGGTCTCACCTTCTTGAACACCAATGGGAACTTGATCTTGGAGTTGTGGAACTGCTTGGTGCTCTCCCTCTTGCACAGCTTGGCAGGGATGGTGGCAGTCTTGATCACCTGAATGCATGGAGACCTAACTCTGTGGCGAGAAGCCATCTCAGTGTACATCTGCTCCACAGCACCATTCAGAGTTGTGTCCCTGAACTCCTTGTACATGTTGTGGTAACCGGTTCGGCTTTGGTAGCGGAGCCAGATCCCATAGTTGTTGATCTTAGTTGGGTTCTTCTCGAAGATCTGCAAAATGACATTTCACAATTTCTTATTACAACTCGGGATAGATTAAAAATCTACCAAGAAAAAGAAAACAAGGTATAAGAACATAAGATATCAGTAACACATGTAGTTGCCCCAGTGTTCCCCAAAGCAAAATGAGAGTTGAACGATGGGGAGATTAGAAAAGCAACACATGTACTATAGCTTCAAGGGAACGAGTCAGACAGGAACTAAATCAATCCATAGACTAGATAATGAAGCACTGGGATCATCAGCTTACAACATCGACAGATCCTCCTAGAATATGGGACGAATGAAGAATGGGGAAGGCACAGAACCTTGCTAGACAAATACTGACACCCAGGGATTAAGACATGAAACTGATAAGATTGAAATTGACATGCAGGAAATGTAGCTGCTCCAGTGTACCCCCAAGGCAAAAATAGTATTACCAAGGGGAAGATTGAACAAAGCAACACAAATGTTATAGCTTCAAGGGAACGAGTCATGTAGGAATTAGTTAATCCATACCGACTAGATGATGAAGCAAAAAGTTCACTGAATGTTCCAATCCTAAAAATAGGGATCCAACAAACCTATGAAATAAAGAAGCAGAGATCGGATAACTGATTTAGTCAAAACACCCACAGAAGCTTTACCTCATTGATAGCAAGGATTTGACCATTGCTTTTCTTCACCTTCTTCAACTTCCTCAAGAAGTACCTGCTCAAACACAATCCGAAACCAGAGAGACCATCAGACTCAAAACATCAAAAGTAAAACAACAGCCGTAATAGTCAGTGGAACAAATCCACTTACCAGAACTTGGACTTAGCACGGACCTCATTTGTGTGCCACAATTTCATCCTGTAAATCTTGGGATGCTCATCTCCCTCGGTAGGAAGTGCTCTTCCAACAACCTGGTACTGGTGATACTGCACTCACAAAGGGGGGAAAGCACCAAACATCAATTCACTACAACCCTAACCTTCTTGATAGAGTCCTTAACATCCCATATAGGAATAAAATACATCCCAATCACTACCCCAGTCTAAAAACTCAAGACTTGAACTCTCAAACCAATTGAAACCTAATTTCAAGAGCTACAGAACCCCAAATTCAATAAGCGAAAACCCAATTCAAGGCATGTCTAGACTGGCAAATACAACAGCCAAATCGCCACTAAAAGACTCTAGCAAGCAAACGAATGTACTACCCATGAATAACAATCATAACCAGCCGGCACTCCAGCACCGCTTATAAGTCCCCGAGAAATTTATCATGGGAAAAGAAAAAAGATTCCGTCTAGCGCGCATTTCCAACTCCTAAATCATTGATCATCCAAAGAAACAAGATCGACCATGCTACTTAATCTAGAAAGACAAAACGAAACACAGACACAGTCAAACCAAATTGAGCTGCAGACGAACATCAACGAGGAAGAAGAACCGAGCATAACTCGTCTGGGCAATGAGAAATCAGGAGAAGGGACGCGAAAACGTACCCTGTAGGAAACCATTTTCGCAGCAAGAGCAAGATCCGTGCAGTTGCTCCTCCGTCTCACTTACCTAGAGAAAGCGAGCGGTAGGGTGTTTCTGCGCCTTTATATAACTAGCTTGAATGAAGACGAACCCTAAAGCGGTCGACGGGCTTGCTATTATATAGTGGGTAAGCCCAATATAAGTTCACTCCGATACGTGGCCTGTTGGGCCATAACTGTCATGACCTCGTAGGCAATTAGGTATGGCAATTAGTTCAGATTATATGTTCCCAATTCATTTCGATTGATAGATACACTATGAAAAGTTCTTGACAAGTCTGAAATCTCAAGTAAAGTAATCCAGATCCTCTCAGTTCGAATACCCAATGGGCGACTAACATCCACCGGCATAAACTAACCAAGGCTGGTTTGAATTCCAGTACAGAGCAGTGAATCGATTTCTCGACTAAAGCAATCGATCCACTACTTCCAATTAAGGTTGCTCAATTAACCTATGCAAAAACTATCATTCTAGGTTAAAGAAGAAATCACAAAAGTTTGGTCAAGACTCATGCAATTCTGATTAATGCCTCAATTGAATATATCAAATCAATCATTCACAAACGGGATTCATACAACCAATCCTAACATAAAAAACTAGCGTTCTTCATACCCAGATGAAAATGGAGTTTACTCCATGGAGAGAAGGGAAAACATCAAGCTTGGAAGAGCAATCATCCTATGAGGAATGAAAGTCTGCTCCAAGCTAGGAATCGACACTCCGATGGTGAAAGATCGAGCTCCAATCCGCTCCCAAGGGTGTTCTTCATCACTTTCTCTCTCTAGGGCTCTCTAGCTATTTTAGTACTTGAAAAACCGGACCACTTCCTTTCTGCCCGAGTTGGCCTTTTATTTGTTGTTCGCGAGTTACGGCCAAAGTTACGACCGTAATTCCTTTGCTCCGCCCGTAACCTTCCATCAAACGGCGTCGCTTTCTGCACTCCATAAACCAAGAGTTACGACTTGTAAGGAGAAGCTACAACCGTAACTTCAAGGGGGAGGCCGTAACTTGAAAAATGCTCTTGAAACCTTGGCCTCGCTTCCTCAAAGTTAAAGGCCTGGAGGGGAAGTTACGGTCCAAACCGTAACTTTGAAAGGTCTCATCATAACTTTCAAAGTTCATACGGATCCCTAGCTCCGTTACTCCAAAGTTATGGGCTATATGGGGAAGTTATGGTCTAGACCATAACATTCAAGGTATGGCCATAACTTTTCCTTGCTCTCTACCTGATCGCTCCAAAACGTCCCAAAACTCGCTCCTTCACACGTACTAGGACCTAAAACATCATAAACCACCACAACCTAGCGTAAAATAGGCCACGAGAGACAGAAATCAAGCTCAAACAATCAAGAAATGACGAGAAAAACATGTCCAAATATTGTGTTATCAGCAACCCATTGCCTAAGTTGTCCCCTTCCCCGTAGGGGTGGGCATTCGGTCGGTTCGGTTTCGACCGAACCGAAATTATGAATACCGGGTCCCCGAATTCTCTCAAACCTCAAACCGAATTCGAACCGAATTATAATTCGGTTCGGTCGGTTTAAACCGAATTGTAATTCGATTCGGTTCGGTTTTTCACCCAAAACCGAATTTGTGAAGCTACTTGTATTTTCTCACTTTTAAATTATTTTTCACCCCTAATATAAACAATAAATATCAATTATATGCATCATCAATGGTAAAATCAAACTTTTCAACACATAAGTCATAAAACATTTCAAATATTCAAGTCTAAAAACAACTACAAACATAAAAATCCACCATTTGGAGCTTGCAATTATAGTATTTCGGTTTTTCGGTCGAAAATTTGGAAATTCGGTTCGGTTGAAAGAACCATGGTTTCCGAACTATCCATATTTTCCTTCCGAATTCCGAACCGAATAGAATTAATTCGATTCGGTTTAATTCGGTTTCAGTTCGGTTCGGGTTTACCGAACCGTTTGCCCACCCCTACTTCCCCGTGTAGGTGCACATACTCCTTACACCTGACGTTTATATGGTGCATACCTTGGCTTGAATGGTCTTTGTGGACCAAGTCTTTGATGGACCAATTGGGTTGGTCTATCTCCACCCAGAATCAACTTCCCTTTGCCCTATGCACACAACTTTACTTCATCAGTCGGATAAATACGTGGCCCATCTTGCATGCCAGTTGACGATGAGCCACCTTGCACAATGACACTAGAGCTACCACTTGTTGGTCGTGTTTTATCTGACACCAGCTTGAAGAGTGGCATGCCAATCTTTGAAAAGTCAGGGTTGACCATGTTAATGCCCACGACATTTGTGAATTGTGATAGTTGGCAATTCGTCGAGAAAATTTTTGTCAGGAATTGCCCTTTTTCGATCTCGTTCAGAGAAAGTGAGTTCTCTGGATTTGAGATGGATTGCGGAGAAAATAGAAATAAGTGACATATTTATAGGTGCCTCCTGCTCCTAGCATGTGTGGCGTATCCTTAATAAAGGTTTGAAAAATAACTCATCTTGATTGAGTGCAAACATGCACCCACATCATCATCATAGTTACCTTGTGTGTATAGAACCATCTTCATTTGATTGCGCGTGGTATGACTTTGATGGAAAGATATGCAATTTGAGATTGGTTGTGTGAGCAAATGAATTTTTGTCATCCCACTATTATCTACGTGTTAGTAAAATAGATAAACTGTGATGGATTGGTAGAGATCACTTAGTTAATTATTACCTCATGCATGCACATGTAGTTGGCGTTGCATGTATGCATGGGATGGCAAGTATGTAATGGAGTTAGTTGGTGGAAATTTAGGTTTGTGAAAGGGTTAATGGGTGGAGAGTTAGGTAACCAGTTCGTGGAGCGAGAGCGGGAGCGAGAACGAGAGCGTGAGAGCGTCTGGTTTAGAAGAACTCAACATTGAGAGCGTGATAAAAGCGTTAATATTATATTATTATTTGAGTAACAAACTTGAATAAATAATGAAGCACAAACCTGTATACTTGAACATTAGTCAAGTATGTAATCAGTTCTTCTCGGATTCTAACTAAGCTTTTATATATAATATTAAATATAAAAACTGAATTAATTAGTTAGTCTTTTAATTGTTTCCATGGTTTATAGTTTATACTCTCATTTCATTCTTAAAACGACTGATATTTGAATGCATGTGGAAATACTATGACGTAACCGTGATCGCTATATTTATAGGGACTATATAGCAATTTTCAAGTATAATAAAAAAACCCAGGTGTAATTGAAAGGATAAGGATTGAGAAATAGCTATAGAAAAAGGGAACCGGCTTATTCATTATCATCTTCTTCTCACCCTTTTAGGCTTTCTTTGGCTCGTTGGAGTCAAATCCGCCTGAGAATTTCCTATCCAACCAGCCACCAGTCCACCACACAATTCCTTCATCTCGCAGATTGTCGACGACTTCTCCGCAACCCAGACTGTCCCCATCCTTGACCACTGAAAATCCTCTTCTCCATGGCCCTGTACCTGCTGGTTGCCGTCCGTCTCGGCAACCCACCCGTCGCTCGCTCGGTAAATTATCTCTTGATAAATTCTCAATCCCGAGCGGTCGGCGACGAGTGAAAGAGCATCGAGCAGTTCAACGACGTAGCTAAGTTTTAGTGTGCCTCGATGACATCGAGCAGTTGCAAGTCTTGCCTGGGCTAGCACATGTGGTTGGGCGGCGATGGAGAACTGAATTGTCGGAAGCCATTTGGAGAATCAAACATCTCCTTGAGTAGGGAAGCGATGGGTCCTTGTGAAATTCGCGCTCCGTCAATTGAAATTCGCGCTCTGTACAAATGGAATTCGCGAATTGTAGCCGTTTCAATAAAAGTTCGCGTTTCCACGCTCCAAAGCGGGAGCGGCGGAGCTAATGCAGCGAATTAGGTTACCTAAGTGGAGAGTACATAATAATACGTGTAATTTGGGGAGGTGGGGGTGATTGTCAATTTGGGTCATTTTGGGAGGTAAACACTCTACCCATCAAGTAAATCAAGAGGCACAGTTAGCTAGTACATGTTAATGAATGGCATGAGGTGGAGAATGACAAGTTATCACTTCAACGTGGGATAAAGAAGGGGGGGGGGGATTATTTGCCACCTTGTTCACTATGTCACACTTGGATTATAGGTAGATGATGGCTTAGTTGGGTGGAGGGGAGGCTAATAAGGTAGGCTAACCTAGGCATGATGAGTTATTTGTCACGAAACAGTTGACGTCGAGTCAGCTCCTATGCCACTAGCTATGCCCGGCTTGGTCGCTTTTGCTTTAATCGCTTGACGCGGTTTCTTAATGGAGGAGAAAGAGTCCCTCCACGTGGGATTAAGTGGCAGCAACCCACCTTTCTCCATCTCTTGACCAGGTAAAATGGTTGAATGGGTGGTGAATAGTTGCTAGAGTAGAATGGATGTGTGGTTATTTTGACAGGGATCCATCACCAAGAGAATCAATGCTCTTCTATTTGGACATTGGCTCGCAATGTACCCTCTTCTATGACAATTATAACATTGAATGCCACCATTGTAACTTGCTTGTCTCTCTTTTGGAGCTTCAACCTTGGCCGAAGGCTTTGGTGCTTCTGGCTTCGATATGGCTGGCCTAGGGTTTGAAGTAGTAGGCACTCCTGGTCTTGGAGCACTTGAGGGAGGTAGATATCGTCTACCAAGGTTGTTTCTCTATTGTCTCCCCACCTTGGCAGCCATGGACACCAAATCGTCCAACTCCACAAAGTCCTTGATTTCCACCACATTCTCTATCTCTCGATTAGACCGTGCAAAAATCATGCAATGGTTGCTTCTTGATCCTCCTATATATCTACTCTAATCATAAACATCTCCATCTCCTTATAGTAGTCTTCTACGCTTTTAGTTCCTTGTCATAGAAATTGTAGGGATTGATGCATATCCCTCTGGTGGTAAATAGGTACAAATCCATCACGCATTATGCCTATCATGTCTTTCCATGTTTCAATAGGCCACTGCCTATTTCTCCTCCTTCTCGTGCAAAGTTGATCCCACCAAACCATAGCGTAATGAGAGAACTCTAGAGTAGCTAGGGTTACCTTTTTCTCGGAGTAGTTATGGCAATCAAATATAAGCTCCATCTTCATGTCCCAAGCGAGGTAGGAATTGGGGTTGGTGGTTCCTTTGAACGGAGTAATGGTGATCTTTATTCCCTTTAGCTCGTCGTCTTCTTCATGTGGAAACTCACCATCATTGTTGAATGCTTGAAACTCATCCTCGTATTGGAATCGATATTGGTTCCTTCTTGCTCGGCGCGATGTCCACAAAGGGAATTGTCGCCTCATGTTCTCGGTCAAGGGTTGTTGTACAACCCTCCCTCATGGTCCCTCTTCCAGTTGAACTCGCTCGTGATTAAGGTTAGGGTTTGGATTTTCTTCGGCAATGGGAGCTACTAGTGTTGCTTGTGCAATCAATCTACCCTCCACTACCTCTAGTCGCACACCGTTAGCCTTCATTTGAGCATTTCCGGTGGTTTGGGCTTGAAGATCTTGGACATGTCTTGAAGTTTCTTGCAAGATTAGCAAGAAAACTTCCAAGAACGTCAAGATACATCCAAAACCTTCAAGACACATCCAAGAACCTTCAAGACATGTCCAAGATCTTCAAGAACCTTCAAGAACACATCCAAGAACCTTCATTTTTCCGCAGAGTTTGAAATAGGCTCCGACCCCACTTGATATGATGCAGCAACGTCAATCATTTTGGATTTTTGTCTATCTTCTTCAACTCGAACCAAAACAAAAATAATGTGGAACGTGATCAAACAAATTCCAACTCGTGAGAAGGTCCAGTTGGTATATTAAACCAACCAAACAATCTCCAACTCGTGAATAAGGCCAATCACTATTTGATATATGCCCGCCACAACTAGATGTGTTTCATAGTTTATAAGAAACACATGAAATCTCCGGGACTCCTCAATAGAAAGCTTGCACAAAACATTCAAAGATGAACTCGAGTAGACTTTATTGATTAATAAAAAATTCTCTGATCCATTACAATGAAAAATCTATCCACATTGTTTATGACCAAGTACTCGTAGTGACCACTAATGGAGGAACAACATGAAGTCTCGATGACATTCTGATATACTCAAATATCATGGAGGAACATCTTGAGCATCTGCGAGATGTATTGAAGACTTTGAGGAAGGAGCATCTCTATGCAAATCTTAAGAAGTGCACATTTTATACTTCAAGCGTGGTATTTTCTGGGTTTCGTGGTTATTTCTAATGGAGTTGAAGTCGATGAAGAGCAGGTGAAGGCCATACAAGCATGGCCTACCCCTACCAACGTGAATGAAGTGAGGAGCTTTAATGGGTTTGCTGGTTTATATCAACGATTTGTGCCAAATTTCAGGACCATAGCCGCACCATTGACTTACATAATCAAGAAGAATGTGACATTTTATTGGGGAGAAGAGCAAGCCAAGGAATTCGAGCTACTCAAGTACAAGCTCACTCATGCTCATGTTCTGATGTTACCTGATTTTAACAAGACATTTGAAGTGGAGTTTGATGCATTAGGGATGGGAATTGGAGCTGTGTTGACGCAAGAGAAAAAGCCCACCGCATATTTTAGTGAGAAGTTGAGTGCAGCTACGCTTAACTATCCTACCCACGATAAGGAGCTCTATGCATTGGTTCGAGTTTTGGAGACTTGGCAACATTATTTGTGGCCAAAGGAGTTCATGATTCATACTGATCATGAATATCTAAAATATTTGAAGGCTCAACACAAGTTGAACAAGAGGCATGCTCGTTGAGTGGAGTTTATTGAATCATTTCCATATATGATCAAGTACAAACAAGGCAAGGAGAACATAGTTGTTGATGCTTTATCAAGAAGGTACACATTGATCACAATAATGAATGTTAAGTACCTTGGATTCAAGCAAATCAAAGGTGACTAAGAATAAGATTTTGAGTTTGGAGAGATCTACAAGTCATGTGAGAAGCATAGAGAAGGGAAGTTCTATAGAAGTGATGGCTACTTGTTTTGTGGTAATAAACTATGTGTTCCAAGGATATCACTTCAAGAACTTTTGTTGAAGGAGGCTCATGGAGGAGGATTGATGGCTCACTTTGGTGTAGCCAAGACTTTGAGTTGCTTACAAGAGCACTTCTATTGTCATCATATGAAAAGAGACGTGGAAACTTGGGTGCTAGATGCGTGAAGTGCAAGCAAGCTAAATCAAAGATGCAATCGACATGATTGTACACGCCACTGCCTATTCCCTAAGAACCATGGGTCGACATATCTATGGACTTTCTGATAGGATTGCTGAGAACAAGAAGAGGAAGAGATTCAATTTTCGTGGTGATGGATTGTTTTTCGAAGATGGCATACTTCATTCCATGACATAAAACTGATGATGCTGTTAATTTGGCCAATTCGTTCTTCAAAGAGGTCGAGAGATTGCATGTAATGCCACATACAATTGTGTCTGATCGAGATGCAAAATTTCTAAGCTATTTCTGGAAGATATTGTGGAGCAAACTAGGGATGAAGTTGTTGTTCTCTACGACTTGTATCCTCAAACTGATGGACAAACAAAAGTGGTCAATCGTACACTATCCTAGATGCTTCGAGCCGTGATCAAGAGCAATATCAAAGTCCAGAAAGATGATCTACCACAAATGGAGTTTGCTTACAATAGAGTTGTGCATTCGACCACAAAGTACTCACCTTTTGAGCTCGTTTATGGGTGGAATCCGTTCAAAGGGAAGTCTCGTGTTGCTACAATACATCAAAGGAGATTAAAGGGATAAGAAGGACCTAAGACATCGAGCGGAGATGAGGGGAGATTGAATGGAGAAGGGGGTGGCGGATTGGACACAAAGAATGGGCTTTTGAAGAGTCCTTAGTGCAAAAGGAATACCCTTTCCACAGGTTTGAAGGAAGAAGACTTAGTCAAATACTTGTTGGAAAAGGAATAGCTAATTTTTGGGATTTGTAGTTATTTCTTAAGTATTATTTTGCTCTCATTATTTGTTTTAGATTTGTCTTTCAAAGCCTATTTGAAGGGTCGATTTTTCATTGTTATGGATCATTGAATTTGCTATCATTCAATAGATTTTACTCGAGGTCGTCTTGGAACATTTTGTGCAACTTTCTATCAAGGAGTCTAGGAGGTTTCACATGTCTCTTATCAACTAGAAAATACATTGACTTGCTAAAACATAACACTAAACTACGACCAAGTATAATCGTAGAATGGGTCTAGATCTACTGTCTACTCCTCAAACTTTTATTATCTAGCAAACTAAGTGTAGTGAGTTGTTCAATCGCAAAGTAAACATAAATCAATAAATGTTCTGGTTTTTAAGTATGTCAAAGGTCATCCAGGTATGATTCCCCCTAGTATGCAACTAGTTTAGATTATATGTTCCCAATTTGTTCAGATTGAAAGATATACTGCGGAAAGTTCTTGACAAGTCTAGAATCTCGACTAAAGTAATCCAGACCCTCCTGGTTGGAATACCCGGCGGGCGACTAACCTCCACTGGCATAAACTACTAAGGCAATAGCGCACCAAACTTTCTTTACTGGACTTGATTCCAGTATAGAGTAGTGAATCAATTTCTCGACTAAAGCAATCGATTCACCACTTTCAATATAAGGTTGCTCTATTAACCTATGCAAAGACTAACGTTCTAGGTCAAAGCATGAATCACAAAAGTTTATTCAATACTCATGCAATTCTGATTAATGCCTCAATTGAATATATAAAATCAATCATTCAAAAGCGAGGTTCATACAACCATTCCTAACATACAAAACTAGGGTTCTTCATACTCAGATGAGAAGGGAGTTTACTCCTTGGAGAGAAGAGGAAACATCATGCTAGGAAGAGAAATCATCATGTAGACAATGAAGATTTGCTCGTGGCGGCTAATCGGTACTCCGAGAGTGAGGAATCGAGCTCCGCGGTCTTCAGTTCGCTCCAATCCTTGCTTTAAGGGGTGTTCTTCGTCGCTTTCTCTCTCTAGGGTTCTCTTTAGCCGTTTAGAACTCCAAAATCCAGATTGTGAGATAACTTCCACCAGCTGCAGCTTAGAAAAATTGACGCCAGAATCCACTGTCCAAATCCACGATTGGGAATTTTTAGTTCAGACCGTGGATTTCCCAAAATGGCGCACATCGATTAGTGGAAAATCTGAAATCCACGATCTGCTCATGAAAATCCCTGGTTGGGGAATTGAGGATTTAGACCGTGGATTTCCCCTAAACAGATAAGACGGTCCATTCCTTGAATCCACACTCGGGGATTTTGAAGCACCAGAGTGTGGATTTAGTTGTTCTGGCCTACGGTTCCCGTTCGCTCTCCAGTTGCACCCAGATTTGCTCCTCAACTACATGAAAATCCCCGGTCGGGGAATTGAGGATTTAGACCGTGGATTTCCCCTAAACGGATAAGATGGTCCATTCCTTGAATCCATGGTCGGGGATTTTGAAGCACCAGAGCATGGATTTAGCTGTTCTGGCCTACGGTTCCCGTTCGCTCTCTAGTTTCACCCAGATTTGCTCCTCAGCTTCCATTTACGTGCCAAAACATGAAACATCGTCAACAAGCACTACCTAGCATAAAACGGGCAAAAAAGAAATCAAAAGCTACACCAAACGGTCGAGAAGTGTCGGGAAAAATATGTGTAAATATGGTGTTATCACGCATCTAGCAAATAGCAATTGGCCTTATTCACGAGTTAGAGATTGTTTGGTTGGTTTAATATACCAACTGGCCCTTCTCACGAGTTCGAATTTATTTGATCGTGTTCAACCTTATTTTTATTTTCATTCAAGTTGAATAAGATAGAAAAAAATCTAGAAATATTGGCGTTGTTGCTTACTTTGGTCATATTAGTTTACATCCTCGGTTCCCAACCTCGGAGGAATGTTATGGTCATCGAATGGTGTGGTGTAATGTCCTGGGTTCTTCAAAAAGTCCTCCAAATTTTGCGAGAAATGAATCTGATCCTTGATTCGTTACCCTTACGGGTTTGTCGTAGTCCTTCGAGTTGGGGATACAAATGTCCACACTGTGATATCGAGCACCTTAAGCTCCACAAGCCTTAGAATTGGCTCGGTCCGTCCATAGATTACCTGGAGAGTTACCCATTGATCCCCCCCTCGAAGCCATTAGAACCCTAGAACCACGTCAACCCCATAAATATGTAGCTCAAATAGGTCTAGGTCCATACGTACTCCTTGCAAGTGCATGGAACCTTCACGTAGTGACGTTGGCACTGGAGGAGGTCACGATTGGTAACTATTATCGAAAACAACTTCACCCACGCCACTTCTTGCTTCAACTGCGCTGCTAACCCTTCGGTCACAAAATTGTGGGTAGATCCATTATCGACCAGGATAATCACATCCTGTCGAGGATGGTTGCCCGGAAGCCAACGTCATCATATGTAACACCCCTGTTACTATTAGGGCGTACATTGATACTTCAGTCGTGTTTTCTATTGGTGGCTCACCGGATAAATCACAGGTCGATGTTGAATTACCAACATCGGAGATGATGTCTAGTGTCGGTCGTTCCTCCAAGTGGCATTGGATTTTTTTCTTATTCTTTTGGATTTGGTGCAGCCGTTCCCCCCTAGCGAGAGCCGCTCTGAGCTCGGTTCCTTAAAATCAGGCTTTGATACCACTTATTGCGTAGAAACTTCGATTACAATTGCAAAGAGAGATAGGATAAGGAAATTCTAAGAAAATAGAAATGAGGTTCATAAAAAAAATTCCCTTAACAACCACAAACTTGCATATATAGTATTACACTTAACCAACTTCAAAAAGGAAAGAACAATAATAATAAAAGAACTATGCTTCTTCAATGAGCCTCAAATTGGACTTTGGACCGCGACCAGAGTGCCTAGGTGCTTGCATCGTCTCTCATGCCTCATTCGGATCCTTTCCCGCGTCAATTACACATAATTGAAGCATAAGACTTCTTGGGAGCATCCTCCAGAGCATTAGGGGTAGCAGTCGTCTCAGACTGTTGGTGATGATCTTCTACCCGAGTTGCAACTTCTGCGTTTGCAATAACAACATCAGTTTCTCCTGCCAAACCTATGTGGTTATATATATATAATCTTTTTATGCAATAGCATTAACACCATTTTTTAACTCAAGGCTAGCTTCATTGCCTGGATGGTATCTGCAGCAGCAACAAAAGAGGTGTCTTGCTCCACCACGACATGATTGGTGAAAGGAGTTGGTTCAACAAAATCATACAACAAGTGTTTAGTCCCCAAACTACTTGGAGCTTAAATGTTAAAGGTGTGGACACGTTCGTGATGTGTCATCTTACTCCCAATGCGCCTAAATTTCTTGAACCCTGCACAAGTGGTCATCGGGTACACTAGGACACTCTCTAAAGCTTAAGTTAGAGAGATGTTGGAAGTTTGTTTTTAGAGAGAGAGGGTACACTATAACAAATTTGGTATTTTATGAAAGTTACATCTTGTCACATTATGTAGCCCTTTTGTCAATTTTAGTATGTTGTGATGAAATACGTTTGTTACATTAGACTTCCTTCATAATTAATATCATTGTACAAATGACACAAGTTTTTGTCATTCACTATCTGAGTACCTGTTATGACGACAATGATTTTGTCACTCAATGTTATGCAACTTGCCATATTATGTTTAACTAGTGGTGACACTTGTTTGACAAGAGTTTGTGATTTTGACAAAACACAATTGTCATCTAAATTATCCGTGACAAACCATTTTTGTCAAACCTGATTTTGCATATGAAACATACAGAAAGGGCCAAACTGCGAATCCAGGATGTGTCATAAACCATTTTTGACAAACTACCTTTCTCGACAAATACGTCTCAAACTATTACCTTCTAACCAGTAACCCGAATAATTCCCCAATTAGGTCATAAACAATAATAAACCGACAAATGAATCCAAATAATGAAATAACAAATATTTTTGTTTCCATCAAGTCGTCAGAGATCAGCTTTACCAAAATGATAAAGAGAGCGCAACATGAAGGAGCTAGCCATGAAGATTGAATGTAGATCAAGAAAGCCGCCATAGCATATTAGTTATGTCTAACATTCACTTTTGAGAGTACTAACCAACTATGAAAAAGATCATCACTTTCCTTAAACCATCTATGATCTTCAAAATGATATAACTTAGAGTTTCGGATCGTCAATTAGCCTATAATGAATTCATCTATAGCCTCAACTATGCACCATATAGACTCGATTGGCCCGACTCGTGAATTTCCGTCAAATTAGACGGTCAACATCATTGACCGTTAGTGAATCAGCATGCCATGCTAACGTGGATGCCATGTGGAAAATAAAAAAATAAAAAATAATAAAAATTAAAAAAATTAGAGAAGGAGATAAGGAAGAATGACGGTAGTTGTTGCTGCTTCCATGAGGAATCGCTTCCCTCCGCCGCAGCAATCTCCTCCCCGGCCGACAATCGCTACCGCCCCCAGGTAACCTCTCTCTCTCAGATCCGCTTGCCCCACTGCCTGGATCTCGCATTCGCTTGCTCTTCTTCTTTCACTAATCGTTTTAGTTCCTCCGATGGCTGACCCGCCGCATTGGATCCGCCGCCGCGAAACTCCATGATGTCCAGAGCGGCCAACAAAAATGGTTCAATTTCTCACAATTTATAGGATCGGAACTTTGGTGGGGAACATTGGACATGAATCTGCGCTGGGATCGGAACTTTGGTGGGGAACATGGGAAATGAATATGTGCAGGGGAAAATGGATACACCAAATTTCAGTTTCTATCTAAAAGCGGAGCTTCATTCGATTTGCGGCACCAGATTCCCCAGTGAAAATCCATTTGTATGCGTCGGGATTCCTTCGTTTCTCAACAGTATCCGCCCCGACGGGTAATTATTTTTCGCCATTGCAGAGGATTAAGGTGATTGCCTAGAAAACAATCGAGGAACAAGAATGAGATGACAACTTCTCTGGCACCAGTGAGTTGGATCTCTTGTCTCATCTACCGGGAGAAGACGAAATTCATGTAATTTTCCCCGCTAATTTACCAAGCTTCGAGGACATGGATGGGTGCTCTGTTTTTGGGTCGTGTTTCGCCGACGAGAACCAGAGGAGGTTTCCGATTGAATTTTCGGAGAGTGGCGGCTCGAATCGCTTCGGGTGGTTGATTGGGTGGGTGAGGAGGGACGGTTTCTGGGTTCCGATTAGCTTTTCGGAGGCCTCCAAGATCGATCCCTAAAGGAGGGCGGAAACAATCTCGACCCGAGTCCGTGCTGGAGAGATTAGTCGGGACTGTGTGGGTCGAGAAAGGAGAAAGAAGCGATTTTTTTAATTTCAGTTTATTTTTCTATTTTTATTTTATAAATTTTTCTATTTTTCTAATTTTTTATTTTCCACGTGGCATCCACGTCAGCGTAACATGTTGATTCACTAACGGTCAATGATGTTGACCGTCTATTTTGACGGAAATTCACGAATCGGGCCAATTGAGTCTATATGGTGCATAGTTGAGGCCATGATGTTAATTTCTGAAACCAAATGCCAAAGTTGATTATATGATCATAGTTCAGGCCACAATAAGATATTAACCCTTCCTAAAATGATCATAGTCCGCTTTGGGCCTCTACACCCGCACGGTTTTCCACTTGGGGTGCAATTCAAGGTGACTTCCCATAAGGTCACCCATCATTGTTGTACTCCACACTGAGCACGTTTAACTTCACAGTTCTCACAAGAACTCCTTCATTTCACCCCAAAACGCGTCTTGTCAGTTAAGGCCAGTTTCCTACTTATGAACCATGGATCTTTCCCGTGCTTTGTCGATGTGGGATTTGCCTAAGGTGTTACATACACCCCCCCCCCCCTTGGGACTCAATGCCCTCGTTGAGGTTTTCCCCACCATCGTTCAAGAGGAACGCGGAGAGGCTCTAATACCATTTGTAACATCCCGAACCTTTTCCCGACGAAGATACTGTCCGCTTTGGGCCTCTACACCCGCACTGTTTTCCACTTGGGGTGAAATTCAAGGTGACTTCCCATAAGGTCACCCATCTTTGTTTTACTCCACACTGAGCATGTTTAACTTCAGAGTTCTCACAAGAACTCCTCCATTTCACCCCAAAACGCGTCTTGTCAGTGAAGGCCGATTTCCTACTTATGAACCATGGATCTCTTCCGTGCTTTGTCGATGTGGGATTTGCCTAAGGAGTTACATAAGCATCAAAATCCTTCTATCTATAAGACCATGGCTGATTCACCCTTTCCCCTTATGTCAGATCCGCTGAATCAACATTAAGTACAAGCTTTTTTAAGGCATCTCTACTTAAACTTTTACCAATTCTTCCTTCATCACATTACCATCTCTTTTCTTCACCATGATGTTTTCATTAGCAATTTATAGGGACATATACATAATTCATACATTTTTCTCTATCAATGCGCATGAATGTGAGGTAATGAGCCATGACGATAATTCATCCTCATGATCAATGTAGGGAGGTAAATAGCTCATAATATAACATTCAATGTAGAATCCTATGTGACACCCTAGGGGTGGAAAATGTGCGGTTGCGGTTAACCGCACTGAATAACACGGTTAATCGCAACCTCATAAGGAAAAAATCACCAACCGCGACCGCACCGCAAACCGTTTGCGGTTAACCACTAACCACAAATCGCGATTAGTGGTTATTTGCGATTAACTGCAATACTAACCGTAAAATCTGATTATGGTTTACACGAGGCAATTACTCGCACAATTACAAAAAAAAAAATCACAAAAAATGAGCAACATGCAGTTGTAAAATTAACACCTAACAAGAAAAATGTACTTGAAAAGGTTTGAAAAAGAACATTCATATTATAATCTCAAAGAAACCATTCAAATTAAATTCAAACAGACCACAATAACACTATCCACAATTCATTTTCTCATTGGGTTAGTCTCCACGTGTGCTTGGAGATTGGCATGTATTAGGTTTTTTGTTTTTGTTTTGAAAAAGCATGTATTAGGCTTTAGTAAAAGGTAGCTTGGTTTGCGGTTAGATTGTTATTCGGTGTGGTTAGCGGTTAGTCTACAAATCGCAAAGTGCCCAATTCTGCTAACCGCGATCGCATAAAGCCCTCTTTAATTGGTTTTTTGGTTAACCGCAAATCGCGCTTATTTAGTGTGGTTTCAGTTTAACCGCAAAACTGCAACCGTTTTTTACCCCTATGGCACCTACCGTAGAATTCCATAGACATCCACAACTACTGTGTTTCATAATAATTTTTTTTTATAATTGTAACTGACTAATTGTTAAAATTTGAAAGAAAATAACGATTCTAATTGACTAAATTACATGTTTGATCACTAAATTATATAAATCTTTCATGTTTGCCACCCGAATTACTTTTCTTTCATATTAACCACTAATTTTATGAATCATTTCACGACCGGCCGCCAGTCTCCGTCAAACTCCGTTAGCTCCGTCAGTTTAGTGATGACATGTCAAACAAAAATGCTGACTGGACCATTGACTTAATGACATGTCATTTTAATAAAATAAATTAAAAATTAAAAAGCTTTTTTCCCATTCCACACTCTCCCACTCATCTTCAACCCTTCCCTTCCTTACAGCAGCCGCTGCTCAAGGCCAACGCCTGAAAACCAGCATCAACTCTATCGGCGGTCTCGCCGTGAATACCACCATCTTCGTCTTCTCCTTCTCCCTCTCTTCCCAACACCTCCCTCTCGATTCCTTGTGACGCCTTCCTGCCCCCAGCTGAAAAGAACAGTAATATAGCCACCAATAATCCATCATTCGGCCATTGTTTATCTCGCCACCCAATAATCCATCATTTGAACCTCTATCCATCAGCGGCACCATGTGAGGATATTTTTCTATTATTTGTTTCTCTCTCCTCTATCTAGTCTTCTTTCCCTATTGAACAACCCTAATTGAAAAATCCTCCACAATCCGAGTATCCGACGAAATTTGAATGCCAGAATCCATGGTGACTGACTTTGCATAGCCCCCAAATTCGATGAGCACGACTTCTTCCCATGGCAAAAAATAATTGAACCTTCAATTCATCTTCTCAAATCCTCATCCAAATTCAAAATTTCGATTTCCTTTCCCCACTCTCTTTCAGGGGTAGCAGCTCCAAATCGAACTGTCACTGCCGTCTCTCTGTCAATGGCTTACTCAGATTTCGCCACCATTTTAGCTTCGTCTCCTCCTCCTGGTCCGGTCCCCTATACTAAATCTCCTTTATTCTCTATAATTTCTTTTTGGCTTACTTTTATCATTTTCAATTTCTTTGTACGGCCCTCCAGAGGAAGGGGAATCTGACACCGACTGGATCCAAGATTGGGGTTTCCGGTGGGGAGGCAAGAGAAGGATTAAGGATCTAGGAGCCAACGAATGAGTTGATGAGCCGGGACGCAGGAAGTTCGTCTGCAAGGAACCGACGAGAGCAGCCATTGCCGGAACTCGAACTTGAACAGTCAGGGGGTGTTTGGAAGGTGGGAATCGAATCCGCTGCCTCCTCCGGCAGCTCGACGTAATCCAGGGACCTGGCTGCGTCGGCGATGACTCACAACTAGATCCGGTAGAAGATGTCTCGGAGGATGTCCAGGTTTAGATCGACTTCCTTGTGGTCTTTCTCGGCCTCAGCGTCAGCGGAAGCAGCTCACTATGTGGAAAGCGAGAGGGTGAGGTGTTAATTAATAGTTTTTTTATTTTATTAATTGACATGTCATTAAGATAACAGTCCAATCACCATTTCCATTTGCCATGTCATCAAAAATTTAATGGAGTTCACGGAGACTGACGACCAGTGACTAACCGTGAAATAATTCATAAAGTTAGTGGCTAATATGAAAGAAAAGTAATTCGGGTGGCAAACGTGAAAGATTTCTGTAATTTGAGTGACCAAACGTGTAATTTAGCCGATTCTAATTAATCACTCGAATTTGGGGTTAGCACTTAGGGGTGGGCATCGGTTCTGTTCGGTCAAAACCGAACCGAACAGGAGCATACCTAGTCCTCCAACCATCCCAAAGCTGCAACCGAATTCGAACCGAAATATATCTCGGTTCGGGATCCCGACCAACTCGAACTTCTAGAGGAATCCTCTCCCCTGCTTCCCCACATCCCCTTCAATCTTTCGTCCCACTTCTTTCACCCTCTCTCTACTGCTCTCTCTCTCTCCTAAACAAATCTCCATCCCCTTCTTTCACCCCTCCCTCTACTGCTCTGCTCTCTCTCCCTGCCTAACAAACTCTCTCCCAAATAAAAGTGTATCCCAAACAAAATTTGAATTTCATTTTCAGAGGAAAGAGAGAAAAAGGGAAGTAGAGATCTCAAAGGTGCGATTTTAGAGGGAGAACAAAGTGGGGAACGCTAGATCTATTTAGCGGAGGGGGCAGAGAATCAAAATCGCCAAGGCCGAAGCGACCCCTAAGCACTTATGTAATGTATCACTGCGAGTCTGCGCAGAAACGCAATAGAGCACGCAAAAATGTACAGGGCCCGGTTTTCGTTAGCCTATACTGGACAAAGGCTCAGATAGTTGTTTAAGCCTCTTAGAATATAAACCGATGATACTCATAAACTGCGTCCACTCAAAGTTGCAAGGGAGAGCAGGCCCAGCCCAAACTGCTTCCTCTGACTGCCTGGAAGGAAGTTCGGATGCCGCATCAAACAAAACCTCCACCGCGCCAGCGACGGCGGAGGAAGGAAGAAGGAGCAGAGAAATAAAAGAACCATCGGAGACGGAAATAGTTGCCCCTCGAACAGTAGTGCAAAAATGGCGTCTCCAGCAGCTGTTAGAGAATTGCAGCGGGATCTGGAAAACAAAGCGAACGATCTCAGTAGAATCCAGAAAGGCAAGCTCTTGGAACGCTTACCAAAACATGTTTCGTGCTTATGCGAGGGAACAGTTGTCTTTGAGTTGACTTGAAAACCCTAATCGCAAAGCTTTTCACTTGTGGCAGATATCGCGAAGAATCACCAAGTGAGGAAGAAGTACACTATTCAGCTTGGCGAGAATGAGCTCGTGCTTAAGGTTACTCTCTCTCTCTCTCTGCTTGTTTCAGCGGATTTTTTTTGAATTTGAGTTCGTCGAATCTTGTGGTTTGTCTGGATTGCAGGAGCTGGAACTGTTGAAGGAGGAAGCCAATGTTTACAAGTTGATCGGTCCGGTGCTGGTGAAGCAGGACTTGGCGGAGGCAAATGCCAATGTCCGCAAGAGGATTGAGTATATCTCAGCTGAATTGTGAGTGATTTATTTCATGCCTTTTCTTCTATAGCTGAGATAAGTTCCGTTGAATTTCTGGTCATAGTCTATGTTGGTCTCCTACCTTCTACTGGGTTAGAAGTTAGGATCGGTATGAAATTGCAGAGAAGCCAAGTGATTCAGCTACTGACTTCCATTCGCCATTGATGAACGTGATTCTGCTTTTATAACTTAATTTGTGTTTGTACATTCATGTTCGCTGGCTCTGAATATCAGGAAGCGACTTGATGCAACTGTTCAGGATCTGGAAGAAAAGCAGAACAGCAAGCGAGAGGCGGTATGTGCTCTCCCCATTCTCCTCAATTTCGTCATGCTCTTATTTTCATCCGCCAAGTGCTGACACCATAGCTCAGGATTTAAGCGTTTCTGTTTTGCATTTGTTGCCCATTGGTTTAATTTGTGTGCATATGTTGTTCAAATTTTGTGTCTTTTGAGGCTCCCATTGTTCAACTTACCACCAATTCCCTTAATACCTTAGCAAGTTGAGATATAAGTAGCGTATCTGATAACTACTTCATAGCCATTGCCAACCATTTGTCTCATCCAGAGCCAGCCATAGAGTATACCATTGATACTTGATAGAGATACCTGGTAGACTTTTATCACCTGGTCCGTGTCCTGATGTGTTGAACCTAGCAGCGTGATGTTGGCAGTGCTTGCTGAGTAGATGTTAAGGCCAGTGGACCTTGTCACGTGAAAACAGATCTACTCTTTTTGTTCGCAGGACCTATCCTGCAAAGTCCAGGAAAGAGACAAACTTTTCCTTACTTGAAACTGAAAAACACTGTTTTAAGCAAGACTGATTGTCCCTACCTATAGTTACTGTAACTTTCTGCTATATGAGAGGTAGTTACTGTAAGTCCTGAATAATAATGCTTGAACAATGATATATCCTAGTGATAGAACCTCTAATGCAAGATAGTTATTGTTGAAAGAAAATACACTGGGATAGAAGTTGTATGCTTAGCTTGAAGATAATAGGATTCTGGTGCAGGCTATGACTCTGGTTGTGTCTTCATGTCTAGGACTATTTTGTCTACCATGTAAACATCCACAATACTAAGCCAGGGCTGTTACTCTACAAGATGTTAATGAAATGGAATAGTAGCAATAGAGTTTATGAGTCCCTTAAGGAACTGCTCCACTAAGTTGCTCCGTGATGTAACTTGAAAGATCTGTGTTGTAGCATGTGTCTTTTTTTTTTATAATGGCGAGCATAGCATTGAAACTAAAGAAAGAAACAAAGTGAAGATGGGGGCTGTAGTTCACAAGAGTTGAACCAGCCACCACCCACCCAAACACAGTCTACAAGCAAAACAGAAGGCAAAAGGCAACACAGAGCACATCTAAGTGGACCAGACCACTTCTGATGGGCGAAAAGAGGCAAGGCAGCTAGAACACATCCTGCAAAACGAAAAACAAAAGGCCAGGCTGCTCAGCAAGAAAACCAAAAAACACATCATACAGCCACTGCCACCAAAACCAGAACACATCCTGTAGCATGTGTCTTTGGTTGAGTCAAGTTTCGACATGAATACTGCCTGTAGTGGCTGTGTTCTTTGCTGATCCAAAGTTTACAGCAAGTAATGGTGTCACTGACATTTCATTAGTAGTGAAAGGGATCTCTAGCATAGGTCACATTAGATTTTGCGCATATCACTATTAACATCCATTTCTTTTCGGGAACTCCTTTGAGGAGTGCCTGAGTTGATCCTTGGAAAAATTGGGTTAACCTTTCCGTTCTGTATCTTTAACTGTTCCATTGGTGGCATTTGCTTGTAGGTCTTGAAGGTACAACAAAGAATGCAAGCTCTTCAGGCTGGAAAAGCAAAAGCGTGATCGATGGACGTGTTTGTTTCCTCGGGCACTCTTCAGCTGCCCTATTTGCTTAATGCAGGGGATCTGATGCAGTACGTACTAGTTTCTGATCGAAAGCTGTATACTTTTTCCGATCCCTTTGGATGTTGCAAGTTGTGACTAGCATTACAGAAAGAGCGTTTCTATAGAGCTATGCCACATGACCCTTCTTTTGGTTGATGATTGAATCTGTACATCCGGGCTGCGGCCCCAGCATGTATGGGGTAAAATAGACATTTGGGAGGTGATCTGTCTTGTATGGGACGAGGAAACCTCTCCCAGAATGTGAGTGCGGATCTGGTGACTAAGGGGGGTGCTTAGTCACTTGACTAAGCCCCTCCTAGCCATTAGATCTGGACACTTCAATCCAATGGTTAAAAAGTGGGAAGGGCTATTTAATTAATAGCAGGGGTAGTTTGGGTATTATGAAAAATTACGAAGTATACAAACCGGATTTACAATCAGTACAAACCATACAAACATACGAACAGTACAAACTAGAGCGACAAAACATACAAACATTACAAACGTATGAACTGTACAAACAATACAAACTAGACTGACAAACAATACAAACCATACAAACATACGAACAGTACAAACTAGAGCGACAAAACATACAAACATTACAAACGTATAAACTGTACAAACAATACAAACTAGACCGACAAACAATACAAACCATACAAAAAGAAAAAACACCCGGGTTGACCTTGGAGGCTCCATCCCTATATAGAGGGGCTCCTTCCCAAAGTCAATCCGGGTGTTTTTTAGACATACAAACAGTACGAACATGGTGGACAAAAATGACAAACTAGACCGACAATCCATACGAACGGGAAAAAACACCCGGGTTGACTTTGGAGGCTCCATCCCTATATAGAGGGGCTCCTTCCCAAAGTCAACCCGGGTGTTTTTTAGACATACAAACAGTACGAACATGGTGGACAAAAATGACAAACTAGACCGACAATCCATACGAACTGGAAAAAACACCCGGGTTGACTTTGGAGGCTTCATCCCTATATAGAAGAGGTCCATCCAAAAGTCAACCAGGTTGTTTTTTAGACATAAAAAACATTACAAACATGGTGCACAAAAATAACAAAGTTTACAAACATTACAAAAAAAACCGACAAACATTACAAAATAACAAAGCATACAAACATTACAAAATATGTCAACAAACATCACAAAATGAGCACTGTCGCCGGGAAATTCTTGTCCGGCGACGATCTTCGCCGGAAAAAAATTTCCGACCAGAAAATCTCTCTCTCTCCCTCTCTCTCTACTGGGACTAGAAATAATGTGGCCAGGGACTTTAATTGCCCCGGCGGCGGGGATTG
This sequence comes from Linum tenue, assembly GCA_946122785.1. Classification (NCBI taxonomy): domain Eukaryota; kingdom Viridiplantae; phylum Streptophyta; class Magnoliopsida; order Malpighiales; family Linaceae; genus Linum; species Linum tenue. The sequence goes on along the minus strand of CAMGYJ010000010.1, from coordinate 8,944,600 downwards.
GCATGTGGAGACTTTAATTGGCTCTCTCTCTCTGCACCTGGTGGAAAGAATTACAAAAAGTGACCGCGCACAGGCGGTGGCGGATGCCCGGCGGGGAAAAGGAAAAAACGAGACGGACGACAGGGAGAAGAGCCGGGAAAAATTATTTAATAATTGAAAATAAAAATAATCATGAATTTTCAGTTTTGCCCTTCATTAAAGTAGATTAATTGTAGCCATTAGATTTTAATGAGATGGAAGGGCTGAGATTTACTTAGTCATGTGACTAAGGGACCCCCCCTTAGTCACCTGATCTTAGCCCCCAGAATGTGCCTACGGCCACGAGGTAGCAATACGGGTAGTTGCTTAATTTAGTGACGGGTAAATGTCACATTTGGTCATTGAGATTACTAAATCATGTCATGTTTAATCACTAGAAAAAATTAATATAAATTTTAATTACTTGAATTACTGAAACATGTCACATTTAGTCACTCTCCTGTTAGTATTAATTTTTTCTGGTTACTAAACATAACACGATTTAGTAATTCCAGTTACCAAATGTGGAATTTACCTATTTGGTGATGTTGCGTTTAAGGTACATTGTGAAACGAGGAGAGTGATATGGTCCACCACTTTATATTTGGAGGATGGTTCTCCATCTCCCATCTAATAGTCCATAAAAATGGCCATTAAATTAAGGGCCCAGATTTGTTAGGAAAAAGTAGTAGTGGAGAGTGAGGTCAGCAAACTAAAAAACAGTTGACGATAAATCGTTTTTTGGAGCCCACGGACTGAAAAGAAGCTGACACGAGGGAGTAGGGAATGCAAGTACTAGGAAATGATGAATATTCTTTCTGTTCTGTACAAATATGTTTTGGGATTAGTAAGAATATATTTTGTGTATAGTAAGAATATGGTTTTTAATACGTGTTATGCTATTTTGAATAAAAGTTGTGAAAAATATGAATATACAAATCACACTTATGGAATATGTTTTTTGTTCAATACAAATATATATTTTTTGTTCAATACGAATATGTTATTCTAATGTGTATTTTTGTTCAATACAAATATAATATTTGTTCAGTACAAATGTCTTTTGTTCAATACAAATATGATTTTTGTGCAACATGAATATACATATACAACTTGTAGGTAGTATGTGTAAGCTAAATTTTGTTAAACATAAATGGCCAACTTGTCAATTACTTGTTCAGGTCATGAGTCCCATAATCCACTATCTATTTTCCTAACAGATTTGAGCTTTTAATTTAAAAGGCCATTTTATGGGCCATTGGATGGAAATGGAGGACCATCCTCCAAATCCCAACTAGTGGACCATATCCTGGTTGGCTAAAGCTGGGAAGGGAATATTCCAAACATCATTGTGTAACGTGCAACAAAAAAGGTAGAGAATTGAGGAGGCAATATTGCGTATGGACTCGATCGGTTTAGTGAATTAAGAGTGACGATCAAGATGGTCAAATCAATTTATGCCGGTATACCGGTTTCGTAAGTGGAATGGTTCTACCGTCATACATCGATTATGTCGGTTTTAAAAAAAAATTGAATACTAATCTAATAACCTATTTAGAAAAATATTTCTAAAATATACATCATATTTAAATAAAAGCCAACATAATTCAACCCTCTAACCTTCCCTGAATCTAATAATGCTTTGATTCTCCAGTAGCTCCTCTCTTTTGTTTTTGAAGTTTGGGTGCTCCTTTAAAAATGAAAAATGATAGTCGTGTGTTGATGGCAATTTTGCCCACACCTATGGGTATTTTACTATACAACTCAATTGGGTTGGGTATGAAATCTAAATAGATGGATATGAGTTTGTACCCAAATGATAGAGTTTGATGGGTTTGTACCCATATCAATTTACTTGGGTTGGGTTGGATTTTTAACAAATGGATTTGGGTTTGTATCCACCCCCAAATTCAAATTACAGTTTGGTGCCTAAACTTAATAGATATGCATATTTAGTACCCAATTTTTGTTGCGTATAAGTCCTCAAAATATTGATGGAAAATTACATTTTAGTACCTAAATTCATTTGTTCTTACATTTTGGTACCTAAACTATTCAAGTTTTACAAATAACTCCAGTTTTTGTATGTGTAGTTAAAACACACTCAAGTAAATGAATATCCATATCCAACCCATACCCATTTAGATTATGGAAGCAATATTCATACCTTATCCAAAACAATCTACAAATCCCCAAACCCATATACATTTCACCCATACCCAACCCGTTACCAATGGGTGGGTAATTGTTCATCCCTAGGCAAGGGTAAAGAAAAGAAAGAAAGAAACATTATAAAGAAAAGAAAAGTCTACCTAGGTGGCCAGGTGGGGAGTCTGGGGATGGGTGTGCTGCCTTTAATTTAATATGTGCAGTCGAAGGTTCCAGAATAAAGAATTCTAGTTGGACCACTTGAATTTTTCGGTTTTGTCCGATTTTGACCGGTATTGACCAGAGCATTATACTGCTGGGTCTTGAACCACTAATTCATTATCATATTGTCAAAGAATGCGCTTGTCTTGCAACATAAACCCAGAAATTACGATGCACTAATCGACTATATGGTCCACCAGTGAATTATCATATTTATATTTGGTTCGGTATGGTCCGGTCCAAGCATATTTTGGTTTGGTATGGACCAACGGTCGCACACCCCTACATGTGGAGAAGAAGGCCGTGACAGTTAAGATTGTTGGAACCTTGGAGGCAAGGACATTTTGATGTCAATTACGTAAATCTAGGTTACCAAAGGCAACCTCAAAGAGGATATGCCCTATACTGGAGCTACAACCAAAACCACATACCATATGATCAAGGACCAACCAAAGAAGGAAGGAAGCCAGATGATTAGATTCATGATCAACAATGATCCCCCTCAACAATTGCCCATTATATTCATGATCAACAATGAAGCAAGAAGCCCAAAAGAATGACGATCACTACCCATCTTGAATGATGTGATCACTACCCACCACTCTTTAGAGATTTGATAGCTCTAGGAGCAGTAGAGGCAGTTGTGCCCCAACTAAAGAAACTTATCTCTGTGGAGAACCCAAAAGAGAAACCTGATATTCTCATTGAGGATGATAGGATCAAGCAAAGGGAAGAAATTATAAAATCTAACCCTTGGTTTACAAGCAAATAATCCTAGTGCATTAGCTAAAGAAAGATTCTAGTCATTGCACCATCAGATGTGTACTAGAAGATCACACTATGGAGAAGGGAATTGTTGATTTTGGTTCAAGCATCAACATCCTACCTCTCCAACTCTACGAAAAGATGGATCTTGCAGATATGGAGGACATCAACATGGAAATCAAGTTAGCTGACAACAACCCATATCAATCACTTGGGATAGTCGGAGGCTTGAGTGTCCAAGTAGGACCATTCATCTTATTCCCAAATTACATAGTGATCAACAGAAAGATTGATGATACCTATTCCCTACTCTATGGGAGACCATTCCTTGCACCTGTCGGAGCAAAGATTGATGCAAGAAGAAGAGATACCACTTTACACATAGGAAAGATCATGCAGCGGATAATGAAGCCTATGCAAGCTAAGGTAATCGACCATGATTACAGTGATGATGACTTTGTGGCTAATGCTAAAGAAATGGAGTCGAATATGGAGATGGAGATCAGATCGGGATCTCTAGTTGAGAATTCCAATCGAGCAACTTATCATCACTATGAGCAAGATATTGTATGGGGCAACAAAATAGTTCCAACTCCACTAGCTTCAGATTTGCAGTTAGTACAAGGCCCAAACGATGTTAGAAAGAATCGATGAGTTAGAGTACAAAACATTGAAGGATTATCAAGACTTCATATGCTTTTATCGTCAAAACGGATTCAATCCACATCTAGTTAAACCAACAAGGGAGAACATAAGTGAATGGGGGGATGGATGGACGTCTAAGCTTGAATGGTCATCGAACTAAAAGGAGCATGGCTATGCCTAGCTCAAAGGCATAGAAAAAAGAGCGCTCTATTGAAGGAGGTCCATGTCTGGAGTCAAACTTACTGATGTTAAATAAAAGTGCTATCGAGGTGACAACCAAGATTTCTATTCGTCCTTTTCTTTATTTTTTATGTGAAAATTATGAGTTTACCATTGGAGGATGCTTATTACGAGTTTTTATACTTTGGATAGGTGATATATTTTAAAGGATAATTTTGAATGAATTATTGCAAAAGAAGGATTTGATGGAGAATTGTTGCACAAAATTCACTTTCATACTATCATGGTAAGTGAACTGACATGAGAATATAGGAAACCAACAAAAAACATGTCAACCACCCATAACGCTGCATGGCAGAGCTGACCACCACTCCCTAAATTCCAATAAAACCCTCAATGTCAATCCCTTCCCTCATTTTCCACTTCATTTCATCACTTGATCTCTCTCTCGCTCACTCTTCAAATCCAACCCTCATTTCCTCTTCTTCTTTTCAAATTATCTCCCAAATTCTCAAACTTTCAAGCATCCAATCCACCTCCAAAACTCAAAATTTGACCCTCAAATTTGGGATACAACCTACTCATCACCAAATCCCAAGAATAAGTTCTTCAATAAATCATCTACTCTACTTGAGGTGGTCACCACCATCTATAAGCCGCCGCCACTCTCTCTTCTTTCGTCAAGTTTTTGCTATATCTGTTGTTAGTTCTTGATAACTCGATATTTGCACATGTTTTAGCCCACCATTCTTATACTGTTTGAGACTCGTTTCTCGTGTTTTAAAATGATTTCATGCTAGGTTGTTCTTGCAATGATGTATTTAAGGTCTTGGACCAGCTATGTAGGCTTGGGAGCGAGTTTCGGGTCAAAAGCACTAAGGGGACGAAAGGAGGAGTTCAAGGACCAGAATCCCCGGTCAACCATCAAAAACCCGACAAGGGAAATGCCATCAGAGGTTGCGGAAGTCGTCCAGGGATTTTCCCGGTCTGGACCCCCTAATACCCGACCGGGGAATTAAGCGCGAGACCTGGTTTTTGTCTGCTTCGACGACTTACCGATGCACGCCGTCTTTTGAAAAGGCATCCGAGTTTTAGAGATGAAAACAGAGTTTTAGAGAGAAAGTGACGAACCCAACCTCCAAGGTAACCTAGATCGAGTTTTGACACCATTGGAGCTCGATTAAAGCCTAGAGAAGAATCGATTGACAACCAGAATCTGAAAACTCCCTCTCTCACCTGGGTATGAAGAACCCTAGAGTTGTATGTTAGGTTGATTATATGAACCCAAGTACATGATATTTTGATATTGATTATATTCAATTGAGGCATGATTTCTCAATTGTATGAGTCTTGATCACATTCTTGTAGTTTCTGCTTTGACCTAGAAAGCGAAGTTAGTTCACCTCTCTGCACTGGATTTGATCAAGTAGAGAAGGTTTTGCATGTTAGGGCCTCAGTCTATTTACTCCGGTGGAGGTTAGCCGCCCACTGGGAATTCAGACTGGGAGGGTCTGAAGACCTTTAATCGAGACTTCAGATTGAATAAGAACCTTCCAAAATATAACTATCATTATATCTGAACTTGGTGAATTACAATTCGGTTTAACTGCAATCTAGGGGGAACCATATCCGGGTGACCTCTGTCAAACTTGAATCACAACTTTACTTCTTTGTGTTTGCTTAGGTTGGATACAACTTCACTACGTTAAAACTGCTAGATAGCGAGAACTTCACGGAGTAGTCATCACATCTAGGACCCGGGTTGACAAATAAAGCTAAACCCGCTATTCTACACAGTAGTTTGTGGTTACACTTGGCCACTTTCTAGTGTGACGGTATTGGCGAGTCAAGTTTTTCTCGCCGTTTCCCGGGACAGCTAGGTTGTTGAAGACACGTGATTTATATTACTTTAGCATTTCCTTTCTGCATTGTTTTCTTTTACTTCTTTCCTCTTTTTCCTTCATGGGTTTGCCTGCAGCTTGTGTGCAGATAGAGCATGATCCGTAGCCAGTCGGGAGATTACTGTCGTTGGATCAAGAACTTGAAGGAACTTTTCATCAGTCTAAGAAAGCACTACGAGCGAGACTGGCTGCGGAGGAAGAGCAAGTTGACGGCCGGATAAGCAGCGACTCCGAGCAGGAGGACGACATGGGAGACGAACACAACGGGATGAACAACCTGAACCTGGGGCAGAATCCACCTCTGAACTAGGGGCAACCTCATCTGCGGATGCCTCTCCAGGTTCATCCCTTGAATCAGGCTCCGCCTAACAATGGCAACCCACAGGCGGACAAGGCCAACTATCAGCTGCCCCCGTAGGAGCACACCATGTAGTACTTCTACACTCCATACTTCGCTAACATCTGCCCAGTCATCCAGTATCCGCCATACCTGCTAACCACTTTGGGATCAAGCCTTTTTGGATCCAGTTGATTAAGACCCTCATTTAGTTTCTTGGGCTCAAAGATGAAGAAGCAAGGGTGCACCTTTCTCGGTCCTTGCAGCTGACCAACGGTTTCAAGCTAAACGGTGTTCCAGATGATGCGATCTGACTTTACCTTTTCCCTCACTCTCTGGCGGGGCACGCAAAGAGGTGGTTGGAAACTCAGTCGGCACTGTCCATCACTTCTTGGGATAATCTGGCAAACAAATTCGTGTACCGCTTTTCACGGCCTCGAAGACTTCAGAGATTCAGCGGGAGATCACCCATTTCTGCCCGGAAGATGATGAATCCTTGCGAGACGCTTGGGAACGGTATTCTGGATTGTTTTGGAAGTTTCCCCACCACGGTTTCAGTGATGCATTCACCGTGGGGAACTTATACAGTGCATTATCCCTAGAGAGTCCGCGGCTGATCGAGTCTTTGTGCACGGGTGGAGACATTCTCACGAAGACTCCGTCAGAGTTCAACCATATGATCGATACTTTGACCTCCCGTGATCATTCTTGGGGGCAGACCACAAGAGGCAGGAGTTCAAGAGATAGAGGTGTGCATGCCATGGAGACCAGACCAGGTTTTGAACGAGAAGTTTCATAGCTGGTTCAGTCATTGAAGCAACCCAACAGCCTCATACCTGGTAGAGGCATGTCGGCTCCTCCCGTAGCCCAGTGTCAGTGGTGCGAAAGCTCCAACCATTTGGTGGAAGACTTTCATGCCATGCGGGAATCCACCGCCCCACAGGATCAGTTGGACTTCATTGTCAATGCTCGGCGCCTCGACTCCTACAATGATACTTATAACAAAGGGTGGCGCCAGCACCCTAACTTCTCTTGGGTGGCAGCAATAGCAGCACCACCAAGCCTCCTGGCTTCGCATCACCGACTGGTGGCTTTCCCCAGAGGCAGCAGTACTAGACCCGACAGGGTCAGTTCCAGCAACAGTAGCCATTCCAGCACAGACAGGGCCCAACTTTCCAGATGCAGCCCCAGCCAATGCACCAGCGGCAGTAACAACATCAACTCTAGCACAGGGTGACCAGGTATCCGAGCTGCGAAATATAGTGACGACCTTCGTGAGTACTAGTACTTAGAAGTTCGCCAAGATGGACTAGTCCATGGATTTTTTCATAGGGAAATTCAATGAACTTGAGGCGATTCAGAGGAACCAGCAGGCACTTCTGCAGGATATGGACACCAAAATCGGGCACTTGGCAGTAGGGGTGGCAGATCGGTTTCCGGTTAGCGGCTAACCGCCGGTTTTGACCAAAAACCGTCGGTTAGTAGCTAAACAAAAACCATTGGTTATTAAGGCCGGTCGGTGGTCGGTGAGTCCGAGGGAGTTTTCGGCTAGCCGACTAACCGATGGTGAATAATCGCGGTTAACCGGCTAGCCGAAATTAACCGGTCTCAATCGATCCCTCTCGCCAACCCCAACCCTTCCGCCGTCTAATCCACCATCCCACCATACAGAAACCCAGAAAACTCCGGTTTCCCTCACTGCCCGACGTCGCCTACACCGCGTACGGCCTCCGCCTCCGCTCCCCGGCTCTCCTTCCCCAAGTCGTTGTCCGCTCCCTGACCCCCACTGCTCGATCGCGCCGACCACCGCCCCGCCAGCGAACTGATCGAGGCCATGAGAGAAGGAGATAGGCAGATCGGCTGGTTTTGGCATTTGATTGTTGATTTCAGAGAGAGAAGAACGGGAGGGAGAGAGAAATTCAACGGGAAAAAAAGAATGAGAGAGAGAGATAGAGGAGGGGAATTGGTGGGGGGAGAGAGAAGGGGAATGGATTGGAACGAGAGAGGGAGAGATAGAGGAGGCGAATTGATTGAGGAGAGAGAGAAACACGTCCTCCTCTTTTCCTTCTCCTTTTTAATTCACGTTTTTCCTTTTGCTAAACTGTAACCATCATAAATAAATTCAAAATTAATTGATTTTTAATTAATCATTTTCTAAATCCCACCGCCGTAGTTAATTTTGACCGGAAAAACGCACTTTATATATGCATTTATTGTCGGCGATAGCCATAAGTCGATTACCACGGCTAACCGAACCAAAAATTGATAACCGACCGGTCGGTGGGCTGTTAGCTGTGGCTCTCTCGCGGTCGGTGGTCGGAATCCGTGTGGGGTATTTCGGTTTAACCGATAACTGATTTTTCGGTTTTCGGTTAAACCGAAACCGACTTGTTGCCACCCCTACTTGGCAGATGCCCTTGCTTCCCGACCGGCCGGCACACTTCCTGGCCAACCCCTACCAAACCCAAAAAATCATAAGGAGGGGCTGCACGCCATCATGATGAGGAGTGAGATTGTGACTGAGGATGCATCACCAAGTGCAAAGAAGGTGATGCAGATCACCCCAAAACCGGAAGAAGAAATGGTGATGGAAAAGGAGCCAGAGGTTTGAGTCCTAGAGCCCCAGCTAGTAGTGGCTGAATATAATTCTAACCTCCCTTTTCCCACCAGGATGCGCAAAGACCAGCTAGAGGCAGAGTTCGGAAACTTAATGTCCATGCTTAGAAAGTTGAATGTTCAAGTGCCTTTCCCGGAGGCCCTATCTCAGTTGCCTAAGTATGCACTATGCAAAGTTCCTGAAAGATCTTCTCTCGAAGAAGTAGAAGCTAAGCGAACTGGCCACTGTGGAGCTCAGCGAAGAGTACTCGGCCATTCTGCAGAACAAGCTTCCACAGAAGCAGCAAGACCCAGGTAGTTTTACTCTCCCGTGCTCTATTGGTAAACTGCATGTAGAGAGGTCCTTGGCGGATTTAGGAGCTAGTATCAATGTTATACTGTATAAATTGTTCAAGAAACTAGGCCTAGGTGAACTAAGTACAACTAGGATGAATATCCAATTAGCTGACCGATCCATAATTCATCCTAAAGGGATAGTGGAAGACCTCCTGGTTAAGGTTGGCAGATTTTCTTGTCTTGCGGATTTTGATGTCTTAGACATCAATGACGACGTAGAAGTGCCCCTTATACTAGGTAGGCCTTTCCTCGCCACCGTCAAGGCTTGATATGCAAAATGAGACTTTAGTTTTGAGAGATGGCGAGGAGCATATCACATTTTCCATTGCTAATAATATGACTGCTATCTCGCATGTGCATGCTTTATCTCACCAGGTGCACAAGTCTGTCGTGTATCCTCCTGTGTCTCCCATTTTGCAGGATGCTCCCCTCATTCCTTCGCCGCCACTACCATTTGCCTCGTCACCAAAAGGAAAGATCAAGAAGGAGTGGCGGGCAAAATTTGAGGGATCGAAGCCCATCAAAAAGAAAGTTGGCGGCCACTCTGAGCTGGTCCCAGCCTCTAAACTCCGACCACCCTGACCATTCAAGTATTCACTCGCTTGCATCCTGCCGGATAGCCAAGTTGAGTTGACATGTGCTGATGGCCACAACCGTCGTGGTTCAAACCCCCAGTCTGATTACCCGGTCGGGTATTTGAAGGACAAGCCGGGTTTTCCCAAAATGGCGCAGAACGGTGAGTCGTCGAAGAAGACAAAAACCCGGTCGGGTATTAAGGGGTTCAGACCGGGGAAAATCCATGGACGACTTATCCGACCTCTGATGGCATTGGACCCAATTACTTTTTTTCTGTTATTCTGCATTAATCAAGTTCTTTAGAGCACAAGAGTGAAGGAGGTCACAATATTAGTATTTCCAAGCCAGACTGCTAAGAAACACTATGTAATGAGCATGATTCAGATTTTTGTGGTGGCTATCTTTTTCTTTCATTTTTTCCATTCATTTTTTTAGAGAACCACCAATTTTGTCACATTCTTAATATCCTTGAAAGTACATGCCCAAAATTTAAGAACTGCCTCCAACCCTCATTTTTTTTCTAGCAGAAAACATGCAAAAACCACTCTGTAAAACCTCAAAGAGATGCAAAAGGGTGATTTTTTTTTAATTTTAGACACAGAGAAAGAAATTACATGGCTCAAAGGGGGTTAAGATCAGGTGACTAAAGGGGGTACCCTTAGTCACTTGGCTAAGTCAATCTCAGCCTTCCATACTCATTAAAATCCTAAGGCTACAATTAATTCATTTTAAGGAAGGACAACAAAGTAATTATATATTTTAATTTTGTAATTAAAAAAAAAGAGAAGGAGTCCTTCCCTCACCTGTTTGTCGCATGCGGAGATGGATCCATAGAGACGACGGCGGCGAGGGACGACGGCAGTGAGAGATGACGGTCGATGGCGTTCTGTGTTCGGGGAGAGAGAGAGGCAGAGGTAGATGAGAAGAGAGAGAGAGAGAGGCAATGGCGACAGTAGAGGAGAGAGAGCGGCGGCGGTAGAGGAGAAGAGAGAGAGACGGTGGTGGCGGCGAGGAACAACGATGGCAATAGAAGACGAGAGCGACGACGACTGTGGAGGAGAGAGAGGCAGCAGCGGTTGAGGAGGAGAGAGACGACGACATCGCCAGATTTGTTGGCGGCGACGATTTCGTAATTTTTGTCGGCCTAGTTTGTAATCTTTGTAAATTGGTTTGTAATGTTTATTTTATTCGGTTTATAATGTTTATTCTTTTAGTTTGTTATTTTTGTTTATCAAATTTGTATACATTGTAGTTCGTAAAGATTGTAATGTTTATACCAATTCGGTTTGTATTGTTTATTATTCTTGTTTGTCATCTTTCTCTATTACATTTGTAATGTTTGTAAGCTTTGTTATTTTGTAATGTTTGTCGGTTTATTTTGTAATGTTTGTAAGCTTTGTAATGTTTGATTGTCTATTTTGTATACTTTTATATTATGATTTGTATACTTTGTATTAATTTGTAATGAAATGATAGTAACATTGTACACAAAGCATACTAAAAGTACAAATTATCATTACTTACAATACAAATTGACATGACTTGCATCACAATCAATACAACTAAAGTATACAAATTAATATTACAAAGCATACAAACTACATTACAAATATATACAAATCATAGTGGCATTATGTACAAAGATACTAACAATACAAATGTATAACACTTGCATTACAAATCACAATGACATTATGTACAAAGATACTAACAATACAAAATGTATAACACTTGCATCAAAAAATATGATCGAATCCCTCGCCTCCTCCCCCACTGCCGCCGAATCTCTCTCCATCGTCGTTGCTGCCTCTCTCTATCTCTTCATCGCTCCGCCGCCTCTCTCTCATCCATCGTTGCCGTCGTTGTCGTTCTCCGAAAAATCCGCCGCCTTTGGCGATGTTTCTCTCTCACGTTGACGCCGCCTCTCTCTCCTCCACTGTCGTCGCCGCCATTTCTCCTCCACCGTCGTCGTCGCCGCCATCTCTCTCTCCACCAACGTCGCCACCTCTCTCTTTCTCTCTCTCCTCCACCGACGGTGGAATTTTTCCGCCATGTCTTTCTCTCTCTCTCCTCTGGACATCACAATAATAAAGGGGAAAGGAAGAGACGGTTGGAGAGAAAAAAGGAATAATAAATAATACAAAACTAAATAATCTGGACCATTAGATTAATCTAAAGGTTGAGGGGGGGGGGGGGGGGGGAGGGCTTAGTCAAGCGACTAAGGACCCCCCTAGTCATGGGATTCGCACTTCTCAAAGGGGCTAACTAGGGGGTATGACAAACCTAGGACAGTCAATTTGATCGTGGGTTAATCCTATCCCTCCATCATCCTAATTAGTGACAAGGTGAATGATACACATCATGGAAGAGGGATCTATCACACAAGAAAGAAACGAGCAAGCTAAAATCTCACATGGTTGCCTATATGCTCTATCTCTCATTCCGATTTCCTGAACTAGATGCATAAACGACTAGAGAAAATGAGTGATTAATCCAAGTCACAATTGGTAAGCACACAGTTGAAAAATTGAACCCCTACACAACTCTACTGCACGTCTTAGTCATCATTATAGGTTGTCTCAGTCACAAACAAGTTATCATGCATCAATGCTAACAGCCAATCGATTCACCACATAAACCAAAATGCCAATATGATTATGCAAACATCCGTACTTCGAGACCTCAATTCAAAAATTGGGACAGTGGATTAGGTTCCAAGCACACAAACAAATCTAAGCAGTCTAAGAGAGACACCCCCACCCCACCCCCCTGCGGCCACAATTAAGGTCGACATTGCCATGAATGGAGAAGAGGGAAAGATAAGAGGACAATGTTACCGGGACGAATAAACTTCATCACGACTAGAGAGTGGACTAGTCATTAGAAACACATGACTGGAAGGGGGACCAGTCGCTGCAAGAGAGGGTCTAAAAAACAACCACTTGAACACTATTTGTTAGGGACAATTGTCAGCCCAAATGGGAGCTCGACAAACGCACAAACCAAAGCAACAAACCAAAAATCAAAAAGAAGGAAAGGAAAATGCAAACCGTGATGGGGTTGCCTTCCCACAAGCGTTTTATTTTACGTCTTTTTGCTGGATGGAGACAGTGGATGCTCAAAGCGGATTAGGGATAGGTGCCTCCAAGAGAGGATCCACATTGCTCTTAAGATACAACTTCAAATGATAGGGAAATGGTGAACATTTCTGCCCCATCATAAAAAAGTACAAACAATCTCCACAATATCACAAAAGCAAGAGCTCAAACAGCTCGACAAACACGGGCTCTAGTCCATAAACTTTAAAGCGCAAGTCATCATTCAATTTTCATAATTAAACGTCAACGTCAGAATGATCAGTTTCCGCAGAATGGGCAAGATTAATTCTCCTTCCTCCATGATCAATACAGTAGGTTTGTTTTGATTGGTTCTCGTTCCATGAGGTAGTTGCATTCTCATTCAATCCTTCTGCTTTTGATTTGGCGCACAGAAGCTCCAGAATCCGACTATGTGTCCTGATCTTCACCGGCGGCAATAAAGGCTTCACCTCCTTTTCTTCTCCGGCCTTGGTCGCATAAAAAACGTCACATATTGATAGCGCCAACTGATAGAAACATAATCAGTATTGTTTTGTTAATCGGGATTATTTTTCGTTTACTTATATTTTGGATAGTTGAGTAATTATTTGGAGAATTTTAGGAATTATTGGCCTATTCGAATTAGGAGTATTCTTTAGGTAGCTAAGGGTAATTATTCGGGTTTATATTCTGTAAACCGGGGAGTAATTTCATGGAGGAGATTATTATCAAAAACCTAAACCTAACCTACTCTCTTTTCTCTTCCTCTCACACGTCCGAACTCCCTCTTCCTCTCAAGAGCTGCGGCTCTTTTCTTCTCCCCGCCTGCTTCTGTTTCTTTTTCAATTCCCAAATTCCATTCCCCAATTCTGGTTCTTGCTATATTTCTAAACCCTAGATATTCACGATTCTATCAATGGTATCAGAGTCTCGGATTTGATTACGAGTTCATCATCTCTCAACCGGGGCTAGGAACGTAACAATGGCGGTTACCACCAAGTGGAAGTCAGCAGCGGAGAAGGCGGCAGAAAAAGCTGCTTACAACAAGGAGGTCAGTGTGAAGGAGAAAGGCCATTCTTCCTCCTCGACCGACGAGGATTGCGAGGCACCGGCGACGCAGCCTCTAATCGGCGAGCCAAACGTGGGCGAACGTCGTGATGGTGTGGTGGACGAATCCACAGATTTGATGGAGATCAAGGGAGCGGTTGGTAAAGTTTGGGATATGGAGATGATCATTGACGGCGTCCTACAGAATGTTGACTCGTCAGTGAGTGAGACTAGACCGGAGATCAAGGGTCTTCGTGAGGATTTTCAAGGGTTCCAAAGGATGGTGGTGGAGTTCTTGCAGATGAGGAAGGAGCCACCGCATGAGGAGGCGTAATCCACGACGGCGGCGATGAAGGCTGGCCAGACCGAGTCGGCGCTGGTCAGGGCGGACGAAGCACCACCGAGCGATTTTGGCAGGATGGAGGCTGAACACGACCTGGTGACAGGTGGTGCACTGGTGGTGGGCCTAGGGCAAGGGGCGAGCTATGATGGGCCCTGGACTGTTACCCACCCCGTCGACCTAGGAGTTGGCAGCTAGGCGAGGAAAGACCAAGATGGATGTGTATGACAACGTGATCTGTAACGAGTCGTTCGGCCTGTATATGGCTGGGGCCGAGCACGGGCGAGGAGTGGCCCGGGTAGTTGGGCCAAGGTCATAGCCAGGGGAGCGATGAGCTATGCTTGGCCAACCAGGCAGGGTTGTGGGCGGACGCCGTGCACCATAGGCAAGAGTTTGGGTCGGAGATGCCGAGGAGCCGGGGTCCGGCAAACGGACTAGTCTGGTCAGAGCGGGCTGGACCGGATCTGAGGTTGGCCAGGTCCAGCCGACCCCACCTGAAACTAGATGGACCGAGGGGCGGGTCAAACCCGGCAGGAGGCAGCGGCGAACGGGGGTCGCGCGGAGGGTGTCCTCTTTTCATGACTCCCCGATCGACGAGGACGTCATTCGGGACCACGAGCGCAGGGCCCCTGGGGGAACGATCACAACTAGGAAGCTACAGACGTGATACAATCGCCAGGGAGGAAGCATGGGTTCTCAAACCAGGGGCGGACCGGTACACCGATCCATGCGCTGACAGTCACGACATTGGGAGGTATGGCGGTTATGGATATAATTATGAGGGTGGTAATGAGCTGGTGTTTAGGGCCAAACCACCGGTCATTGAGTTTCCCAAATTCAACGGCTGGGAGGATGTTGGCCTCTTGTTGTATGCAGTGGATTGCTGGTTCAGGAACCACCCGGTTCTAGAGGAGAGGAAGGCGCAGCTGGCGTCGTTCTATCTGGAGGGAGATGCGCTGCAGTGGTGGGAATGGATGGGGAGATCCTATGCAGAGGCGGAGACCCCGATTATGTGGCCCCATTCCAGGAGGAGTTGCGTTATCAGTTCTGGAGATCGGAGGGGTGGGCTCCCGAGCAATTGGCAAAGCTGAGACAGACCGGGACGGTTGTCGACTACCGAGCAGAGTTTCTCAAGCTGGGAAACATGTGCAAGGGGGTGCCAGAAGAAACCTTGGTTGGCATGTGTATGGTCGTGTTGTGCCCGGAGATCGCATTGGTAGTGAAGGTATTCGAGCCGGACTCCTTGAGGATGGCCTTTCGCATAGCAGAGCGTAAGGAGGAAGGAATTGCTAGTTGGCGGAGTGTAGTAGGGCGCTTCCAAAAGGCTAGTGAAGGGGCTAGTGGAAGCGCGTCGGGTGGAGTTGGTGGAGGAGCCGGGCCGGTGGCCTGGGTAGGAGCTATGGCGACACCCGTGACGACATCGGGAGCTACTCGACCGGGACCTCGGATGATCACGAAAGGGTTCGTCAGGTTATCTCCTGCAGAAATTGATCAGAAGAGGCGGGAAGGAAAGTGTTTCAATTGCTATGAGAGATTCACCATTGGTCATCAGTGCGCTAAACCAGAGTTGACGATGCTGGTGGGACGCTAGGAAGATGAGGCCGAGGAGTGGACAGTATGGGAGCGAGAAGAGCATAAAGAGGAGTCGGGGTAATCTTGAGGACAAGGTCGTTTTGAAGTGGGGAGGGATGATAGAAACATAACTAGTATTGTTTTGTTAATCGGGATTATTTGTCTTTTACTTATATTTTGGATAGTTGAGGGATTATTTGGGGAATTTTAGGCATTATTGGCCTATTCGGGTTAGGAGTATTCTTTAGGTAGCTAAGGGTAATTATTCGGGTTTATATTCTGTAAACCGGGGAGTAATTTCATGGAGGATATTATTATCAAAAACCTAAACCTAACCTACTGTCTTCTCTCTACCTCTCACACGTCCGAACTCCCTCTTCGTCTCAAGAGTTGTGTCTCTTTTCTGCTCCCCTCCTACTTCTGTTTCTTTTCCAATTCCCAAATTCCATTCCCTAATTCTGGTTCTTGCTATATTTCTAAACCCTAGATATTCACGATTTTATCACCAACTTCATTGAATCGTCCTCTAGCTCAACGTCGACTTCCTAAGAACTCGAATTCTGCTGCACCGAAGAACTCGAACTCAAACTCGATCTTTGCTCCACCATGGTTTGAACTTTGAAGCAAGCCTCCCATCTGCACCATCTGTACTGCAAGCGGTTTCATGGCTTCTTGTTCTGCTTCATACTCTTGTTGTCATCGCTGCAAAGTCTTCCAATCATCAGCAGGTTCATCCGGGGATAAAGGTTTCAAAACGAAAACCTTCTTCTGATGTTTCAATCAGAAGCTTTTGGATCTTCTGCTAACCAGATGAACTCCACGATCTTGGAACCAGGTTTGTCCCATCACAATTTGATTGGCAAGCTTGTACACTAGGTCGCACAATACCTCGTCTTCATATTTGCCAATTGCGAATTTCACATAAACCTGTGCAACCACGAGACTTGAAATCTTCTCGTCATGAAACTCTATAATGTACAGTGCTGGATGTAGACACATTGACAGCCCCAATTTCGTCGTTGTTCTTCAGCTGATCAAATTTGATTGATCCCTACAACTACAAGCATAAAACACACATTCTCTTGAACCAAATAACGAGTATATAACATATTACCTTGCTCTAACTCTTTCGCCATTGCTTGAGTTTGAAGGAAAAACTCAGTGAACTTTTTCTCTTTGCCACTGATTTTGAACAAGGAATCATCAAATCGCAGATGAATTTGAACCGGGCTCTGATACCAGTTGATAAGATCCCGAGCTCCTAAAAGCCTAGGTTCTTTTGATCAAAGTCGCGCCGCAGTCACATTCTTTCTAGGGTTTTCTGAATTTTCCCCTCAACAACACAAAAAGAGTAAAAAGGATAAGGCGGATTGAAGTGCAATCACACACTTGGAAGAAGGCTCTATCAATATAAGGGTAGAGTCTCGGCCACAATTAAGGTGAATACTTGATTGATACGAAACAAACACTCTGAAAATTGGAGTCCACCAATTCACTAGAGCAAATTCAAGAGTAAAAACTCAATGAACCAAAAAGGGTTTTCTATTCAACATAATCTCTCTAACCCTAAAATTCATGTCTTAAGCCCTTTCATAAAGTAGGGCAAATAAAATAATCAAAAACCCAAAAAGATAAAATAAAATCCTAAACCAAAAAGGAGGCTTAAACTCATCCAGGCCCAATACCAGTGTTATTAAAGCCGAGCCGCTCGGCCCGACCGGTAATACCGCCTCCCGATCACAAAACCGGCTCGACAGAGTCTAAAAGCCGCTCCGGTTTTATATAGCAGTTGGCGAGCAGCCGAGGTGGTTAACCGTTCGAGCCGATCGAGCCGCTCATCCGGTTTTTGCCATTCAGCCACTAAATTTAATTAAAAAAATTACAAAAAATTGAAAATTGAAATAAACAAAAAAACATCGAGCTCTCAAACTGAATCCTTATTTCCATTTCACAATTTTGAAGGAAAGAGATGAACTATGATTAAGAAATGTCTACTTTTATACTGATAACGTTTATTAGGTATTGGTTCTCTAACAGTTTTTAAACAATCTAATGCCGATAGGACCACTAAAGTGCAAGCCTTTCGTATTACCAGATCATGCTTCGATTCGGTTCTAACAACATTGCCCAATACCCAATTTCAAATGGGGTGTGCTATTTGTAGCCCTAAATAAAGCTTATTTATAGCCCTAAAAAACTAAATTCACTAAAATACCCCTGGCAAAAAATAACTCTCTTTTTTCAAAATACACTCTCCAAACAATCATTGCCGGCAACCCTCGTTGGTCGACCAATGTCGCCGGAAGCCATATCTGCCGATCATCATCACCGCGTCACCACCGCCTTTCTCGCCGATCATCATATGATAATTACTCGTTCTCATAGAATAAATTTTGTATATTCAAATGATTGAATGTTCGTATATTTCTCATTATAATAATATTTGTATATAATTTCAATTATAATAAATTTCCCGTTCACAATATAATGTTCGGATTATAATGAATTTCACAATAAATTCTAACTTAATTTCCTTGCTAAATAAATTTATCAATTACAATTTAAGATTCGTACTACAATTAATACTTTCCATGAAATAAATTTCTATATTTAAATCATTAAGTTTTCGTATATTTATTAATCAATACAACCTAATATTCATAATCTAAATCCAAATTGAAATAAATTTTATAAATCATAACAACAATTAACTCCGATGTAAAACTAATTAATAATAATAAATTCTTTCATTGAATAAATTTTGCTACATAAATATTTGTAATATAAAATAAATTTAATAATAATAATTTAAATTAAAAAAAATAAAAAACGGACGAACGTCCGGCCAGGACGTTTGTCCATCGCCGGCGACGTCTGGCCAGGATGTTTGTCCATCGCCGGCGACGTCTAGACAGGACGTCACCGTCGCCGGCGGTTGGTCAAACTGCCGTTGACCTCGCCGGCGCCGGCGGTTGGTCGGCCAGCCATACAGCAGTTTGAATAACCGCCGGCGACGGTGACGTCCTGTCCAGACGTCGCCGGCGATGGACAAACGTCCTGGCCAGACGTCGCGCGGTCGTCGGCGACGCCGGGACTGGACGTTTGTCCATCGTCGGTGACGTCTGGACAGGACGTTGTCGGTGGTCCTTCGTACAAAAATAATATATAACTTCGGCGACGAGTCTTCTTCTTCGGCGAGGCGCTCTGATGTCTTCTCCGTCGACACAACTCTTCTCTTTTCCGGCGACACTCTTCTCCCAAACCTCCGGCGACACTGCTCTCCGTCGTCTTCCGATGAAAAGTCATCCTCTCCGGCGAGATGTCTTCGTCTCCGGCGTGAAATCTCCGGCGACAGTGCTCTCCGGCATCTCACGGCGAAAGTCGTCCTCTCCGGCGAGCTGTCGTCGTCGTCGGCGACGTTATTTGGGACGAAACCGATGACTATTGGATGTTGGGAGGGAAGGGGATGTTTGGTTGGATTATTACACAAAATTTGAATTTGAAAAAAGGAGAAGGGTAAAATAGTAATTAA
Organism: Linum tenue; assembly: GCA_946122785.1. NCBI lineage: Eukaryota > Viridiplantae > Streptophyta > Magnoliopsida > Malpighiales > Linaceae > Linum > Linum tenue. The sequence goes on along the minus strand of CAMGYJ010000010.1, from coordinate 8,925,288 downwards.
TTTATTTTAGGGCTATAAATAAGAAAAAATTAGGACTACAAATAGCAATTCAGATTTCAAATCCCCGGTCGGGAATTTAACCCACCTAACCGGGGCCCTTCTTCCCACATTCCCCGATCTCCCTCTTGACTCCCCGGTCGGAGAATTGAACAATTCCGCCCGGGGCTATTCTGCTTTGGGGAATTACATCAATTTTCCTCCAAAACTAGACTAATGAAAATGCATTCGCAAAACCAATGCTTTACACTCTGTTTGGGAAGAGGGGTAAATGGGAGGAGGGTGCAAATGTGAGGGGTAAATACAGTTTCCAACACATTTGCACCTGTTTGGTTAATTTGGAACAGTAGGGGGGTGCAAAACGGGAGTGCAAATTTACTGTTTCGGCTTACCCCCCAAATTGGGGTGCAAGGGAAGGAAGGAAGAGAGGGGGAGGGGGGAATTATGGAATTTTGTTTTTCTAATTGTGTTATATATAATTATATAATAATTAATATTATCAATTTCTTCTTTTTATAAATATTATTAATGTAAACATTATTCGGGGTTGACCATTTGACTCTGGAAACAAGTTTATCAATGTTCGTCAAGTCAAATCTAGATCTCTTGGTTGAATCGAATTTGCATTGAAAATTAGAGATACGAGGTGTTTGTGGAAAAGATAGAGAGAAATTGTTTGGTTAACTCAGTTTATTTGACTAAATGGTTAAAACTTACAAATTCGAACGTGTTTGACTAAGTTTGACAATTTAAGATTAAACTAGACACGAAAATCCTATATAGGATGACCAGTTACAAGTTGAGCTTCGAGTTTTGAGAACGCTCTATCAATGATTATGTGGGCTGGCGCGAGTGTGTACTGGGCAGCAATAGTAATTAAACCAATATGGAGCAAACATTCATGTTTGACCAGGGGACGTGTGGAAGGAAGGAGACAGAGGGTTAGATCTTGTATCTCCGCAACACATGGCAGGCATGTCATCCCGGGATGTTAGAGGAACTTTGGGGTTGGGGGATCATCATCGTGCTGTGGTAGGACCGATTAAACTCCCCATGTTGCTGGTAGTAAGGTAAACCTAACCTTCCTTACTCGCAACCAAGCTCTCCAGATGGATCATCCACTCCTTCCTTCCAACGAAAAAGACTTTGAAACCCCACGAGCTGTCCCGCCCGATTCCCAAATGCTTTCTCCTTTCCCTTTCCTTTCAGCAATCCACCTTTTTAGGTATATAAATCATGTCAAATAGCAAAATTAAAACAAATGTTAATAAGGGGAAGAATTCAAAATATAGCAAAATTGAAACGAACATAATGTCCATGAAATAATAGGTCTATTCGGTAATATAACATATAGACAAATTTGATACATATCCAAATATCGGTACCAAAATTCCAGCACTAGGGTTAGGTAAACTAAGCTCTCCATCTAGCTTATCTTCTTTACTCATTCCCCGTAGTGCTTTTTGGAATTTGACTAATTTTGCCCTTACTCCTCTGGTTATTCTCGGATAAGAAGGAATTTCTATTGATTACCATTCGAAAGGAAAAGCAAATACAGAGTGGCACCACGATTACCTCATGATTAATACCCAATCCACAGGCCACATTTTGATGCGCAGCGTAGGTGCAGTTCCACTTGACCTGGCTGGCCCCACCCCCATACCCCTTTCTTCCCTATGTCTGTGTGAATTGTCTTGGTATTTTGATGCATCTCCGGCGCGACCCCAAAATCTTGGACAAGTGGCTGAATTCTTCCTTCCACCCACCTTTATACCCAGAAAGAATCTCGTGGGGAGGGATTGCGGGATACCCTTTTGTCCTCTACAGGGTCCCCATTTCACTTATTAGTTATTGCCCTCCCCGTAGATTGACGGAGAGGAGAGGACTCCCAATCTCCTCACCTCCCATCTGCCTGCCTAGGAAGTTCGCCCATCTGCATAGTTTTCCGGAAGGTTGCATGAGCATCCATGTCAAAATAACGATGGTGATTAAACTATAATGCAAAGTAAATGTAGCTTAGATCAAAGGCATGAATACAACAGAGGAGTTCAGTCAAGGTTGAAACTTGAAACATGCCAATCATTAAGCTGTGGGTCAATTTTTGAACAACAGGTCGGTGCATTAAAAAGAACCAACCGGTGCAGAAATAATGAATCATACTTATAAGCTGTCACACAAGTAAGACAGATAAAGATTTGACCACGAGAGTCAGGTTTGGAGAGAGATGGAAGGTTCATACAGTATCGCTGGGGGTTGAGTTTTTGTATCCACAACAAACAACGTTAGCATGTGTATTGAGGAAGAGAAGAGAAGAGAAGAGACTCACGGAGGAGAGCGCAGGGGCATAGATTCACAATCTACCTGTTGGAAGGAACTTTGATTTCAAGGGGGGCCAAACCTCTAAAGACAACAACCCATTGGGCCACGTGGCAGCCATGACACTTCAGCACCTTCCTCCTCCTCTAGGCTTCCCGCCCCCGGTCTTCTGTTGGTCCGGTTCTGGATCCTGAAATCTGTCCTTCCTAAACCCACACCTCCACATGACATGAGTTAGATGATGGACCTTCCACCACCACCACCCAATTCAGAAAGAGAAGCACCATTTCTATTGCCAATTACCATCTTCTTCCCTCCTTGATGCAGTCACCAGCTTAGCTTTCTTGTTTAAACACGAGGAAAAGTGCTCCTTTAACTCCCGTTCCTGCTTTCATTCCAGCCGCTAGCAGAGACCACTTCGTTCCACAACCTTCCTGCAGAATCCTTTCAAACAAGTTAGGGTACTGAGAGAGAAGAAAAGGAAGAGTGCACAAAGGAAAATGGAAAAGCTGAGTACTTTTACCCTTTTCAACACCCACCACTCACAAGCTTCATACTCTGTACCCCTTTCTATATAAATACATATAATGCATACCACACGGATATCCTAGGGACTCACCACCCAACATAGCATTTAACAGCACCCTTCGTTTCAAATTCAAAGCACCCAACATGATGTCATTTTCTTGCGCCAGAAACTTCCTACAACGGTTCTGTACTGAAGATGTTCACTCACGACGCATCCCGAATCATGGCAGCTGCTTTTCCAATGATCTCTTACCATCACTTGGAGCCAGAATAAACCAGACAACTAAACTCAGAAGACACATCATTTCACCATATGATCCTCGATATAGGTGATTCTTTCATTTCCTTATCAAAATTCACTTGAGTCGCTCTTTTTTGTTTATTGTGACTGGAAGTCTCAATCATGTTGTACTCACGTTCGTATTCACAGGGCTTGGCAGATGTGGCTCGTTGTTCTGGTCATTTACTCTGCATGGATATCTCCACTCCAGTTTGCATTTCTAACTTACAAGAAAGACGTCCTTTTTCTAGTCGACAACATTGTCAATGGTTTTTTCGCCATTGACTTGGTTCTCACCTTCTTTGTTGCCTATCTCGATAGCCAATCTTGCCTCCTCGTCGACAATCCTAAGAAAATAGCAATAAGGTGGGTAAAGCTTTTTGCAATATTTGACCCTACATTGCCTTTTATCTTTCTACTACCCGAAGAAGATCTTTCTAACCCAAATCCACAGGTACATATCTACCTGGTTTGTCTTCGATGTCTCTTCCACTGCACCATTTCAGCCCTTGAGCCTCCTGTTCAGAGAACAAAGCAGTGAACTTGGGTTCAAATTACTCAACATGCTCCGTCTATGGCGTCTCAGGAGAGTCAGCTCCCTGTTTGCAAGGTCAATCACTGTTACCTACAAACCCTGTGGCTTGCGTTTCTTTTTCTTCACAAAAATGGAACTTAGTAACGCAATAATAAAGATGATCAACGTCACCGCTTAATTTCCTTTCAGGCTTGAGAAAGACATCAGATTCAACTACTTCTGGACTCGTTGCACGAAGCTTGTTTCTGTAAGTCATTTATAAACTAAAATCCAAAGTTTTAAATACATGCCACTTCCGTAGATGACCTCGACCATCCAATTTCTCATTGGTGCATTTCAGGTAACATTATTTGCGGTGCACTGTGCTGGATGTTTCAACTATCTCATTGCAGACAGATACCCTGACCCCACAAGAACCTGGATTGGTGCAGTAAACCCTAATTTCAAAGAAGACTCTCTGTGGAACAGATATGTCACTTCAATGTATTGGTCTATCACTACAATAACTACAACAGGATATGGAGACTTGCACGCCGAGAATCCAAGAGAGATGCTTTTTGATATATTCTACATGTTATTCAACTTGGGGCTGACATCTTACCTAATCGGGAACATGACAAACCTAGTCGTGCATTGGACCAGCCGGACACGAAATTTCGTACATACTCTTTCTTTCCCTTGGAGAGCATTATGCTCCTCTGACTTAATTTTCATCCCATCAGAGAATGAAAAATTCAATAGAGTTCATAAAATGTTTCACAAGTAAATGCTAGAAGTCTACGCTATCATATAATAATCCCATGTGAAATTTCTCGTAAGTCATTTGAGCAATTTTAGGCTTGAGTTTTTTTTATCAGTTAACATGATTTCCTTCAATGATAAGCTGATTTCATTATATGAATACTAAGCATAGAAACTTGCCTTTAATTTATGCAGAGGGACATGTTCAGAGCTGCTTCAGAATTTGCCACTAGGAATCAGCTGCCACCCCGCATACAGGACCAAATGCTTTCACACATATCTCTGAAATTCAAAACAGAAGGATTGAAGCAACAAGAAACTGTGAATGGCCTTCCGAAGGCTATTCGTTCAAGCATTGCACATTATCTCTTCTATCCCATTGTTGAAAACACCTATCTGTTCCAAGGGGTGTCACATGACTTCCTTTTCCAGCTGGTATAATTTTCTAAATACTACTTGTTTTTATTTGTTTATTAGTTCTACCGAAATGAAGAGAAATATTTAAGCACGTAACTTTCTTGTAAAGGTCTCAGAAATGGAAGCTGAATATTTTTCACCAAGGGCAGATGTCATACTGCAGAACGAATCTCCATCAGACCTATATGTACTGGTGTCAGGATCAGTGGTAAGCCCTAGTTTCAAGCCATTTTTAGTAGTCTAAACAAATAACTATCAACACATAGGATATTATAATTAGAGTCAATTCCACCTTGCAGAATTTCTTATCCTCGGTTGATGGACATGATCGAGTAAGCACACAGTTCCTTTTATATTAAATTTCGATTGGAGAGCTTGACAAATCAAACCTTGATTGATCTGCTCCCATGACACTTTAGGTTGTTGGCAAAGCTACTGCAGTAGACCTGTTTGGGCAGATGGGAGTTATATATAACAAGCCTCAACCTTTCACCGTTAGGACTACCGAGCTTTCTCAAATATTGCGGCTCAGCAGAACTTCTCTAATGAACACCATACAGACAAATGGGGAAGACGGGCATCAAATAATGCATAATCTTTTCATGGTGAGAGAGTAAATTGTAGCATGAACAGTATTATATCTACTTATCTATTTCCTTCACGACACCAGAAGACTAACTGCTGGTATTTTTGCAATGTAAGTAGAAACTGCAAGGGCAAGAGAGCATACCCTCTGAATCCGACGGAGGAATGATCCCTAAATGTTGTGCAATAACAGGAAGTCAAGGCTACCATTATAGTAGAGGTTATGCAGATGTTGTGAATGGCCAAACAACTCTGCATGCTGCAGTATCCAAGGGGCATGTAGAAATGGTAAAGATTCTGCTTGAAGGAGGGGCATACACAAACAAGCCAGATGATAGAGGGTGGACACCCAAGGCAATTGCAACAGAAAGAGGACACAAAGGCATATACGACCTCTTAGTAAGCTACGAAAACAAAATGGCATTAAACACCCAGGTGACAGATTTCATTGAGCCGGAAACTGTAGTTGGCACCAAAGGTTGTCAGGGAAAGAAATTAGAGAACAGTTGGCACCATCCTACAAGGCTCAACTCAGCAAAGGCAACTACAAAAGCCACTTCTTCAAGTTATTTTGATGACAGGGAAGCAAAAAGCGTAAACAAGAAGAGAGTGGCCATCCATATGAAATATCAAGATGAAAGAACATCAAGCCAATGGGGGAAACTGATCATCCTACCTGATTCCATGGAAGAGCTGCACAGGATTGCTGGTAAGATCTCTTTAGTCTCGGCAGAGAGTTTGAGCTTAAACCTGGATATTGTCTGCAAACATCATGAACTAGTTGAGTTTGATATGTACAAACAAAATAATGAACATATAGAAGAGAAAAAACCAGCAGAAATCTTATTACTCAGTTAAATTGCATTTTGTTTACTGCATACTCATCCGATTTGTCAGCAACTTGTGACACTGCAGGTGAGAAATATGGAGGCTATACATTTGCAAAAGTCGTCAATGCTGAAAATGCAGACATTGATGACATATGTGTTATTCAAGATGGAGACCATCTATTTTTCCTTCATAGTATGTAGTCAACAAAACCCAGAATGATCAGAAGACAGTGATGTAGAAGCTAGAAAGAGCTTTGTAAATTCCGCAATGTGTAATACAAATATTAAAGAGAACAGAGTACATCAATTGGTGAAATGAGCATCTGAATCTGGCCACTGATAGTGACTTTAAGAAGTCTACCATGACAGTAGCACTTTCACTCACTACTTCAAAGAGAGAAAAGATAGAGAAAGTTAATTTCACAATCCTGAGGCTGTATTAACAGAGTTGTAGAAAAAAATTGTTCTTCTGTATCTAATTGAGTGTACACGAAAGGAGATGATTCAGATCACATAAAAAGAATCACTACAATGAGTTGGCCTAGGAACCAGGCGAGTAACGAAGCATGTGAATGATTAGCCATATAAGTTAAATGGGCTAAGACTGCAAATGCATTTTCTTCAGTTCAGCGCCCTTAATTGAAAATAAGTATGAGCCTCTCTCAAATGCCTTTGATTGGAAGAGGATGAGCTTCTGTGTTAAAGACGAACTTATCTAATGGGATAACAGAACTATCCCCAAACAGCAAGTACAAGTACTTCAATGTTTCACCCAGAAAGAAGGTCTCCATCTTGTCCCTTCTACGAGGAGGAAGGCTGGTTACATCGTCAAGAGAACTGTATCCACCAGATTCAACCTTTGTGTACTTCTCAAAAGCTTCAAAAATATGCCAGCCCCACTCACGGTATCTGCAATAGATGGGAATTGGTCAGACATTATCTCAGTTTTAGGAAAGCAGACAGTGCAAGGTGGAAAATGATAATTCAAAGAAACAAGGTAACCTATCAAATGAAATTCCATGAACATACTTTGAGTCTTCTGTAACACGGTACAAGACAAACAACGATTCCACAGTTTCTGGGCGTAAAAGATTATGACGATCTAGAGGTTTTATTATTATGTCATTCATATACTTCGAACTCTTGTTCCCTCCATCAAGACCCTCTTCAGAATATTCCTGCTCAATCCAGAAACATTTATCAAATTAGTTTTTCAGAATGAAAACGTCATGTTATATAGAAATATAAAGAAGCACAACATGCATTTGTTTCTAAGACCACTAGAAAATACTGAACACATTCAACAAGTCTTACAAACCTCAGTATGGAAGTAAACAATTTCAGGAGCAAGACCAGTGGAAGTTGCTGCATACATCTCAAAGCAAGTCTTTGCTAGGTCCTCTGCAAGCTTCAAGTTCTCGAGGTCTTCAAAGTTTAGCAAATTTTCTTCCATCGCTTTCTTCTTGGTAAAGCCCTTAGTTGCTCCAAGAGCAAGTGTACCAGGCAGAAAGCACACCTGACAAAAATATAAAGAGTGTGCACCATTGCCCTATCATCAATCTAAACTTAGGATTCGTCTAAACACAGCCAAGAAAATAATACAGGTACTCCTTCAATCTAAAATGACCAGACAGAACCCCATCAAGAATCGGTGTAACATGTTCACCAGATCAATGCAATAACGATGGGAAAAAAGAAGATACTCTTCCAGGGAATGATTCTGCACTAAGTCCATAGTCTAGCAAGACACACACCATCGTCCAACAGCGGGCAGTAACATATGAGTAGCTTCATTAATCCAATTCATTTCAAAAACCTCCACAATTGTGCATTTTCCATCACTCCAACAGAAACTCTCTTACCTATAATCTGGTGTAAACTTTACCCAAATGGTTGAAGCCAATTAAAGAGGTGACAAGTCTTAACTACTAATAGGGACCGATCTTCATGACAAATCTGACCAAAAGCAGTGCAGCAGACTCGCATCAAACATGAAGAATGGAAAATGGAGAAGATAGTAAACGTCAACACGAAATGTAGGTCTCTACGTAGTATAGAAACATGCATAAATCAAGAACAGAGTAACATTGGTTTCTAAATTTAGGAGTTCCATGTGCAGACGAGATACTTCACAGCAGAAAACAACCTCGTATAAACAGCCAATTCCAGGCATTTATGGCTTTTGAAAGATAGTGGAGAAACAATGCACAAGAAATATGCAAGAAATGCAATGGCGTAGAACACATTAGATATAACATACCAGGTGATCCATTTTAGAACTAAAAGCGCCATCAGGTCCGTAAGGCAATTCACCTACAAACACCAAGCCATTTGGGATTGATTTCTTAACAAGTCGGTGCCTTACACCTTTCATTGCTTCCGTATACATATCATGAAGATATGTAAAGTTCTTATCTCGATTGCTCCCCTGCTGAAGCCATACCTTAATCAGGTACTCATAATAGCTGTCTCCACGAGATCCAAGTCTGATATTTTCTCCACTAAATCCACCAGAGTCTGGACTGCAATGGATTGAGAAGTTATATAATAAGATCAAGTGAACTGACTTTTCACGAAATCACAACATGCATAAAGTGATTTTACATTTAGATTAAAGGGAATGTGATGAGAGTTTGCTCGGCAGGCTAAATCTCCATGTCAAAGTATCACATGACATCCAGGAAAAGTTATATCTTAAGTGAAGTCGCCTTCTTGCTTATATTCCTATCCAAAACCTCCACAATTAAAAAATGACCCCTTTTTTCTTTTGCCAGGCCAACATTAGGGAGAATCCTAGGATTATTTCAGACTGATTTTAACAGAAATATTGGAAATACAGAGATCCAATTTCAAAAGGTGACAGAATCTGTAATAGGCAGCACAAAAACATAGAAGTGTCACTTAATATGGAATAAAATTTGGAAGCCAATAGCGATTGAGCATGGGAAGCATGAAGCAGTTGGTTCTCAGAGATCACTGAAACCATTTCTGGGTTAAAGATGCTCTTACTGTCAGGAAATCAAATTCTCCAGCCCGCTTCTTGGTTGAACATGATTTGACTAACATGCCCACATTTCACATTTATTTGGAACAGAAATAAGAAAAGTAGAAAAATCAATTAAAATATAGTTAACAAACTAGTGAGCTTTCGGGGGAAAAGGCAATTCCTCACAAGTGCATGATGAAGTTGTAACACTTAATATATTAAGATGGCTTTCTGAAATTTAAGATTTAACGCAAATGACCTCATACGGATGACAAAGAAGGAAACTCACACCTTATATAGATTGGAACGAGTCCCTCCACCTTTTGGAGACCTTTCATGTGTTCCAAAACCTTCATAGCTTCGATGCTGTATTTTGGATTACCAGAAAGAGTACTGATATAATTGAACTCGAGCTGCAAAGTAGAAACCTCCGAAGTACTGCTCAACCCATCAGGTGCTCTATGCGCCGAAGGATCATGGAGAATAACATCACTGAAGGGAATAGGAGTCGGACTGGAAGTGAAAGCCAATAGCAAACGATCAGCCAAGGCTTTAGCAATATCAAGGTAAACAGATGGTTTAGGCCCCTTATGCATTATGTTTGCCCCCTTCTCCCCTCCACTTAAATGATATGCACTTAAAAGACCACCCAATACACGAATGGTAGTCTCAAATAAATTAACTTGGCCTTTCTTCCTAATCAAATCAGAAAGGTGTGTCTCCACCCATGAGCCTGCCTCTAAAACAATGTCATCAGCACCCATTATCATAGCAGTGTCAAGGGCATCCACAACGGTAGCACCAAGGCCTCCTAATCCATCGGTCCCTTTCTGACTTAGAGGCATAAGTTCGTCATTTCCCATTGCATACTTTCTATAGCCAGACCAAGCATGGATAAAAGCCTCCTTTACTTTCTGCTGCCTTACTACCCATCCTGAATCCGTATTAAGCTTCGCTGGTTCATGAACAGCTTGATCATTGTGACTACCATGCTCACCGGGTGGCAATCGTGGAGGAAGCCTTGGTGGCTTCCTCCCGATCCTTCCAGACACAGTATTACCTCCTGTCATATTCTTACCTTCCCCATGAATACTCAATTTATCTGCAACTCTAACCGAAAGAGAGTGGGCAGTACTTGGATGAGTTAACATAAGATATCCTACCCCAAAGATCAACAACAATGCTAGAAACTTTCCTGTACTGCAGCTAACACAATCGCGTCTCATGTTATTGGTGAGCAAGGACTGCGTTATCACCTAAATCAACACAATAAAGCCAGTCATTTCACAATTAACCAAAACAATAGAAATCATAGAAACTGCACAAGAAAAACTGAAAAAACATAAACATCACTAGTGAATGCTCTCCCAAGAAGGGAAAACCACCCCAATCTCAATCAACTCATATGAAGCCAAAAGAATAAGAAAGAAAAATGTGAAGACGAGGTCTTCCAATCGTCCTAATACAACTGAAATCCTCAACAAACTAGATAACATGGCGAAGTAGAACCCAGAAGAATGAGTAATTTCCGGCACTATAGTTCTAGGTCTCCGGACGCGTAACAACTGAGTCATTGTCATTCGCATTCGCTTTGTCATTTCGTTTTTGCTTTCAGGACCTAAACTTTCGCTCCCCATTCACAAACAGCAACTTGAAAAATCCACGAGATAAACAAATGCTCGCAATTGAATTATCTCAGCCCATCCATTGGGAGTATCATCATCATAAACTATTAAATATCAAAATCGGGAGGGAAACCAGGCAACGCAGCTGTCAGGTAGAACTGAAATCAATCGGAATCTAGTTACGGTAAACAGCTAAATAACATCGATCAGCAGAGATTGAGATCCAGATGCAGGGGAGAACCTTAGAAACCGAACGCTGGCGGAATTTGGCGTTGTCGTATTGCAAATCTTTAACCGAATAGGGAAGGGATTTCGACATGCTCGGAAGTCCTAGGGTTTTCCGGTTTTTGCTTGTCCTGGAGAAGCTCCACTCTGCTATCCTCTGCTTGGCGAAGCTTCGGATGCAAAGGAAGAGCGAGGCAAGAGGAAGAAATGGCGCAGACGATTAGTCACCCAACAGAATGCCGAGCGGGGAACATGAGCTGGACCTCGGATTGGAGCAAGCGAGATCGGAGTCTCAGCGTCGAGGGAACTGTAAGAAATGGACTCTTCTTCCTCTCTTTGCAGTAGTTTCTCGGCACGTTCTGCAATCCGATCGATAATTGTATGCGGTAAAATTCGGGGAGTTGCTTGCCAGTGCCATCCTCGCTAAACTCCTTTCAATCTAATCGGCAATCGCCCACAGATGGGGCCTCCGGCTGTGCGCAATCCTACGTTAACGTTGTTACTTGTTAGTGTTGTGGTATTTGATTACGATTGAACATCTCCCAACAACTCGAGTTATTGGGATTAACTGGTTCATGACATGGTATCAGAGCCTTCTGTGACCGAGAGGTCTTATGTTCGATTCCCGGTGACCCTCATTTGTTAAGCACATGGTATTCTTGTCTTCAGACCCGTGCAAACTTCAAGCCCTTGTGAGTGACTTTCATTTGAGGGGGCGTGTTAGTGTTGTGGTATATGATCCACGATTGAACATCTCCCAACAACTCGAGTTATTGGGATCAACTGGTTCATGACAAACGTTACTGTTTAAACTTTAAAGTTTTTACTTTTTTTTTCTTGTTTTATAGTAACTAGTAGATTATGTGTCGCGCTAGGTTGCAGCCTCTTATAGTATTAGATGTATTGTTTGCTAACTCATATTTGATTTGTTAGCCATGATCTTATGTATAGTTTTATAATTTTTAGTTTTTCTGAACATAATAAATCGAGGTTCGATTGGAGCAACGTGTCAATCATGATTTTAACTAGGGGTGGCAGAACGGTTTCCGGTTAGCAGTTAACCGGACGGTTTCAACCGAATCGACCGGTTTTCGGCTAACTGAAAACCGTTTCTGTTTGCATCGGTCGGTTGGCGGTGGAGATGGGAAGAGGTTCGGCTAGCCGACTAACCGAGGTCAGAAACCGGCGGTTAACCGGCTAACCGACCCCTTCCCTTTCCCCAAAACGACCCAGCTTCAATCCTCCTCCTCTCTAACCCTAAGTCGACTCCCTCCTCCTCCAAAAGCATTCGACCTTCGCCGCGCCGCTCAACCCTTCCGCTCTTCCCCCTTCTCGCGCAGCGGCGCAAAAAACCTCGCCCCGCCTCCTCCACCTCGTCGCCCCGCCACCAGCAGCAGCGCCGCTCCGCTCAACCCTTCCGCCCTCCCCCCTTCTCGCGCAGCGGCACAAAAAACCTCGCCCCGCCGCCTCCACCTCGTCGCCCCGCCACCAGCAGCAGCCAGGCGACAACCCTCGTCTCCCCGGCGAGCCCTAATTCGGTGGAACACCGACCCCGCCTTCCTCTCTCTGTCAGACCCGAGCCAGCCCTCTTCCCCCGCCGGCGCTAGGTACGAATTCGCTCTAAAGAACAAGCCCCACTCGAGATTAATCCCGGCGAGCTCAATCAGCGGCTTGGAGGTTTATGGTCGGGAAACGGAAGCGGGTTGGAGCGTCGACAGGAGGTATTGTTGGGCGGTGGTCCACGAGGTTGGGATGAGAAATGGAGGAAGGAAGGAGAGAAGAAGAAGTGGTTTGGTGGTGGTGGGTGTGAAATGGTGGAGGAAGGAAGGAGAGAGGAGGAGATAAGGGATGAGTGGTGCATAATTTTTTTCTTCTAAATTTTTTTTTTGGGTAGAAAAGCTTGTTTTCCGGTTGGACGGCTAACCGAGCCTAAAACCGACCGGTCGGTTGGCCGGCTAACCGTGACCTCTATCACGGTCGGTGGTCAGCAGCTATAGGGGGTGGCTTGGTTTAACCGATAACCGGGTTTTCGGTTAAACCGAAACCGACCGACTGCCACCCCTAATTTTAACCATGTTTGAACTACGATTTTAGCATGAAATACTCTAATACTAACTTTCCCAGTACGGCCTCCAATATGGTTTCACAAGTTTTAGTATTTTCTAAACATAAAATGGGGCTCGGGTTGGAGTAACGTGTAAAGCCTGGTTGAACCATAGTTGAACTACGATTGTACCGTATTGGTTGTCCAATATAAAAATCCTAATGAAATCTAAATCGATACGTGATTTTAGCTATAAATGATTGATAGGCCGATAATCATACATGTTTTCACCCCTATTCTGAAGTCGTTTGTGATGAGGAATCTCGTATTTTAAGCCGATTTTACGCTAGGTTGTGTGTTTATGTCATATTTCAGGTCCTGGCGTTGGAATCGAGGCGAAGGAACGAGTTCTGGATCGAAAGGAGCGAAGATTGGACAAAGGATCCTGCTGGACCAAAATACCCGGTCAAAGGAAGAAATACCCGACCGGGTATATTCTGCCCTCGACCGGGTATTTCCTCCTTCGGGCACCCGTGAGAAGCAGAAGGGGGCCCGGGCGATGGCGATAAATCCCCGGTCGGGGATTTTGGTGGTAGACCGGGGATTTTCCCCTTTAATGGAACGGTGCGTTTCACAATACCCGGTCGATCCATAAAATACCCGACCGGGTATTTTGACCGGGTATCGCGACCAGGCAGCTGATAAAAGAGGAAGAAGGCCAATTTTCAAAGGGTTCCGAGTTTTTGAGAGAGAAACCGATACCTAGAGAGAGAAAGCGTCGAACCAGAGTTCTCAAGCGCCATAGATCGATCTTCAACACCATTGGAGCCCGTCTTGAGCTTGGAGAAGTGCGATTAAACGTCCAGAAGCAGGAATCCAACTTCACAGTATGATTTCCGTGTCTGAATCTGCTTTTGCTTCTTTCTCTATGGAGTAGTTTCCCCATTCATCTGGGTATGGAGAACCCTAGATTTGTATGCTAGGTCTGATTGTATGAACCCAAGTACAGTGTTTGTGAATTGATTATATTCGATTGAGGTTTGATTGATTGAACGACTTGAATCCTGATCAAATTCCTGCTGTTTCTGCTTTAACCTGGAATGAGAATATCTGCCTAGGTTGATAGAGTACCCTTAATCGAAGGTAGCGAATTGGTGACTTTAGTCGAGGAGCCAATTCGCTATTCTGTACCGAAGTCGATTCGGTAGTGGAGGTTTGGTTCATTAGGACCTCAATCTGTTTACTCCGGTGGAGGTTAGTCGCCCGCTAGAGACTCAGATTGAGAGGGTCTGGAGACCTTTAGTCGAGACTTCAGGCTAATTGAGAACCTTCCGCAGTATAACTTCCATGAAAACTGAACTTGGCAAATTGCAATCCGACTTAACTGCAGTCTAGGGGAAACCATATCCGGGTGACCTCTCTTGACTTGACAACAAACCGTTTACTTGCTCTATGTTTTGTTTGCTTGAGTTTCACTAAAAGTTCACTGCTAAATAACAAGAGTTCACCGAGTAGTCATCACATCTAGGACTCGGGTTGACATTAAAACCCGACCCGCTATACTACGCTTTAGGAATTGGTTATACTTGGCCAATTTCTAGGGTGACAGTAGGAGTGAGTCAAGTTTTTGGCGCCGTTGCCGGGGACGGCTAGGTTGTTGAAGAAAAGTGATTTCTGTTACTTTGGCATTTTCATTTTTGCATTGAGTTTTGTCTTTCCCACTTGTGCCTTCACGGGGTTTGCTTTGCTTGATTGTGTGCAGATAGTGCATGACCCGTAGCCAGTCGGGAGGTTTACTGCCGTTGAATCCTGAGATTGAGCGCACCTGCAAGCAACTTCGGAGACAACAGCGAGCTAGACTGGCTACGGTGGAGCGCCAAGACGGCCAATTGACCAGCGACTCCGAGGACGAGCACGAGATGGAAGGCGATCAGAACCCGCCTCCTCAGAACCAGATCCTGGGGAACGACCAACATCCCCAGGGAGCTGGCCACCATCATCATCCACCACCACCGGGTCCCACCTTGGAGTACTACTATACTCCACAGATTGCTGACATCCGCCCGGTCATCCTCTATCCACCCATCCCTGCAAACAACTTCGAGATCAAGCCATGCTGGATCCAACTCATCACATCCTCTATCCAGTTCCATGGCTTGAAGGATGAGGAAGCCCGGGTACATCTTTCCCGTTTTCTGCAGCTGACGAACGGGTTCAAGTTGAATGGTGTCCCGGATGACGCAATCCGCCTTCATCTCTTCCCCCATTCTCTGGCGGGGAATGCTAAGAGGTGGTTGGAGACCCAGCCCCCATTGTCCATCACCTCTTGGGACGATCTGGCTGACAAGTTCGTGCACCGGTATTATCCGGCATCGAAGACCACGGAGATCCAGCGGGAGATCACTCACTTCCGCCAAGAGCCAGATGAGTCACTTCGTGATGCATGGGAGCGGTACATGGGATACTTCTGGCAGTGTCCCCATCATGGCTTCAGCGATGCTTTCACAGTGGGGAACTTCTACAGTGCCATCACCCCAGACAGCCAGAGGGTGATCGAGTCTCTATGCCCAGGAGGGGATATCCTTACTAAGACTCCACCCGAGCTGAACCAGATGATCAGTACTTTGGCTGCCCGCGATCATTCCTGGGGGAAGAGCAGCAGAGGCAGGCACTCCCGGGACCGTGGTGTGCATGCTATGGAGGCCCGATCCGGGTTAGAGCAGCAGGTGGCTGAGTTGGTGCAGACACTGAAGCAGCCTAACAGTCTCCTTCCGGGCCGAGGTGTAGCTGCGCCTCCAGTGGCTCAGTGCCAGTGGTGTGAGAGTCCAAACCATCTGGTGGAGGACTGCCAGGCTATGCGGGAGTCCTCTACTCCCCAAGAACAGTTGGCCTTCATCGCCAATGCTCGGCGCCTCGATCCATACAGTAACACATACAATGAGGGATGGCGCCAGCATCCCAACTTCGCCTGGAGCAACAACGCCAATAAACCACCTGGTTTCCCAGCACCAGCAGGTGGTTTTCAGCAGAGGCAGCCTTTCCAGGCTAGACAGGGGCAGCCATTCCAGCAGCCCCAGCGTCAGTATGCCGAGCCCGCAGCAGCGCCAGCTCCCGATAATCAGATGACCGAGCTGAAGAATATTTTGGCGACATTCATGACCACCAGCCAGGCGAATTTCGCGAGGGTGGACCAGAGCATAGCCTCTTTGGAGGCAGGGCAGAGGAACCAGGGTGCTATTTTGCAAGATCTACAGCACCAAGTCGGTGCCCTAGCGCGCCAGCTTACTGCTCGGGCCCCGGGGACTTTACCTGCCACCACCATCCCCAATCCACGGGACCCGCATGAGACCGCACATGCCATTTTCACCCTGAGTGGCAGGCCTACATCAGCTGATCCTGCCCCGACCAGGCGGGAGGAACCACTACCTGCTTCAGCACTTCCAGCCGGTGATGCAGAAGTGCGGGTGGAGAAGGAAGCCCCTGTTCCCAAGCCACAACCAGTGGTTAAGGAGCACGTACCCCAGCTTCCCTTCCCCACTCGCCTACACAAAGACAAGCTGGAGACTGAGTTTGCCAAGTTCATGGCAATGTTGAAGCAGCTCAACATCAGCATACCATTTGTGGAGGCACTGTCGAAGATGCCCAAGTACGCTAAGTTCATGAAAGATCTCTGCACCAACAAGAAGAAACTTGGGGATCTCTCGACAGTGCTGCTGAGCGAGGAATGTTCTGCCATCCTGCAGAACAAGCTGCCCGAAAAGCGCAAGGATCCAGGGAGTTTTACTATCCCTCTTACTATTGGCAGCATGCATGTAGGAAAGTCCTTGGCGGACCTAGGGGCTAGCATTAATGTCATGCCATATAAATTGTTCAAAAAGCTAGACCTAGGTGAACTTAGCCCTACTAGGATGAGCATTCAGCTAGCTGATCGTTCTGTGGTGCATCCTAGGGGTATCATAGAAGATTTGCTTGTTAATGTGGGTGCATTCACATATCCTGTTGATTTTGTGATTCTGGATATAAATGATGATGTGGATGTGCCTTTGATTCTAGGTAGACCATTTCTTGCCACCGCCAAGGCACTGATTGATGTGCATGATGGTAAACTGATCCTGCGTGCTGGAAATGAACAGGCTATTTTTCCTGTGACTGAGTTTGATCATTGTGCTATGATTTCTGTATCGCCTGTGCATGCTATTTCTGATCAGGTACACGAGCCTGTCGTGCACCCTTCTGCACCTCTCATTTTGCAGGACCCGCCTATCATTCCTCCGCCGCCACTCCATCCAGCCTCGCCTTCGAACAAAAACCTCAAGGAGGAGTGGCGGCCGAAGCCGCAGGTGGCTAAGCCTGCACGGAAGAAGAGTGGAGACCACTATGAGCTGGTTCCACCCCCTGCACCACGACCACCCTGGCCATCCGAGTACTCACTCGCCTGCATCTTGCCGGATGGCCAGGTCGAGCTGACTTCTGCTGGTGGTTGCAACCGTCGGGTGCACGGTCACCACCTGAAGCTGTACCTCAAGAGCGATGTGGATCCGCTCTTGGAGGCACCTGTTCCTGCACCTCCCTGAGTATCCACCATGGGCGTCCAGCTAAAAGACGGTAAAGAAGCGCTTGTGGGGAGGCAACCCCACCACGGTTTGCATTTTCTTTTCCCTTTTTTCTGAGTTTTTGGTGTCGAGTCAAGTCAGTTGCATGTTTGTCATGAAGTTCGGTCGTCTGTGATGCCTCGGTTTGGTGTTTTCGTGCAGGAGAGTCGCGATTTTGGGACGAATGAGATTTTTGGCCGGAAGGGTAAAATACCCGGTCATGAGCCAAAATACTCGGCCGGGTATTATTGGCTCATGCCCGGGCCCCCTTCTGTCTTCCGGGGCGAAAAAAGGACAAAACCCGGCCTCAGGCCAAAAATACCCGACCGGGCAATTTTTTGGCCTGAGACTGGGTAATTTCGGCTGTGGAACGCGGCGTTTTGGAACCCCCGATCCCACGCCAAAAATACCCGACCGGGTATTTTTGGCGCGGGACCGGGGATTTGCACCCTTTGGAACGCGGCGTTTGACAGAATTCGCCGGCCGAGGACTCGATAATACCCGACCGGGTACTTTCGGGACCCGACCGGGTATTTTTCCTATATAAAGGAAACCCCCGGTCATTTCTCTCTCTACCTCTCATTTTTTCCAAAATCACTTCTCTCTCTTCCCCCATTTCCTCTCCCCTCTCTCCTCCTTGGCCGCCGCCGGCAGCCATCACGAGCCGCCGGCCGCCGCCCGCCGGCCGCCTTCCGCCGCCGCCGGACGCCGCCGCCCTCCGCCGTCGCCGGCCGCCGCGCCGCCGCCGCCGCCGATCACCGCCGCCGCCGGACGTTTTTCCGGCGACCTTCCGGCGACTTTCCGGCCCATTTCCCGGCGAGTTTCCGGGGCGATTTTTTTTCGATCTCCTCGCGCCCCTCACCCGTTTTTCGAGTCCTAGCTACGGTCCTCCTTGTGTTTCCAGGTGTGTTCCTGTTACTTTCTAGTTTATGGAAAATCGGACTGTAGATTCTAGGACCAAGAACTGTGTTTGCATGCCAAATTTAGACTAGGGTGAGGGATGACTCGAGCTTGCATGGCTGTGTATGTGATAGATGGACTGTCTGGGTGATGATTGTGGTTTATTCTGTGATCCTGCCTTGAATTCCGGTTGAGTTGCTTGCAATTCATCTGGCTGTGCTTAATTTGTTAGCCTAGGTGAGCTCGAGTGTGGGGGAAGTACTGACCCCATGCCGTTAGTCCTGACCATCTATTTTCTTGGCTCCACCTATGGTGTTTTGATTTTGCAGGGCCATGTCGCAGGACCATCCCTTCGTGCAGGATCTGCGCCTGCACGCGGAGTATGCGGACCAGTTCCTCAAGGTGATACGAGGGAAGCTGGAGAAGCACCACCACCTCGAGTGGGCAGTGTTCGAGCAGCTCCACTGCTTGCAGGAGCTTAGCACCGCCATTAGTCACCCTGATTGGCGGACCCTGCTTGCCATTGACGAGCCCACCTTCACGGAGTTGGTGTGGGAGTTCTACACCACCTATCGCTACGACCGCTCGATGGCCCGGGACGAGTATGCAGTAACGTTCCGGTTGGGTGGCGATCACAGGGAGCTGACCATCGACGGGTTGGCCCACGCTCTGGGTATCGAGTACCACCCCTTCGATGCCCATGAGCTCGAGGTTGCCCACCCGACCGACTGGAACCAGACTGCTTTCTACCGCAGGATAGCCAGGCGCGCCTATGGCTACGACTACTTCGATGCTGGCCAGACCTCCGTCAGCACCCTCAAGCCGCAGTGGCACATCCTGAACCTGCTGATCACCCGGTCCGTCGTCCCCAACGCCACCGGTTCGCATAAGATCCCGAAGCGGGTGTTATACGCCATGTACTCGATGGGGGATCCGGCTCACATGCTTCACCTGGGCTCCTTCATGGCCCTCACTTTCCACCGGATCCGTGGGCATCCTACCCACCTCTTCTGTGGTCCCCTGATCACACGGTTGGCGAGGCATTTCGACGTCAGCTTTCAGGGGCTTCACAATGCGACTGTGTTGGGTGGTTCCGCCCCCCTCAGCCGGGACGTGCTCAACAACGCGCGCCTCCTCGCCACTGATGACATTCGCACCTGGGTGGATGGGCTCTCTATGCCCCCCGCGGGGGTGATTGATCTCGACTCGGACGAGGAGGATGCGGACTACTCGGACGATGAGGAGGTGGATGAGGATGCTGACGATGATGATGACGGCGTGATGGATGCCGATGCACCGGAGCCCTCGCTCTCCCCTCCTGGGGATCTGCAGCCTCGACGGAGACCGGAGAGAGGCGAGTCCTCCTCTGGTCCTTCTGGTCCGTCGATGGACTTCTTCACGGAGCAGTTCCAGCAGATGGGCCTCCAGTTCCAGCAGCTGGGTCTTCAGAACCAGCAGCTCATGGACCATCAGGTCCAGTTTTACCAGCAGTATTCGGCCCACCAGGCCGAGTACCGGTCCCGGATGACGGGCGTGGATGAGCGCCTTGGCCGATTGGAGACCCACATGGGCCACACTACTGCTCTCATCGAGCGGGAGAGAGACCGAGGTCGCCGTCTGATGGAGTATTCCGAGCATCTACTCCAGGCTTGCCACCCTCCAGCAGAGCACCACTGGACCACCAGGTGGGAGCATTCACCACCACGGCAGCCTCCGGATGATGGCGTCGACGACCTTATGGATCAGATTGATTTCTCCGGTCTCGGAGGGCCCTAGGGGCTTGTTTTGAGAGTTTTTATCTGTGTCAGCATGCAAACTGTCTGTTTTGTGTCGGTTTTTGTTTCTTTTCATTCTGGATTCTGTACTATTGGGCTGACCGTTGGACCTAACGTATGTGTTTGAGCTTTTTGGTCTCTTTTAGCTCTGCCTGTGTTCCCGACTGCTCCTCTCTCCAGTCCGTCCCATGCCGACTGGTCCATTTCCAGTCTTCTGCAGTCTGTGCACACCGGTAACATCGTTCCCCTTTCCTTCCCTCTTCTCCATTGAGGGCAATGTCGATCTTAAGTGTGGGGGGGATGTTTATCTTTTGACTGCATTAGCTCTGTTTGTGTGCTTGGAGCCTAGTCCACTGTCCAAATCTTACGATTTGAGGGCTCCGAGTACTGCTGTTTGATCATATTGGCACTGTGTTTTGATGGATGAATTGATTGGTTTTCGGATTAATGCATGACAACTTGTTTGCGACTAGGATAACCTATGATGAGGACTGAGATGTGCAGTAGAACGATGTAGGGGTTCAGTTTTTCAACTGTTTGCTTGCCAACTGTGACTTGATCTGACTTGATCTGATTACTTATCCTTGACAGTCGTTTATGCATCTAGTTCAGGGTATCAGAATGTGAGATAGAGCATATAGGTAGCCATGTGAGATTTGAGCCTGCTCGTTTCTTTCTTGTGCGATAGATCCCTCTTCCATGATGTGTAGCATTCACGTTGTCACTAGCTAAGATGATGGGGGCATAGGATTAGCCCACGCCCAAAACTGACTGTCCTGATGTGTCATATCCCCTAGTCAGCCCCTTTGAGCCGTGTGTTATCCTTTCTTTTGGTCTATAATGAAAAAATCACCCTTGTCGCATCTTTTAGAAGGTTCCACAGAGTGGTTTTTACATATTCTCTGCTGTTTCTGCTTAAGTCTATGTGAGTGTTGGAGGCAGTGCTTAAAGTTGGGCATGTGTTTGAAATATGTGCAGAAGTGGTGGCTCTCTTAAGAAATGAAAAGAAAAATGAAAGAAAAACAAAGAAAAATTGAAAGCAAAAGAGAGCCACTACCAACAATCTGAGTAATGCCCAGTAAGCAGTGTTTCTTAGCAGTCTGGCTTGGAAATGCTGATGATTATGCCTCCTTCGCTCTTGTGCTCTTAAGATATTGAGGAATGCAGAATAGCAGAAAGAAAATACCGGGTTGGTTGACTGTGATTGTGTGTTTGGAAAATGTGGAACCTTTTTGCTATGAATACTTCCACCACCTAAAAGGCCTTTTCCCCATGTCCAAGACCCTAGCCAGTCATTTGAACCTGTGTCTAAGACCTCCTGATTAGTTAGTGGTGACACCCCATATGTGAACTCTAGCATTTAGAGGCTGCCATCATGGTGAAGAGATGATAGGGATTGAGAGAAATAGCATGCGCATCTTTCGCATCAAAAATTGTCCTGACCCCACTGGTCGAGAGTGAGTGATTCATTTCCATTTTCTATATGCTCTTGTACCCCGGTGAGGACCTAGATTGCTCGGTCTCTATTCTGATGTTTTGAGTTGGATGCATGAGTCGACTGTTTTGAGTAAGTGGTTGAATCAAGTCTAGGTTGGCTAGTGAATAGACGGGAGACTCTTCCTTTACTCGATTTGCTGCACTCGAATGTCCTTTGTGGTGGTTGTCCAGGTTGTTATTGAGGTTGTGCATGTATTGATGTTTGAAAACCAGTGCGATTCACGTGTTTTGTGCCTTTATGACTTGTCCCCAGTGTTGGTTGATTGAAATATGTAAGCTTACCTAGTGTCTGACTTGGTTTGCTTGGGGACAAGCAAACGGTTAAGTGTGGGGGAGTTTGATAGGCCGATAATCATACATGTTTTCACCCCTATTCTGAAGTCGTTTGTGATGAGGAATCTCGTATTTTAAGCCGATTTTACGCTAGGTTGTGTGTTTATGTCATATTTCAGGTCCTGGCGTTGGAATCGAGGCGAAGGAACGAGTTCTGGATCGAAAGGAGCGAAGATTGGACAAAGGATCCTGCTGGACCAAAATACCCGGTCAAAGGAAGAAATACCCGACCGGGTATATTCTGGCCTCGACCGGGTATTTCCTCCTTCGGGCACCCGTGAGAAGCAGAAGGGGGCCCGGGCGATGGCGATAAATCCCCGGTCGGGGATTTTGGTGGTAGACCGGGGATTTTCCCCTTTAATGGAACGGTGCGTTTCACAATACCCGGTCGATCCATAAAATACCCGACCGGGTATTTTGACCGGGTATCGCGACCAGGCAGCTGATAAAAGAGGAAGAAGGCCAATTTTCAAAGGGTTCCGAGTTTTTGAGAGAGAAACCGATACCTAGAGAGAGAAAGCGTCGAACCAGAGTTCTCAAGCGCCATAGATCGATCTTCAACACCATTGGAGCCCGTCTTGAGCTTGGAGAAGTGCGATTAAACGTCCAGAAGCAGGAATCCAACTTCACAGTATGATTTCCGTGTCTGAATCTGCTTTTGCTTCTTTCTCTATGAAGTAGTTTCCCCATTCATCTGGGTATGGAGAACCCTAGATTTGTATGCTAGGTCTGATTGTATGAACCCAAGTACAGTGTTTGTGAATTGATTATATTCGATTGAGGTTTGATTGATTGAACGACTTGAATCCTGATCAAATTCCTGTTGTTTCTGCTTTAACCTGGAATGAGAATATCTGCCTAGGTTGATAGAGTACCCTTAATCGAAGGTAGCGAATTGGTGACTTTAGTCGAGGAGCCAATTCGCTATTCTGTACCGAAGTCGATTCGGTAGTGGAGGTTTGGTTCATTAGGGCCTCAATCTGTTTACTCCGGTGGAGGTTAGTCGCCCGCTAGAGACTCAGATTGAGAGGGTCTGGAGACCTTTAGTCGAGACTTCAGGCTAATTGAGAACCTTCCGCAGTATAACTTCCATGAAAACTGAACTTGGCAAATTGCAATCCGACTTAACTGCAGTCTAGGGGGAAACCATATCCGGGTGACCTCTCTTGACTTGACAACAAACCGTTTACTTGCTCTGTGTTTTGTTTGCTTGAGTTTCACTAAAAGTTCACTGCTAAATAACAAGAGTTCACCGAGTAGTCATCACATCTAGGACCCGGGTTGACATTAAAACCCGACCCGCTATACTACGCTTTAGGAATTGGTTATACTTGGCCAATTTCTAGGGTGACAGTAGGAGTGAGTCAATGATTTAACCACAGTTGAACCACGATTTTAGCACAAAATGCCATAATGCTAACTTTTTCGGTACGACCTTTGGTATGGTTTTACAATTTTTGGTTTTTACTAAGCATGCATCGAGGCTCGGGTTGGAGCAACGTGTCAAGTATGATTTAACCACGATTGAACTTTGATTTTAGAACAAGATACCCTAATGCTAACTTTTTCGGTACGAACTTCGATATGATTTTATAATTTTTGGTTTTTTCTGAACATTAAATGAGGCTCGGGTTGGAGCAACATGTCAAGCCTGATTTTAACCACGGTCAGACTATGATTTTACCACAAAATATTCTAAAGCTAACTTTTTCGGTACGGCCTTGGGTATGGTTTTACATTTTTTTGTTTTTCTGAACATAAATTGAGGGCTTGAGTTGGAGCAATGTGTCAAGCCTGATTTAACCATGGTTGAACTATGATTTTAACACAAAATATCCTAATACTAACTTTTTGGTACGATCTTCTGTATGGTTTTACAATATTTGATTTTACTGGAACATAAATCAAGATTCAGGTCGGAGTAACATGTCAAGCCTACACCAACAGTCTTTTCCCACTTTTGTTGTCACCTTGACAAAGGAGCGACCTATATACTATCTTTGGTATGGTTTTAATTTTTTTTATTTTATTTTTCTTGAACATAAAACGGTATTCGGGTTCGAGCTCGTTGTCAAGCCTACACCAACACATGCTATACGAATAAAATATGTACAATCATATATACGTGTATTAAACGAAGTATTTACTAAATATGCCAAAAAGGGAAGAAATGGAAAAGTTATTATAAAAAAGAAGAAGAGATTTATCTTGATCACGCTGGTCATGGAAAAAGGGAATAGATGGATGAAAATCGAAAATGGATGGATCAAGAAGGTGTCCAACTCCAACTTACACCCTCTTCTTTTTCCACTGCATAGCCACGTGTTGAAGATGGATTGCTAGGTTAACCAAAGTAAATCACTGTAGTGCATATTAGAATAACCCTTGTGAAACAGTACCAACCTTCTAACTTTAATAAAATTCATGGATATCTAGAATTTTTATTAAGTGTCTAAAGCATAATGGTCTAAATCAGATAGGAGGAACATGGGTGGCCTTCCAACCTATTCCTCTTGAGAATCCTAGTAACAATTTATATGGGTTAGAGTATGAGTGGCCCAATTACATCCCCTTTTAGCGAAAGCTCACCTGACTAGCCTGAGTTCATTTGCCATTTCCTTCCGTTCGTTCACCACAACTCCAGCCTCTAACCTTGTCGTCTCCGCCCCTGTCAACTTGAAGATTGTCGTTAGGCAATCCGATTCAATAATTGCCCGCGTCATTCCATTCATTTCCATCATTTTCAGTCCAAATTTCATTCCTAGTATCTCAGCGATCTCCGACGGCCATTGGATTCTCTCCCTTTGTACAGTTGCCGCGAGGAAATGACCTACGACATTTCTGGCCACCACTCAAATCTGCTTCCTCTCCCTGTGAAAGTCGTCGCATCCACAATGATTTTGATCCATCCCGCCGGCGGCTTCTCCCAGGTACTGCTTTCAGTCTGCCTCTCTTCCTTTTATTGTGTGGTGGGATTTGAACTCGTACCAGTGATTTCCCAACCACTTCTCATTCTTCCAGCTTCTTGTTGTTGAACATCTGTTAGTTGCGCTCATTCCATAGATACCAAAGTATAATGCCCATCTGTTCCACCAATTCATCATCCACCTTCTCTATTATCTCGCATAGCCATGTCCCACTGGATAGATTTTCCCCCATCTCAAAGAGAGAGCGAAACTCGGTAGGTCTCCAGATCCTAGACGCCCATTGGCATTCCCGGAAAACATGTTGTTGTGTCTCCTCTAGATCACAAAAAGGTCACGCAGTGGCCGCGTATTTCTTCCTCTTTATTATGTTCTTTCTAGTCGGCAAGATAATATGAATAACTCTCCATAGGAAGATTTTTACTTTTTGGGGGGATCTTCAATTGTCACAACCATTTCCAGTTCATAGGATTGGAGGTTTCTATCCCTTCCAGATTTTCATCCTCATCCTCTTCGCCTTGTTCCAGAGCTATTGTCTCCCTATGTTGGTTTGTACGATTGTACCAGAAATGGTAGGCTGATTTGATTGAGTAGCACCCATTCTTTTCATAGCTCCAAATCTGCTCGTCGACTAATAATCGACGTGGGAGTGGGATACTCTCATTCCTAGCGCTGTCAATAGAATTGAAATAGAGTTGGAGGAGGTTAATTCTCTAACTTCTATCTTCATTATCAATCAGGTCTGCCACCTTGGTAACTGCATTTGGAAACCCTGGTAGGGATGTCACCCTATAGTCATTTTCCTAGGCTTCTGGAATCCATCTACCACTCTATATCTCCACTTTATCCCCATTTCTATTCCTCCAATGCATACCTTCCCTTACCATCTTCTGAGCTATGAGCAGACTCCTCCAAGTATATCTCGGGTTGTACCCTATTCTTGCATCAAGCACATCACTGTTAGGGTAGTAGCTTTAAGTACCCTGGCAACCAGAGAGTCTGGTTTTGTCATTAGGTTTCACACTTGTTTGCCTAACATGGCTTGATTGAAGACCTTAAGATTCCTAAAACCCATACCACCCTCCTCCTTGGGTTTATAGAGTTTTTTCCAAACCCTCCAGATATGGATGGGCAATGGGAAACGAGTATTTGGGTATACCCATACACGACCCTTTTTTAAGGGTTACGAGTACCCAAATACCCATAATTTTTTTACGGAATGAGACTGGGATCAATAGATTCTACTATGAGTACCCGCGGGTAACCCGTTAATACCCATTTGGGTATTATGGGTACTCGTAATACTCACTTAAATACCAGAACTGATCCACCTCCTAAGCAAGTTCCGGAGCTTAGTTTGGGGGATAGGCTGGGTAAGGCCGCCATGGTCGACATAGACACTTCATCTTTTAACTGGGACATGCTTGCTTTGTTAGCTAAGTCTTACTTAATAACCATGTGAGTAGAGTTTATTATGTTTAGTTTTGTATGTAGGTGTGTAAGTTGAGTAGTTTACCGAGTCCTAGTTGTTAGGGGGTCTGTTAGAGAGTTAGCTATAAAATAGGAAGGTGGGTTAGAGGAGCAAACCGTGAAGCTTTGAGTGGGTGTCATTGATGTATTTAAAAGCCTTTGGTTTTCATTGAATAAACTGTTTCAGTTTGCACAACTTCTGATTAACATGCTTACTCAACCATAATGAGCATAGCAGTAGCAATGAGCAATCAGAGGATGAAATGACCAAAGCGCTTGAGGTGTAGTGATGTGTTTTCATGCTCATCAATTTGTGCCCTTCAATATGAGTCGATTTTCAATGCGCATGTTCATTCAATCATTCCCAGTAGTTAACAGATAATGTTATGTTTTATTTCCATCAAATGGTTGGGAGAGGCCTTGCTTCTTGAGCCCTGGCATACAATAACCTATTGGGTTGTCTTGTTAAGTAAGGTTGTCAAAATTAGATATGGGATGAAGTTTCTCCTTAAATAGGATTAGGTACCCATTTCAAACGGGATGGGTACCCAATACCGTCCCATTGCCCACCCCTACATCCACGGTATTCTTCTTTCCTCCTTCTGTTGCCCCATCAAAAGCTAGAAGTAGCTTTTCTAATTTCGGCCAAAACCCTATCTGGAACCAAAAACACTAACATTGTGTAGGTTACTTGAGATTGAACTACTGCCTTAATTAGTACTTCCTTAGAAGCTATTGAAAGTGTCTTGTTCTTCCAGTGCTTTATCTTTTTCCTCACCCGATCCACTAGCACTTCACACACTGCCTTCTTCTCCCGTCCTATGACAATTGGCAGGCCAAGATACTTGCCATGAAAATCCTCCTGTTTCATGACCATAACTGCAGCAAGCTCATTCTGGTGTTCCTCTTTCAAGCTTGGACTGTAACTCAGCTCAGATCTTTGTAGATTGACCATTTGACCCGATTCCTCCTCATAAATCCTCAAGATTTCTCTTAGCTGCTGCCATTCCTAAACAGTAGCTCTGGTGAAAACGATGTTGTCATCAGCGAAAAACAAGTGAAATATCTCATGGGCTATGTTGGACAATTTGATTCTGTGGATTCTCCCTTCCCTGACTGCTTTATGAGTCAAAGTAGATAAACCTTCAACACATAGGAGAAATTGGTAGGGGGTAAAGGGCCCCCCTGTCTTAGTCCTCTTTCTAGTGTGAAAATTCCAGTATGATGTCCATTCACAAGAATAGAGTAGGACACTAGGTAACACAGTTCATTATCAACTGAATCCATCTCTCCGCAAAGCCTAATTTTCGCATCATCTTTTCCAAGAAACACCATTCAATGTGATCATAGGCTTTGGATATGTCTAGTTTTGCAGCCAACGGGCCTTTCTTTGCTTTCTTTCTTTGTTTCATGGCGTGAAAGAACTCAAATGCTACCATCACATTATCTGTAATATATCTGCCTGGGACAAAGGCACTTTGTTGTTCACTCAACACCCATTCCAGTACTCCCTTTAATCTATTAGCTAGCACTTTTGACATTTTCTTGTATAGCACTGTGCATAGAATAATAGGTCTGAAACCAAGAGGAGTTTGGAATTTTTGTTTTTGGTATTAGGTTCACTAGGGTGTGATTCAGTTTCTAGTGGGAATCCCCTCCAACTCAAGGTATCCTCTCAATTCTCTAGAGATTGTTGATCCCACCACTCCCCAATAACATTGGAAAAACCTTGTTGGCATCCCATCTACCCTGGAGCCTTATCAATACCCATTTGCTTCAGGGCATGCCATATTTTTTGATCTGTGAATGGTACCTGTAGGAGTTCTTTCATTTATGTTATTACCTTCCTTTGAACAGCTTCAATAACTCTATTTGTCCCAGTTCCCCCTCCAACAGTGAATAGGAACGCATGTAGCTCACTAGACATTGGGTGCCACCCTGTTGGCATGTGAAACTTGCCATATTGCATCCTTTAATTTTCTGATTGTGTTTCTTCTTCTTTGTTCAGATGCTTTCTGATGAAAGTAACCCATGTGCATATTCCCTAGCTTAAGCCAATATGCCCTTGAACGTTGGCATCATTTCATCTCCTCTTGAAGCAAGATATCATTGACTACCTGCTCTAGCACTTACTTCCGAATAATCACTGCTTTTGTTTGCTTTCTCCTATTTAAAGCTTTAATTTCTTTCTCTACCTTAATTCGACGGTGCTTAAGAGAACCAAAAGCCTCTTTGCTCCAAGATAGCAGTTTGGTCTCAAAACATTTAATTATGTCCACGATAGGTATGCGATCGTGTTCCAACCAGCCTTCCTCTATTACATTTGCACAATCCTCATGCTTTTCCTAGTATCTCTCATATCGAAATGACCAGCCCCATGTAATTCCCTCTTATTCTAGCACGAGCTTTATTTGGATTGGAATATGATATGATCCACACCTCTTCTAAATGGTAAACCCTCATATATGGATAACAATCCATCCACTCTTTGTTTCTCACTGCTCTATCCAACCTTTCCTCAATGTAGTCTTCAGCTTCTTGGTTGTTTTCCCAAGTAAAGGTTCGGCCATAGTAGCCACAGTCCTCTAATCCCCAGTTTTCCAAACATTCCCGAAACATGTCCATCTCTCCTGTTTACAGTTCCCCAATTTCACCTTGGCATCAATGAAATGAAGAGTTAGGTCCTTAATTTCAATCTGAACCTCCTCTTTCCACATCAGTAATAGACCCCCCGCCTTGTGTTGCTTCTGTTGCTTCACCGCGGTCGTCGGAAGCGGTGAACGTCTAACCTATGCCAAAACTTCGAACGAATGTAACTTTATCC
This sequence comes from Linum tenue, assembly GCA_946122785.1. Lineage (NCBI taxonomy): Eukaryota > Viridiplantae > Streptophyta > Magnoliopsida > Malpighiales > Linaceae > Linum > Linum tenue. The sequence continues at coordinate 8,895,864 of CAMGYJ010000010.1, read as the reverse complement.
TCGGTTATCTGATCGTAGCGAAATTTTTTTTGATTCCGCATAATTTTTTTAGATCTTACAATTTGCAGACATCCAGAGTCAATTTTGTTCAGCCTTCGTCCCGAAAAAACGTCGTTTGCTATCCCAAACGAGCAATTTTTAGATTTCGCCAAACTTTGGACCATCATAACTTTATTCTCCGCAACCCGAACGTTATAACTTTTTTTTTTGATTTCGCATAACTTTTTAATTACTACAACTTTTATCATGGACATATTTTCCGAATGTATTTGGATTTGTGAAAAGTAAAGCTAAAGTTATTCCAAAAACACCTTATATCCAAAAATATTCATATTTTGAAAATTACTTCCAGTAAAAGTTGTAGTTCTTGAAAAGTTATGCGAATTTAATTTTTTTTTGTGACGTTTTGGTTGCAGAGCACCAAATAATGACTGTCCAAAGTTTGATGAAATCTAAAAATTGCTCGTTTGGGATAGCAAACGATGTTTTTTTCAGGATGAAGGCTAGACCAAAGTGCCTCTGGCTATTTGAGGATTGAAAGATCTCGAAAAATTATGCGAAATAAAAAAAATATTTCGCTACGATTGGATAACCCAGCGTAAAGTTACGTTCGTTTGAAGTTTTGGCATAGGTTAGGCGTTCACTGCTTCCGACGGTCGCGGTAAATGCTTCATCGAGGTTGTCGGCGGTAGTAAATGCTTCACTGCGATTCTCGGTCGCTGTGATGTTATTCACTATGTTTGATGGCCGCGGTGAAGCCCAAACATGTGTAGATTGGGAATATTTTTTATAATGTTTGTATTTTGAGAAAAGTTTTTAATAACGTGTGTATTTTGTGATTTTTTCCGACAAATTTCAGCCCAACTATTTTACGCAATCTGTTTTGGCAAGGTTAAAGAATACGCTAAATAGGTGTTGAGGTCCGGTCTAACGAGTAACGCCTAACATCTAAATGGTGGCTAGACGGTGCCTAGGCAGTTTAGCAAAAATAGCGGGTTATAGTAGACATAACAATTCTGTAGCACAATTTAATTTAGTTCAATTTCAAATGATTTATAAATTAGCTAACCACAATACAAATATGTCATGATTTCATAAAATCATAAGTTTATAGAAGTTGTGGCCAGTGATTGCTTTGTAGTCGACGATGGTGAAGAGAAGAGTAGAGCATCGGGTACAAGAACTAAAGAAGGAGGCATGTCAATTGAGTATTGAGAGACTCACCCCATTTCCATTCCTAGATGATGGTAGTTAACAAACTTTTCATTCTAAGACAGAGTCTATAATCCTATGATATTGGTCTAATATTTGGGTATAAATTAGATATGATCCTTTTGTTTTGAACGAAGTCAAATATAAAGAGTGAGATTCAAAGACCTTGCTATGAACATTATGGGGAAGAAAAATAAGTATAAGAGCAAGGACAGAGAGAAACACAAAATAAATATTTATAAGTGTTCTTCTCATTGATCATCTTCTTTGGTACAATGGAATGCGCTATTTATAGGTACACATGCATAACTTCTACATGACTACAATTTCTTCTATTAATGTACACGAATGTGAGATAATAACCATGAAGAAGATTCATTTTCATTATCAATGTAGAGAGATAAATAACTCATAATATAGAATCAATATGGAATTTGAAGTAGCATCCCATGTATAATTCAACAATACTTCATTATTTCATAATAATCCTTATTTTGGACATCCATTAATTGGGAAAAAGCGAGAACTGCTTAAGTAACGTCATGGCCAACCTTGGAAAAATAGTGTTGAAATAAACCAGCTGTGAATTCGCTAAGGCCAAAGGCTTGAGTTTTTCCTAAGCTAAAAACAACTTTTCAATTTCCTCAAGGGTAACTGGTTGTTCTAGCTCCAAATTCTACTCTTCAGTAAGAGTACTATTGAAAGTTAGACTCGATAGACTTATCCCTCCCATGTCCCGACATTGAAAGAGCTATTGTTATAAATTTTGGCTATGTTACATTTTTCCACTTTGTAAGTGCACCAATTGCCGCTATCATCTTCAAGGCCCCAACCAAAGTTACTTTGACGTCGAGCGGAAATAACCATACGAAAGTAGGTCGTGTCTCTATCTCCTCGAAGCCACTTGATATGAGACTTTTGTTCCCAAAAAAGCTCTTCTCATTTGTATCGGATCAATAGTCTATTTTCCAAGAATCGAACCATATCCCACTCAACTATTCGGTCATCCTTAGCCCTTTCGAGTACCTGACTTAAGTCATTAATGAGCATTGCTCATTTTGATTGACTACTATATACCAATCCCCTAAGGTATGTCTTATACGCAAGAGACGAGAAAAACAACCATAATTGAAGGGATCCTTCAATAGGCAAACCCCATATATAAGAAATGATTAGATCTACTTCTGCATGTTCGTTCAACGGATGTCATACATGAAGAGCCTTTTAGCTCGATGGGATTCTACAAGGGTAGTAAAGCGTCATAATCGATGATCCAATCCCCTATCAGTCAGGTGATAAAGACAAAGGTGGCGATACAAAGATCTATCGATTCTTTGTCCAATCATGACACCATTTCGACCATGCTTAGTCTAGGTGAATTTTGGACCTTGAGAAGGGGGTCTCAAAGAGACCTATGTGATTTAGAAAGTCCCAAAAAGGACGAGCCTTGTCCAGACGCCAAGGAGCTCCTCCTGATTTTTGAGGGAAATAGAGAGCAGTTAACGTCTCCTATGATAAGGAACTGATCAGATAAACAGGAACAACATGTCCATAAGTCCTCTAGTTGATCTTTCCTGTTGGCAATAACATTAGGAAGGTAAACTGTGATAAGGACGAATCAGGGACACTCACCATAATAAGAAGAGTTTTTATTAAATATGGAAATTGCGACCAAAAAAAGAAGAATACCCAATTCTTCTTTTATAGAATTACTAAATTCTTTTCTGTTTATCGTTAAAGCAAAAATGTCTTCATCGATTAGCAATAAAATTTTCATGCATTAATTATATGATTTTTCATTTAAATTATAACTAAAATATTTAATATTTTATTTAATTCCAATATGTAACATGGATAAAATTATGCATATATAAATATTTTATTTTATTAAAAACATATTTTCGGCCAAATATGCAAAAACAAGTTAATTGCATTGTAGAATTCAATTGATCTCTTATGTTATCTCCAGCGTTTTGCAGTTTTGGATGAATGTGTTTACTTTACCAACAACTATCTTGGAAGATATTGAGAAGATTTGCAATAATTTCTTATGGGGTGTGGGTAGAGGGAGTGCAAGGCATAAAGCGTCAACTGCCTGGTATTTTGTGGTATTAATGAAGTCTGAAGGGGTTTGGGGATTAATGATTTTCGTATGTGGAACAAAACTTGTGTTATAAGGCACCTGTGGTCAATATTAACAAGTAGTGGGCTATCTGGGTCGCATGGATCAAATTGTATCGCCTCAAGTTCAAGTCCATTTGGGAAGTTTCTGCTACCTCTGTGGGATCTTGGATATGGAAGCATATCTTGAAACTGAGAGCTCGTGCTAGTCGATTTATCACAGATGCAGGCCCCCTCCCTCATTTGGGATGGTAGTCCCATGTCTCGTTACTCTGTAAAACGAGTATAGTTGAGTATCAGGGAGTCCTTTCCACATGTTCCCTAGGCTGAATTGGTTTGGGACAAGCCCTCCATTCCTAAGTATAGTGTTTTGGCTTGGCTTATTGTCCGTAACAGAATTACTAAAGCTGACAAGCTTCTATTGTGGGGTAAGATTACTTCTGGGTGCTGTGTTCTTTGCCCAGGGGGAGCTGAGAGTAGGTTCCATCTATTTTGTCAGTGCCCTTCTTCCTCTACATAATGCAGGTTGTCTTCCCTATTCGCATTTCTTGTTTCAATGATCGGGATTCCCATCTTACTTGGGCATCAAGAATGTGGCAGGGAGGATCAAATTATGCTCACACTGGCAGGCTCTTATGGAGGAGGGTCATTGGACATGTGTGGAAAGAGCGCTGTCATTGGTGGTATGGTGATGGTGTCATATCTAATCCTAGGCAGTTGGTTACAAGAATTCGTTCTGAAGTTGATTGCTTAGTTACAAAGAGTCCGCTAGTTTTGAATAGATTTTTCTTACAAAGTATTGCTGTTGTATAGATGATTCTTGAGCAGCTTTCTCATAGTTTGTAATAGAGCACTTTTGAGAGGGCTCCTCGTATTTGGGTGTCCTGACGCTTAATGATAATTTTATATTCTCATAAAAAAAAGTTAATTGCATTGATGTAGGTGCAATGAAAAAAATGTGAGTTGGATTGCAAAAATATTTGTTTTGCCCATGATTGCTAAAATGTTGAGGTGACTATAATTTTTTTAAAGGGCGCAAGCACCATTACCTCAGATTACTAAATCGAACGGACAACAAATCTGCCAACCGAATCGTACAAAAGCCAACGATGAATGTCGGGATTGGAAAGGTGACTATAAAATTATAAATACAATTGATTTTGTAATTGAATTGATGTGAATGCTTTTACATACCGTTTGGTATAAATGAATTCCATAAGTTTTTAAGAATTTATTTTGAAATGAAATCTTTTTGTGTTTATTGTGTTTTATTATTATTTAGTTCCCCTGATCCCTACGTAACTTGGTGATGGGATTAGGGTTGTTTTTTCCTTGGACTATTTAAGGCCTTGAACTTGTAGTGGCCGAACTACCTCTTCTTCTTCCTTTAGTTGAAACAAAAGAATAAGAAAACAGCCGAGAGCATCAGCTCTCCGTGGACTAGTCCAGCTCATCACCGAGCTGGGAAACCACGTAAAATCCCTTGCGTCGTCTTTATCGTTTTACCAATATCGAATTCTTCATGGTATCAGAGCTGACCTTGATCTAGGGTTGGTTTCGTTCTCCTTTCGTCATCGTTATCAAGCTTCCGCACTCTTGGAGATTAGGGCAATCACCGTCCATCTTCAAATATGTCTGGAGTCAATGATCAAGAGCTTATCACCGGCGAGACGGGCGGCAATCAAGTCATCAGCGCTGCGTCTCCCCTTCATCTTCATCCAGCCGATCATCCGAACCTCATGTTTGTGAGCGAAGTCCTTACCGACATGAACTATGGGGAATGGGTAGCTGAGATGTCCAATTCCCTCGTCGCAAAGAACAAACTCGGCTTTGTGACTGGAGGAACTCCGCGCCCATCATCTGGTCCTCATCTCGAGGCCTGGGTACGCTGCAATGCGGCCGTCGTCGGCTGGTTGCGCACCGGGATGAGCCGTGAAATCAGGAACGGACTCAGCTCGGGCCTCACAGCTAAACAAATCTGGGACGAGCTCAAGGAGCGTTTCAGTACAGGCAATCTGCCTAGGCGCTACAAACTTCGACGTGAGATCACAAGTTTACGTCAAGAGAAGACAACTGTGGCTGCATTCTATTCAAAACTGAAGCGGCTATGGGATGACTGGCTCACACTTGATCCTCCCGCTAAGTGTACCTGCGGAAAATGTGAGTGCAATGTTGAACAACGTACTCGGTCCTCCCATGATGAGATGCGGCTTCTGGATTTTTTGCTGGGATTAGATGACAATTTCTCCATTGTCCGGACCCAGCTTCTTTCGCTGAAACCAACGCCTACCTTGGGTGAAGCCTATCACATGGTGGCCAATGATGAACAGCAACGCCACCTCTCATCTGAATCTCGTCCGGCGTTTGAAGCTGCGGCCTTTCAAAGCAAAGGCGATCACAACGCGTCCGAGCCCCGAACTCCTGAGGGTCGTCCCTGGTGCACGCATTGTGAGAAACCTGGGCATTTTAAGGCCACTTGCTACGAGATTATAGGCTGGCCACAACGTTCTAGCAGTGCCAGCAACAATGCAGGGCGTTCAGGTTCAGCTGGTGACAAGCCCCTCATACGCAACAAATCCAAGCAGCCTCGTTCCGATCCCAAAGCAGCAGCTGTTGAAAGTGAGGTTGGCGGCAGCCCTGTTCCCGGCTTAACCCCAGCTCAGATGGCTCAACTTCGGGCTTTCCTCAATGCCGACATCAATCCGACTCCCATGGCTGGTATGGCAGCGAATATGTCAGGTAACTCTATTGATTCTTGTTCATGGATAATCGATTCTGGATGTAACGAACACATCGTCAAGAATAATTCTTTGTTTGTTGGTGGTTCCGAGAAACATGCTGATTTACAGGTTCGGATCCCCAATGGCAAGGGAGTTTCTGTTCATAGTATTGGCATGACACAATTACAGAATGGTCTAGTTCTGAATCGTGTTCTGCATATCCCGGATTTCCAATGCAATTTACTGTCAGTCAGTCGTCTTACTGCCGATCATCCAGTTGCAGTGGTTTTCTTAAGCAATTTCTGTGTGATTCAGGACTTAGCTTCGAAGAAGATGATTGGCATGGGGATTCAGAGTGATGGAATCTATTACCTGCGGTTTTTTGATCGGGGTCACCCGGTAGCTTTTGCGGCACAACAAGCCATGGGGAACTCGCAGCTCTGGCACTCTCGTCTTGGCCATCCGTCCGAGAAGAAGTTGTTGGCCTTGCAATCTTTTATTTCTAGTCCTTTGGCTTTGAATAAAGACCCGTGTGATTCTTGTTTACGGGCTAAGCAGACTCGACTTCCTTTTTCTCGCAGCAGCATTAAGACTCAGTCTTGTTTTGAATTGATTCACCTTGACATTTGGGGTGGTCTTTCTGAGCCCTCTTTCACTGGGGCACGGTTTTTTCTTACCATTGTTGACGCTTTCAGTAGAGCAGTATGGGTTTTTCTGTTGAAGTACAAGTCAGAGGTTGCTCGGTATCTGCTTGTTTTTCTCAAACAGGTGCAAACTCAGTATGGTAAGCGTGTTAAGCGCATCCAGGCTGATAATGGTCGGGAATTCAATACCCCTCCACTACGTGATTTTTACGAACAGGAAGGGATCATTCTCCAAACTTCATGTACGGACACACCACAACAGAACGGCGTCGTGGAAAGGAAACATCGTCACCTCCTTGACACTGCTCGGGCACTTCGTTTTCACGCTGGCCTCCCGCTTCGTTTCTGGGGAGAATGTGTCTTCACTGCAGCTTATCTCATTAACCGTATGCCTCTGGTTCCTCTCCACCACCAAACTCCATATCAAATTCTTCTTGGGGCTCCTCCTCGTTATGATCATTTGCGCAGCCTGGGTTGTCTCGTTTATGCTCGTGACAACCACAAGGGGCTTCACAAATTTGCAGCTCGTGGGCGCCCTGGTATCTTCATTGGCTAACCCGCTACCCAACGGGGCTATCGGGTTTATGACCTTGAGCAGCGTCAGATTTTCACGTCCCGTGACGTCACCTTTCTTGAGCATGTGTTTCCATACAAGGCATGCACATCCGCACCTTCTTCCGAGCCTTGCATGGCGTCATCTGAGCATGATTTCCTCAGCCCAGCACGTCTCCTTGATGACGTGCATGCGTCGCCTGTTGCACCTACCATTCCTCACTCCCCTTCCTCATTTACTCCTGCTACTCCACGTTCGCCAGTCACTCTCCCTCGGGTGGAAGATGCCACCCCGCTGGCTACTCAACCGGCTTCACCAGAACCTTCCTCTTCTGGCCCCTCGCTTCCTTTGTCATCACCCGCGGGTACCTCTACGCCTGTTCCCAGTCCCGTCGAGCTTGCCATGTCCTCTCCAGATTTGGACACTACTCCCGCCCCAGCTTTGCGACGAGGTGATTGTGACCGTCGCCCTCCTTCTCGGCTAGCCGATTATGATGTTCGTCTCCCGAACATGGCTTCTACTCATCATGTGGCCTATCCTATGGCCAACTACGTCTCTTATCATCGGTTGTCACCCTCTCATAGAGCTTATCTTGCTCGCATCTCTGAAGTCACCGAACCTAAGTTTTATTACCAGGCAGTTCGGTTTGAGCATTGGCGGATTGCCATGCAAACCGAGATCTCGGCCCTGGTTGCTAATGGTACTTGGACACTCACTTTTCTCCCTCCAGGAAAACGTGCCATCAAATGCAAATGGGTTTTCAAAATCAAGTATAACCCGGATGGCTCGATCGAACGTTACAAGGCTCGTCTGGTAGCAAAAGGATATACCCAGGTCGAAGGCATCGATTATCACGATACATTTGCTCCAGTTGCCAAACTTGTGACTGTCCGTTGTCTTCTCGCTGTTGCTGTTACAAAGGGCTGGTTTATTCATCAACTGGACGTGAATAATGCTTTCCTTCACGGTGACTTGGATGAAGAAGTTTATATGAAGCTACCACAGGGTTTCTCTCACCCGGGTGATAATCGAGTGTGTCGTCTGCACAAATCGATCTACGGGCTCAAGCAGGCCTCTCAGAATTGGTATCATAAGTTTTCCGCGGCCTTAGTTGAGTTCCAGTTTCGCCAGAGCCATGTCGACCCTTCCTTGTTTATCTATAATTCGGCTGGTTCTTTCGTTGCGGCTCTTATTTATGTCGACGATGTCATTCTCGCCGGCAATGATTTGTCGTTCATTCAGCGTGTCAAGCAGTTTCTTCATGCTCGCTTCACTATCAAGGACCTCGGGCCACTCAAATACTTCCTTGGGATTGAGGTAGCTCGCTCATCTCGTGGTCTCATTCTTAATCAAAGGAAGTATGTCCTCGACATCTTGGCTGAGACTGGCTTTCAGGCCACTCGCCCGTCTGACTCCCCTATTGAGCAGAATCACCAGTTGGGTCGTCTCGAGTCTCCTGCTGCTCCTGATCCTGCTGGCTTTCATCGTCTAGTGGGTCGCCTTCTTTACCTCATTGTCACTCGACCCGACATCACTTATGCTGTCAATCTTCTCAGTCAAGCAGTGCACGCTCCGACCCAGGCGCACCTTGATGCCGCTCATCGCATCCTCCGGTATCTAAAATCCTCCCCTGGTCGCGGCCTACTATTCCCCACTAATGGTTCTCTTACTTTGACAGCTTATTGTGATGCTGATTGGGGTGGCTGTCAAACCACCCGGCGCTCCACGACGGGTTACTTCATTCGCCTTGGCTCTTCTCCTGTTTCCTGGCGTACGAAGAAACAGTCTGTGGTTGCTCGTTCTTCTGCTGAGGCTGAGTACCGTGCCATGGCCACTACTGTCAGTGAGATTCTTTGGCTGCGTTGGGTCCTCACTGAACTCGGTGTCCCTCAAGCTCGTCCTACTCCGTTAGACTGTGATAATCAGGCCGCACTTCACATTGCCGCCAATCCTGTCTTCCACGAACGCACCAAACACGTGGAAATGGATTGCTATTTTGTCAGAGAGCGTGTTCAATCTCTCCACATTGCTCCCCGGAAGATCCCCACGGCCGAACAACCTGCAGACCTTTTCACTAAGGGCGTTGGCGTTGAGCACTTCCATCATCTTTTGTCCAAGCTTGGCATGTTTGATCTCCATGCTTGCGCTTGAGGGGGCGTATTGTGTTTTATTATTATTTAGTTCCCCTGATCCCTACGTAACTTGGTGATGGGATTAGGGTTGTTTTTTCCTTGGACTATTTAAGGCCTTGAACTTGTAGCGGCCGAACTACCTCTTCTTCTTCCTTTAGTTGAAACAAAAGAATAAGAAAACAGCCGAGAGCATCAGCTCTCCGTGGACTGGTCCAGCTCATCACCGAGCTGGGAAACCACGTAAAATCCCTTGCGTCGTCTTTATCGTTTTACCAATATCGAATTCTTTAGTGTTTGGTATTTAAAAGAATTCATTTTCAATTCTAAATTTTGAATTCTACGGAATTGGAACTAGTTATAGTAATTCCAAGGAATTGAGATGGAATTTTCAAATGAATTCTACAAGTATTTACCAATTATGATAAAATAACATAATTATTCTCATTTATTAATAAAATTACTTCTACATATATTATTTGGCGCCAATTCATGCAGAATAAGGAACGTCGACAAGAATTTGATTGTAAGTTTGTAACGCTAATAGCATATACTAAACACAGGAATTCATTTGACAATGAATTCTACACAGGAATTCATTTTAAAACGAAATGAATTCTAGATTCATTTAGTACCCAACGGTGTGTTAGAATTGCAATTCAACTACATTAATATTGTGCAATAAAATTGACATAAGTTGAATTGTATCGTTTATGAGATGGCAATAGGAATAATAATATATATATATGTAACTGGTACTGCAATGGAATCTTTGTATGGAGAATGCTTAAAAAATTTGATACAGAAAACGTCAACCATTTGGCGGAGGGTAGTAGTTGGCGTAGTTGCTAATCGCTTCATACTTTGTCCAAAATCCAAATCACAATTTTGTCGTTGAGACTTGAGAAAGAATCACAACAAGTAAAATATTTTATCGGATGTCCACGAAGGGACACAACAAGTAAAATATTAGTTTTAAGTACTTTGCCCATTTTAAGGTATAATATTTTAACCACATGGTTTTCCTTTGATTTTTGCTTTATTTGTTTTTTTTGGCCGGGAAGACGTTAAGTACAGCAAACAGTGAAAGGCTCAGCAGTCAGCAGAGCAGATGCAGTTATCCCAAATCGAAATTGAGCCACGGGACAGGCCGAGTGACTGATAGTGAGTCCGAAAGAGAGTGGAGGGAGAGAGAGAGAGAGAGAGATCTCCCTTCTTCTTCTTCTTCTTCTTCTTCTTCTTCCTCCTTTCGCTCTCAGATCTTTTTATCTGTAATGGCCGATGAACCTTCCGTAACTCGCTGGAGCTTTCAGGTATCCCTTCTGTTTCTCTCGCCGACTCTCCTTTTACCTGTTTCCATTTGGCTGACCAAAAGGCTGCGCTTCACCGACTTTCCTTTGTCCTTTGTATCGCTCCAAACGATCAATTGATTGCATTGCTTAGCGAAATGAATTTGGCTTCTCTTTGCTCCTTGAATCGAGTTTCCAATATGAATTGCTTGAAAATATTAAAGGGGTCGTTTGGATTAAGCATTTTGATTTGAGGGATTTATAAGGGATTTGTACTCAAATTCTGCACTTAAAAATCCAGGTAAATTAAATAAGGAAATTGAATCAATTTACTTGTTTGATAAGGGATCCATAATTGTCAAATGAGCAATTTATATTTTAATGACAAACCTAAAATTACTATTTTGCCTCTGCTTCGGATGATCTCTTCTCCGACGAAAGGGAAGCAGTTGCTTTGAGATTCGCCGGTCGGACAATCTTCTCTGCTTCGTCCTGCCTGAAAGAGCATACGAAAAGCAGAGCATGTAAGAGGACTTTTCCCTCCATAACCTTAATCATCTCCTATGGGCTATTGGGCTAACGAAGAGGCGGTGAGAACAATGACGGTTGCGGAGCGGCAGTCAGGAAGGAATCAAATCGATGGTGAGACGAGATGGCCGGCGGCGGCTAGGATGGATAGAGGAGTTGCAGAGGGTTGATTCAGGGATGGGGAGGATTTGGCCGACACATGAACATGGATGAGGGTTGCGGAGCGACGGAGAGATTCAGGGAGGATATGGTCGGCGACTGATGGGCTAAACCGAGGGTTGGGTCGATGTTTGGGAGAACGAGAGGGAGGGAGAACGAGAAACAGAGGGAGAGTTTGGAGTGAAGGCGGGGAAGACCCTCCCCAGATTGAGTTGTGGGTTTTGAGCACTTCGGCAGCGGCTGCCGGATTAAGGGGCTGTGGGATTTGGCGACTTGGGTATGGTGATTTGTTTGGTTGAAAGTAGTAGCGGTAGAAAGAGAGGAAGGGGGAGAGTTAAGTTAGATGATTTCTGTATGTCAAGGCATGGTTTCTGTATGTGAAGCTTCTTGCTTCTTGTTGTATGTCAAACATCTGTATGTCAAGATTATATGATGCAAAGTAGATGGTTTCAAGACTTTTCATCTGTTCTTAGCAGAACACTACCTTTCTCCATATAACAGAAACAAGATTGCATAACCAATAACATTTGCATATTGTTTGGCTATCAACAAAATATTGATATCAAACCCACAATAACAAGTCTTGCTACTGCGTTTTAACTTCCCTACCAAACACCATCTTCCAACAAACAAGAAACATACAGTATATCCCCAAAAAGCTCAACCCAGATCCCTATCATAAGCAATATAGAAAAATTCCAGCTCGTCCTAAACTCATTCGCCTTCATCCAAGCAATCCCCTAACAAAAGCCATCTTATATTCATCTGCCTCCAACGAATAAAATGTCACCAGGTCCCTATCGTTGTTAGAGAGCTTCCGCAATGCAGTAATGATATCAGTTGTGAGGCCTCCAAGTTCTTCCAGCTTCCTCAGCAGATTCGATCTCTTGCTAATGAGATCATCGCTCTCTCCGAGTGCTCTTGCAATAGTGTCAACTGATTGCTTAATCAGTGGTCGAAGTTCTCTCATTTCCTCATTGGAGTTGGCGAGGTGCTCATCGACTGTCTTACCTTTCTTTCACTTCTTAATTGGAGCACCATCGGTTGAAGCGGTAACACTGGCAGATTGATTATTCTGTGCTGCCATTTCTGCTTGTATTTCCTCCATCAACACATCATCCATTTCTTCATTTTCGACAGGTGCAGTTTCTTCATCCTCTAAATCGATAGCGTCAACAACATTGGTGTCGACCCCATGCTCACCACTTGCACGCCCTTTGCAAAAAACCGGTGCCAAGTCATCGTAGACAGGAAATCTTTTCTTGTTCAACCCTCTGCAGCTTGTGTGCTTCTGCAAGTCAGCAATATAAATACAAGAAAATGACAGCTTATATTAGAAAAGGAGTAGTTTATAGGACAGAAAAATAAAGATCAAGCTGTAATTTACCTTCTCAAACTCATCCCAAGATCCCTCGGGACATACAATGCATTTATTGACCTCGTCCCATCCCCAGCCACTTTGTTTCCTCATAAAAGTTATTGCATGCCATCTCTTCTTCAGTTTTTTGAACCTGCCTTCAATGTTAGGATATGCCTTGACCCTACATCCCGGCACTCTTTCCTGCAACAGCTTCTCTAACTGCTTATAAGCCCCATTCTTGCAGTTGCCGTCAACATTCAGCAAATGGCTTGTCTAGTTCCTCTTTCCAGTACGTATATGTCTTAGAGGAAGCACCGTCCATATCCTCATCACGTTGCTTTCTCTTTCCCATGCTGCAAAACAGAAGAATACAAAAGAGTGCAGAACTAATGAGAAGACTGCTCTTAACATTAACAAGCAGCATGTATTTCAGTAGCAAGAACAAGAACATTGGCACAACTACTCTTCATACTATGACCATCCTCCTGTCCTGTCCCTTGTTATTCACATTGGCACAACTTAGATTGGTTTAGTGTAGCATGCTCAAACATGTTTCTACCAACAAACAAACCACAACACCACAATAAACATTCAATCAGCTTCTTACAATGAAACAGAAAATCTAAAAACACACATTCTCCATTAGAATTGTATTTCAGCAGCAAGAACAAGAACAAGCAGCATGTATTTCAGCAGCAACAACATGATTATAAAGACATGGAACAAAGACACGGCAGTAAGAACAACTGAACAGGTCTTAACATTAATTCTGCGTACTTGTCAAAATAACTACCCTGAATTACAATTGAACATGTCTTAACCATTACAACTGAACAGGTCCTCAACATTAAATGAAAACAGCCATACAACCAAACAACAACGAATCAAACTCAAGAAGAAGCTCGAAATTTAGCAAGTCGAGTTTGCCACATCTCCGAGACCAAATCAGTCTTAAACTGATTCCACGCTTCAGTTGGTTGAGTGCTGGATATTCCGACCATATCAACTTCATTCGATCCATGTTGTTGTATGTCTTGGTCTCGAAATGTTCTTTCATATATATCGACACCATGTTCTTTCTTTATAAAATTGTGCAGAATGCAACAAGCTAGCACAATTCGAGCTACAACAGGTACAGAAAACCAAGTTGACTCCCTAAGGATTGCCCATCTCATTTTTAACACTCCAAAGATTCTTTCTACTACGTTTCTAGCTTGAGCATGCCTCCAATTATAGTATGCTTCGGCTGTTTGCGGCAGATGTCCCCTTGTTTCCTCAATATGGTATCTTGGACCCCGAATCGGGGTCAAAAATCCGGGACTATTAGCATAGCCAGAATCACAAAGATAATAACACCCTAAACCAAAAAAATATTCTGAATTAGATTTCCTAAACCCTTGAATCAAGTTTGACGCACATACCAATTAGTTTTATTGATTGTAATACAATTACCTTCTGGCACAACAAGGCCATTCGGCCTGTTCAATGCATCATTCAAGACCCTTGAATCATGGGCAGACCCTTCCCATCCAGCAAGACAGTAGATGAATTCTAAGTCGGGAGTACAAACTCCCAAACAATTCATTGTGAGATGGCCTGACCTATCTCGATACCTAGTTCGTTCTTCCTTCAGTGGTCGAACATCTATATGGGTCCCATCAAGAGCTCCCAAACAATTCTATATCAATGAAGAAGGAAAAAAATGTTACACAACACATTTAGACAAGTTGCTCCATAAGAAAGATTATAAGAACAGTTTTTAGTTGGCAAACCTTAAAATACTTCATCTTTTATTAATGGAATCAGCGGGAATTGGTTCAGCCTTCTTCATTAGAAGCTTGTTGAGTCTAAGGATTGCCCGCAACACCCGGTGAAAGGACCGATAAATGGTTTCTGAGGAACGACGCAAATCTACTGCTAAACTCCTATTTTTGTCACTATGTGAAATAGTTAAGAGGAACGTGAGAACCATCTCATCTATTTCTATGTTTCTTGTTCTTTTCAAACCACCTTCAGCAGCTAGAAGGTCACACAACTTTGTGAATAATGTACGGTTCATCCTGATCTTCCTATGGCTTTCGGTATCTCTCATTTTGGTACATTTGTAAATGACTCGTTGTCGATCATAGTGTCTCATCGTGTAACCATCTAAGGGCTGTCTACCAAGTCTAGGATTTACAAGCAATAGCTCTGTTAGTTTCATTACTTCCATCCCTAACTCGACATATATTATAATGAGATTCCAAAATGCGCTAATTGCCGCAATCAGCTTGCGTCTTTCCATTGAAGACATCCTTGACAGCCGAGACATCCTTGTGAAATTAAAATTTTAAATTAGTTAAATAAGTACATCAAACAATCAATTCGACATAAAGAAATTCCTGGATTCCAAATTTAACAAGCCATCCAGTACACCAAATCACCCATTCATATCAAATCATAACATTCACTCAAATCAGTACACAAACCATCCATTCACTCAACTCAGTAAGATAACATCAAGTGATACTTATTATTAAGAATGTAATACTTTGAAAAGGAGTTACTGAAGACCACACACCATTTCTGGGAATTTGTTCAGGGGAAGAGGCGACTTTGGATGGAGTTGCCGATAAACCAGTCTCACCTAGTGGATTCAGTAGTTAAGGTAACTCAAAATCACGCCTCGGTTTAAATTTCACTTCTAGGGTGGGCTTTTTGTTCTTAGGTTTCTAATGAATTGAATGAACTGGTGTCTGGGATTCCGTTGGTTACAAGAAGGCTTTAGGTTTCACCATGCTGAATCAGATTATGTAATGCTCGTGCGTTGGCTGCCTAAAGACGAACCTGATACTCTCCCTATCAATGCATCTCATCGAGTTGGTATTGGGGCATTTGTGCTCAATGAAAACAAAGAGATAAAAATATTGTTCCCCTTCCTACCATTTAGCACTATGGACTGAGGGGCCGAAACCCATGTTCGGAAACGCTTTTGAAGCAAGTTTTAATCTCTTGTACGAATCAAATCGTACCCAAATCAAGAACCCTAGTTTCCTTTAATCAAACAGAATGAGGAAGAAGATTCATCAGTTCACACCAATACAGAACCCTAGTTTCATATATTCAAACAAAATGAGGAAGAAGATCATTCGCACCTCAACCCAAACTCTTAATTCAATGAGGAAGAAGATTCATCAGTTCACACCAATACAGAACCCTAGTTTCATATATTCAAACAAAATGAGGAAGAAGATCATTCGCACCTCAACCCAAACTCTTAATTCACATAAAAAAGAAAACAGAGCCCCGACCCAGAACGGTTCAAGCATAGGGAGGGAAAGGAGGAAGGGAGGACGAACCTGAAAGCCGAGCCCTGAATTTCACCACCTTGTTACCCTCGTGCGCGCGAAACATAGATCCCACGCGAAGCTGGTGAGATCGAAGATGGAGATCGGACGCACTTCAAGGAGAACGCCGACGTCGCTATAGATCGGAGCTGGTAAAACTCTGCTACAGTCGCCGACGTCGCGAGGTTTATCTCCGCTGCAATCGCCGACGTCGCTAGGTTTTTGAGTTGCTTGCAGTTGTCGTATCGGGAGGGAAGAAAGAGATGCAGATGGGAAAGAGAGATGGGAAGTGGTGGCTGGTGGGTCGTCTATTCAGGGGAGGGCAAGAAAGGAATAACAAAAAATAAGGAAGGATATATTGGGAAAGTTTGGGAAAAATGAGCAGAGATTTCAAAAAACCTGGGGTCAATCAGTTATTTTAAATTTCCTAATAGCAGGATTTTCGAAATTCCTAATCCCCTAAATCTCTCATTTTTATTTTTCTATCCAAACAAAGAATTGTGACCAAATCCCTTATGACTAGGGATTGTGGCAAAATCCCTCCTCAAATTTCCTAATCCAAACAACCCCAAAGTGTGAATCGTTGATGTGTTGTGAGGAGCAATTTGCATTGAAGCGTTGTTAGTTCCAGCGTTACTCATTAAGTTCGGATTTTGTGCTGTGCTGGGGCAGATGCTGTGTATTATAAGTTGTATTCTAAGTGATAGTTTGGGCAAGATGGTGCAATTCTTTAAGAGACTAACGCTGTGCTTAGGATTTCAAAACCAACTATGATGCCAAGTTCGGAAGAAAGAAAGCACCAGATTCTGAAAACGGCGCAGCTGATCGATCAGTCCCCAACGGGGATTCTTCTTGCATTGCTGCTAACGGTAACGGCCACGTGAAGAACTCATCTGACATGGCCATTTATGAGCAGTTTAGAAACCTGCAGGTACTGCAATGGACCGAATGAGTTGTTTTTTTATTGCGCTATGGCATTTGCAGGATCTCACCAGCTGAAAGTTGACCTTTATTTGAACTTTTTTTTTTTTTTTTTTTTGCAGAACGGGAGCTCAGGTCTCCCCAATGGAACTTTATCCAATGGAGTCAATGAAGTGCCGTATGTATTTCTTATCCAGTATTGTTTCGCAATTTAGTGTTCTGGGGCTCCTTTAGTGGATATATTCGAGTTATATATTAAAATTTGGACTATCTTAAAGCCGCCTTAATGTCTAATGCTTGACTGATAGATGTACAGCACTTCTGTCAGTATATACTAAAGATGTATCCTGGTTCAGAATCTAAACTGGCGCAACTTTTTTTAACAGAAAATATTAGCCTCAGTTTCCGTAGTAGGGTGGAAATGAATGTTTTTATCCAACATTTAAGACCAGGCTAACCCTTAGTAGGTTGAATTCTTACAAGTGCAACAATATGAAACTGTGGAATGGAGTGAGAACTCCATTTTTGCTGAACACTCGTTTGATCTTTGGTGTTCTTTCTACGCTCAGGCAGAAGTCCTTGCTCCCTGCTTTCGATTCTGCTGAAACACGCTCTTTAGCTGAGGGTTTGTGCAGGTAATGCTTGAGTTCACCCCATAATATGTGCTGCGTTTCCTGCTTTGCTTTGTCTCTGCTTTTGTTGCTTTTGGGTTTGAGTTTAATCATCAGAAAGCTGTTGCTCTTATTAAATTTGCTTGCCTTACTACTTCACATATTCAGGGATATTATTCGTGGGAGTCCAGATGTCAAGTGGGAAAATATCAAGGGGTTAGAGAATGCGAAACGCTTACTGAAAGAAGCAGTGGTCATGCCAATAAAGTATCCCAAGTATGTGCTCTTATTGCCACAGTATATAATTTTCTAAGGGTCAGCAATTGAGCATACGAAAGTTGTTCTAGTAGTCTCTCAAGTTCATTGTTCATATTTAGGCTGACTTTCACTTTTTAGGTATTTTACAGGTCTTTTATCACCATGGAAAGGCATTCTTCTTTTTGGTCCTCCTGGGACGGGGAAGGTTTGTTATCTTGTCTATCCTCCCGAATTTCCCTGCCTCATATTGTACCTGATAAATAAAAACGTGAATGCCTTTGGAAGTTTATCCCAATAAGCAGATAATATAGTGGAATCCATTGATTTGAAAACTATTGTCTATGGCTGCTGTTTTCTGCGCTTGCAATAGTACTGCAATCAACTAGTCAAAGGGAAATGTTGGAAACTTCTGGTAATACGTTCCTTTTCATTGTATCTTACAACTTTCTATTTCATGTTTCAGACAATGCTTGCAAAGGCAGTTGCTACGGAGTGCAAAACCACATTTTTCAATATCTCCGCATCTTCTGTTGTTAGCAAGTGGCGTGGTATGTAGTAGGCAGTCAGGGGGTCTTTTTAGATGAGTTGTCTGGTTCTCTAGAATGTGAACTATAGCTTTTTGCAATGCTATTTGATGACTTTAGGTAATAGGAGAGCAATCCTTGAACTATGGGTTGAATGATATCTTATGCATTAATTGGGGACATAATGGCCTGTTGTTTAAAGTTATTCAGCCGAGATGCTAAAATCTATGTGATAGATTTAATATCCCGGAAAAAGCTTATAAAATTTCAATATTTGAACTTATTTGGCCTCAGATGCTGTTAAACACCTTAGTTTGCTTGTATAAGAAGTGTGTCTAATGGAAACTGTTAGCGTTTCTGATTAGAAAATTATTTGTGCTCGTCAATATATGGTGAATTCCTCTATCTGTAGTTAACATAAAACTGTTTGAATAGTACTTTTAATGTGTCTAATTATAAGGGCGTTCACTATTGCAGGGGACTCAGAGAAGCTAATAAAGGTCTTATTTGAGCTTGCTAGACACCATGCACCATCAACTATATTCATTGATGAGATTGATGCCATTATTAGCCAACGTGGTGAAGGTCGGAGTGAGCATGAAGCAAGCAGGCGTTTGAAGACTGAGTTGCTCATTCAGGTGATGTTCTTTTTTCCCATCTCCAAGTCCAACCCACTGTCCTTTTTTTCGTTTGTGGTCTGGCGTCAGTATGTGATCTTGTTGATGTCTTTGAATTGTTGAAGCAGTAAATTCGTCCAAACACCACATACTCAAAAAGTCAATTATATTTAGATTGCAGATGGATGGATTGATGCGAACAAATGAGCTCGTATTTGTTCTGGCAGCAACGAATCTCCCGTGGGAATTAGATGCAGCCATGTTACGCCGCCTTGAGAAGCGTGTATCCTTTTTTCCACGCTTCCACAATCTGTCCTTTTCAGTTTTCACTTTCATCTTCCCTTGTCATTCCTTCAAAATAAAAGCATTTTGTAGTTCATATCATTTCCAAACATTGTTTCCCATGACCCCAAAACTTTAGATCCTCGTACCTCTTCCCGAGCCAGAAGCAAGAAGAGCCATGTTTGAAGAACTCCTACCATCCAGAAGTGACGAGGCAGAGCTTCCCTACGACGTTTTGGTGGAGAGGACAGAAGGTTATTCAGGTTCTGATATTCGTTTGGTTTGCAAGGAAGCTGCTATGCAGCCACTAAGGCGTGTCATGGCTATCCTTGAAAACAAGGAGGAAATCGTGCCTGAGGATGGTAAGTCACTTATTATGTTTGTTTGGGGAATTATGCTCAAGTCTCCGTAGCTACTCCATATAGCAAGGAGCTGCAGTGAATTTTTATTTAGGCCATTGCTACTTAAGCTTTTAACTGTGTGTTGTTGCTTTGGTGTTTCAGAGCTGCCGCAAGTTGGGCCAATATATGGTGAAGATGTAGATACTGCTTTGAAGAACACAAGGCCGTCTGCACATCTTCACGCCCACCGGTATGAGAAGTTCAATGCAGACTACGGGAGTCAAATTCTCCACTGAGGGCAAGTATGGTTTTAACCTTACATATTTATCTTGTGAATTAGTGTGGCTGTGTGTGTGGGTACGTAGGTGTCCAGATGATTTGCCCGTTGATT
This sequence comes from Linum tenue, assembly GCA_946122785.1. Taxonomy (NCBI): domain Eukaryota; kingdom Viridiplantae; phylum Streptophyta; class Magnoliopsida; order Malpighiales; family Linaceae; genus Linum; species Linum tenue. The sequence goes on along the minus strand of CAMGYJ010000010.1, from coordinate 8,875,878 downwards.
TGTGTTTCTGAAACTATGTTCTTAATCAGCATTCAAGTCGAGCTCTTCAACTGATTCTAATTTCAAAATAAAGGTTTGGTGCTATGGTGCAGATCTCTTCCCTTGTAAGTTGTAATATGCTAGTTTATCATTTCTCGTCTATTAGTACTCCAAGCTTGAAAAGTTAGTGATCTAAATTTCTAACCTTGTAGTGGGTCGAAGGATAACAGTTTTACAAGGGATCTATTGTTGTTTTCCCCCCCAAAGTCAGGGGTAAAGAATTCAGTCATACAGAAGCAAAAAGAAGAGCACGGGAATCGACCAATAGTCGAACTCTCGATGAGAGGGCTTTTTGTGCCACATGATGGGCGGCCCTATTAAGTTGACGAGACACAAAGCAGAACTGGATCCAATTGAATTGGGACGCCAAGTGACGTGCGTCTTCTAGCACTGCTCCCCCTCGATCATGAGCGAAGTCTCCGTCCACCATTCGCCGTATTAATTGTTGCGTCCCCATGAAATTTGACAAAAACAAAATCATGGGTCAGGCACCATTGAAGGGCATCTCTTAATGCTAAATATTCCATAACAAATGCATCATGGATCCCTTCGTACCATTTACCAAACGCAAAGAGGACATTACCTGATGTATGGAAGCCTACGAAGCCAATGCTTCCGCCTCGATGTCGTTTAGCCGCCCCATCAAACAAGACTGAGATTGCATTCGAAGGGAGTCCAACTCCAGCAGCGAGGGAGCTGGTAGCAGAGGGAGGATGGGGAATAGTGTTCCCGCGAGCAGGATGAGGTGCTGCCTCACCCGCTGATCTCCACTCCTCCACTTGCAGCTGGTACTGTCGGAAAAAAGAGTGGGGAAGGTATTGAATATGACCGTGTACCGACCATCACCTGCCCTTCCAAATTCGCCAGAGAATAAACACCATATCCGCTAACTCCATCTTGGAAAGGTTCATGGAGAAGAAGAGAAAGTTCCACGCATCGTCTGGGGTCATGCCATTTACGGCCGCTATCTTGTCCTCAAGATTCGTCAGTCGCTATAGTCCTCGAGCAATCCTGCATGTGAAAAAGAAGTGGAAGAAGGATTCTGGTTCCTCCGAGCAAATGGGGCAAATAGTGTCAGAGGTAAGCGTTTTAGTAAATAACACAATTTGCAGTGGAAGAAAGCCACGAACTGCCCTCCATAAGAAAAATTTCAGCTTCGGTGGCACCGGAAGACTCCAAAGAAGCTTCCAAAATCGGGTCTCAAATGGTAGTGCTGTCGGCGGATGCTGGAGATCGTGTTCAGCGGATAAGACTTGGTACCCTGTCTTAACAGTGTAAACTCCCGACGGAGAGTAGTGCCAAATCAACTGGTCAGTAGCAGCCGAGGTAGGAAGAGGAATAGATAATATAAGTGCAATACTATCCGGCACAAATAACGAAACCAACAATTCCTTATTCCACGAATGAGTCACATGACATATTAGTTCCGACACAAGAATAGGATAGGAACTCACACCTGGCCGTAAGACCGGGCACGACGGAGGAGACGAGGGAAGCCAGTGATCGTGGAAAATCCGGATCTGGGATCCATCGCTGACTTGCCACTGCAGGCCTCGTAGGAGAATATTCTCCCTTCCAAGAGTCATTGCCAAGCCCAGGAAGGGCGGTTGCCAACAGTAGCATGAAGGAACTCATGTTAAGGATGATACCTTGCTCTATACATTCGGGCTAAACAGCTAGATTGATTGTGGAGTACACGCCAAGCCTGTTTAGCTAGAAGTGCAACATTAAATCGGTTAAAGTCACGAAATCCAAGTCCACCCGTAAACTTACTCTGGTATAGCGCGTTCCAAGAGATCCAGTGGATGCCTTTTTCCTTATCCTGTCCAGCCCACCAGAATTTGGATAACTGACTATTGCACCTGCGGCAGGTTTCTTGAGGTAGCCTGAAAGCCGACATAGCATTAATCGGGCCAGCCGCCCCAATAGCTTTGATCACCACTTCTTTAGCCGCTAATGACATTGCCGTAGTCTTCCAACTGCGGATGCGAGCAGACAGGTCTTCCTCAATGAATTGAAAGGACAGTGACTTCGATCTCCTCAGCTGAGAGGGGAGGCCTAGGTACTTGTCATCCGGGTTCATAATCCCAACCCCAAGGTAAGCACTAATGGCTTGAAGTTCCTGCTCAGAGACATTTCCACTCACACTCACAGCAGACTTGTGTAAATTTACCCTTTGTCCACTATACAGCTCAAAGTCGGATACTAATTGAAGCAAATTTGCACATTCCGGGATAGAGGCTCTAAGGAAAAGATAAGCATCATCTGCGAAGAATAAATGGGAAAGTGAGGGAGCTGACCTGTGCATCTTAAGATCATGCAGTGAGGAATTAGAGATCGCTTGGTTGATCTTGGCAGCAAACGCTTCAGTGTAAATGGCAAAGAGCAGGGGCGAGAGAGGGTCACCCTGGTGAATTCCACGTTGTGGATGAAAGTATCCATACTCAGCCTCGTTGAGAAGGACCGAGAAGCGAACTGTAGTGATACATGCTTTAATCCACATCATCCACTTCTCACAGAAACCCATGGAAATCATGACTTGAAATAGAAATTCCCACTCCACTCGGTCATACGCCTTTTCCATATCCAGTTTGAGAGCCATCCACTTATCCTGTCCACGAGTCTTAGTTTTGAGGAACTGCATAACTTCTTGGCCAATAAGAATATTATCAATTGTACATCTTCCTCTCACAAAACCATTTTGAAAAGGACTGACAATTAAGGGCAGAATGTTACTTAGTCTTTTGGCTAAAATCTTGGAGATAGCCTTATACAACACCTGACAGAGTCCGATGGGTGTCATTTGCCTCATGGAATCAGCATTGGCGACTTTTGGAATGAGGGTCGGCAGGGTGTGATTAACACTATGGAGGAGGTGGCCTGTCCCGAAGAAAGAAAGTATCGCCTCTGAAACTTCGGATCCAATCTCGTCCCAAAACCGTTGATAAAATGCGCCTGTAAATCTGTCTGATCCCGGGGCTTGATGTTTAACGATGCCAAAGAAAGCCTGCTTAATCTCCAAATGGGATACCTGCGACGTAAGCTGATCATTCATTGCGGAGTTAATCTTAACAGGTAGATGCAAGCTATCCACAAAAGATGAGGGGTCAAAACCATTAGAAGTGAATAAAAGATGGAAATAAGACACTGCAACTTCCCCCTTTACTGATTCAACAGTTTGTAAGTCGCCTTGGCTGTCCCGTAGAGCTGGGATATTGTTGGCTCTCCTTCGTTGCATCACAGTCAAATGAAAGAAGTGGGTATTAGCATCCCCTCCATGAAGCCATTTGACCCGAGCCTTCTGTTTCCAGTAAAGCTCCTCTTGTCGATATGCCTCCGATAACTGACTTTCTAGTCTGTTGATTTCATTCCAATCAACTGCAGCAGCGTCCCGAACAATGTCAATAGCTCCACGCAGTTCCCGAATTTTTTGGGCAGAGTTGGTCGTACCAGCCTTGGCCCACTCCAATAGCTCCTGGCGAACATATTTTAGCTTGGTGTGTATCTTGAAAAGTGGTGTACCACTCACTGGTTTGTGCCATGCCAATTGAACAAGAGGGGGAACATCTGAGTTGAAGTCCCAACTTTGATCATAATGAAATCGCCTCACATGCCGAACAACTGGTGGAATGAATCTCAGCAGTAGCATGCGGTGATCAGACCCCCTGTCTGTAAGGTGCTGTACCTGCAACTCCGGCCACAAAGAAAGAGCAAGAGCATTAGTCAAACATCTATCCAATCTAGCTTGGATGTGATCTCCATACGACTGTCGATTGGACCAAGTGAACGGAGGGCTGATGAAGCCCACGTCTTGAAGAGCCCCGGCATCTAGGAATTGACTAAGTTGACTCAGCGCTGCTGGAGTTGGAACTCGATCTCCCTACTTTTCAGAACTAGACAGTAAGCAGGTAAAATCTCCAATCACAAATATCGGATCCTCATACAACGACACTAAATGGGAAATTTCATTAAGTTGGAATTGCCGGGGGGCAACATCGCAGTGCAAGTGAACAAAGACTACAACGAAACGTCCATGAGATGAATGCTCGCATTCTAAAAACAAAAAACCTGAAGACTCAACAGCAACAGAGACACCTAAACAAGACGACCAGGCAATAGCTAATCCACTCCCGTTATTAGACGCACTATGTACACGCTCCTCAGGGAAGCCAAGAATACCTAATTGATCAATAACAAACTCATCATCTCGCCTAGTTTCACTTAGGCAAACCAAGAAAGGAGAGTCTCGCTGGACCACCTCCTGAAGAACCGGAACTGTTAGGGGCGCCCCAAGCCCCTACAGTTCCAGGCAAGGATGCTCATGGATCGGCCTGGGGCCGATTAGGGCCGGCTACCTCCACCCTGTTGTCCTGATCTGCAACCACCACCTGCTCCTGGGGTCCAAGTCGTACCCTTTTGGCCTTTGGTTCTCCATGTTCGAGCATCTCGTCGCCAGCTTGCTGAGGGGTCTCAGTAGGAGAGCCCGGGATAGATGATATGTATAGCTGCCGGAGATGAGTAGCCACCCCCTGCGGAGGAGAGATTTCCTGTCGAGCAATCGCAGTAGCGCACCCTGGAACTGGTCTGATGTTGCCAGCATTCAGCGCCAATCGTGCGCCAGCACTATTCCCAACCAAGGTCCAGACAAAGAGCTTACGTCGGCGCGCCAACGTGTCTTCACGCACCCGAGGCCAAAATTCGCTCGCCACCAGGTGTTTCCCATATCTTGGGGGCTGCACAGCAAGTTCATCCTTTTAGGGCCAGAATCTGTTCACATGCCCAATCACCCCACACAAGAAGCAGAACTGGGGGAGGGACTCAAATTTCACTTTGACCTTGAAGCATCCTTTGGAAGGGTCTTCGTGGGAAGCAGAAACTTCATCAGGGAGAAGCAGGTTCACATCCAGGGAGACCTTGGATCTGATGTAGAGCCCGCCAGAAGACACCGACCGGTGGATGGTAGCTTCCTCCGCCGGTCCTAAGGCCGTTCCCATGAGAGACCCGAGCTTCTCAGTACAGCAGTAAAATGGAACTCCCCAGAATTGTGCCCCCAAGGGAACCTTGAGAAGAGCAGCCGCCAATTCAGTCGTCGGCGTTTCCCACTTTCGCACATGAATGAGGAACTTTTCAAAGATCCATGGAGTTCCGGAGAGGATTCGCTGGGCAGTCTCAGAATCCGGGAGGACGAACTGGAGGAGATCCCATTCCACCACCGCAACTGAGAAATCGCACTTCCAAACTCGGCCAACAATCGATCTCAGAGTAGAAATCGAGGGGAGCGGGCCACAGAGCCGACCAATCAAAGTTCGGTCAATTCGCAGGGCACCCACCGCTACATCGGCATCGTTGAATTGAACTGCCGCCATCGTAACCGGGGAAGCTAATAACAATTGAGGGTTTATGCAGAAGGGGGAAAGCAGATTCAGCAAGTAAGAGTTGTGTGGAGCAGAGTAATCGTACGAGGGATCCCCTTTTATCCTTTCTCCGACGACTGAAAGCCGGATCCGACGGAGCACGTAGCCGGAGGCGGTTATCGCCATTGTCGCACGGAGGCGAAGAGCCCTACCCACTCGCCCGACGTGGGGAGAGAGGAGGGAGAATTGGGAACATTTTTTTTTTAAATTTCCTGCGCAGGTCTCCTACGGGAATTATCTATTGTTGTTTAACCGAATTGAAAATTGGCCGAGCAAGAACAAAACATATGCCCTTCACAACCTAGTGGCCGGCCTGGAAATTTCAATTTGAAACCAACATTTCGATCATATTTAGGTTCATCGAACCAATTTTTAAGATTTTTTAGATAATGGCACTGTTAGCCTCAATATTTAATTCTAGAGTGATGGATGGAATCAATATTTGATTTGAATCAGCTAGGGTTGTGATGGATTAAATCAATATTTAAGTTTATGTGAATTTGTTGAGGGTAAATACCTCAATGGTTCCAACTTTGCATAGATAGATAAATAAAGCCCCACTTTTTCTTAAAAACAAATATGATATGATTTTCATGAATAAAGGACAAATTTGGCTGGATTTTTTTTACATTGTTGTTACAAGATCTAATTGAACATGATTAACCAAATAAATAGGCGGCCTATCAAACAATCACAATTTCACCCCACCGTGTTTTCGTGTGTGCCATTATGTGCGCTGTCTCATTTGCTTCGTGTCGAATATGATGCTAGTCCCTGTCTCCAGAAGCAAGCAAAAGTCGCCGGATGTTCCTACACACCACACCCAGCTCAGAACGAAGGGTGTTCGGGTTATGGAGTTTCTGAACTAGAGATGAACTGTCAATCCCCCATGGATAGGTTCGGGAGCTCAAATTGTGTGGTGAGTTGCACAACCATTTCCGCCGCAACAACCTTCGCCATCTTGGGCTGGAAATTTCCTCGCACTCACCTAGCAGCTGCAAGCACAACCTTCCCTTTCGAGTTGCAAATGACAACTCCTAGCCTCGTGCCTCCTCCTTGAACTTGTCCTGCGTTTGTATTGACTACAACTCGGCCCGCCGCCGGCTTCCTCCATTGTCTTTGTGCAGCGGTTGCTGACTCGGTTATGTCCTTCACCTGGTGCCGGAGATATTCCTCGAGGAAGAACTTCGCAGAGGAAGTCCTGCACGCTAAGAAGACTGTGCCAGAAAAAACTCCGCCGATATCCCACGCTTGCCTCCAATAGAGAATCGTTCTTATGTTATTTGGCCTTGAAAATATGGGCAATGAGTGATTCTGGGTTCTGGTGTAGTCACCATAGCTGTTTTGCTAGCAGGTACACATTCAAGCCTCAGAGGTCCCGAAAGCCCATACCTCCTTCATCCTTCGGCATAAGGAGTTTTTCCTGACTAATCCAATGTGCTCGTCGTTCTTTGCCTCGCCCACCAAAATTGCATAACCAGGATATGAACCTCGTCGATAACTCCCTCTGACACCCTGAAGACCGACATATGATAAGATAGTTGATTCTGGGCCACGAATTTTATTAAAATCTATCTGGCTGCCACTGATAGTGTCTTCTCCTTCCAACCCTTCAACTTCTTTCGAACTCGTTCTACGAGCTCAGTAAACAACTCATTCTTTGAACGCCAACAATTGTATCCAGGCCAAGATATTTATCATGGTTTAAACTAGCTTCATACCAAAGATATCGCTGATCTATAACCTGCATTGCAGCTTCACATTGGAGCTTAATGATACTTCTGACTTCTAGAAACTCACTAACTGTCCCGATTCCCTTTCATAATCCGATAGATTCCTTTTCTAGCTCCAAACTAGCTTGAGTAGTGGCTCTGGTAAAAAAATATACTATCATCAGCAAAGAACAGGTGAGAGACTTCCGGTGCCCGTGAGCCGATTGAAAACCAAGCAGGCGCTTTTGGGCTTTGGGCGACGAAGTATAGTCTGAAAGACCCTCCGCACTGAGAAGGAAGAGGTACGGTGATAACGGGTCTCCCAGCCAAATTCCCCGACCCGACCTGAAAACCGCAATTGATGGCCATAAACAAGCACCGAATAGGAGACCGACGTAACACACATCATTATCAGCTTCACCCATCTATTCGCAAACCCCATTTTAAGCATGAGTTTCTCGAGGAAGTACCACTCTACCTTGTCATAGGCCTTCGCCATGCCAATCTTCGTAGCCAAGCATCCCACCTTGCCCTTTGTCTTCTTGTCATCGTATGGAAGCATTCAAAAGCCGCAATGACATTATCATTATGAATCTACCAGGAACAAACGCAGATTGAGCAGGGGAGAACAGTTTGTGAAGTAGAGTCTTCAGCCGATTAGCTAGCACTTTCGACACCAATTTATAGATGACGTTGCACAACCTAATTGGTCTGAATTCTTTTGGGGAAGTCGACGTCTTCACTTTTGGTATCCGAGCTATAATAGTATGGTTAATCTTGGGCAACATCATCCCAGTATAATAGCTAGCACTTTCGTTGGTTAAATTTGACCTTCGATTGGGATGTTGTAGTTAGAGCTAGCCAGTTGACCAAATGGATTATCGAGATAGGGTTATGTTTTATACAACTATAACTAGGAGAAGTACTGGTCATCTCAAGTACCAAAAATAAGCAAACAAATAGGAATGGCCTCTTGGCAATTGGGGGGAAAAATCTCAAAATACACATGCAATTAATTTCCCCCCCAAAAGTACGTAAGTTATATATTTTTCCCCCCACAAAGTACACATGTTTGACATTCACAGCCTTTGTCAAACGCAGTGAATATCATTACCGCCGAAGACAATAATGGTGATTCAATCACCTCTTTAAACAAAAATGGTGAATGCATCACCGTTGTAATAAAATGAGGGGATAAAATCACCGCGGTCGTTTACAGCAGGGAATATTTCACCGCATCCGTTTACAGCAGGAAATATTTCACCGCATCGAACGGCTGCGGTGAAGGGTTGGGGAACGCGGATTGCTGACGTGGAAAAACGCGGGGAACGCCCTGCTGTCCACATTAGCGATCCGCCTCGCCTCGCTCCTTCACCGCTGCCGTCGGATGAAGTGAGGCGCGGATTCTGATTTTCCTCCCGGATTCTAGTTTCGTTCTAAGTATGCTCTGTGGTTGCGGCTAAGTCCGGTCTTCCTCATCAGAAAGAATTCCTAGAGTTATATCCTAAAGGCCTCCCCTGTAAAAACCCGTTGAACCTCTGTCTGGCTTCCACCACAAAATGGACAAAGAGGCTCTTCGAGTACGCTCTTGGTAACCCTTTTGTGATTTATTTTTTGTAAACAAAACAATATGATTTCATTGCATTTTTTTATAGATGGGTATCGAGATATACGATCCGTAATTGTATATCCTTTATTGTAAATTATTTCATTCTTTTAAAATATTTTATTTTGCTTTCCTTTGACTAACAACTTGGTGTTTTTTGTAGGAATCACTTCTCCCCGTCATTCATAGAGGGACCACAAACTTGCACGCTTGGCATGATCGACTCTCGCTGTATCTAGAGAGGACGAGATTGGGTATGGTGAGACACTTCAATCATATACCATAATTAATCTAAATATCGCTAACTACTTATATTTGCCATTAACAGTAATTCATTAAATAGATACATATAACTACTAAACCACTTGGATGATTTGGACGATTTTCAGCAGCAGCTACGTGGGACGAGATATTTATTTGACAAACAGAGTGCATTCACCGCCGTTGTCTAAAGCGGTGAAGGCATTCCCCGTGTTGCTCGAAGGCGGTGAATGTGAGGTGGTTGTGACCTAATTATTCACATACCAGAGGTGGAAAACGTGGCAATTATTCACCGTTGTAACCTAGCGCAGTGAATCTTCACCGCTTTGGCCAAACGCGGTGAAGTGATACTTTGCCTATTGGTAACTAGGGCGGGAAATCCTTCACCGCTTTTGTTTCAAGCGGGGATTGGACGACGATAATTTCACCGTGTTTCCCGAACGCGGGGAACATCTTTACTGCGTTTGATAAAGAAGGTGAATGTCAAACATGCATAGAATTTTTTTTTTAATTACATGTGTATTTTAGAAATTTTTTTCCTGACAATTGGTGGGAAACCTCTCATTGCCGTTTCATAATGAGAAATGATTCTTAATTTGGTGTTAGGTGCAAAGTCAGCGGTCAAACAAGGGAATCAAAGATCTCACAGTTGACCATTTTCTTTTGATTATCCCATTTCCCACGTGTACCTATGGTTCACTAGGGATTTAATATTCATTTCCATGGCTGAAAACAGGCAGGAGTAAAATTTTAATTAGTATAAAAAAAATGAAGGAACGTATATATTCATGATGACCCACGACACAAAAACGTTGCCGTTTCATATACACAAAAGCTTCAACGCTAAACTACAAACAACTATTAAGTTAAGTTATACTTGGCTCCACAATTGACGCAGCTCCTCCGCCGCAGGTAACTCTAGCATCATCCGGTCCAATTCCTTGAACGACATTCCTTTCGAAAAACGCCCATCTCCGGAACTTCCATTGCCGCCGACGACGGCGGAGGTAGTCGGCCTCTTTCGGTTTGTAGCGGCGGTGAAAGACGCCTCTTCTTGGATCCAAGAAACACAGGAATCCTTTCCCGTGAGCCTCTGAACCACCGACTTGAAGCTCTCGGGCTCGGTCACCACGTAACGCGTGTCGATGAGCACCACCTTCACGTCTCCACCACGACTTTCACCTCCCGCAGCGGCGATGATTGCCATTGGAATCGATCGATGAAGCAAGAATGAACGAACGACCGACAGGCGAGATTACAAGTCAAGGAGATAAGATTATTGGCTGCGGGAGAGAAGAGGCGGAAATGAATGAATCTGGGCGGATCGGTCACTGCTGAGCTAGCTATACGTTGTTTTTATAGCGAGAGAAAGGGTGATCGAGGAGAGTTTTGAAAGTTCGAGTTAATTAGTTGACCGTTTTGTAATAAGCTGCAGTCTTGAAGGAGACGCGTCGTCGGAGATGTGAGGGTCCCAACTGCGAATCTGACCGTTAAAACGAGGATGAATGGATTTGTTGGCGAACATGATTTGATGTGAGAATAGATCACAGCCAGGTAAGTATCGTAAAGCGCAAGTAGGTACGCAAGTCGTAGTCAATGCACGCAAGTTGGACTTCGGCAAACCAAAAAGAAAGAAGAAAAAAAAGTGTCATTCAATCATTTGTTGAATGGTTCTATGGCCAGATGGGGCCTTCTCTGTTAAGTCGGCTTATCACTTTACGGTTAATCTCGATCAACAGCGGGGGCGATGGGGTCGCTTGCTAGTTGGATGGATAGGGATAGCTGGATCCGGTTGTAGGAGGCTAACATTCCTCCGAAACTGAAAATTTTTGTGTAGCAAATCTTTAACAGAATCTTACCCACGACCGAAGCCTTGGTTGAGAAAAATGTGAACATGCTCGCCCGCTTTGCGGTGTGTTGGGCCGAGTCGGAGACAATGGAACATTTGTTTCTGGATTGTCCAGTCGCTCGTGCTCTCTGGGAACTGTCGGGTCTCGAGTACCTTGGGGAAGGCTTGCCTAGGCATACTTTCCCTCTTTTCCTGAAGAAACTGTTATCTCTGATACATCAACCGCCCATGTTCAAGGCAGTGATTGCAATCTTATGGCGGATTTGGCGATCCCGAAACTGGGTTGTCTTTGAGGGCAAGCAATTCGGGGTACTCGCCTTGATGCGCCAGTTTAATCAACAGGTTCAGGAATGAGTTAGTTTGCCGATGGACCGTATTCCCAGCGTTACAATGCTCCCACCCATTCTTTTACCCCGGTGGAGTCCCCGGTGGCTATTTGTATGTGGGATGGGGCCTCAAAGAGAGGTTCTCACGCGGCTGGCGGGATGGTTATCATGACCCATACTCGAGAGGTTCTTTCGGTGCGAGGAGTTCAATTCCCTTGCATTGATAATCCCATTGTGGTAGAATTACTTGCTCTTCGGGAGGGTGTTTCCTGGGCCTTGGGCCAGGGATTCTCGGAAATGAGGTTTGAAGGTGATGCCCAAGTCGTGATTGATAAGATTTTGCGAGGTGATACCAGGTACAACCAAATGGGGATTATTCTAGAAGAAGTTGTTCGAAGTTTTGCACTGCATGCAGGGTTCAGTATACGATCTGTAGGTCGGAGTCGCAATAGGGTAGCTCATTTGGTGGCTAGAAAGGCCTGTCTTTGTACTCGACTACGAGTCGTTTCTTTAATTTTCAGGTCTGGCTGAATTCCAGGATGTAACTATCTTTGTTAATCAATACATGATTATCTTTTGTAAAAAAAAAAAAAGGAATGGTTCTAGTGCAAATTTTTTTTTTGTTGAATGGGTAAAATGACCCAACCAACTGACCCCGACGCCCGTGTAGCAGTGCAGGCAGCTACAAGCCCAATTGTAACATGTGGTTACGAGGGGTGGAAATCGATATGGTATCGGTATCTCAGTACCAAATATAGAAATATTGAATATCGAATTACACCCCAAAATCAATCCTCAATCCCTAAATAATTTTGGTATCCCAATCCCAATCCCTAAATATTTCGGTATCCCAATCGGTATTATCGAAATATGAAATTAATTATCTTTATAAATAATAATTAAATATATAAATTAGATTTGATTGTTTAATTTATAACAAAGAGACTAAGCAAAGAGTCTTGAGTTTGCTAAGAGTTAGGATATGAACAAGGATAATGGAGGAGCGGTGACATCTCAAATTCTTGTCATCGGTAATCTTTAATTTGACGAATTGGAGGATGAAAGACGACTAATACTAGTGTTTGATTTTTGGTGTTATGAAAATAACAAGAGATTAGGTGAGAGACTAGAGTCACTTAAAGTGGAAAGTCAAAATTGAGTTGGATGGGGGCTTCTAAGTTATGATGGGGGCTTCTAAGTTATGAAAGAGTGAGGAAAGACCAAAGGTTGTGTGTTATATTTTATTAATTTTTAATTTTCGGTATTTTTTGGTATATACCGATCCCAATCCCGTAATCCCGAATACCACTCCAAAATGAATTCCAATCCAATCCCTAAAAAATAAGTCAATATTCGGTAATACCAAATAGTGATAATTTGATACGGTATTCAGTATAACCCAGATATCGTATCGAAACTTCTAGCGCTAGTTACGAGGGGTTCAATCAACGTACTTCTCATTCCTCGTACGCAGTTCATGGATGTATGAGGTACTAAGGGCCAAAAGTGAGAGAGTCGATCAACAATATACAAGGTCCTCAGAATTTTGAACATAATGTATATTAGGATATTGGAGATTTCAAAAAATACGCAAAATTAATTATTACTGTAATGATTAAATTACATGTTTGGTCACTTAAATTACAAAAATGTTTCACGTTTGCTACCCGAATTACCTTTCTTTCTTATTCGTCATTAACTTTATGAATTGTTTCACCGTTAGAGCATCTTCATCCCATTGCTTATTGCAATTGCTTATTGGGTGGAATCCCATGTGGCAATAACTTTAAACAATTGCAAGATTGTGAGACTTCTTTCTTATTTAGCAAGATTGCTAAATAAGCAATCTCTTCTTGCAATGCCACATAGGCAATTCGAACCCAGACATTATGCACTCAAATTCTTTCTTTCTTTTCTACCCACTTTGTAAACATAAATTATAAAACTTAATAGGTCTTGTGCTTATGATTTTTTTTATTTATTTAAAGTTGTTAATAAATTAAAAATCATATATTATATGTTAATTATATTGAATACGAAAACTTAATACAAAGAAATATAGTTAATGATTGAATATCCATGTACAAAACTAGAAAGAAATCACACTAAATGTATACACCATTCATATTGCATCAAAAAAGCAAACAAATTTATGCAAAGTACACACCCACAAAATTATTCAAGAACTTAATTAAAATCATACATAGGATTAGAAAATAATCAAATTATTACAAACAAGTTTGACTTCAGTTTTTACCCAAATACTTCTGCATTTGCAGAGAATATGACATTTTTTGCTCTTCCGTCATTGCTGTTGGATCCATCTCCATCAATTTGTTTGCTAACATATATCTGGCATGTTTTTCTTGCTTCCTCTCTCGTTCTTCCCTTTTTCTATGTCGTTCCTCCTGTAACTTTATCTTTGTCTCCATAGCCATATTGTATTTTTTTAATTCCTCAACCTTTTCCATTTCGAGGTTAAATTGATGTGGTGCTAGCTCAAGGCTTTCTACTAACTCAGAAGAAAAAAATATTTTTTTCCCCTTTATCGTTTGAAGCTTTCCTTCCTAGTGGACAAGAATGAGAAACAGCTTATGGGTCTTTAGTGGGTGGCATGCTTGCATTTGAAGATGAAGAGTTGTATTCGCCAGATGTAGTATTCTTAGTTCTCTTTGATCCTCTATCTTCCTCGAGACCAAATTTTTTTTCTTTGTCAATTTGGCTAGACCATTTCTCCTCATCCTTTAACACATCCCAAGCATGCATAAAATTGAAATCATTACCTTCTAATGCACAATATACGCCTTTGCGTTGTTCATTTTGTCTACCTCGTTTATCCCGCTTTCCCTTCGATGTTGAACTTGTGCATAATAACCGACGAACTTTGACACTGAACGGTTTAATCTAGTCCAACGATTCATCAGAATTAGCTTATTCCTTCGGCCTTGGGAGGTCTTACGATAGGTGTCATAGTATTCCCGAATGCGATTCCAGAAGTTGTTGTTGTTCTTTTGATTTATGCCAATTTCTCCATCTTTGATGATGTTGAGCCACACACTACATACCAAAGTGTCATCTTCAGTAGTCCAACGAACTCTTTCTTTCTTGCTTTCTTTGTGTCAAACTTGTTGGCCTTGACTGCAATATGCTGGATATTGAGGAGTTTGAAACTCAGTAGGAATGGTTTAAGGAATTGGAGCCTCATATGGTGATTGTTGAGAGGAATTATTTGATATTGACATTTGTAGGTAATTTTGTCTAAAATATGGATGGCTGGAATTTGGATACATGGGCATATGAAAATTTCCTTGACTTGAAAAATAAGGAGAATTCACATAAGGGATAGAAAAAGGGTTATCAGGAGATTGTGGTCTTGACTCTAATTACTTAGAACATTAGACGAACCTTTTGAGAAGGGAAAAAATGGATTGTACGATGGACGTGATGAATCAATTTCTTCCCAAACAATGAAAAGTTTGAAAGAAGAGGAGAATAAAGAAACGACTAGTAATGTGTAATAGGTTGAGAGCATTACCTATTTGTTCATGACTCCACACTATATATAGATAAATAAAATAAATCTAAAAAGAACAATGCTATCACTTCCTTGCTAGCTCACTCACCAAAATAATTGAGTAGTGAATTGTCACTTCCCTGTCAGCAAAATAATTGATCATTTTTGAACCGTTGGTTTGAGTACTGAATTGTCAAGTACCTACTAATTGATCATTTTTGAACCGTTGGTTTGAGTAGTGAATTGTCACTTCCCTGCCAGCAAAATAATTTAACATTTTTTTACCACCCAATGTCATAGAATTGTCACTTCATTATCAGGACACTCTGCAAATTCATTGAATACCCTTGACCGTTGAATAGGCTAGTAACGTGTATTATTGTCATTCTTTGTGGCTTTGCAGGAGTAGGCATAAAAGACAAGTCTTTTCCTTTATCACTTTATCTCCATTATGTAGCATGCTATTAACTTTGTCAGAAGTAGTGTATAGAGACACCCATTTTATCACTTTAAAATAATGATAAAAGTAAGAAATAATAAAGCTGCACTTTTCATCAATAAATTGTACCCATATATTCAGCATTATAGGTTCATTCTTCTCACCATTCTCAAAAGATAACTCATTCGGAGATGAATTCATCTTCATCGTCATCTTCTTCAGTTCAGAGAATCCATTTGAGGAAATCATTGTCCAGTGGGCAACAAATGATTCATACTTCAAACTTATGCAAAAATAAATCAAAAGGCAACAAATAGAAGATGAAGCCTCGTCTTCAAGACGTCCAAGGAGATACATTGAGAGGGGTCGTGAAGATGCACATCAGCGTCTATACCAAGACTACTTCTCTGAGACTCCCACATACGCTGATGATATGTTTCGGCGTAGATTTCGAACGCAAAAACATTTGTTTCTTTGTATATTCGAAAGTGTGATGAAGTATGATCCTTACTTCCAGAACAATTTGATGTTGTTGGCAGAGCAAGTCTATCTGATGAGGACATCAACACCAAGGCGATCACAAGTCCAACTTTGGTGCAAGAGGAACGTGGTCCAATCACTAGAAGTCAAGCCAAGGCATTCAAAGGTCGACTTCAAGCTTATTTGGCAGAGCATTTTCCATCTTTGGAGTCGAATTCGTTCATGGGCCAGGAGGTCAATGTCATCCACGTCCAAGATGAGAAAGAAGGACATTCTTGATGCCCAAGTTGGCCACATATGGAAAGGCAAAGGAAAGGGGAGAAAGAAGGACATTCTTGATGCCCAAGTTGGCCAAACATGGAAAGGCAAAGGAATGGGGAGAAAGAAGGACATTCTTTATGCCCAAGTTGGCCAAACATGGAAAGGGAATAATTAGTGGCTAAGAATCTTCCATTAGCATTAAAAACAATATGTTAGAATCTTTTGAATATTTGTTTCCTTCTTTAACTCTTATTAGTTTCCTTCTTAATTTGTAACCTCTATAAATAGAGGATGTTATGCCTACGGGCAAAGCAACCTTTGATCAATGAAAAACCCTTATTTGAGATTTCATTCTTGAAACTCTTTTATCCTTCTTAGTCCGTTCGTGGAATCGAGCCGTCTAGAAGAAACCGACGTTATCAACTAGCTCATCACCCTAGTTGTGGAGTCACTTCGTATACTTGGCCCTCTGCCCAATTGTGGCTTTGGTTTGAGTTATTTTCCGCCCCTTTTGCTCTTTGTTTTGCTAATCGATCTTTGCTGCGTATTCTGATTGTTTAAGTCCAGGAGTTAGAGCCTCGGCTTATATCAGGTGGTATCAGAGCTCCGGTTCAAACACAGTGGCATACGTATCCCTCCTTTCTTATGCGAAAATCAACCAAACAGGTTTTGTGTTCTTAAACGTCGCCAAGAAAGGTTATTTTTGTTTCTTGATTATTTAATCTCATTCTTGATTGTAACATGCATCTGTTGGAAAAAGTCGTTCTAGAAAATACAAAAAAAAAAAAAAACTAAATGAGCTTAAAAATCAGAAAGAACAGCTCAGAAAAGACAGGAACAGAGGCCAGATCACGCAAGTTTGTGTCTTTATCAAGTTTTGTGCATTCTTGGTCGAGTCTTGATTGTGTTAGTTGGGTTCTTGAGATTTTTTTTGACTCGAGCTACTGTTTATTGCTTGTTCTACTTGTTGACTAAGAAGCTCATCTAGGGTTTCTGAGAGCGAGTGGAAAGAGGCTTCGTGAGTTCAATATCGGGTAAAAGCCAATTCTGTTGAGTGAAACACGAGTGGTAAGAAAACGAGTGATCTCATCCGAGTGCAAACACGTGAGGGAGTGACTTGTGAGGTCCTTTGTTTGTACCATTAATCTGAGACTTTAAGTATTGACGGATAACTTCTTGTTTCGAGTATCTGAACTAAATGGCAGGAGAAGGAGAAATTCGCAACAATCAGGAAGTCCAGAACTTGGAAGGCATTCCACAAGCTACCATGGATGCTTTTATGGGACGCCTTACCCGGATGATGCAAGGTCAGCAGGATCAGATTAACGCTCGCCTCGATGAAATGGCCCAAGCTATCAACCTCCACCCTGAGGAGGAGGATGATTTTCCACTACCACCACCACCGGGTGGAAGGCGAGGCCGACCTCTGGGTCCCAACAATATCATACCTCTACGAGGACGAGGAGTTAGAGGTCGAGGAGGAAGACCCCCAGTTCACGCTCGTAGAGCTCTTGAACCACATCACTATGAAGAGTACTACGAGGAGGAAGAGTATCCCCAGTATAGGGATGATGATATGAGGGGACTGAAGATGAAGGTGCCATCATTCCAAGGGAGAAGTGACCCTGAAGCTTACCTCGACTGGGAGAGAAAGATGGAGTACTTGTTCGAGTGCCACGACTACTCCGAACGGAAGAAGGTAATCATTGCTGCTCTTGAGTTTTCTGACTATGCCGTTATTTGGTGGGACCAGTTTGGTGCTGAACGGAGGTTGCACGGAGAAGAGCCCATCACGACATGGCATCAAATGAAGGCAGCCATGAGGAGGAGATTTGTGCCCGTTCATCATCAACGAGATCTGCATCAAGCTCTTCACTTGTTGAGACAGGGTGCGAAGAGCGTAGAGGATTATTTCAAGGAGATGGAGACATTGATGATTCGAGCTCGTGTCAATGAAGATAGAGAAGCAACAATGGCTCGATTTCTCAATGGCCTTAATCGGGAGATAAGGCAGGTCGTGGAGATTCACCATTATGTGGAGATTGAGGATTTGGTACAGATGGCTACTAAGGTTGAGAAGCAGCAAAAGGGAGGCTATGCAAGAAGGTTTGCACCATCCGTGAGTGCCTCCTCGAGTGCAACACGAGCCCCATTTGTGAAGAAGGAGGATCCTAAGCCAGTGCCCAAGCCGATGGCCACCAATACTGGAGAGAAGGCAACTACTAACATACGTTCGAGCTCTATTGTGTGTTACAGATGCCAAGGTCGAGGACATGTGGCAAATCAATGTCCGAACAAGCGTACGATGATTTTACTAGAGAATGGTGAGTACCAGTCCGAGCCAGAAGATGGAGAGGTCGAGACTGAGGAGGAGGAAGAAGAAGATGAGGAATTGCCAATGCAAGGCAACTACACCTGTGTAGCCCGGCGACTTCTGAACGTACAACAAAGAGAAGAGATTGAGCAGCGGGAAAACCTATTCCATACCTGTTGCTTGGTTAATGGGAAGCTGTGTTCGATGGTTATAGATGGAGGGAGCTGCACCAACGTTGTTAGTTCTGACATGGTGGCAAGGCAAGACTTGAAGACCATCAAGCACCCGCGACCCTACAAATTGCAGTGGCTGAACGAGGATGGAGCGATTAAGGTGACACGTCAGGTGCTACTAAGCTTTGAGATTGGGAGATACAAGGATGAGGTACTCTGTGACGTGGTACCCATGCAGGCTGCCCACATACTCTTGGGACGTCCATGGCAATTTGACAGAGCTGCCCAACATGATGGCAAGACGAACAAGTACACTCTGTCTTGCAAGGGGCGAGCACATACCTTGGTGCCAATGACTCCCAAGGAGGTCTATGAAGACCAAGTGCAGTTGCAACGACTCCGTGAGCAAGAGAGGGAGCAAAAACACGAGTTGAGAGAAGATAAGAGAGAAAATTCGAGTGACCCTACCCCGGTGAGTAAGCCACGAGAGGAAAATAGAAATTCAAACTTCGAAAAGAAAAGAACGACGACTGAAGCTCCAGTGAGAAGAGAGAATTTCTTTGCGAGTGGAAGTGAGATTAAGCAAGCTTTGAACACCCAGGAGTCGATGATCATGCTCCTTTACAAGGAGACACTTTTTAGCTCTAACGACTTTCAGGCTTTGCCTAGCAGTGTTCAGCTTGTTTTGCAGGAGTTTGAGGATGTCTTCCCTGAGGAAGATCCCAAAGGGCTCCCGCCCATCCGAGGGATCGAGCACCAGATCGATTTCGTTCCTGGTGCTTCAATTCCAAACAAACCAGCGTATCGAACCAACCCGGAGGAAACCAAAGAGCTCCAACGGCAGGTAGATGAGTTGATGGAGAAGGGCCATGTTCGAGAGAGCATAAGTCCTTGTGTTGTACCCGTCATCCTTGTACCAAAAAAGGATCAGACTTGGCGAGTGTGCGTTGATTGTCGGGCCATCAACAACATCACGGTAATGTATCGACATCCTATTCCTAGATTGGATGATATGTTGGATGAATTGCATGGTTCTAGTGTGTTTTCTAAAATAGATCTTAAATCTGGATACCATCAAATTCGAATGAAAGAAGGTGATGAATGGAAAACGGCCTTTAAGACGAAACATGGGTTATATGAGTGGTTGGTTATGCCTTTCGGTTTAACTAACGCACCTAGCACCTTCATGAGATTAATGAACCATGTTTTGAGAGCTTTTATTGGAAAGTTCGTGGTAGTCTATTTTGATGATATTCTGATTTATTCCAAGAACTTAGATGACCACGTGAATCACCTTAAAGCTGTTTTGGAGGCTCTTCCAAAAGAGCAATTGTATGGTAATCTCAAGAAATGCACGTTTTGCACTGATAGACTTGTGTTTCTGGGATTTGTGGTGAGCTCGAAGGGAATTGAGGTGGATGAGGAAAAGATTGAGGCAATTAAAGCATGGCCCACCCCAACTAATGTGAATGAGGTTCGAAGTTTTCAGGGTCTTGCAGGGTTTTATCGACGGTTTGTAAAGGATTTCAGCACCATTGCTGCGCCTTTAACCGCAACAATTAAGAAGAACATGACCTTTCAATGGGGTGAAGGTCAACAGAAAGCTTTCGAGATTTTGAAATATAAACTAACCCATGCTCCTTTGCTGATGTTGCCTGACTTTTCTAAAACATTCGAGATCGAGTGTGATGCCTCTGGTATAGGCATAGGTGCTGTTTTGATGCAAGAGAAGAGGCCAATCGCTTTATTTAGCGAAAAGTTGAGTGGGGCTGCCTTGAACTATCCCACGTATGACAAAGAGCTTTATGCTCTTGTTCGAGCTTTAGAAACATGGCAGCACTACCTCTGGCCTAAGGAGTTCGTGATCCACACCGATCATGAATCCTTGAAGTACTTGAAGGCACAACATAAGCTGAACAAACGACATGCTCGATGGGTAGAGTTCATCGAATCCTTCCCCTACGTGATCCTCTACAAGCAAGGTAAGGAGAATGTGGTTGCGGATGCCCTTTCTCGCAGGTATGCTTTGATTTCATCTCTTGATGCTCGATTCATTGGGTTTGAGCATATCAAAGAGTTGTATGTCAATGACCCTAATTTTGGTGAGATCTATGCGGCTTGTGAGAAGCATGGAGAGGGAAAATATTATCGAGCTGATGGTTATTTGTTTCGCGCCAACCAACTTTGTGTGCCTTATGCTTCAATTCGTGAGTTGTTGGTCAGAGAGGCTCATGGTGGAGGCCTTATGGCTCATTTTGGGGTATCCAAGACTTTGGATTGTCTCCAGGAACATTTCTACTGGCCACATATGAGGAGTGACGTGGAGAAGGTGTGTGCGCGGTGCCTTAAATGTCGCCAAGCCAAGTCAAAAGTTCAGCCAAACGGGTTATATCTTCCTCTCCCTATTCCTACTGCTCCTTGGATTGATATTTCTATGGATTTCGTCCTTGGATTACCTAGGACTAGGAATGGTAGAGATTCTGTGTTTGTCGTGGTTGATCGATTTTCAAAGATGGCACACTTTATCCCATGTCACAAAACTGATGATGCATCTAGCGTAGCTGAACTGTTCTTTCGAGAAATTGTTAGGTTGCATGGTATGCCTCGTACTATAGTCTCTGATCGTGATGTCAAGTTCTTGAGCTACTTCTGAAAAACTTTATGGAGTAAGCTTGGTACTAAGTTGTTGTTTTCTACTACTTGCCACCCTCAAACGGATGGTCAAACTGAAGTAGTTAATAGGACTTTGTCTCAATGCTTAGGGCTGTCATTAAGAGTAACATCAAGTCTTGGGAGGAATGCTTACCTCATGTAGAGTTTGCATATAATAGGGCTGTTCATGCTACCACTAAGTTTTCACCATTTGAGATTGTGTATGGGTTTAATCCTTTAACCCCATTGGATTTGTCTCCATTACCTGTCAATGAGCGTGTGAATTTAGATGGAGCGAAGAAAGCAGAATTTGTTCGAGGTTTACATGAGAAGGCGCGGCTGAACATAGAGAGACGAACGGAGCAGATTCTGAAGAACGTGAACAAGCATCGACGTCCGCAACGATTCGAGCCAGGAGATTGGGTCTGGGTTCACATGAGGAAGGAACGTTTCCCCCAACAACGACGTTCTAAGTTGCTGCCTCGTGGCGATGGTCCCTTTCAAGTCCTCACCCGCATCAATGACAATGCTTACAAGATTGATCTGCCGAGCGAGTATGGTGTTAGTGCTACGTTCAATGTTGCTGACTTAGCTCCTTTCCTTGATGATGACTTAGATTTGAGGGAAAATCCTTTTCAAGTGGAGGGGGATGATGAGGACATCAACACCAAGGCGATCACAAGTCCAACTTTGGTGCAAGAGGAACGTGGTCCAATCACTAGAAGTCAAGCCAAGGCATTCAAAGGTCGACTTCAAGCTTATTTGGCAGAGCATTTTCCATCTTTGGAGTCGAATTCGTTCATGGGCCAGGAGGTCAATGTCATCCACGTCCAAGATGAGAAAGAAGGACATTCCCAAGTTGGCCACATATGGAAAGGCAAAGGAAAGGGGAGAAAGAAGGACATTCTTGATGCCCAAGTTGGCCAAACATGGAAAGGCAAAGGAATGGGGAGAAAGAAGGACATTCTTTATGCCCAAGTTGGCCAAACATGGAAAGGGAATAATTAGTGGCTAAGAATCTTCCATTAGCATTAAAAACAATATGTTAGAATATTTTGGATATTTGTTTCCTTCTTTAACTCTTATTAGTTTCCTTCTTAATTTTGTAACCTCTATAAATAGAGGATGTTATGCCTACGGGCAAAGCAACCTTTGATCAATGAAAAACCCTTATTTGAGATTTCATTCTTGAAACTCTTTTATCCTTCTTAGTCCGTTCGTGGAATCGAGCCGTCTAGAAGAACCGACGTTATCAACTAGCTCATCACCCTAGTTGTGGAGTCACTTCGTATACTTGGCCCTCTGCCCAATTGTGGCTTTGGTTTGAGTTATTTTCCGCCCCTTTTGCTCTTTGTTTTGCTAATCGATCTTTGCTGCGTATTCTGATTGTTTAAGTCCAGGAGTTAGAGCCTCGGCTTATATCACTATCACACCTAGTGAAGTGTACTACAACAATGCGCATGTTAGCATATGGTGTGACGGCAGGCAACGTTGATGAGTATATAGGGGAGACCACTATAACAAAATGTGTCAAAAGATTTGTAAAAGCTGTCATTGCTACTTTTTGAAATGAATAATTGAGGAGGCCAAATGCTGAAGATATAAAAAAATTGTTTCATGTAGGTCAGCAACGAGGTTTTCTAGGTATATTAGGCAGTATTGACTGTATGCACTGGGAATGGACAAATTGTCTTGTTGCATGGCAAGGTCAATATGCTAGAGGAGATTATAGAACTCCTACTGTTATGTTGGAAGCTGTAGCTTCACAAGATCTATGGATTTGACATGCTTTTTTTGGTCTTCCAGGTACATTGAATGATATTAACGTATTAGATCGCTCCCCAGTTTTTCATGAGGTACTAGAAGGGAGAGCACCAGAACTTAACTATTATGTCAATGGAAAAATTTACAACTTGGGCTACTACCTCACTAATGGAATCTATCCAAACTGGACAACCTTTGTTAAGTCAATCCCGCTGCCAGATGGACCGAAACATAAATTATTTGCTAGGGATGGCTATACGGTCTGGTCCGGTTAAATTGGCCCGAATTGATCCGGTCCCGGTCCAGTCTTTTCGGGAATATAAGGACCAAAGATTGGATTGGATACAATCCGGTCTTGACCCGGTCCGGTCCCAATTTGGTCTTGATTTTAGATTGAGCTTGTGGGGATTTGAGTGGCCTGAGGCCTCAAAGGGTGAGGAGTTGGTTAAGTTTTGGGTGTTGGGATCTCTTATCCGGTCTTTATCCGGTTCTCAATCCGGTCCCAAACGGTTTTTTACCTCAAATCTAAAACCGAATATGAGATTGGATTGTTTGCTATCCGGTCCAGGTCCAGTCTTGGTCTGGTTTATACGGTCCGGTTTCGGGTAAAACCAAACAGTCTGGACCAAATAGCCAGCCCTATTATTTGCTAAGAAGAAAAAGTCAGCCAGAAAAGATGTCGTGAGAGCATTTGGGGTGTTGCAATCACGATTCGCCATCGTTAGTAACTCGACACGGGTATGGTGCAAGAAGACAACCGGGGAAATAACGAAAGCATGTGTAATCATGCATAACTTTTCTTTTGACGAAAATGTAATCATGCATAACTTGATTGTAAAAGATGAGCGAGATTCATATCTCCACCATTTTGATTTTACATATGATGGGGTGAATTTCAATGTATCCATGCCTATAGTTTCTCAAACTCGGTTGCCAGAGTATATTTTGATTTTACATATGATGGGGTGAATTTCAATGTATCCATGCCTATAGTTTCTCAAAATCGGTTGCCAGAGTATGAGGAGTATCTCTGGAATCATTTGAGAATTCGTGATAGGTCCAAAAATCATCAACTTCAAGCAAATATAGTTGACGAGAATTGGAATAGATTTGAAGGAGAGGAAGATGACGAGTAATCTAGTATTTTTTTTAATTTCATTTTGAATTTTTTGTATTTCGTTTTGCACCTCTCTCTGCACATTGCGAGCTTCAACCGTCGTGGGCTTCGACCAGTCGACGATCTACTACAGTAGCGGAAATAGAGCTCCACCTCCGCATAGAAATATCACAATCCCAAAAAAAAACCATAAATATTTCAATCTGTAAACTAATCATGTCGAAGTTGGCTCGCTCGCTGCAATTGAGCTGTTCTTCGCCGCAACCTAGGAAACGCGAAACAAAGAATCTTCATTGATGGTAGTAGCGACTGTCGTGGCACCATCGATGACAGAGACGGAGGAAGAAACCACCCCATACCACCAATTCATTCATGATTTATAAAAAAATGACTAATCAATTCTAATGATGCCGGCTCCGATGAAACTCAACAATTAATGCGCAGAAGAAGCCACAGATTTGATTTGGTTATTGATTTCCATTTGCATTGGTTATTGATTTCCCCGATATTGACGAAGCCACAGATTCGACATTTGCTTCTCTTAACTTCTGCTTCAACTTCTTGTTTGATAACACCATTGTTCGATTGGGGGCCGGGGGGGGGGGGGAGCAAAAATCCTAGACTCAATTACAGGGTTTTCCCTTTTTTTTGGTTCATGATCTGTGGGGATTAGTGGGTTATCCGGATCCGTTTGTTGACGGGGACGCCAGACATAATCCCCCCGTTTAACCTGCAGGGATGGGGACGGGGAAATCCATCAGCTTTGACGGGCGGGGATCGGGAGGTAGGTATCTGTCCCCCGATCCGCTTCGATGCCATCCCTATCAGCAAGTGGTGAGAGATTAATTAAAATGGGTTGGACGGAAACATTGGGAACGGGAGGGTTATTCATGCACATGTGAATTACAAGTGGGGAGCATAACGGGAGGAGTTGTATGGTTTGGTTCTGCTACGGGAGGAGTTGTATGGTTTGGTCCATTAGCTTTATGTTTAGATTGATGTATGCTTTCCAGGTTCGTAATGGCGACTCAATCTATTGTCAGTAGTTTAAGGGGTAAATTCTACGCCTTAGGTATTTTTATGCGTAAATTCTAGATCACTCCTCCCTCAAAATGAAGGAACTTTAACCTTCAACCCCCTCATGTCATCATCTCTATGTTGGGAAACTCTTCTTCCTCGTCGAACTCGTAAGAGTTTGAGGTTGAGCAAGGTCTCCTCTGCCTCAACCTCTTCCTCGTAAGGCCTTCAACTTGAGGGATCCTCAAAGCTTGATACTGACCACCATTACCTAGAATTTGAGTTTGCCTCCCACGTGGTGGCGATTGTGCTCCTCCTCATCATTATTGTGGAGGTTAATGGCTTTAGCCATCTCATCGAGGCGAGTATGAAGCTGGTCACGTTGAGTTCACATCATGTGTGTAAGATGTCAAACTAGGGCTTCCATGGTGGCTCGTGGAATGCCCTCCATGTTTTGAATCTCCATTGCCTCGTCTTGGACCTTATGCGTGTCAACTTCCTTTCCCGACATGATGTTCAAACTCAAAACAAGTAATATCCATCAATGCTTAAGTTTTAGAAGAATGGTACAAAGAAATGACCTCACCAAAGCACTCCCTCACGCGTTTGAGGATCACTCTTTTTCTTACCACTCGTGTTTCACTCAAGACAATTGGCTTTTATCCTTTATTGAACTCACGAAGCTTCTTTCCACTCTCACTTTTGAACCCGTGGCAAGGTTTTGATTAATAACCCACAAGACTTGACCAAGAGTTTACAAGAGTCAATCAAGAACCCCAAGATTCAACCCAAACCCTAGCAAGCTTTTGAAAAAGAACTAACAAGACTTGACCAAGACTTAACAAAACTCGATCATGAAACAAACTTGCGTGATCTGGCCTTTGTTCTTGTCTTTTGCGAGCTATTCTTTGATCTTTTGTGCACGTGTTTCTTTTCTTTTCTCTTTTTTTTGTTGGTATTTTCTAGAATGAATTTTTCAACATATGCACGTTACTATCACTCAGGAACAACATAGTGGACTTGGTGTGCGATTTGTAGGTCGGCGTAGTAATAGGATAGCCCACTTGGTGGCTAGAAAGGCCCTTCAATTGTACCAACCTACGAATCGCTTTTTTTATTTTATGGCCTTGTAAAAAAAAACAGTCAATAACAAAATTAAACAACTCTAGAAATGAAAAACAAAACCGTCTTGTGATGTTTAAGAACACAAAACCTGTTTGGTAGATTTTTGCACAAGATAGGTTGATAGGTATGCCACTGTATTTGAACCAGAGCTCTGATATCACATGGTATAAGCAGAGACTCCTACTATTGGACTTAAGCAAGCATAATGCGAATCAACACATGGTTAGTAACACAACGTACACAAACGGGATGGAAAAACAACTCAAACCTAAATCACAATTGGGTAGATACGAAATGACGCCACAACTAGGGTGATTTTCTATTTGATAAGTCGGGGACTTTTTGCTGGTTCGATTACATGAACAAAGTAAGAAAGAATTGAAAAGTTCGAATATGAACACTCAAAAATTAGTGTTTCGATTGGAAAAGCCTGACTAGCCATTATGCAAATCCTACTCTATTTATAGAGGTTACAAAACAATGAATCTGACCACAATTTAAGCAAAAATCCGACTCCTATAGTTGGTAGAATCCAAATGCGAAAAGGTAAAGGAAACAAGGTAGGAATCCGCCCCAAAAGGTTCCATTCACACCTTGTGTTTACATCAAAGATGCTTAACCCTCAAGTAATCTCATTCCTTTCTTAAGCTGGTCTCTTCTTCTTGGATGTAGATGATGGTGATCTCTTGGCCCACGAATAATTTAGGGTCCAATGATGCAAACTCTTAGCCAAATACGCTTGTAGTTGTGCTTTCAATGCTTTGCTTGGCTTCGAGTGATTGAACTTTCACTTAGAGCAGTCTCCTCTCGCCCTCATCATATTTTGATGATAGGACGGATGATAGGATGGTTACACATGACCTTCTTAATCTTCTTGAGAACTCAACTTTATGTAATGATACAAACATGGTGGTGGGGAGATGACCATGTATGTTGAACGTTTAGGGCCCTTTGGGAGGAAGCTTGCAATAGATTTTGCATAGAAACAACAACCAGATACTTGATGTTATTTGCATTGAAGTATGTTTCTATTAGGGTAAACACAATTTATTAGCCAAATGTTCATTTCCTGTTACTAGTTTTGTTAGTAATATTGAGTTGGCAACATGATACTCATTTGGACGAGACACGTGGAGGTCAACATCATAAATTTTTAGTATTTTCACTTAGAAAAGAGTTACAAAAGTACTAACGGTAACAGACAAATGGTTAATATTTTGATGCATTACAAAAGATTTATCTAATATTTTGTATTTCAAAAGGTTAATCTAATAATTTAAAAAGTTTGAAAGGTTTGGCTAATAAAATGTATTTACCTATCTATGTATTACAATATTTAAGAAACTAACATGTATACTTAATATGTAGATAAGTAGTGAAAATGGTTTGGCATTGATTCACCAAGTCATCGTAATTTGGCTATTTGAATCATTAGCTAAACTGCTACTTGTTCTTGTTGTGAATATATAATTGGAGTTTTTTGTGAACTTGTACATACCAAAAGAAAAAATAGATTGCAACACAAAATGCTTAGTGACTTGGATTCGTGAATTACAACTTACGATTGCATAATACATTTGATTTGAATCATAAAACTTGTGAGTTAATTGATACTTTTTATGCTTACTATTAAATTGAATTATTTTATGTCACTTTACTTTGATTATCGAGTATTATACCAAGAAGAATAAAGAATCATATGATTCCACAAGTATTAGAAACATTGATCACTAGTGATTTGTTGTCAGTAGAGTAAGAAGATCCATCTTCTAGGAACAAAGATTTGGATACTGATAAGCTAGATCGAGCATTAGAAGAGAAAGGTTTGTTGGTGAACCAATTATGTATGATATGGATTATAATATAATAATAAATGATAATGATTCTTATTTATTTTCTCTTCTATTTAGTTGGTGATGAAGAAGATGAAGGGGACGAGTTCTAGAATGTAGACTTCTCTACGTTTGGTGTTGTTTAGAAGTTACTGAACGTTGTAGTAGTTTCTATTTGGGTTTGGTAGTTGTGAACTTGTGATTTGTAAACTTTGTTTGGTTGTTTTGTTGTTTGTACTTTGTGATCGTTTCTAAACATCAGTTTGGACGATTATGTAGTATATTCGATATTGTAATGTTGTATTTTGTTGACTGTTATGTCACTTATGCCTATTTAGCATATTCATGTTTGTTATCTAGTATATTCCAGTTTTATCCATGTATTACTCCGAAATGGTACCCTAATTTTGCCGATACGATCTTTTAAAAATAATATTTTTATTATTACAAAAATGATATTTTTGTAGGGTTAAACCACAATCATATTACAAAATACTCTACCACAAACAAGTATGATATGACCTTCCTGTATTGTTTCACGAACCATAATTTTTTCGCTCCCTCTTTCCCTATCGGAGAAGGCATCATTTTCACCGTGTACCAACCACCGGCGCCCAACATATTCTTTCCAAAATCATGCATTGCAGGTTGCTGATACGGGTAGGGTGGTGTCACTCGAAGCAGCCCGCTATATGTTTTTCAAGAGGACCAAGACTATCCATTGATTTACTTAGCCTACACTTGTATTCTAATCCGAAATGGAACATCAAATTGATCCACCGTTATCAACGAGGGTGCTAAACGGGAAAAGAGAGCACGGAAGGGAGTATATTTTACAATTACAGGTGTTCACTGCAGCAGACAATTCAAAAGAAAAGGATCCACTACAACGTACTACTGTACAGTAATATCTGAGGTGACTGCCACTTCAATGTCCCTCACCAACAGCAAAAGGAGAAATAGAACAACAAAAAGAGAAAGAAGATTGGTATTAAGCAATAAATAAATAAAGCATTTCTAAGGTTAGGCCAGGTAATTGTATAGTTGGGGGTTGTTCTTGTCCCTCTCTAAGTACTCCCGGTCGATCAGGCTCTCTATTCTCTTCTTCAAGTCCGCCGGCTTGATTGGGAACTTCAGCTGTTCCATAACATAGCAGCAGCAGTAGACAACATGTTCATTACAGATCACCGGTTCAACAAGAAAGTGTGAGCCCACTTTTTAATCCAGAAATTACTTACCTGTTGGAAAAGTTCAGTGATAAGGAGAGTGTGACTCAACAACTTCCTCGTTTTCATTATCCGAACAATTGCAGCATCAACCTGGAGTAGGCAAATCCACACTGATGTGAGTATGGGTGTATCAACCCAAACGCCCCATCTCATATATCAATGGAGGTTTATTGATTTACCTGGTATTGACGATCCTGAAATACTCTTTCAGTGGTACTTGTGTTCTCCTCCACGGTTTCCTTCATTTGGATAGCATTAACCTGCAATCACACCACCATTAACTCTCAGCCTAAACGCCCTCACGCACTAACCAATTTCAGCAGGCAGGTGGTAAGGCAACCATTTGTCGCAACTCAAAATACCTTTATGCGGTAAAGTGGGGCAGTGAATGTCTCATTGAACATAAACGAATCACCATCTTCAACATCCCTTCCTTTCGGTGTCTGGCAAAAAAAGGGTCAGATTAATAAAAATTAATGTCAAGAAACAGCAATAACTATCTGGTGGTGCAGAAGATAAGACAACCCACACACCTTTTGCAGTACCCGAACTTTCCCACATGCGAGGGATTGGAGGGTCCTCCTTAATTCTTTATCCTCTATACCGGTAGCATCTTTGATATCTTGAAAGCTGAGATTTTGTGCATCATTGAACAGCATCAAAACCACAGTCTGCAACTCCGAGCACAAAAGATATCAGAGTGAATTCACAGATCAATTGTTCCAGCTTGACATCAGGTATCGACTCAAACACAAACAGCTAATCTCTCTAACCAGGAGAACTGACCTGAAACAGAGATACTGCAAGCTCTTTTTTCCCCTTTGGAAACTCGGCTTTCAATACACAATGACCTAAGGAATTCTGCCACATTAATCGCCTCCCGCTGTGTTTGCTCAGGTAAAATTCCTTGAAAATATCCTGTGCCATGAAAGAAATATGAGCAGTCAAAATCCCACTTACGAGCATGACTATGCACCTTCAACAATAATTGGTCAGGCAAGTGAAACATCAAACCTGGTAGACATTCAGTTCGTGAGGAAGCCTGACATCCATTGGCGGGTACGTGGGCCAGTAACTGCACCAACAAAAATATTTTGAGCATTAATAAAGCGAGTATAAAGAATTCTGCATAGATTCCATGAAGACACAATCCAACCTACCCAGTTGTTAAGACGTGGACACTCATCTCGATTCCTGATGGAAGTTTCGTTCTTGCTTGAGACGACTGTTTGAAAGACTCATTGATTTCCTTAGATAGCTCAATATCCTGCACAATCGATAGAGAGATGCTGAGGCTATCAGGGTTGGATAGTGAATAGAAAGGCTCCAAGTCTAAGAGCTTAAATATGCACAAGCTTCAAGAAGCTTCATAGTGCAATTTAGTTCCTCACTGAAAAAGTCTTGCTAATAGCCTAATACACGAGGTCGCAGAAGAGTGACATAAGACAAAAAAAAGTCACAAAAATTATGATATCCCTTCATCGGAAAGGAAAAAAGAAAGGAAGAAAACCACAATGGCAGATTAATGCAATGTGTATACCTTGAACATCCCTTCAAGCTTATTAGTGAATTGGCTCCCGCACTCAGTTTTGAGCTGCACTAGTAAGTGAAGATTGTTAATATCAATGGGCAGTAGATATCCAATGAAATGCAGCAAGATGCAACAATTGCATACCTTAGATATCATAGATTTCTCAGCATCAATGGACGCACTTTTCCCCAACAATAGTCGTTTTGCAAGATCCTTCTTGTAAAATGCTTCAAAAACGTCTTTCCCCTGGATGAACCTAAACAAAACTAAAACTTTATCAAGTATACCCTCCAACTCCTCTTCAGAAGTACCCTTATTCCCGGCACGAAGCTTCTCATCCAAAAACTTAGCAATCAGCTCTGCTGGACGGTTCTGCGGGTAGGAACTTTGGATGGTTAGTCAGGAAATTGGAAGTAGGTCAAGTTATAAACAGCTATAGCTACCATATAATCAAACAGTGAAAAGAAGTAGATAAATACAGAAAATCAATGGCAATAAGAACAGCAAGAACTGGTAAATATCTATCATGATTGCACACAAAATTAAATAAAAAAATTTAACCTAATTTGGAGACCAAAGAATTTCATCCATTAATTATGACTGCCATCAATCCATGTGCACAAGGCAACAAGAAGGGCATATCAACCTGGCGAAGATTAATCAGATGCTCAAAAGCATCCTTGATGGTATTGCAAAATGCTTCATTCTTGGCAAAGCTTTCTTCCAATATTCGGTCCAGAGACACCTTAAATTCTAATAGAGATGGAACCATGTCCTTGTCCTTCTCTTCATCCATAACGATGGTCTGCCCAGTTTTCCTAACATATGAACTAAGGGCCTGCCTTAATGATTCAAGGGCATTGACCCTCAAGAACAAGGAGTACATCCTCTGGAGATCTTCAATTCTATGCCCATCCATCAGCATCATGAAACCCTGCTAAATGGCGAAATATTGATTACTGACGGCACAAAGACACCCAGCACACATTACCAAGATAAAACTTCAAATATAGCAGCACCTTATCAAGAATAGCGGATATATGCCGCTCAAGAAGCTGCCTCTCCGCAGTTGCTATTAGAGGCTTCCTAGTGCTTGCATCAAGGTAAAGTAAGCATCTTTCATGCTCCTCATGCAACCTTATCTGCAGGAATGCACAGCTTATAATGAACCTGCAGAAAATCCCAAAGCCACACCACCAATACACCTGGATATTTTATTAATAAAAAAACTGAAGTACCTCGACGTGCTTCAAGTAATCTGGAACATCTGATTGCTGCATGTACTTCATGCCTTCAGTAGCATAAAATTCAGAAGTGCATTCAAGGAAAGGTCTCTCGAAGCTCTCTGGATATATTCCAAGAGCTGTAAACATCTTCAAAAGATGGTTGAGCAGTGTCCTATCAACTGCTTCACCTAATCTGACAGACCAAAAATAGACGTGTAAGCCCAAATTTGATTTTTCACCAAAATCAAAATCCCATATCTAATAAAGTTAACAGATCAACATCAATCCATAGACTAACAATGCAGCAGCTTTAATATTTGACAAAGCTTCATGATCCAATATTATGTACTCCTGATTGTTCAAACATGAAGATTGCAAACTACAGGTGTAAGACTAATGCGTCAACCACTTTGAAAATTCATAAAAGCAAGCAATAGCATATCACTCGTATTCCTTAATTATATGTAGTTTCACTGACATTTCATTGGACCCACCATAGATTTGGGTGAAGAGTTATCTAATCCATAGGAGGAAACATGGCAAATTAGCAGAGAGACACAACAGACAGATAACCAGTTCACATTCAACTTAGTTGACAGCTGCCAATCTCAAAACACATGAAAAAGAAAAACTTGAAGTACCGTTCTCTTTGAATCATCTGCAGAAGGCCGTTTACTGTTTTGTTCTCAACTTCAGGAGATGATGAAAGATGTCGTCGGAAAAGTTGCAATCCCATATCCCATAGAGACCGCACATTGGGGGTTTGTTTAACATATGTTCTATCCAGATACAGCGCAATCCCCCGAATCATCAGCATCTGGTCACAGAAGTCCTGCCAGCATCTCTCAACGAGTGATAAAAAGACTAGCAAATCTGGGCTTTGGCCAACCAAGGATTGTAGGGCTGCAGAAATGTGTGCTTCACACTCCTTTTCAATACGCTGATATAAACTTCCCCCCATCTTGTGCAGACAAAGATCATTGACAGCCTGCAAATCAAGACATCAAATTAACATTAACCAAAAAAAGGTAATCATGACAACTTACATATATTTATTAACAAAAGAATAAGCATGTAGGATCCTGCACCTGATAAAGTTTCTCCAGTTCACAAGAAGTTGGTTGCTTTAAGAATATAGCTTTAATTGCTGACTGCAGCATCGCCCATGTATCCTCCTCGAAGTTGGAAGGCAATGTGGGTTTAGCTTCATTATGGCAATAAAATACAAAATTCAACCATGAGACATGAATTAGAAGGCTGTCTGCCAAGTGTTTTGTATTAGAGACTGTACAGACATAAGAACTGTACAGGCATAAGAGACCCTCAAATTGAATATCTATCACATTATAACTTCTTTGAAAATACAATTAGCAGAGCTAACAATTGCCACTAAGATGCCTAATGCCTGTTCTTGTCAGTAAACCCAATCCACTGTCTCTATGCGCATATAACATAGCAAATTAAAACTAAGGAGACAAACCAGTCCTAAGCCACTCATACTACTGTGAGCTAACAGCTATAAATGAAGTAAATACATGAAAAGTTGACATGGGGAGAAAAATAATACCCCAAGCTAGGTTCATTTCCACATTTAATCACATCAATGAACTATGCCAACGCCAGGCTCTATTGCAACAAAAACCAAAGTATAACAAATGGAAACTCCGCTCAAGGAAGAGTAGCTTTCCCTTTGACATCTCATGCATAACAAAGTATCTAAAACCTAACAGCAGACAGTCCTAAATGACACGAAGTTGCACAGTTTAACAAAACCCTAACTGAAACGAAGTTTAGACTATGCTGAATTAACTGAGCAGCAAGCCCAAATGAACGATACACAAACCAATGACTTGGCAGTATCGGTAAGGAAGGAATGCTGCCGGCACGGATCCGTAGAAGAAAGCAAAGATCAGCCTTTCAGCATTTTGCCCAGGTCAATTCCCGAGTCCAAACACAAGCAATCAGCTAATCGAACTATCTCTCCAAAGGAAGGAGCAAAAACCCTTAATTAATTGTACACCGAAAGAAGAGATTACCCCATTTTCCGCCTCGAATTGCGACACGAAAAAAGTAAGGGGGGCGAATTTGTACCTTTAAGGAGCTTGATGACAAGCTTCTTGGCCGGCTGGGGAGGGATGGCCTTTTTGCGTGACAAATTAGCGGCGGTGGGAGGAACGGCGTCAACGAGCTTAGGCTCATCGTCGAGGGACATGGAGGAAGGCTCGAAGAGGATATCGTTATCGTCGGAATTAGGAGCGGTGAAGTGGTGGAGGCCGTTTTTGTTGGAGGAGGGATCAAGAGGGGAGCAGGCGGAGACGGCCTGAGACTTAGCCTTCTTCATCGGCGGGAAACTGGAGGAGCCGGCGGCGGTGGAGAAGGTGGTGGTGGGAGGAGCAGCAGCAGTGGCAGAGCGTTTGGTGGGGAGAGACATTAACAAAAACAGTGATCTCTCAGTGAGGGCATTGTAAGAGTTTTAGAAAAATAAAAATCCAAAAGATAAGTGAAAAGGTTTTTTAAGAAATTATAAGGAAGACAGACACTGCTGGAGCCTGCAGAAATGAAGTTTTCAGAAACATCCCACCAAAAAAATTGTTTTCAGAAACAAATAGAAAGAGAGGGACACAAAAGACCGGACCGCAGCGTTTCTTCCCTCTCTATTACTTTGCCCTCGACTCTAGGGGTGGGCATTCGGTCGGTTCGGTTTGAACCGAACCGAACAGACCTATACCGGATTTCCGATTCCAGCCATGAGGGCAACCGAATTCGAACCGAATTATAATTCGGTTCGGTCTGTCCGAACCGAGTTATAAATCGGTTCGATTCGTTTTCCCCTCCAAAACCGGATTTGTCGGCTGCGTGCGTTTCCCCTTCTGACTCCTGCGTTTTGGTGCCTGCTGCTTGGTAAAATGCCAAAACGGATCAGGCGTTTACCCTTCTCACTTATCCTTGATCTCATCAAATCCTCTCTCCCTCTCCAACCAACTGACGAGGCGGCGACCGACGATACTCTCCCCCCTCTCTCTCCCCTCCAACCAGCTGATGCCTGACGAGGCGGCGGCGACCGGCGAGCACAACGCAGCTACCGCGACGGAAGAAGGTAGATCTCTTCTCTGTCTTCTGCCGTGAATCTTTAAGGGTTCAAAACGGAAGAAGGTAGATCGACGGACGAAGGCAGGCGGCAGCGGCGATTAACGAAGGCAGGCGGCAGCAGCGATTGACGACGGCGCGGTGACGACTTCGACGACGAAGGTTCGCATGATTTCAGATCCAAGCATGCATATTTTTTTTGGTAGCATCGTTTCCGTTTCTATTCAGGTGGAGAAGACACTAGCTCCGGCCGTCGGCAGAGAAGAGAAAGTCGGCTGGTCAGTTGGTGGAGTTGGGAGAGGAGGTGGAGCCGCCAAGGGAGAAAGGGGAAGGGACAAGAGGGTTTTCTTTCTTCCCTCGTTAGGGTTAATGGATATCAGGGAGCTTTTGGGTGGGCTATGAGTGTGAGGGGAAGAGATTTGGGCTTAGACTTGAGTGTGGAGAGGGTTGGAGCTTAGCTAGGCTTTTAGGGGATTAGGCAATGGGCTGAAGTTTGGGGACAGGTGGGCTTGAGTGAGGGGGCAGTTTTGGGCTGTGAAATGAGCCTTGATATTTGTAAGAAGAGTATATTTTCGGTTTGTCGGTTCGGAATTCGGAAATCCGGTTCGGTCGATAAGAACCTGGTTTCCGAATTACACCTATTTCTCTTCCGAATTCCGAACCGAATAAGAGTATTTCGGTTTCGGTTCGGTTTGAAATCGGTTCGGTCCGGTTCGGTTCGGGTTCACCGAACCGGATGCCCACCCCTACTCGACTCGGTATCGGTTATCATGTCTGAACCAGAATTGGTGGCTTAAGGTTACACTTAGGGTGGAACTTAGGGTGGAAATTGGGGTGGGTGTGGTTACCCGCCCCACATTTGTGGATACTCACACCCACAAATCTACAATTATGCTACCCACAATCCGCACCTCAGTGGTTAGTGGGTAACCATTACCCACAGCGGGTTGGTGCGGGTTGGGTGTGGTTACCTGCAAAAATCCATCTTTGCAAGCATAGAGTTGAGGCCGTCACTGACGTATTTGTTGTTCGCAGCTAGTCTATATTGATATACAATTGTGTTGTTCGTGGAGATACAACTTTTGTATATCGATCTTAGTCAACGTGGAGATTTTTTCTTTTCGAGTTTGGTATTCAACTTTTGTGTCGGGGAGCTGTGATTTCATATTTCACCGAATATGACAATTAAATATAATCTTGTATTTTCTTTCACACAAAAGTAAAAACACGCAGATAAAAGTTACTAAAGTTTTTTTTTTTTTTTTGATGAAGCGGTAGGGATTTCATTTCATCAAAAAAGGAACCAAGTACACTGCTGGCAACAGCTCTGCCAGCTGAGCAGTAGGGAGAACAAGCCCTGGAACACTCAAAAACCAAACTAATCACTCAAAAGAATAAACACACAACTGAAGACTCAACCACAACTCTAATATCTCCTTGAACCCTCTGAACTAAAGTTACTAAAGTTGTCCACTTGTAATGAATCGATTATTCTCCACTCTCTCGATTATAGTGTTTTATAAACCAAAAAATTCTCACATAAAACTGATTAGGTTCATATTTGATTTTGGTGGCTAATTTAATTTTTAGCCTCCCACTTTTCACATACTACTATATTATAAAGTCAATTTAGTAAGTAAATATAATTAGTGTGGTTATTGTGGATTTTTTGGGTTAACCACGGTGGATAGTGGGTAACCACTAACCACAAAAATTATTATTTTACTACCCACAACTTGTGGGTATGGTTACCCACAATGAGTGAGGGTTGGTGCGGTTTGCGGGTTATCCACAACCCGCAACCCAAACTTCCACCCCTATGTTACACCGATAACTGATTAATCAATAAAAAATTGATTTTCAGTAAATTAATTTAGCTAATTACTAACCTGGTCCAACACAGGCTGAGCCAAAAGCTTAGTCGAGAGCCCAGCTGAGCTACTCATAACAAGCCTAGCACTATGGCCCACTCATGTGCTTTGTTTGACTGCCCTTGTACTATTACCCTAGGTGTATGTAGCAAAGGGTATAAAGGAGCATGTAAGGATGTCGACCATAACTAAGTACAATCAATAAGAATTCAACCCGAAGAGCAAAGCTCTCTCCTAGACTAATCTCATCAATCGGGGATACAACGTAAATCGTTGTCTCATTCTATTGATTCTTCATAGTTTTCATAGTGTAAGAGTTGTAATTCTGATCCACATCGAAGCAACAGTATGACTAGTGGTGATTCAAGCCTTAAGATGCCAACATCGTTGAAGTCAATAAGTTCAGGCTCGTGATACAAAGATATTGATGTGCACAGTCCCTACTTCATCACCAATTCTACAGGTTAGGCTACCTTCACGTAGTAGTATGTTAACTCCTCAAATTACAGCGAATGGATCCTTGAGATAAAGGATGCCTTGGTCACTAAGTTAAAAATTGGGTTTTGTCAACGAAACAATCTCTTGCACATAAGGCAACACACAACTGTCGCATGCGTGGGTAAGTTGTGATTCCCTCGTGAAGGGCTGGTTGCGGACAACCATGGACGTCGAGCTGCGCAACAGCGTTATATATGTAATTAACATCCGCAGAGGAGATTAGGAAAGGTCTTCGAGATTGTTTTAGCAAAGGGAATTTGACGTGAGTGTATGAACTACGTAGGCACGTAAGCTTTCTCTAGCAAGAAAAAAGTCTTACTCTAGCTTCTATACCAAGCTAAGGAAAATCTGGGAGGAAACCCAATCTATATTGCAGCAGCCAATGTGTTCCAGTGGGCAACAAAGTTGTGATCAAAATGAAAGTTTGTGGCTTCTTGATGATGTGTAAGCTTTAGAATTTGTAAGGTCGAAGCGCACTCACATCTATCCTAACAAATCCAAGTATAACTATGCTAGAGATGTAGTAAAGTGGTTCGATCCTATTCCTTCGCTCCAAACTAATATCTAATCAACTTGAAAGGTTGGGGGTAGAACTAACCTAACCTAACTAACTAAACAACCAACCAAGTGGTTGGGGGACCACTAGAGATGAGATGGTGGTCTAGGGTTGATTCCCTCTAGCTATAGGTTGTGAAAGGTGATAATCTAATGGTATCTTGAGGTGTGGAGGTCACGAAGTGGGGATCAACTCAATGGTCATGCAATCGATCCTCTACAATGTATCCCACAAAGCAAAGTCGTAGTCATCTCGATCCTCTACAATGTACCATGCTATAGTATGAACTTAGCCACCTCCTAGTAGTCCTCAAGGAGAAACAACAGACGTTTACATTGACGAGCATCGAGATGATTACATTAATATATTGTTGTGTGTTGCATGTTTATGAAGGAATATATGTCATTTGGAGGAATTGATGGGCATGAATTGCATGGTTCTAGATGATTTTATTTTCGCCCACCAAGTGCTCAATAAAATTCCCAAACCACATAATTTATGCTTGTAACGATTTGATGAATGACAAATGAACTTCAATGCTTGTTAGACCCATAAAAGCATGTTTGACATGTTGTTTTGAATTTTGATTGGTTGGTGTAGGGTGTATGTCCCCTTTGCTCATCTAAGCTTACCTCTTTGATATAATTTTTTAGAAATCGATCCATGCCCTTAGCCTTACCTTAGTCATTTAGGTTGTTTATTGCCTTCGGGCATGGCAGTAAAACCCCTAGATTGACATGATATCAATAGAACCAATCAATCAAGATCATTAACTACCTAAACTTGAAATATATTAGCATTTCATCATTCATCATTCATCATTTCACCATAGTCCATTAAAACTCATTCTTAACTAAGGAAATGTCATTCACTATCACCTACACCACCTCTAAATTTACCTAACACATGCAAAATACGAAGGAAAAAAAATAAACTTTAAGGAGAAGAAAAGGCAAACTGATGAAGGGGTGCCTCCCAACTAGCGCATCTTTCACGCCTTATCGTCAGACGATTGATTTCAAGTATTTAGTTTAGCTCAAAACCTCCTTGAAGTTAAGGTTTTCAACGGAAAAGTGGATTCTCAAGTCTCGATCGATCTTCCGATCATTCGGTGAAGGCTCATGTAGACGAGAATACTTGAGTTGAGACACCTCCAATGAAACTTCTCTTCAACTCTTCTCTTGTTCTCTTTGCCTCAAACCAAATCAAGCATCCTCAAAGGGTCAGGGGATCTACCGAGAGGGATTGATGATGTCTTGGTCTCGTCTCGACAAAGATTTAATGCAAAAGGATATAATGCTAGGAGTCTCTCAAGGTTGAGTGACCTTCCATGTTCAAAGTAAATGACCTCTTTGGGAAGACTAACCCGGATTAACCCCAAATCATCTTCATACTATTCTTCAACCTCCTCTCTCTCTTCTTCATTCATGTCTTACCGAAGTTGAGTACCAAGACCATCTTCTTCACTTTCTTCTTCCTCCTTTTTACCCACATCAATGCTCTCTTCTATATTCATTTCTTTTTGTTGATCGGAGCTATGATGTTCCACCAATTAAGCTCTTCACTAGATTGGTTTTCACGATCCACTTGCTTGTCTACCTTTGAGACTTCTTCCTTTTCAACCACTTTCTTTTTTATTCATTGACTATGTCTAAAAGGTGACCTTGAGAGAGTCTCGAGCAAATTGTTCACGATCTCTATTCTTTGCTTCCAACCTCTTGAGCTTCTCTTGTTGTTCAATGAGGAAGTCTTGAAAAGAAAGGTCGGGAACTCCTAGAGTTGAAGTTGTCCCTTCAGACTCCACCTCTTTGGGTGTAGGGTGGCAATTCGCAGAAGGATTCTTTCCGCTTTATTGAAATGATTGTGTACAAGGACGATATGAACAAAGAACTGCTTGAATGGGCGGGCTCCCGAGTCTCTGCTGCTAACAGTCGTCCCCCAAACCCTCAGTTTATTTTTTCACAACAAAAACGTCAGATTCCAATTTCATTTGAACCGACATTCTTTTCAATCATCTTGCGCCTTTCCTCCTCCGCTTGACTTTCAACCCTTATGTAAAATCAATCTAGAGGAAAGTTAGGGGCACTAATATCTACATACTTGCTTTGTATTCCGAAGTGCTCCATGGCTAAGTCCACCATGGTTTTGGCCTTTGATGATGGAGTGGGATGAAATATATCTTCATTGTTGGAGTTTGAACTTTCTCCATTCTCCCTTGAACGAACAATGCAAGGTTCTCCAATCTCTTGATGGCGCTCTTGAGAAAGAGAAGACCTTGAATGTCTTGTGCCTTCCCTCCATCGGGGCAATTCTTCGGGCTCTGTTAGAAGGTTGGGTGA
Source organism: Linum tenue (assembly GCA_946122785.1). NCBI lineage: Eukaryota > Viridiplantae > Streptophyta > Magnoliopsida > Malpighiales > Linaceae > Linum > Linum tenue. The sequence goes on along the minus strand of CAMGYJ010000010.1, from coordinate 8,835,646 downwards.
GGGATTTAGAGTGATGCACAAATCCAAAGCGGATTGAGCCCTCTCATACTTCATCTTGAATTTTTTGAATTCGAGCTCCAAGAGGCTCTCCAAGAGCCCTCTCACACTCCATGTTGGATGAAGTTGATACCCTTGTGGCTATGGTTCTTAACCGTAGAGAGGGGTTGGTTTTTTGTATCCGGATCCTTGGGTTGCATCATCACTTGAAGCTCTAGAATAGCACCGGTAGTATCCCCATTGGTTGTGTGTGTTAATTGTTCGGATCCATATCTACACCTATCTATATTCACAAAAACAAAAAATAACATATGAAGACCTAGGCGCCTTTTTCAGAAGGTGCAATCTCACTCTAACTAATTGGATATTCTTTCCTTGGGCATCAAGATAAATACACACTAAAGGTATGCGATGAGAGAGTTCCTTTCCTACAAAATATCTTGGAGAACCTAATGGAAAGGCTTATAAATGAACTCACTTAACCAACATTTGAAGAAAAGTTTTGTATATGGGGTTACTCTAGTGGAAGAGTAACTCACTAGAACATGAATCGATCAGAAGCTCGAGGGAAGAGTAGTGGCTATAATGGTAGCTTAGGTGCAATTTTATCCCTTTGTCACTATTTCACAAAGCATTGGTAGCAACATCTCATTGTGATTATTGCTTTTGATTTCATTTATTGTATATGTTCATATGCGTGGATTGTAACTAGGGAACTCATGTGATTGAGTGCACGCCAAAGGCAATACATGGCTTGGTAGCCAAAATTTGTGAAAGGGTATTCATGATGGGCATGATTGGTTTGCTGACGTGTCACCCTATTCCATCTCCAAAAGGAGATGATCACTTGTAGAATATAGAAGCAAATTTACATGGTCCGCATACCAGGTTTGTATTCTCAAAGGTCTCTAACAACGACTTACTCAAGTGGTGCGGGACAAGTTCTATGGTTTAGAAGAAGAAAAAGATTGGGGATAATGAGGTTCCTCTGGGGTTGAATTTCCCCTTGGTTTCACAAAACAAAAGAGAAAACTGTACAGGAAAAGTAAATCTATTCTAAGGGTTGTTCAAGGACGTAGGAGGGTGAGGTGTTGCATAAGCAAGTATAACTATGCTAGGTTTGTAGTAAATGGAACGACCGTATTCCAAGGGAACCTTGGGCTTATTATTACTTCGCTCCGAACTACTATCTAATCATCTCGGAAGTTTGGGGGATAGGACTAACCTAAACTAACTACCAAAACACAACCAACCAATTTTTTATGATATTTTCGACTTTAGAACATATTCTTATTCATATATCAAGTGGTGAGGGACAAGTTATATGGTTTAGAAAAAATAATGGGGATGTTGAGGTTCCTCTGGGGTTGAATTTCCCCTTGGTTTCACAAAAGAAAAGAGAAAACAGTGTAGGAAAAGTAAATCTATTCTAAGGGTTATTGATAGATCGATAATTATACATGTTTTTACCCCTATTCTGAGGCCGTTTGCGACGAGGAATCTCGTGGTTTAAGCCGATTTCACGCTAGGTTGTGTGTTTATGTCATATTTCAGGTCCCGGCGTTGGAATCGAGGCGGAGAAACGAGTTCTGGGTCGAAAGGAGCAAGGTTGGGACGAATAGGGCTGAAGGAGCAAAATACCCGGTCAGGTGGCCAAATACCCGACCGGGTATTAACCAAGGTTGGGCGCCCGAGAAACAGAGAGGGGCCCGGGCACAGCAGTTAAATCCCCGGTCGGGGATTTTGGTGTTGGACCGGGTATTTCCCTCTTTAGTGAAACGGGGCGTTGCAGAGATACCCGGTCAGAACCCAAAATACCCGACCGGGTATTTTGACCGGGTATCGCGACCAGGCAGAGGATTTAAGAGAGAAGAAGGCCAACATTGAAGGGTTCCGAGTTTTTGAGAGAGAAACCGATACCTAGAGAGAGAAAGCGTCGAACCAGAGTTCTCAAGCGCCATAGATCGATCTTCAACACCATTGGAGCCCGTCTTGAGCTTGGAGAAGTGCGATTAAACGTCCAGAAGCAGGAATCCAACTTCACAGTATGATTTCCGTGTCTGAATCTGCTTTTGCTTCTTTCTCTATGGAGTAGTTTCCCCATTCATCTGGGTATGGAGAACCCTAGATTTGTATGCTAGGTCTGATTGTATGAACCCAAGTACAGTGTTTGTGAATTGATTATATTCGATTGAGGTTTGATTGATTGAATGACTTGAATCCTGATCAAATTCCTGTTGTTTCTGCTTTAACCTGGAATGAGAATATCTGCCTAGGTTGATAGAGTACCCTTAATCGAAGGTAGCGAATTGGTGACTTTAGTCGAGGAGCCAATTCGCTATTCTGTACCGAAGTCGATTCGGTAGTGGAGGTTTGGTTCATTAGGGCCTCAATCTGTTTACTCCGGTGGAGGTTAGTCGCCCGCTAGAGACTCAGATTGAGAGGGTCTGGAGACCTTTAGTCGAGACTTCAGGCTAATTGAGAACCTTCCGCAGTATAACTTTCATGAAAACTGAACTTGGTAAAATGCAATCCGACTTAACTGCAGTCTAGGGGGAAACCATATCCGGGTGACCTCTCTTGACTTGACAACAAACCGTTTACTTGCTTTGTGTTTTGTTTGCTTGAGTTTCACTAAAAGTTCACCGCTAAATAACAAGAATTCACCGAGTAGTCATCACATCTAGGACCTGGGTTGACATTAAAACCCGACCCGCTATACTACGCTTTAGGAAGTGGTTATACTTGGCCATTTTCTAGGGTGACAGTAGGAGTGAGTCAAGTTTTTGGCGCCGTTGCCGGGGACGGCTAGGTTGTTGAAGAAAAGTGATTTCTGTTACTTTGGCATTTTCATTTTTGCATTGAGTTTTGTCTTTCCCACTTGTGCCTTCACGGGGTTTGCTTTGTTTGATTGTGTGCAGATAGTGCATGACCCGTAGCCAGTCGGGAAGTTTACTGCCGTTGAATCCTGAGATTGAGCGCACCTGCAAACAACTTCGGAGACAACAGCGAGCTAGACTGGCTACGGTGGAGCGCCGAGACGGCCAATTGACCAGCGACTCCGAGGACGAGCACGAGATGGAAGGCGATCAGAACCCGCCTCCTCACAACCAGATCCTGGGGAACGACCAAAACCCCCCGGGACCTGGGAACCATCATCATCCGCCACCACCGGGTCCCACCTTGGAGTACTTCTATACTCCACGGATTGCTGACATCCGCCCGGTCATCCTCTATCCGCCCATTCCTGCAAACAACTTCGAGATCAAGCCATGCTGGATTCAACTCATCACCACCTCTATCCAGTTCCATGGCTTGAAGGATGAGGAAGCCCGGGTACACCTGTCCCGTTTTCTGCAGCTGACGAACGGGTTCAAGCTGAATGGTGTTCCAGATGATGCAATCCGCCTTCACCTTTTCCCCCATTCTCTGGCGGGGAATGCTAAGAGGTGGTTGGAGACCCAGCCCCCATTGTCCATCACCTCTTGGGACGATCTGGCTGACAAGTTCGTGCACCGGTATTATCCGGCATCGAAGACCACAGAGATACAGAGGGAGATCACTCACTTCCGCCAGGAGCCAGACGAGTCCCTTCGTGATGCATGGGAGCGGTACATGGGATACTTCTGGCAGTGTCCCCATCATGGTTTCAGCGATGCCTTCACAGTAGGGAACTTCTACAGCGCCCTCACTCCAGACAGCCAGAGGGTGATCGAGTCTCTATGCCCAGGAGGGGATATCCTTACTAAGACTCCACCCGAGCTGAACCAGATGATCAGTACCTTGGCTGCCCGAGACCATTCCTGGGGGCAGAACCACAGAGGCAGGAACTCCCGGGACCGGGGTGTGCATGCTATGGAGACCAGGTCCGGGTTAGAGCAGCAAGTGGCTGAGTTGGTGCAGACATTGAAGCAGCCTAACAGTATCTTTCCGGGCCGAGGAGTAGCTACGCCTCCAGTAGCCCAGTGCCAGTGGTGTGAGAGCCCGAATCACCTGGTGGAGGATTGTCAGTCGATGAGGGAGTCTTCTACTCCCCAAGAGCAGGTGGACTTCATAGCAAATGCTCGGCGCCTGGACCCATACAGCAACACCTATAATGAGGGATGGCGCCAGCACCCCAACTTCGCCTGGAGCAGCAACACCAACAAACCACCTGGTTTCCCAGCACCAGCAGGTGGTTTCCAGCAGAGGCAGCCCTTCCAGGCTAGGCAGGGGCAACCACCACAGCAGCAGCCCTACCAGCCTAGGCAAGGGCAGCCATTCCAGCAGCCCCAGCGCCAGTTTGCTCAGCCTCCAGCAGCCGCAGCACCAGATCCTCAGATATCTGATCTGAAGAATATTTTGCAGGCTTTCATGACCACCAGTCAGGCGAACTTCACGAGGATGGATCAGAACATCGCCTCACTGGAGGCAGGCCAGAGGAACCAAGGTGCCATTCTGCAGGATCTCCAGAATCAGATTGGGAGCCTAGCCCGCCAGAACACCACCAGGGCACCGGGGACTCTGCCTGCCACCACCATTCCCAATCCACGGGACCCGCATGAGACCGCACACGTCATCACCACCAGGAGTGGCAAGACTACATCTGCTGCTCCTGCTCAACCCGGGCGAGACGAACCACTACCTGCTTCAACACCTCCAGCTGATACTGCAGAGGTGGGAGAAGGCAGCACAACACCTGCTCCAAAGCCGCAACCTGTGGTTAAGGAGCATACACCCCAGCTGCCCTTCCCCACTCGACTCCATCGAGACAGGCTGGAGACAGAGTTTGCCAAGTTCATGGCAATGTTGAAGCAGGTCAACATCAGCATGCCGTTCGTGGAGGCACTGTCGAAGATGCCCAAGTATGCCAAGTTTATGAAAGACCTCCTCACTAACAAGAAGAAACTTGGGGATCTTTCGACAGTGATGCTCAGCGAGGAGTGTTCTGCCATCCTGCAGAACAAGCTGCCAGAGAAGCGCAAAGACCCAGGGAGTTTCACTATCCCTCTTGTTATTGGCAGCATGCATGTAGGAAAGTCCTTGGCGGATTTGGGCGCTAGTATTAATGTCATGCCCTATAAACTGTTTAAGAAGCTAGACCTAGGTGAACCTAGAGCTACTAGGATGAGCATTCAGTTAGCTGATCGTTCTATCGTGCATCCTAGGGGTATCATTGAGGACTTGCTTGTTAATGTTGGTGCATTCACATATCCTGTTGACTTTGTTATTTTGGATATAAATGAGGATGTGGATGTGCCTTTGATTTTGGGTCGACCATTTCTCGCCACCGCCAAGGCGCTTATTGATGTGCATAGTGGTAAATTGATTCTGCGTGCTGGTGATGAACAGGCTACTTTTTCTGTGTCTGACAATGGGAAACATTCTCATTTGCATGATGACATAGACTACTGTGATGTGCTTGCCGATTATGAGACCGCACTCGCCATCACGAGTGCGGGTACTGATGATGCTCTTGAGCGTTGTATTTTGCTAGGTGAGCAGGCATTGCAGGAGCCGCAGCTGGCGGAGCAGTTGGCCGCATTGGAGAGTGGCCCCTTCTTGGAGGGCGACAGGCTGTTTAAACCGATCTCATCCTCCCCCCGCATCACCACTTCTTTGGAGGAACCACCAGAGCTGGAGCTTAAGCCCCTCCCTCCTCATTTGGAGTATGCATTTCTCCGGGAGGGGAATAAGCTGCCAGTTATCATCAGCTCGACCCTCACACCCGAGCAAAAGACCAGACTGGTGGCCTTGCTGAAGCAGTATGAGCGAGCTTTGGCATGGAAGATCACAGATATCCGGGGGATCAGCCCCTCTTTTTGCTCGCACCGGATCCTGCTGGAGGATGAGATGCGGCCAGTGAGGCAGCCGCAGAGGAGATTGACGCCGAACTTGGAGGCTGTGGTTCGGGCGGAGATCGTGAAGCTGATGGACGCGGGGATCATCTTCGCCATTTCTGACAGTGAGTGGGTCAGCCCCACCCAGGTGGTGCCCAAAAAGGGTGGGATGACCGTGGTTCCTAACGAGAAGAACGAGCTCATCCCGATGCGCACGGTGACTGGGTACCGTGTCTGCATCGACTATCGGCGTCTCAACGACGCTACTCGGAAGGACCACTTCCCGCTGCCGTTCATTGATCAGATGCTGGAGAGATTGGCAGGGCACGAGTTCTACTGCTTCCTGGATGGGATGTCCGGGTACTTTCAGATCCCTATTGCACCGGAGGACCAGGCGAAGACCACTTTCACCTGCCCTTTCGGCACATTTGCTTACCGGCGGATCCCATTCGGGCTATGCAACGCCCCAGCCACTTTTCAGCGATGCATGCTCGCCATCTTTGACCGTCTGGTCGGCGAGATCATGGAGGTGTTTATGGACGATTTCTCGGTTTATGGAGACTCCTTCGCTCACTGTCTCCATAACCTGGAACTTGTCCTTAAACGGTGTGAAGAGACGAACCTGGCACTGAGTTGGGAGAAGTGTCACTTCATGGTTCGCGAAGGCATAGTTCTTGGGCATAAGATCTCCAAGATGGGGATCGAGGTGGACAGAGCTAAGATCGAGACTATCAGCAAGCTGCCTCCTCCTACATCTGTGAAGGGGATCCGGAGTTTTCTTGGCCATGCAGGTTTTTATAGGCGGTTCATCAAGGATTTCTCGAAGATCGCCCTGCCCCTCACTAAGCTTCTGGAGAAGGATGCCCCCTTCCAGTTCACTGATGCTTGCACAGCGGCGTTCACCACCTTGAAGGAGAAGCTCACCCAGGCTCCTATCATGGTTGTTCCTGACTGGTCCCTACCATTTGAGCTGATGTGCGATGCTAGTGACTTTGCTGTTGGAGCTGTTCTGGGGCAGAGGCGAGATCAACACTTTCGACCTATCTACTACGCCTCGAAGACTCTGAATGATGCCCAGGAGAACTACACCACCACCGAGAAGGAGCTGCTTGCGGTGGTGTTTGCCTTTGATAAGTTTCGCCCCTATCTGGTCTTGTCCCGCGTGACCGTGTACACAGATCACTCCGCGATTAGATACCTGATGAGCAAGGCCGATGCCAAGCCTCGGCTCATACGATGGATCTTACTGCTGCAGGAGTTCGATATTGAGATCCGGGACAAGAAGGGAGCAGAAAATGTAGCAGCTGATCACCTCTCCCGGTTGGACGCACCCCCTGCGGACAACCTCGTGGAGGAGATTGATGACTCTTTCCCAGACGAGAGGTTGATGATGATGTGCTTGGTGGAGAGTGTCACCCCCTGGTACTCCGATTTTGCGAACTATTTGGTGGGCCAGCAGCTGCCCAAGGGGATGGCGACTCACGCCAAGAGGAAGTTTTTCTCCGATCTGAAGTACTACTTCTGGGATGACCCTCATCTTTTTCGGATCGGAGCCGACGGGATCATCCGTCGTTGTGTTATGGAGAGTGAGATGGAGGGCATTCTATCTCACTGTCATGAGGGACCTACTGGCGGTCATCACGGAGGAAACCGCACGGCGAGGAAGGTGCTCCAGTCGGGCTTTTACTGGCCCACGCTCTTCAAGGATGCAGACGCCTTCGCACGCAGGTGCGACCGATGCCAGAGGTCAGGTAACATCTCTGCCCGTGATGAGATGCCCCAGAATGTGTTTATAACTTGTGAGATTTTTGATGTCTGGGGTATCGACTTCATGGGCCCCTTTCCTCCATCTTTTGGTAACACCTATATTCTGGTTGCTGTTGACTACGTCTCTAGGTGGGCTGAGGCGCAAGCTTTGCCCACCAATGATGCTAGACGTGTTTGTGGTTTTTTGAAGCAGCTCTTCTCCCGGTTCGGGACACCTAGAGCCATCATAAGCGATAGAGGCACCCATTTCCAGGGCCAATTCGATAAACTACTGTCTCGCTATGGTGTGACTCACAAGGTGTCCGTGGCCTATCATCCCCAGACCAGTGGCCAGGCCGAATTGACGAACCGGGAGCTCAAGCGGATCCTGGAGAAAACGGTGGATCAGTCCCGCAAAGATTGGTCCACCAAGCTCGATGATGCTCTGTGGGCGTATCGCACTGCCTACAAGACGCCTATTGGTACTTCACCGTACCGGCTTGTCTATGGAAAGGCATGCCATTTGCCCGTGGAGCTAGAGCACAAGGCCTTCTGGGCCCTTAAGCTGCTCAATTTGGATGTTCATGTTGCAGGTGTTGAGCGAAAACTGCAGATGCTGGAGCTGGAAGAGTGGCGTTACCACGCTTATGAGAACACCCGGCTGTACAAGGAGCGCACTAAGCGCCTGCACGATGCCCGGTTGCGGGGTCCGAAAGAGTTCCAGGTTGGTGATCGAGTTCTCCTCTATAACTCTCGCCTGAAGCTCTTTCCCGGAAAACTCCGTTCCCGGTGGTCTGGACCGTTCACGGTCACTCAGGTGTTCCCATATGGCACTATCGAGATTGCCAACCCGCAGACTGAGCCGTTTAAAGTGAATGGCCATCGTCTCAAACTATACTTGGGAGACGAGGTCGAACGTGCGGAGTTGGTGGTGGAACTCGCGGACCCTTAGTTCCGCCATTGGCGTCCAGCTAAAAGACGGTAAAGAAGCGCTTGTGGGGAGGCAACCCCACCACGGTTTGCATTTTCTTTTCCCTTTTTCTGAGTTTTTGGTGTCGTGTCGAGTCAGTTGCATGTCTGTATTGAAGTTCGGTCGTCGTTGATGCCTCGATTTGGTGTTTTCGTGCAGGGGAGGTTGAAATTTTGGGAAAAATGATTTTTTGGCCGAAAAGAGGGAAATACCCGGTCGTGGGCCAAAATACCCGACCGGGTATTTTAGGCTCACGCCCGGGGCCCCCTCTGTTTCTCGGGGGAAAAAAGTGAAATACCCGACCCCGTCCCAAAAATACCCGACCGGGTATTTTTGGTTCGCGGCCGGGTATTCCCCCTTTCCCAGACCGCCGCGTTTAACGATAATACCCGACCCTGATTCAAAAATACCCGGCCGGGTATTTTTGACTCACGGCCGGGTATATTCGTCCTCAAGGAACGCAGCGTTTGGGAAAACCCGGTCGTGGACTCCCAAATACCCGACCGGGTATTTTTCCTATTTAAAGGGAAACCCGGGCCAACTTCTCTCTCCACCTTCATTTTTTTCCAAACCTTCCCTCTCTCTACCCTCAAACACTCTCCCCTCTCTCCTCTTAGAGCCGCCGCCGGCCGCCTTCCTCAGCCGCCGGCCGCCGCCCCGCCGCCGTCGGCCGCCTCCCGCCGCCGCCGGCCGCCGACTCCCGCCGCCGCCGGCCGCCGACCTCCGCCGCCGCGCCGCCGGTCGCCGCCGGCCACCCACCACCGCCGCCGCCGGTCGCCGGCCGTTTTTCCGGCGACTTTCCGGCGATTCGCCGGCCATTTTCCGGCGAGTTTCCGGGGTGATTTTTCCGGCCCCCTCGCGTCCCCTCACCCCCTCTTCGAGTCCTAGCTACGGTCCTCCTTGTGTCTCCAGGTGTGTTTCCCGTTCATTTCTAGTTTATGGAGAATCGGACTGTAGATTCTAGGACCGAGAACTATGTTTGCTTGCTTGATTTAGAGTAGGGTGAGGGCTGACTTTCGTTGCATGGTTGTATATGTTGTCGATGGGCTGCCCGTGTGCGTATTGTGTTTTATTTCGTGATTCTGCTTGCAATTCAACCCGCTGTGCTTAAATTGTTAGCCTAGATGAGCCTGCGTGTGGGGGAAGTGCTCACCCCATGCCGTTAGTCCTGACATGGTATTTTCTTGGCTCCACCTTTGGCTTGTTGTTTGTGCAGGATCATGTCCCTCGATCATGCTTTTGTGCAGGGCTTGAGCCTGCACGGGGAGTATGCGGACCAGTTCCGCAAGGTGATACAGGGGAAGTTGGAGAAGCACCACCACCTCGAGTGGGCAGTGTTCGAGCAGCTCCACTGCTTGCAGGAGCTTACCACCGCCATCAGTCACCCCGATTGGCGGACACTGCTTGCCATTGACGAGCCCACCTTTACGGAGCTGGTGTGGGAGTTCTACACCACGTTCGAGTACACCAAGAAGAAGACCCGGGACTCCCATGTCGTGAAGTTCCGGTTGGGTGGCCGCCCACGACAGCTGACCATTGATGGGTTGGCCTCCGCATTGGGGATCCAGTACAACCCGTTGGATGGCCACACTGTCGAGCTCCCGAACCCGCCCGACTGGCACGCGGATCATTTCTACAGGCGTGTCGTCCGGGCCGCCTATGGGGATGACTTCTTTGTGGCTGGCCAGACCTACGTCAGCACTCTCCGGCCGGCGTGGCATATTCTGAACCTGCTGATCACCCGCTCCGTCGTCCCCAACGCCACCGGCTCGCACAAGGTCCCGAAGCGGGTCCTCTACGCTATGTCCTGTATGGGGGATCCGGAGGACATGCTCCACTTGGGCTCTTTCATGGCCACCACCTTTTCCAGAGTTCGCGGGAATCCCACTCACCTCTTCTGCGGTCCTCTGATCACCCGGCTGGCCCGCCACTTCGGGATCAGCTTCGAGGGGCTTCACGATGCGACCGAGCATGGCGGCTCCGCCCCCCTCAGCCGGGACGTGCTCCACAGTGCACGACTCCTGGCCACTGACGGCATCCACACCTGGGTAGATGGGCTTTCTCTGCCCCCCGAGGAGGATGTGGACCTTGCTGAGGACGAGGAGGATGATGACTACGAAGGCGAGGAGGTCGATGAGGACGCCGATGATGATGATGACGGCGCCATGGATGCCGATGAGCCAGAGCCCCCGCTCTCCCCTCCTGGGGATCTTCAGCCTCGACGGAGACCGGAGAGAGGCGAGTCCTCTTCTGGTCCTTCTGGTCCGTCGATGGCCTTCTTCACGGAGCAGTTCCAGCAGATGGGGCTCCAGTTCCAGCAGCTCGGTCTTCAGAACCAGCAGCTCATGGACCATCAGGTCCAGTTTTACCAGCAGTACTCGGCCCACCAGGCCGAGTTCCGGTCCAGGATGACGGGCGTTGATGAGCGCCTAGGCCGATTGGAGACTAGCATGGGCCACACTTCTGCTCTCATCGAGCGGGAGAGAGATCGAGGCCGCCGTCTGATGGAGTATTCCGAGCATCTGCTCCAGGCTTGCCACCCTCCAGAGGAGCACCACTGGACCACCCGGTGGGAGCATTCACCGCCACGGCAGCCACCGGATGATGGCGTCGACGACCTTATGGATCAGATTGATTTCTCCGGTCTCGGAGGGCCCTAGGGGCTTTGTTTGAGAGTTTTTTATCTGTGTCAGCATGCAAACTATCTGTTTTGTGTCGGTTTTTGTTTCTTTTCATTCTGGATTATGTACTATTGGGCTGACCGTTGGACCTAACGTATGTGTTTGAGCTTTTTGGTCTCTTTTAGCTCTGCCTGTGTTTCCGACTGGTCCTCTCTCCAGTCCGTCCCATGCCGACTGGTCCATTTCCAGTCTTCTGCAGTCTGTGCACACCGGTAACATCGTTCCCCTTTCCTTCCCTCTTCTCCATTGAGGGCAATGTCGATCTTAAGTGTGGGGGGATGTTTATCTTGTGACTGCATTAGCTCTGTTTGTGTGCTTGGAGCCTAGTCCACTGTCCAAATCTTACGATTTGAGGGCTCCAAGTACTGCTGTTTGATCATATTGGCACTGTGTTTTGATAGATGAGTTGATTGGTTTTCGGATTAATGCATGCCACCTTGTTTGCGACTAGGACAACCTATGATGAGGACTGAGATGTGCAGTAGAATGATGTAGGGGTTCAGTTTTTCAACTGTTTGCTTGCCAACTGTGACTTGATCTGACTTGATCTGATTACTTATCCTTGACAGTCGTTTATGCATCTAGTTCAGGGTATCAGAATGTGAGATAGAGCATATAGGTAGCCATGTGAGATTTGAGCCTGCTCGTTTCTTTCTTGTGCGATAGATCCCTCTTCCATGATGTGTAGCATTCACGTTGTCACTAGCTAAAATGATGGGGGCATAGGATTAGCCCACGCCCGAAACTGACTGTCCTGATGTGTCATATCCCCTAGTCAGCCCCTTTGAGCCGTGTGTTATCCTTTCTTTTGGTCTATAATGGAAAAAATCACCCTTGTTGCATCTTTTAGAAGGTTCCACAGAGTGGTTTTATGTATTCTCTGCTGTTTCTGCTAAAGTCTATGTGAGTGTTGGAGGTAGTGCTTAAAAGTTGGGCAAGTGTTTGAAATTTATGCAGAAGTGGTGGCTCTCTTAAGAAATGAAAGAAAAATAAAGAAAAAAATTGAAAGCAAAAGAGAGCCACTACTAAAAATCTGAATAATGCCCAGTAAGTAGTGTTTCTTAGCAGTCTGGCTTGGAAATGCTGTTGATTATGCCTCCTTCGCTTTTGTGCTCTTAAGATATTGAGTAATGCAGAATAGCAGAAAGAAAATGCAGGGTTGTTTGACTGTGATTGTGTGTTTGGAAAATGTGGAACCTTTTTGCTATGAATACTTCCACCACCTAAAAGGCCTTTTCCCCATGTCCAAGACCCTAGCCAGTCATTTGAACCTGTGTCTAAGACCTCCTGATTAGTTAGTGGTGACACCCCATATGTGAACTCTAGCATTTAGAGGCTGCCATCATGGTGAAGAGATGATAGGGATTGAGAGAAATAGCATGCGCATCTTTCGCATCAAAATTGTCCTGACCCCACTGGTCGAGAGTGAGTGATTCATTTTCATTTTCTATATGCTCTTGTACCCCGGTGAGGACCTAGATTGCTCGGTCTCTATTCTGATATTTTGAGTTGGATGCATGAGTTGACTGTTTTGAGTAAGTGGTTGAATCAAGTCTAGGTTGGCTAGTGAACAGACGGGAGACTCTTCCTTTACTCGATTTGCTGCACTCGAATGTCCTTTGTGGTGGTTGTCCAGGTTGTTATTGAGGTTGTGCATGTATTGATGGTTGAAAACCAGTGTGATTCACGTGTTTTGTGCCTTTATGACTTGTCCCCAATGTTGGTTGATTGAATATGTAAGCTTACCTAGGGTCTGACTTGGTTTGCTTGGGGACAAGCAAACGGTTAAGTGTGGGGGAGTTTGATAGATCGATAATTATACATGTTTTTACCCCTATTCTGAGGCCGTTTGCGACGAGGAATCTCGTGGTTTAAGCCGATTTCACGCTAGGTTGTGTGTTTATGTCATATTTCAGGTCCCGGCGTTGGAATCGAGGCGGAGAAACGAGTTCTGGGTCGAAAGGAGCAAGGTTGGGACGAATAGGGCTGAAGGAGCAAAATACCCGGTCAGGTGGCCAAATACCCGACCGGGTATTAACCAAGGTTGGGCGCCCGAGAAACAGAGAGGGGCCCGGGCACAGCAGTTAAATCCCCGGTCGGGGATTTTGGTGTTGGACCGGGTATTTCCCTCTTTAGTGAAACGGGGCGTTGCAGAGATACCCGGTCAGAACCCAAAATACCCGACCGGGTATTTTGACCGGGTATCGCGACCAGGCAGAGGATTTAAGAGAGAAGAAGGCCAACATTGAAGGGTTCCGAGTTTTTGAGAGAGAAACCGATACCTAGAGAGAGAAAGCGTCGAACCAGAGTTCTCAAGCGCCATAGATCGATCTTCAACACCATTGGAGCCCGTCTTGAGCTTGGAGAAGTGCGATTAAACGTCCAGAAGCAGGAATCCAACTTCACAGTATGATTTCCGTGTCTGAATCTGCTTTTGCTTCTTTCTCTATGGAGTAGTTTCCCCATTCATCTGGGTATGGAGAACCCTAGATTTGTATGCTAGGTCTGATTGTATGAACCCAAGTACAGTGTTTGTGAATTGATTATATTCGATTGAGGTTTGATTGATTGAATGACTTGAATCCTGATCAAATTCTTGTTGTTTCTGCTTTAACCTGGAATGAGAATATCTGCCTAGGTTGATAGAGTACCCTTAATCGAAGGTAGCGAATTGGTGACTTTAGTCGAGGAGCCAATTCGCTATTCTGTACCGAAGTCGATTCGGTAGTGGAGGTTTGGTTCATTAGGGCCTCAATCTGTTTACTCCGGTGGAGGTTAGTCGCCCGCTAGAGACTCAGATTGAGAGGGTCTGGAGACCTTTAGTCGAGACTTCAGGCTAATTGAGAACCTTCCGCAGTATAACTTTCATGAAAACTGAACTTGGTAAAATGCAATCCGACTTAACTGCAGTCTAGGGGGAAACCATATCCGGGTGACCTCTCTTGACTTGACAACAAACCGTTTACTTGCTTTGTGTTTTGTTTGCTTGAGTTTCACTAAAAGTTCACCGCTAAATAACAAGAATTCACCGAGTAGTCATCACATCTAGGACCTGGGTTGACATTAAAACCCGACCCGCTATACTACGCTTTAGGAAGTGGTTATACTTGGCCATTTTCTAGGGTGACAGTAGGAGTGAGTCAGTTATTCAAGGACGTAGGAGGGTGAGGCATTGCATAGATAAGTATAACTATGCTAGGAATGTAGTAAAGTGGCTCGGTCGTATTCCAAGAGAACCTTAGGCTTATTATTACTTCGTTCTGAACTACTATCTAATCAACTCGGAAGGTTGGGGGATAGGACTAACCTAAATTAACTACCAAATCACAACCACCAAGTGGTTGGGAGACTTCTAGAGATGAGAGGTTTGCCTAGAGTTGAATCTCTCTAGCTATAGCTTGCTATGAGCGATATGCTAATGGTGTCTTGAGATGAGGAGGTCTTAATATGGGGATTGACTCAATTGTCATGCAATCGATCCCCCTCCTAGTTTGGATAGTCGGCCCAACGTCCCTCAGCCGCGTTACCTAACTAGGGATTGCTTCTACCTCATCAAAACGACTTAAATTCATTAGCACACAAGTAGGGTAGGACGATGGCCACACACCTAACCTACAAGCATTGACTATGTAAGAATCTAACAAGAAGGGGATGGTCACCTTAACCTCTAGCTAGCCCTCGAGGTCAACTAATCAAGGTAAGAGGCATCCGCACACATCTAACCCTAATTAGAAACATTAAGCACCCTAGTCAAACTGAAATAAACCATAAACCCATATGAGAATCTTCTACTATCTAGGTTGAAACTAAGGCAAATGAGATATAGACAATCCCATACTAATTGATGTCTAAACCACTCTTACCCTAAAGAAATAGAACTCTCACCTAGGTTAAGAACAAATCAATCACAATCAAGCAAGCGATTTATGCACTAACATCAAATACACATAGATTATAGGTTCATAATTATTCTAGTAGAATTAGGTTTATTATTAGGTTTTCCTATCTTTCCCAATAAATATGTACTTGGGTATTCTGTTACAATGAAGCAAGAATAATTATTCAGAAAAGTCTCTCAAACCCTAATCTCTATCTTCTCTTTAAACTTTGTCACCTATCCCTAGGCCGCCGGCCATTCTTCTACTCGATCCCAAATTTCTTCTTCTTAATCCCTAATCCTCAATTCTATCTAAATCCCTGAATTCCTATCAATTTCCAATCTCACCAGCCCAATTGATAGAACTCTAGAAATAGGTTTCTACCACCTTAGGGATTTAAGTCATAGAGATAGATAGAGAAATACAAATTAAGAAATTGTTAGGGAAGCAAACGACAAAGAATTAAAGACTGCCATCGAAGGCGATGACAGAGCTGAAGTCGACGGAGGATGCGGGATGGCCTCCGAGCCGTCGGGGGAGATGCCCGCAGCCGAGGAAGGAAAGAGAGTTGCTAGCAAAAGGATATCGATTTGCATCGTAGGAGAAGGAGCTAAGGGCGACGGCGAAAGATAACTTGCCTTCTGACCTTCGCCGGGAGATCTGGAGGCCATCGAAGAAGCCGCCACCGACGAAGGAACAAAGAAAAGAGGGTGGCGGCAATTTCCTCACAAAAACTAGGGTGTTAGCCTTAGGTCGAGCGATGCAGCAACCTGGTACCTTGGGCTCTGTGGCTTCCGAGACTGATGGGCCAAGGCGCGGATCGAAGAGGGCGGGTCGAAGAGGGGAGGCAATAACGGGCCGAGTGTGCATGAGTTGGGTGGATTGCGTGGGTGTCACTTTGGTCTTAGGCTGAAGACAGCTCTGCAGAGCGGCCCAAAACGGAGAGGAGAATGGGTCGAGCAAGGACTTGGTGTTGGGTCGAATAAGAGAAGAGCTAGCTGGGTTCAAGAACTGGCTAGGCCGAGCGTCCAAAGCAGGCTGGGGATTCAAATGGGCTACTTGAGTGAATTCCATTTCTTTGGGCTAGACTCAATAGCTTTGAAGGAAAATTGCTGAGAGTGTTCATATAGGCTATTAAGAGGGCATCGCCCCAAAATATGTGGATAAACAACCAAGCAAGGTCATGGGTATTTTGTTACAATGAATCAAGAACAATTATTTAGAAAAGTATTTCAAACCCTATATCTCTCTTCTCTCTCAACTTCGTCACTTATCCCTAGGCCGTCAACCATTCTTCTCCATGATCCCCAATTTCCTATTCTAACCCCATAATCCCCAATTCTGTTCTTCGCCAATTCTATCTAAATTCCTAATTCCTATTGATTCCCAATCTCACCAACCCAATCGATAGAACCCTAGAACTAGGTTTTTATCACCTTAGTGATTTAAGTCATAGAAAGAGAATGAGAGAGAATATAAAATAAGAAGAGGGGAATTGTTGAAAATCATCTTCTTCGTGTTGGATAAAACCTTCTCCTTGCTCCTTAGATGGATTGGATGTTCCCTTAAGCTCTCTCAAGGTGTTTCCCTCTCCAAAACTGCCAAAAACTCTAATTTTCTCACTCTAGGTCTGCTATCCTTTGTCAAGTGCAAAAATGGATCTTTATAGTGTCCTGACATTGATCACGACCTCAAGAGCATGACCAGGACATAACCAGCCTAAAACATCACTGAATTGCCCGAAACTTTGCATTTTGACATCGTCTTCAAGTTCCAAGATTGCGGCCTTCATCGTGAGATCACTGTCACGATCTTTTGTGTAACGCTCGTGATATTTTTCGTGTTCGAAAAGCTCATTGGTTCCGATTCAAGTGTCAAAACTTATTTCCCTCTCGTTGGATGCCTGCTGAAGTTCTGGGCCACTATTCACTACTGCAAACATGGTCACGGCCTGGTCAAGGTCGTGACATGGCCGTGACGTGTGCTTTTTCTTCCCTTCTTGCTCTTATACTTTCCAATCGTGCCTGCATGAACTCCAATAAATTCCCAATTGATCCTAGATGAATATAAGTCCTGGAATTTCATTACGAACACTTGAAAAGCATAAAATTCGACAAAGTGGGGTCGATTTCCCCATGAAAACCTTCATATCAAGCTAACCTATGCCTAAATGGATGTTTTGCAAATAGGAACGAAAATAGGCTTAAACTAGCATGATATGTGACATAGACACGGTGATTTTAACACTCAGATGCCTCGAGAATGAGGGCCAAATAGCACCTAATTTAGGTGTTATCAGCAAGCTCCCCCTAGATTTTCCTTGACTCGAGACCACATTAAAATAGAAGCTATAGGTAGCCACAATAAAGAGAATCCCTTTACTATGCTCCATATGCATGTGTGATCTCCAGCCTACAAATTCCATATGTCACGGTATATAACTGATGCGGTATAGATCAATATAATGCCTCGAATATCCTAGGGTCATATTCCACAAGATATTCTAATGCATAACTACACACACCAACCCATCATTTACTCACAAGAAAAGAATATAACCATTTAGAGGTTTTCATTCAACTAACAATTAAGAATAGTAAAGTTGTTTAGGTGTTTTTCGATTTATAGATGCATAAAAGTAAAGATACATTATTGTATAAGAAGGTAAGCTTCGAATACCATCATGCATACGAATACTTAGTCACATCATGCATCAGCGATTCATCTATAGCATCACTTGATCCCTGCCACTAAGGCAATTCTCTACCCGTGCATATGCCTCTTGCGATATGGATTTAACTAGCTAATGCGTGCTTTTGCTTCATGCCATCAACTAATTAGTGAAGAGCAATGAAATAAGGATAACACATTATTAAGTGTGGGACTGTATGATCCATAATCGATGGTGTATAGCATCGATGATCTAATAATCAAGCATTGATACTACTCGAGGTATAGATGGGTTATCATTCCCTCTATACTCGTATAACGTCAATGGGGTATAACTAGAGGGTAATGTTTTCTCAACCTAGATGATTCTAAGCACAATGCATATGGTAGCATACTATAGAATCATAAACAACAATGATAAAGAAGCATTCATACTAGATAAACAATAATGATCATCATATAAGTATCCAAAACCAAGCATACATGCATACGAAATGAGCATCGAAAACCACAAACATTAACACAAGCATGACATGAAATCATAACATCAATACATACAATAATAAACGAGTTCACATCCCCATACAATCAATTTCGAACTATCTACATAAAAGAGAAGGAGGGTACCACCATCGCTCATGAAACATCTCCTTAGCTGCACTCTTACAAAAGCTAATATTTACTCTAGAAGAGTACAAATTTTTTAGTATGGTTGTGCAGCCTTAATGAACTATTGACCCATGCCTTCTATTTATAGGGGAATAACTCAGCTAGAACTTTCCTAAACCAACTAGAAAAGCATTTTCTATTCCTTGCAGACTACATAACTTATTGAAGAAGACTTATAGAAGCTAGGGGACGAGTGGCGTAAGGGTAGTGGTTGAGACCGACATCTTTTTTCTTTGTGGGTTGGGCTCCTTGGACCATGGACGACCTCTGATGAAACTTTATTTATAATGTTTAGCACTCCCAATCTTAATACATTTTCCCCTTCTATCAATACATCTATAGTGATTACATTTCATATGGAATTAATAACTATTTGATTATTGAGCTCATAATAGACCTTGAGGGTGTTTTTGTATTATTTGATGCATTTATGGTGTTATTTTGTAATTTTCAAGGTTATAAATCACTTAATACGAATATGGATCACCAAGGAATAATGGATCATAAGAAGGATGAGAATACCAGCTCATGGGCTGAAACAAATATTGATTCGAGTGCTCAATTTATGGCCAAAACAACCATATCTGGTAGTGTAGCAAGCCCAACTTTGAATGAGGTCAAACCAGAGTTATACAAGTCAAGACGAACCCAAATTTGAAGGAGAGGTTGCTTGTGGGCAAAGAAATCCATCGAAAGAGGAAAATCTGTGGCGACCCAACATCACTATCCGTCGCTGCCGATGATTTTTTATAGTAATTGAAAGAAATCACACACCTACCATAAGCAATGATGCTCTATGCATGCAAGAACCAAGCTTTGAAGTGGATGGAACCCTTTGAGATTCCGTTACATCATCTTCTCAAAGTTATGCGCAAAACTTTGAACAAGAGGAAGTAAGGGTAGTGATTTGATCCCAAACCCCTTGAATTCCAAACCCCAAAGGATCGATCAAGAATTTGGATCAATCACTGGTAAGAAGAGGGAATTTTGGCTAAGTCCTTTTTGTGTTGCAGGATACCATCTTTGGAAGCTTGTTTGTCCTAAATGGTTCGAGGGAAATGCAAGGAAAGGGCATGGAACTGAAATACAGATGTTTCTCTACACGATGGAATGCTTGGATAGGCCGGGAGAAGCCATTAATATGATTTCCCAAAGCTTCCAAGTTGCTAGCCAGAAACTGGAATTCTTTCTATCTGGAGCTGTGTTCGAGATGGCTACTTTGGGGTTTAATTCCAGAAAGATGGGGAAGAACCAAGTCCAAAGACGAGTATCCCATGAAAGTACGTATCACCATCTACAACGTAAGGGCATTGGCTGATGAATTGGAGCTCGTTTGACCCATGAACAAGGCATCCTAAGTTGCAATGTTCAGCTCCTTATTTCCTTGTAATGTAAGACTTGTAATCCTTATGCCACAAGGATTAGTAGTTACTTTTCTAGTTGAATTAGGAGTAGTTTTAGTCCTTTTTAACGTAGGTTAATGATTGTTAAGTGCCTATAAAAGGCTTGATTCGTGTATTGGTTGAGGCTGAATACAATTGAGTAAATTTTAACCCAATTCCCAAGCTTGAGAGTTTGTGAGTTTGTTTGGTTTTGGTTGCGATCAAATCTTGCCGAAAAACCTAGCTTATCAATCGAGGAACACACTTGATTTCATCGATAGCTTTTTCATAACAAGTGTGCATCCTCCTAGGTGTAAGGGTTCCCGTTTTTTCCATCAAATTGGAGTTCAACAAGCTTAACCGAGCTTGTTCCTGATCTCTGTTTTGTGTTTGGTTCGATCTTTGATCAATTGAGGGTCTGCGCAACTTTGAAAACCTATTGTGACCCAACTTGGGCCTCATCAAGTGGCATCAGAGTCAAGGTTCTACACAACGGAAACAAGGACGACGGTAGCGAAAGAAGGCGGCGCCGGAGCAAGTCACTGGACGAGGTCGAAGGGCCTTGTTTCAAGTGACCCTGCCTTGTTACTCTCGGAATAGAAAACGAAGAAGAAACAAGCAGCGGCAGCAGCATCAGCAAACCAAACTCTCGAAATCAACTCTGCACCTGCTGCTGATCAAGCGAATTTGACAATGGGAGAGGTTCAACCCGTCATGATGGCAGGGCTGCAACAGTTCTTCTGCTCCAGAACCAACTGGACAAATAGGAAGAAAAATTTAAAGATATCACCGATAAATTCGATGCTCTGACTCGGCAAGTCACGAGGCTACGACAGCCGGGTGGACCAATAGCGGCAACGCCACTCGAAACTCTGACCACCGACGCAACTGGTGGTCACCTACTGGAAAATCGGGGCACCCCTGCAAGGCCGAGAAACACAGAGCATGAGCAAGCTCTAGCCGAGCGAGTACAGGAGCTAGAAAGTCAGCTCATGACCACCAAAATCAATTGGTGGGAACAGCAAACTCCCAATCGACAACGTGTG
Source organism: Linum tenue (assembly GCA_946122785.1). NCBI lineage: Eukaryota > Viridiplantae > Streptophyta > Magnoliopsida > Malpighiales > Linaceae > Linum > Linum tenue. Next base: position 8,814,788 of record CAMGYJ010000010.1, on the reverse strand, counting down.
GGAACGCCACAGAATGAGATAGGAATAGAAGAAGTCCCTATGGCTAGGTTACGAGGAATCAAACTCTCGATTCCAACTTTTCAGGGCACCAAAAACGCTTTGGTGTACTTAGATTGGGAAAGGAAAATCTCATTGTTTTTCCAGTGTGGTCATTATACGGATTCGCGGAAGGTACTCTTGGCTACCTACGAATTCCAAGACTACGCGGCGACATGGTGGGAACAAGTTCAGTTACGGCGGAGAAGAAATTTACAACACCCTATTACAACGTGGGATGATCTACGAGGGATGTGAGGAAGCGATTCGTGCCAGCGTACTATCGACACGAATTACATGAGTCGTTGCAGGCTATTCGTCAAGGCTCGTGGTCCGTCAATGATTACTTTAAGGAGTTTGAGCTACTCTTAATCCGGGCTGATGTGCGAGAGGATCAAGAGGCGACGATTTCACGCTTCCTTAACGGACTCAACAGGGAGATTCAGAATGAAGTGGAATTACGCCAATTTGTGGACCTGGAAGAAGTGGTTCACCTTGCTATCAAGGTTGAACGACAATTGAAGACTGGAACGGGCCGCCGATTCCAAACCACGACCCCTCGTAATGTAAGACTTGTAATCCTTGTGCCACAAGGATTAGTAGTAGTTACTTTTCTAGTTGAATTAGGAGTAGTTTTAGTCATTTTTAACATAGGTTAATGATTGTTAAGTGCCTATAAAAGGCTTGATTCGTGTATTGGTTGAGGCAGAATACAATTGAGTAAATTTTAACCCAGTTCCCAAGCTTGAGAGTTTGTGAGTTTGTTTGGTTTTGGTTTCTATCAAAACGTGCTGAAAACCCTAGCTTATCAATCGAGAAACGCACTCGATTGCATCGAAATCTTCGTCATAACAAGTGTGCATCCTTCCAGGTGTAAGGGTTCCCATTTGTTCCATCAAATTTGAGTTCAACAAGCTTAACCGAGCTTGTCCGTGATATCTGTTTTGTGTTTGGTTCGATCTTTGATCAATTGAGGGTCTGTGCAACTTTGAAAACCTATTGAGACCCGACTTGGGCCTCATCAGGTAGAGCATGAAGAGTTCACCATTTACCAAGGCAATGTTGGTGAAAAGATGGAGGATGATATTCCTAAAGTTGGAGACCATGAAGAAAATTTCAAAATCTTGGTGGAGATGCATCAAGGAGTCAAACCATATCTCAATAGACTACTGATAGAGATCCATTTGTAGCATTTTTGAAGAGACCATAATGTCATATCTAACCCAAAGAGGGGAGTACATGAGTCCCTCCTTGTATCGTTACCTCTACCACATGCCTACAACTTAAGATTCTAAGTGTGGGATAAAAGGTGCAAAGTGGAGACTAAGGTGGCTACTTCTTCATGATCCATTATCAAGCCAAAAGATGAAGAAAAATGGTATGCTTGGAGCCTACAATAAAAACAATGGCCTTTAAGGAAGCCTTAAGTTGGGGACCTTGAAAGATGAGCCTACCATCTTGAATTTGGATGCTCGAATTTGGATCTCTCACAACCCGAAGAGAAGTCCAATTGGGAGCAACCTATGGAAAAAATTAATGGCAAGAAACTCATTGGAGTTTGCCATGAAGAGTTTGAAAGAACATGCTCCAACAAGGATTTCCAAGATGGAGGATCCTAGTTACTTCATGTTTTTATTTTGAAAATCCTTAGGAAATATAAAGGGATAAAAGGAGCAAGGAGATCTAAGATACTTAAATTGACGAATCCTTCAAGAATAAGGATAACACATCAGAAATGGAGAAGGAAAAGAAGAGGCAACCCTAACTGTCATTGATCCTTTGCTAGGAAAAAGTGTACCTACTATCAAAATTCCTTCTCCTACACGAAAGAGGATTCAAGTATGACAGTTCAAACAAGAAAAACAACGGCAGTCCAACCCGCCGCTATGCCACCGCTGCCGCCGCATCTTTTATTTGTCCTACACGTATAGGGACTCAAAAGAGTAAGCATTTGAGAAGGAAATGAGTAGCGGTACCACCTACCGGCAACCCACCGCTCGCTTATAAAAGAGGTGACACCCCTTCTTCTTTTTCCTAACATCAGCTCATGGAGATCAAAGCATCTAGAGCCAAAAATAGGTGATCAACTCGTGGGAGATCTATTTCAAGGAGATTTTCAAGCAAGGAGGAGTTGTGAAGGCCCATCCTTCTGAGATGGTGGAGGAGAAGGAAGAAATATCAAAGAAAATAAGCAAGAGGGAGGTAGCCATCGAAGGTGAAAAGGAGACATGGAAGAGGACATTGGGTCTTACTTAATCCCATACAATGGAGACATCTAAAGCCAATAAGGAGGACAAAGACGACGACATAACCTCGGCGAAGGAGATGACCATACATGAAGAAGCCTCTAAATGTACCTTAAATGTGAAAAGATTTATAGTTTCCTTAGGAGGAGATGATAGTCTCATGCTACTTTTGGAGAGCATTATTGCTACGGAGAGCCTAAGAGACAAGCTCTTGCAACTTCTGAAGAAGGATAGGATTGAGAAGACCAACATCAACTCAACTCCTTATGGACATAAAGAACTCATTCGAGTATACGAAAAGAAGGAGGATCCTGGTCATTTCATGATCAATTGTCTCCTAGATGACCATTGTCTAGAGCAAGGATGGGTGGATGTTGGTTCTAGTATCAACATCCGACCACTGCCCCTCTAGAATGATATGGTCTAGCTGACATGGAGGAGATATAAATGCAGATCAAGTTGGTAGACAACACTCCATGTTAATCTCTTGGAGTAGTTCGATGACTAAACACCCAAATAGGAACATTCATCTTCTTTCCCCATACTCCTTAATCATTGATGGACCATTTCTGGCCTCTTCTGGTGCCATGATAAATGCAACAAAAGGAGAACTTACACTAAAAGTGGGAGCGATCGTGCATCGAGTAGTGGGGTCTATTGAAGATAAAGGAACCGAGAAGCCCATTAATGATGATTATTTCGAGGAGAATGAAGAGGAAGAGCTGGAGATAGAGATCAAGACAAGAACATGATCTCTAGATGAGGATTATTTACATGCAACATATCATCAGTATCGTCAAGATCTAGTTTGGGAAGGCAAGTTGAAAGAAGCTCCAACAACTCCGGATTTGAAGCTAGCATAAATTGAACTCATGATAACATGTAAAAGGTCAAAGACGTTGCTAGAGAAGATCAAGGAGTTGGAGTACGAAGAATCGGAGGAGTTTCAAGAGTTCATACGCCAAAGTGGATTCAATCCACATCCAATGGAGCTACCAACGATGAATGCAATTAGATGGGATGATGAGGGGACGTCAGAACTCGATTGGCCATTCAATGAGGGTATGTTCTTCTATTGGGGGTAACATATATCCCTTTGTTTTGCTTGGATTTTGGAGTTGAAGCACTTGCTCTCTCCTTTGTTTGTTTTGTTTGATTCAGAATCTCCCTGAATAAGATGAGTGCTAGTTGCCTAAGCCTTCTATTTCGAAATTTTAATAGCTCAATATCCCTGGACTTGTTTCAAACTTTTCCATAGCTCAATATCTTTTAGTACATTAAGGAAAATGTCAATTTTAAATTGTGGGGTTGAACTGGGTGTTACATGTTACTTGATTATGATTGATACATGATATATCTTTAGTCATTCAATTGAGAAATGTACTATTTTTATGATCCATTTGCATTTTTCCTGAAAATACTAAAGATGTTTTCCATCTAATGACTTTGTTTTCATTGCTCATCTTACTTTGAATCAATGAGTCTAGGGAATTTCATCTAATCTAGAGAGGACAGTGTAGTGACTATGAATGATGTGAAAGTTAATGAGATATAATGACCATTTGAAGTGTTTGAATGCTATGTTTTTCGATTCATTCTTAAAAATCTGATTATCCAAAGGAGTCTCCCTTTTTAAAAGTTTTTCAAAGGGTGAACTTTATCTTTTATTAAATGCAAAATCTAGCTAACAAGACATGTTGGTATCTTACAAAATTTTGCCATGCTATGTGTTGAGAAATAAAATGTGGGGCAAGCCCAAAATGTGAGGCATCTTTTCATTGCACAAAATCGAGTTTTGGAATAGATACTAGTTGAGCTTTAGTGGGAAAGTCCTACAAGGTGATGCTAGTTCCTCTCTAGTACAAGTAAAATTTTCAACCGTTGAATAAATAGCCAACTTAGGGATGTGTTCTTAAGGGCACGGATAAAGCTTATGACAACCCTTAATTTCTTTTATACTCTTAGGGGTTGAGTATGGTCGGTTTCGGTTCAACAGAAAACCAAAAACTCGTTATCGGTTAGCCGAACCACCACCAAAAGGCATCCAACAACTGACCAATAAAGAAGCATGGTTAACCGAACGGTCAGTTTCTAGTTTTGGCTCTGTTAGCCGTGCAACCAAAACTTTGATGGAAGGGTCATTGACGGGTAACCGACATGACAACAGCCCCACGTGCATAAAAAATTAGTAAAATTGCCTACAATAAAAGGTTAAAACTGACATTTCTACATCTAAATCACCCAAAGTAAAGTCTCAATCCCTTTTGCTTCCAAATTACATCTAAATCACCAAATTAATGTCTCAAATTCAACAACATAAAGTCATAAACTCCACAATCCAAAATTGCAATATATCCAAGTAGCACCAACAAGTCAACAACAAATCACCATCATTTATCACTCATCAACACCATGAGAAGAACCAACATCTGCAAAACACTTTTCTTTCAATTTGCCCAACAAGTCATGATCATGATTGTCCATATCCATCTTGCTCATACTCTTCCTCGGGCACTTCTTCTTCATCCTCCTGCTCATCCTCCATTGGAATGTTGAGACTTGCATCTACAATGGCAACATTGCCAGTATCACTTGCACTTTCCATTCTAGACTGGAAAGTGGCATTAACTGAGTAAGGAAAAAGAAAACATAGTGTTAGGATATTTATACATTGATTAGATGAAAATGAATAGTGAAAACCTAAACAACAATAATTAAGAGAGTTTTAGAACTCACCACTTTCCAAATCCAAATTATCTTCATCATATTCCTTATCATCAATCTCTCCGGATCCGGTAGTTGGATATTTTATCAAAACCCCAGCACAAATCAATGGCTCTACCATTGTATCGCTCAAAGAGGACCTAAATGGACTGAGAATTCGGTCGCCATAGCTGAATGTTGACTCTGAGGCAATAGAAAATATGGGAACAACTAGGATATCCTTAGCCTTCTCCGCAAGTATCAGATATATTCCAGAGTGCCAAGACTTCTAACCCAAGATGTCAAACTTGGCATCATCATTCTCCTTATTGATTTCATTGGTTTGACATTTCAAATAAATGTCAAGCTCAACAGAGCTACCTCCTACCTCTTGTTTCCTGAAGAAGTGCTTGCTTTTTCCTCTCCCTGAGCCTCTCCTCAATCTTCTTAATCCTATCACCTTCACCTTCAACAGAACTACCACCAACAATGCTCTCATTAGTGGTAGGCTCAGATGCAGAGGAGGGTGCTTTTGATCCATACTTCCCTTAGTAAACCTCAAACATCTGGTGCATCTCAGATGTAATGGACCTCACAATTTGTCCTCCCTTTAACCTCCCATAAATCATTTCCAAAACCTCAGACACCATATCAAGTTTACTTCTAGGATCAAGCACACATACTATATAAATTAAGAAATTCACCTTCATGTTCTCCTCACCCAAAACATGTCTCTTAAGCCAATACTTCTATACCTTTTCCTCAACTTTTACTGCCATTATTTGGATCTCTTCATTCGGGTCTTTCTTCAATTCATCAATGATGTCATAGACTTGAACAAGTTTCTTGAAGAAAAAATGTGTAGTCACATATTTAGTTCATGTACAATGAAAAGAGAACACAAATTTTTTGAGTAAAACAAACAAGATGGCCAAATGGTTTAAATAAAACATGCAATTCAAATTCTACATACCTGTGACTAGGAGGGTCAAGTCATTGAAGACTTTCAGATACTATATCAACTTCCTGATCAGCTGCCAATCTTGTTCATTTGGAAGACCACCTCTTGAGTCAACATAATATTTAAAGAAATGATCTTGTGGACTTGAATACAAAGTTGCAAACCCTACATGAAACCTTTATACTGACTCTAACATGATATAGGTGGAGTTTTACCTGGTCGATAAATCTAAAGACACCAAATTGGTTGAATTCACATTCAGAAATTGTTTGGCAATCTTGAACCTTGTCAACCTAGCTGGTGATGACTTCACCCACTTTACAAAATTCCAAACTCTATCCACAACACCTCCAATAAGTTTTATTCCATCTCCCACCAACATATTAATGATGTGTGCCACACATCGAAACTGTAGATACTTCCCATCCATCAAATCACACCCCCACTCCTTTAGATTTGTTCTCATGCAATCACTAAGAACATTATTTGAAGTTGCATTGTCCATGGTCATGTAGAACAGATTTTTCACCTTCCATTCTTCAAGAAATCCTGCAAGCTTCTCTGCAATATCATTTCCAGTATGACTTGTGATGGGAACATAGGATAAAACCTTCTTCTGCAACTTCCAATAACTTCCAATAAATTGAGGAGTCACACTCATGAAATTTTTGTTGTTATCACAAGTCCATGTATCTGTGATGATTGAAAACTCTGCCTTTGCTCTTTGATTCAAAAAAATCGATCAACAACACTTTTTTCTCCAAGAAGATATGATAACAATCATCTCTTATAGCTTTCCTCCCAGGTATCTTAAACAATGGTTAAACAACTATCATGAATTGCTTCAACCCTTCCCTCTCCACAAATCAAAATGATAACTCATCCATAATGATCATAATGGCTTAGGCATATATAGCTTTTTCTTGATCAAACTTCCATAAAAGATTTTCTTGATCAAACATGATTGCTGATGGTTATTCATTGCAAAAGTCCCATTTTTGGATGGATGAGCATTGATTTGAGTATGACAATGTCAGCACTCTCTCATCGGATACTCGTCAACCACGACCTTCTTAAAATCCTTTCAGCAATCAACCTTACCTTCCGCCTGCAACCATTTCTCTAGGTCTAAGCTGGCGCCTTTAACTTTCTATGAAGCAGGAAAAGCCATGTCAACAGTTGGAGTCTTAGCAGGTGCACTTCCAGTATCGACAGGGCGAGATTGGATGGAGTTGATGAAGACGGTTTAGCAGCTTCAATAGGCCGAATTCCTAAATGCCCACCACGACCCTAGCTCGAGCGGGAGGGGTTGTGGCACCCGCAACACCATGAACTCGAGGAGGCCTCCCACTACGAGGAGCAGCCTCATCAGCAGGGGCCCCTCGTCCGCCATGTCCACCACGAGGAGTTGGAGGTCTCGCCCTAAAAACAGAGAAATATTTTCGAGATTAACATCATAGTTCACAATTCACATTTCACAAATTACCCAATTCACATATTCACATTCACAATTCAAAAATTACCCAATTCACTCAATTCACAAATTCTCTTCACTCATTCAAAAATTCACAATCACAAATCAATCACGAAATCACATTCACAAATAGGAAAAGATTTAGAATTTACATTTTTCTATTGGGAAGTGGAAAGCCGCCGACAGAGGAGAGGAGGGGGGCGAGCGGTGGGCCAGCAAGGAAAAAAACAGGAAGGGGCGAGCCTCTGTTCTGTCTCTGCCTGCCTCTCTGGTCGATGCGGCAGCCGACAAGGAAAAGAAAAGGAAGGGGGCGAGCGGCAGACCGGCGGAGCCGAGGGCAGAGGTCGCAGGAGTGAGCGGAGGAGAGGATTGGCGGGGGCCTGCCTCCCTTCTATCTCTGCCTCTCTGTCTCTTTTCGAGGCAATTGGGGAAGAAGAGGATGGGGGCGAGCGGAGGGCCAGGGTCGCCGGGTCGGGGAGGGGAAACGGCGGGCGAGGTATCAAGAGTGATGATTAGGGTTTCAATGGTAAGGTTTCATTTTTTTTTTTTGGGGAATTCATGGAAACGGTGTCGTTTTGGGCATAATTGGGCGGAGGTCGGTTAGCTTTCGTTAGCCCCGAAGAACCCCTTGCCCTTTTCGCTAACCGAACCCACGATTAGCTGCTAACCGAAAATCGACCAGCCACCCCTAGATCCTCCCCAGGAGTTGAGGTAAAGGATCTCTTAAGCTCTTTCTTAACCAGTAAGGGTAAAGCTAAAAAGAGTTCTCCACTAAAGAAAAATATAGACAAATAAAAAAAATAGTAGTTTGCAAGAGAAGAAAATTTGAAAATGATAAAAAAAGGTTTGTGTTTGAATAACGCAAAAGTTCTTAAAATGTATGCCAATTTGATGGTAGAAGCATTCAAAGTTCGAAAAACGTTTATCAAAAGTTTCACCCTTGTGCTCTGAGAGTCCAAATGCATGATTAGTTATTTTTGCTTGGATTGAATTGCATGATGTTGTTGCATGTTGATGTGGATAGGATTCTCTCGTGCTATTGATGACCTTGTAAGTTATATATGATCCACTGCCTAAGATCGAGATTAAGTGATGGTTTCTAGTATTATTGTGAGTAGTGTTTGCTTGGAGACGAGGCAAGTTCAAGTGTTAGGTGATTCTGATGGCACTTTATTTGTAATGTTTATCACTCCCATTCATGATACATTTTCCCCTTCTATCAATACATCTTTATTGGTTTTGACTACATTTCTTATGGAATTTATAACTTCGATTTATGAGCTTATGATAGACATTGAGATTGAGTGTATTTCTGTACGATTTGATGCCTCTATGGTTTTTTTTGTTCTTTTCATGGTTATATACCATTCAAGACGAATATGGATCATTAAAGGACCTAATGGATAAGAAGAAGGATGATAATACAAGCTCTTGGGCTCAAATAGAGATGGATTTGGACATCAGATGGTCACTTTACAACCTAATCAAGCATATATGGTAGGGCAGTTGGCCCAAGTTTGACCGAGGTCCAACGAGAGCTATTCAAGTTAAGACCCTCCCAAATTTGGAGGGGAGATTGCTTGTGGGATAAGAAACCCATTGAGAGAGGAAAATTAGAGACAATCATTCTCCATCGATTCTTGTATCTATGGTGACGTTGTTCCACTCTTCTTTGTGTATCTAGTTGATCTGTTAATGGATGTGAATTCTATGATGTTAATGCATTACTTTTATGAGTTAATAAGATGCTTATCTCATTTTATGTTATGATCATCGATGTCTATTCCTTTAGATGCTATATTGTATTCGCGATGCTTTAATCATCTTTTGTGCATGATCATCAATGCTTTTATCTCATATTAAGTTTTAACCATTCTATGTGCATGAGTCTATTGCGAATGCTACTATAGTCATTGTTTATACTACTATCACGAGAGACAAGGAAACTAATCTTGTATAGTAGGCCTCCTTCTTAACCGTGTATATGAGGATTAGCTACCCTTATATGCATGACTAAGATGATGCTTGATTCATAGATCATCGGTGCTATAGACAATCGATTATGGTTCGTAGAATCCCACAATTGATCATGTGCTATCCTAACTTCCTTGTTCTTCATTGATCAGGTGATGTCATGAAGCGAAAACATGCATTAGCTAGTCAAATCTCTATCGCAAGAGGCACATGGACATGTAGAGAGTGGCCATAGAAGAAGGGATAGAGCATCATAATGGATGATGCATGGAAGCATCCCATTGAGTAGTTAATATTCATTATCATCTAGAAAATACAACCTAAACATTTCTTTGTTTGCTTGTCCTGTTTGTTTCCTTTGTATGCTTTAGTAGAAGTAGATTTCGAGTAGAGGGCACCTCAACCCAACTAGTTATACTTTCTTGCATCGCATACTCGAATTCATTAGGTTAGGTTTGGGTAGTTACTATTAAAAGAACCTGTAGAACACGAACCAAGGATCCCCAAGGATATTTACCACTTGATACTACATCAACATCTTTTCTTCAATTGGATGCGTCTTGACTAGGTCTCCTCGAGCTGCGGTTGGACCCGATTCTGGGCCATCGTTGGTTTCTTCTTCACCTTGCGCCGATTATTCCTTTATTGGGCTTGTCTTGAACTCACATAGGGACTTCTGGTATACTTTTCCGTAATTAGACCTTGTCTTTATCATGAAAGCTCCATATTATTCTCTTTATAGATCATTTGGCCCTTTAGAGTTCTCCAACGCTTGATCCAAATATCCTTAGCCTGCTTTATACCTTCAAAACCATAAAATAATACCAAGAAGGCATCACATAGTTAAAAAACATAACCTATGTCTATTAAAGGCTCATTAATCAAAAAGTAGTTATATACATACGAAATACTAAAGAACGGACTAAAGAAACTTTGATAGAAGGGGAAAATGTACAAGAATGGGAATGGTGAGAATTATAAATAAATTGTCATATAAAATACCCCACACTTAAACTTTTCTTGTCTCCAAACAAAAACTACTGACACGCCAAAACACAACACCAAACTGCGACCAAGTGTAATCGCAGTCCAGGAATGCAGTAACAGGCAAGTTCTATTATCAACCCGGGGTCTAGATCTAAAGCAAAAGCAGTAAGAAAGCAGGAAATGGTTCGGTTTTCAAAAGCAGGAAAGAGTCACTCGAGAATGAGTCCCCCTAGCCCCTTAGTTAGGTTCAATTGTAATTCCCCTGGGTTGATTCGCTGTTGATTAGACTGCGGAAGATCCGACAGTAGCTTGGAATCTCTTAAGCTGACCAAGCCCTCTCAGTCTAACTACCCGGCAGACGACTAGTCTTCACCGGGATAGAAAGCTCAAGCAATAAGCACAGAACTCCACTACTGGAATTGAATTCCAGTACAAAGCAGTAAACTGGCTAACTCTCGTATAGCCAATCTCCTACTATCGAATGAAGAGGCTCTAACAACCTAATCAGATTCTATCTATCTCAGGTTGCAGCAAAAATCGAGAAAAGCTGATCAGACTTCAATCAATTCAATAAACATACATCATTCGATTAAAACCAAACAGTATAATCATCCCAAGTTATTACAATCAAATCCCTAACACAAGGAACTAGGGTTCTTCATACCCAAGTGAGAGAAAGGTTCTACTCCATAGAGAGAGAGGAGAAAACAGTAATCAGAGTAGTCATACTCATAATGATGAGAAAAATCTGCTCCGGGATGATGATTTCCACTCCTATGACGATCTCCAAGCTCGATTTGACGAAACCCAGCTCCAAGATAGCTTATAGAATGTGTTCTTCGTACTTTCTCCCTCTAGGGCTCTGTTTTTGCTCTCAAAATCCGATTCTCCCACTTTTTGCTCGAAATTGGCTGAAAAACCAGAATTTCCCGACTCACACGGGCAGGCCACACGACCGTGTGGCTCACCCGGTTGCCCGTGCGAGTCGAAACGCAGCGTATCATTAAGTTGGCCTTCGGTCATCCCACACGCCCAGGGTCGCATGGCCGTGTGGATTTCCTGGGATGGCCGTGTTTGCTCTCGGCGAAAGTCACACGGCCACAAATGTGTGTTGCACGGCTGTGTGACACCTAGGGCTGCCCGTGTGGCTTCCTTAGAACCTCGCCATGCGTCCGATCTTCGTCCAATCGACCCCAAACTCGCTCCCAAGCCTCCATTCACGTACTAGGACCTGAAATATCACAAACAAGCACAACCTAGCGTGAAATCGGCCTAAAACACGAGAATCAACACCTCAAACGGTGTAAGAACAAGGGTAAAAACATGTGTAAATAACGGTCTAACAAACTCCCCCACACTTAACCGTTTGCTTGTCCCCAAGCAAACCAAGTAAGACACAAGGTAAGCTTACAAATTTCAATCAACCAACATTGGGGACAAGTCATAAAGGCACAGAACACGTGAATCGTACTGGTTTTCAAGCATCAACACATGAACAACTTCAATAGCAACCTGGACAACCACCACAAAGGACATTCGAGCGCAGCAAAATCGAGTAAAGGAAGAGTCTCCCTCCTGTTCACCAACCAACCTAGACTTGACTCGACCACTTACTCAAAACAGTCAACTCATGCATCCAACTCAAAACATCAGAATAGAGACCGAGCAATCTAGGTCCTCACCGGGGTACAAGAGTATATAGAATATGAAAATGAATCACTCACTCTCGACCAGTGGGGTCAGGACAATTTGATGCGAAAAATGCGCATGCTATTTCTCTCAATCCCTAACATCTCTTCACCATGATGGCAGCCTCTAAATTCTAGAGTTCACATATGGGGTGTCACCACTAACTAATCAGGAGGTCTTAGACACGGGTTCAAATGACTGGCTAGGGTCTTGGACATGGGGAAAAGACCTTTTAAGTGGTGGAAGTATTCATAGCACAAGATTCCACATTTCCAAACCCACACAATCACAGTCAAACAAACCGGTATTTCCTTTCTGCTATTCTGCATTACTCAATATCTCAAAAGCACAAGGGCGAAGGAGGTATAAATGTCAGCATTTTCAAGCCAGACTGCTAAAAAACACTACTTACTGGGCATTATTCAGATTTTTTGGTAGTGGCTCTCTTTTGCTTCCAATTTTTTCTTTGTTTTTCTTTCATTTTCTCTTCATTTCTTAAGAGAGCCACTCCTTCTGCACATATTTCAAACACATGCCCAACTTTTAAGCACTACCTCCAACACTCACATCACAAATTTAGCAGAAACAACAGAGAACATGTAAAAACCACTTTGTGGAACCTTCTAAAAGATGCAAAAGGGTGATTTTTCGTTATAGACCAAAAAGAAAGGATAACACACGGCTCAAAGGGGCTGACTAGAGGATATGACACATCAGGACAGTCAATTTGGGCGTGGGCTAATCCTATGCCCCCATCATCTTAGCTAGTGACAACGTGAATGCTACACATCATGGAAGAGGGATCTATCGCACAAGAAAGAAACGAGCAGGCTCAAATCTCACATGGCTACCTATATGCTCTATCTCACATTCACATGGCTACCTATATGCCTCATGAAGTCCACCTCCAGCGGGTCGTTGACCTCGGTGATGTAGTCCCCACCGTCGTCTAGGTCGAGGTCGAGAGCCTCGGCCAGCTCGTGGTAGCTCATGGACCGGGGGGCACCGCCTAGCCTGAATTTGACGGCTATACCGTCTTTCCAATCGGTCGTGGGTGTGTGCCTGAAGGTCGTGTAGAACTCGAGCACGGGCTCGTAGTAAACCTTCTCGCAGATGGAGAGCAGACGGCGCCATGCGCGGTTGGTGACGGCGGCGGAGAGTTGCTCGTAGCAGTTCAATCTCCGAAACTCCCGTTTGGACCAGCAATGGTGCTGCCCAAACGGACATGCTAGGACCTGCTTGAAGCGGTCCTCGTCGGGGCCCCTCTTCAGATCCCGGATGAACGGGTGCTTGAGGTCAGGTTTCGACATTGTCCTGCAAAAGAACAACCCACAGTGGAACCAAAAGAGCCAAAGAGAAGGTCAATCACACCTCCACACTTAAGAACAGGAAACAGCCGAACCATGGTGTCATCCATAGTTCGGGGGTCAAAAACTCGATAAATCAAGCATAATCTGAGTGGGGGTGCACATTCACGATAAAGTAGGCAACTTGAGGTTCACATCCATAGCAAATACACCCTCAAAGCACATCATTAAGGGCCCCAACCGGTGGCCACAACATGGCATGAAAAACAGGCATTTCATCGAACACCTTGTGTGCACTATTAAGTTAAGCATGAAATTGGGACAATTCTTGCACACAAGGGCTCAACCAATCCAGGGGGCATTGCCAACATAATTCAAACACACTCCATGCATTCCCCTCAATCAATTGCACAAAAATCACAAGATTCAATGAGGTTCTCTAAGCATGCACCCTAACACCCAATTCTCCACAATTAACATAGTTAAGGGCAAAATCAAACCTGGAGACTCAAGTAGAGGTGTAGGGGATGATGAGGGGAAGGCGATGGAAGCGACGAAACGCCAGAAAAGTGCCCGGAAGTGCTCGTCGGAGCCTCGTCGGAGTCTCGCCGGAAATCGCCTCAGGCGACAAAAACGTCGGCCAAATCACCTCAAAATGGAGGGATAGGCCGCTTCTGGTTTGGGAAGGATGGGTTTATTGCTGGTTTGGTGAAAAAATGACAAAATATGGCCGGAAAAATCAAAATAGGGTGGTTTGTCGCGGTTTTCCGGCCAGATTCAGAGGATTCCGGCGAGGGTTGTGAAAAGTTCTGACCACTCGGCCGTGCAGGCCGAATATATAGGTCGTGGCTCGGCCGCACGGGCAGGCTCACACGGCCCTGCGAGGTTCACTTTTGCCCGTGTTGGCCGACACGGCCAGGCCATGGAATTCCACACGGCCGTGCAAATTGCACTTTTGGCCGTGTGGAATTTGCCGAGAGCTCGCACGGCCAAGGATTAAAATCCGCACGGCCGTGCGAGAAGATGTGTTGCCCGTGTCAGCCACACAGCCAGGCCAGGCCAATCCACACGGCCGTGCAAATTTGCACTTTTGGCCGTGCGGAATTTGCCGAGAGCTCACACGGCCATCCCAAGAAATCCACACGGCCGTGCGACCCTGGCCGTGTGGGATGACTGAAGGCCAACTTAATGATACGCTGCGTTTCGACTCGCACGGGCAACCGGGTGAGCCACACGGCCGTGTGGCCTGCCCGTGTGAGTCGGAAAATTCTGGTATTTCAGCCAATTTCGAGCAAAAAGTGGGAGAATCGGATTTTGAGAGAAAAACAGAGCCATAGAGGGAGAAAGTACGAAGAACACATCCTAGAAGCTATCTTGGAGCTGGGTTTCGTCAAATCGAGCTTGGAGATCGTCATAGGAGTGGAAATCATCATCCCGGAGCAGATTTTCCTCATCATTATGAGTATGACTACTCTGATTACTGTTTTCTCCTCTCTCTCTCTATGGAGTAGAATCTTTCTCTCACTTGGGTATGAAGAACCCTAGTTCCTTGTGTTAGGGATTTGATGGTAATAACTTGGGATGATTATACTGTTTGGTTTTAATCGAATGATGCATGTTTATTGAATTGATTGAAGTCTGATCAGCTTTTCTCGATTTCTGCTGCAACCTGAGATAGATAGAATCTAATTAGGTTGTTAGAGCCTCTTCATTCGATAGTAGGAGATTGGCTATACGAGAGTTAGCCAGTTTACTGCTTTGTACTGGAATTCAATTCCAGTAGTAGTGGAGTTCTGTGCTTATTGCTTCAGCTTTCTATCCCGGTGAAGACTAGTCGTCTGCCGGGTAGTTAGACTGAGAGGGCTTGGTCAGCTTAAGAGATTCCAAGCTACTGTCGGATCTTCCGCAGTCTAATCAACAGCGAATCAACCCTGGGGAATTACAATTGAACCTAACTAAGGGGCTAGGGGGACTCATTCCCGAGTGACTCTTTCCTGCTTTTGAAAACCGAACCATTTCCTGCTTTCTTACTGCTTTTGCTTTAAACAACAATCAATCGAATTAGTCGGCTAGATAATAGAAAATCACGGAGTAAGCAGTAGATCTAGACCCCGGGTTGATAATAGAACTTGCCTGTTACTGCATTCCTGGACTGCGATTACACTTGGTCTGGCCGTGTGAGCTGCTAGAGCCCCGAATTCAACGTGTTTTCACTCAAAAACGACATTTGACTCTGGATCAACATCTCAAGACTAAAAAAACACAAAAAAAACAAAAGGAAAAAAGTAAGAAAATGCAAACCTAGGTGGGTTTGCCTCCCCACAAGCGCTTCTTTACCGTCTTTTAGCTGGACGCCAGTAGAGGAACTAAGGGTCCTCGAGCTTGATCAGCAGCTCTGCGCGCTCGACAGCACCTCCCAAGTACAACTTTAGGAGGTGGCCATTCACCTTGAATGGCTCGGTTTGAGCATTGCTGATCTCCACCGCACCATGCGGGAAAACTTGGGTGACCGTGAAGGGTCCCGACCACCTCAAACGGAGCTTGCCCGGAAAGAGTTTCAGGCGTGCATTGAAGAGCAGAACACGATCACCTACCTGAAACTCCTTCGGGCCCCTCAACCTTGCGTCGTGGAGACGCTTGGTGTGCTCTTTGTAGAGCAGGGTGTTCTCGTAGGCGTGGTAACGCCACTCCTCCAACTCTAGCAGCTGCAACTTACGTTCTGTACCTGCAACACTCAAATCCAGGTTTAGCAGCTTAATGGCCCAGAAGGCCTTTTGCTCTAGCTCTACCGGCAAATGGCACGCCTTCCCATAGACAAGCCTATAGGGAGAAGTGCCAATCGGATTTTTATAGGCAGTCCTATACGCCCAGAGAGCATCATCGAGCTTGGTGGACCAATCCTTGCGGGACTGATCCACCGTCTTTTCAATTATTCGTTTTATCTCCCGGTTCGTCAGCTCGGCCTGCCCATTTGACTGGGGATGGTAGGCCACCGACACCTGATGCTTAACGCCATAGAGAGAGAGGAGTTTAGTGAATTGCCCTTGAAAATGGGTTCCTCTATCACTGTTAATGGCTCGAGGTGTCCCGAACCGGGAGAACAGCTGCTTCATAAATGAGCAGACCCGTCTTGCATCATTGGTGGGCATGGCTTGAGCTTCTGCCCACCTCGAGACGTAGTCCACTGCAACCAATATGTACAGATTGCAAAAAGATGGAGGGAATGGGCCCATGAAATCGATACCCCAAACATCAAAAATTTCACAAATAACAGAGATATGTTGGGGCATCTCATCCCGGGCAGAAATGTTACCTGACCTTTGGCAGTGGTTGCACTATCGTGCGAAGGTGTCTGCATCCTTGAAGAGCGAGGGCCAATAGAAGCCCGACTGTAGCACCTTCCGCGCCGTGCGGTTTCCTCCATGATTACCTCCAGTAGGTCCCTCGTGACATTGAGACAGGATGTCTCCCATCTCATGCTCCATGACACAGCGTCGGATCACGCCATCTGCTCCGATTCTGAAGAGGTAAGGATCCTCCCAGAAGTAGTGCTTCAGATCGGAGAAGAACTTGCGCTTTGCATGAGTAGCCATCCCCTTGGGTAACTGCTTGCCCATCAGATAATTGGCAAAGTCAGAATACCAAGGGGCCACGCTGTCCACAAGGGTCATCGCCAGCAATCGCTCACCCGGGAAGGAGTCGTCGATCTCTTCCTCGAAGTTGTCCACCGGAGGGGCTTCCAACCGTGAAAGATGATCTGCAGCAACATTCTTGGCTCCCTTCTTGTCCCGAATCTCGATATCAAACTCCTGCAGCAGCAGGATCCAGCGGATGAGCCTAGGCTTTGCATCAGCCTTGCTCATCAGGTAGCGAATCGCCGAGTGGTCAGTGTAGACCACCACATGGGAGAGCACCAGATAGGGTCGGAACTTGTCAAACGCATACACCACAGCGAGGAGCTCCTTCTCTGTGGTGGTGTAATTCTCCTGTGCATCGTTCAAGGTCTTCGACGCGTAGTAGATGGGCTGGAAGTGCTTCTCGCGTCTCTGACCCAGAACTGCTCCGACTGCATTGTCACTCACATCGCACATCAGCTCAAAAGGAAGAGACCAGTCAGGAGTCACCATGATAGGTGCATGGGTAAGCTTCTCCTTCAGAGTCTCAAATGCAGCTGTGCACTCGGGAGTGAACTGGAATGGTGCATCCTTCTCCAGCAGCTTGGTCAAAGGCATGGCAATCTTCGAGAAATCTTTGATGAAGCGCCGGTAAAAGCCTGCATGACCCAGAAAGCTGTGAATCCCCTTCACAGAAACAGGAGGAGGTAACTGACTGATCGTCTTAATCTTCGCGCGATCCACCTCAATTCCCTGCTTGGAGATCTTGTGCCCGAGCACAATACCCTCACGAACCATGAAATGACACTTCTCCCAGCTGAGTGCCAGATTAGTCTCCTCGCACCTCTTCAGAACGAGTTCCAGGTTATGGAGACAGTGAGTGAAGCAGTCTCCATATACCGAGAAATCATCCATGAAGACTTCCATGATCTCTCCAACCAGTCGGTCGAAGATCGCCAGCATGCATCTCTGGAAGGTCGCCGGTGCATTACACAGCCCAAATGGAATCCTCCGATAAGCAAAAGTACCGAAGGGGCAAGTGAATGTGGTCTTCGCCTGATCCTCCGGTGCAATAGGAATCTGGAAGTAACCAGACATGCCATCCAGAAAGCAATAGAACTCATGGCCAGCCAACCTCTCCAGCATCTGATCAATGAAAGGTAGGGGGAAATGATCTTTCCTGGTGGCGTCGTTCAGGCGCCGGTAATCGATGCAGACTCTCCATCTGGTCACGGTCCGCATCGGGATCAACTCCTTCTTCGCATTCGGGACCACAGTCATCCCGCCTTTCTTCGGGACCACCTGAGTTGGGCTGACCCACTTGCTATCAGATATAGCAAAGATGATCCCTGCATCCATGAGCTTCACAATCTCTGGCCGGACCACTGCCTCCAAGTTAGGAGACAATCTCCTCTGTGGCTGCCTGACTAGTTTAACCTCATCCTCCATCAAAATTCTGTGGGAGCAGAAGGATGGGCTAATGCCTCTGATGTCGGTGATCTTCCATGCCATGGCCCGGGCATACTTCTGCAGCAGAGCCACCAGCCTGCTCTTCTGCTCGGGTGTCAGATCCGAGCTAATAATAACCGGGAGCTTATTCCCCTCACGGAGAAATGCATACTCCAGGTGAGGTGGGAGGGGTTTAAGCTCCAACTCTGGTGGCTCCTCCAATGATGTAGCGATCCGGGGCGAGATGGGGATCGACTTGAATGGTATCTGATGACTCAGTATTTGCACATGTTTTCCCCTTTGTTTCTTGATTGTTTAAGCTTGAATTACCGTGTCTTTGGCCTATTTTATGCTAGGTTGTGTTCCTTTGTCACATTTCAGGTCCTAGCACATAAAGTGAAGCATAGGCGCAAGTTTCAAGTCAATCAGAGATCAATTGACGATTCGGGAGAAGAAACTCGGGTATGACCTGAAGAAGAATGGTTTCTACCTCACTTTGTGGACAAAGAATCATGAAAGCTTGTCATTAAAAGAAAGAGGACAAGACTACGAGCGTCTGGGATCAAACGGCGACTGATTCGGAGTCCGTACGAGGGAGAAACGAAGCATTAAACAGAGGTTGAGCAAGCCACACGGGCACAACCCGCACGGCCGTGCAAGGGGCACTTTTGCCCGTGCGGAATTCACCGAGTCTTCACACGGGCAGCTGGAAAAGCCGCATGGCCGTGCGGCCTGGCCGTGTGAGTCGGGAATTGATGTTTAAAACCCGATTTTCAGCAAAAGGAAGGGGGGAGAGCTGGGTTTTGGATCCCAAACACCCAAGGGACGAACCCTAGAGAGAGAGAGAGCGACTTGGAAACATTCTTGGAGCTATTTTGGAGGATTTCTTCGCCATTGGAGCTCGGGAATCAAGCTTGGAGATGGATATTGAAGATCTAGATCAGATTTCTGCAGTCTCTCTCTTCTCTATGGAGTAACTTCCCTTCACTTAGGTTTTGAGGAACCCTAGTTCCATGAGTTAGGATCTTTCTTGTATGAAGTTTTGGATGCTTTATTGTTTGATTATAATCGATTGAGGCATGATTTATTGAGTCAATTGAATCTTGATCAAATTCTCTTGATTTCTGCTTTAACCTATGATAGATAGAATCTGATTAGGTTAAGAGAGCTTCCTTGATTGATAGTGGTGAATTGGTTGTGCGAGAGTCAATCAATTCACTGCTTTGTACTGGAATCCAATTCCGGTAGTGGAGTTCTGTGTTCATAGCCTCAGCTTTCTATCCTGGTGAAGACTAGTCGTCTGCCGGGTAGTTGGACTGAGAGGGCTTGGTCAGCTTAACAGATTCCAAGCTAATTTAGGATCTTCCGCAGTTTAATCAACAGTAGATCAACCAAAGGTAATTGCAACTTGGACCTAATTGAGGAGCTAGGGGGAATCATACCTAAGTGAGTTCCCAACTTGTAATTAGTAGAGTAGTCAGTAGAGTAGTTTATATCAATCCTTAATCTAGTTTGCTAGATAATGAACTGAAGCTGAGTAATAGTAACTCTAGAGACCCGTGGATTCGATATTTATTACTTGTGCCACTATACTGCAGTCCCTTTCATTGGTTACACTTGGCCATTGTTAGGTGTTGTGTTTTAGCGTGTCAAGTTTTTGGCGCCGTTACCGGGGACTTTCTAGATTATTAGGAAAGGCAGAAGTTTGTTACTTTAGCGTTTTTCTTTTCTTTTCCACCCTTGCTTTTCACTTGGGTGTTTTTGTTTTTGTTGGTGCAGATCTGAATCATGGATCCTCATGGCTTCTCCAGCCATTGGGGGTATCCACCACCATCCGAGTGGTATTACCCCGAGACCCCCTGGAGCAATCAAGGAGGAGAAGACTATGGATTCGGGTTTCAGTACCAACCCCCATCCTACGAAGAACAATCAGACCCCTGGGTATTTCAAGAACAATCTCCTTATCAAGAAGAATTCCTCCATCAGCCAGATCCAAACTATCACTTGAGGCTTCTCGTGGAGCAGATTGCTCGAGTACCTGAGACATCCTTTCCAAAGATGGATATCCCAGACAATGCCCAAACTGGGTTCTCCTACCGTGAAACAGAGGAGACCCTCCTGAGCATAAAGAAGAGCCTCGAGGATCTTGAGAAAGCTTATGCACAACCTGCTCAAGATCACCCTTCTGCTATCATACTAGAAGAGGAGGAGGAAGACGAAGGCTACAAGGATATTGTGGAGCAAACAGAAGTTTTCACGAAAAGCTCCCGTGATGATCATGATCAGGAATATCCTGTCGTAGCCGACCACACCTTCCCACATCCCAAACTGAGCTTTGAAGAGGCGGGCATGAGTGAGGAGATGCAAGAAAATCTCATGAAAGAAATTGCTTGGCAACTTGCTCTCCAATCCGTGCTAGAAGAAGAAGAGCAAGACAGGGTTCAGAAAGAAGTTGTGAAGGATGACGAAAGTGAAGCAAGAGGAGTTCTTGATCATTTCCCAGGGGTGATACCACATGTAGAAGAAAGGGAGGTTGAAGAAGAAATTGGCGTCCAGGCCGAGGACGGAGTTAAGGTGGAAGAGGCCTGCACCGGCCATGAGTTACATGTGATATCTCCACCAAACTTCGAGGAGCTGCTTGGCAAGGACCCATTTGCAGTGTCTCTTTGCCAGACCAAGGCCACATCGACATCGGTCCCTCTTGGTGGACGCGATGGTGGCCAATCGATGTTATCTTATCTGGTTTGGGGCAATGAGACGAGAGAAGAGAAGAAGAGGTCTCGAGGGTGGAGACTTCATCTGCATCAAGTGAACGAGCCTTCACCTGCCACACCACCTGCTTGTGACTTGAGACTCCACCTCATAGATGAGAACCTCAACTTCAAGGAGGTTCTAGCATGGACCGAAACTTAGGAGCCATCGTCCGGCTCACGACGTGAAAGAAGCGCTTGTTGGGAGGCAACCCAACCAGTCGGTTTGCATTTCTTTCTCTATTTATCCTCGGTTGAGTCAGTTTTGTTATTTGATTTTAGAGTCAATAACTCAACCTTTGTGAGATTTTGTGTGGTGTTTGTGTTCTGATTACTCTCTCTTCCTGGAATGCACCGCCTGACCCGTACATCATCATTCACCTTTGATCTGGTAACTTCGTTCTACCCTCCTTATCTTTCCTCCATTGAGGACAATGTCGTGCTTAAGTGTGGGGGGGGTGTTCGATTATGTATGCGGGTGAATGTTTGGCTGTTTGTGTGCTTGGAGCCTAGTCCACTGTCCAAATTTCGATTTGAGGGCTCCAAGTACGTGTTTCCATGCAAATTGCCTACTCAGTATGCTTTGAATTGACAGTCTCTATAGTAATGTGCAACCTAGGGAGGTAGTGTAGCACTATGGAGGATGTTGAAGTATAAGATTTTTCCTATCTAGCTCTCTGTTGTGCCAGTTGATTTTGTGAATTAGTGGAGCTAAGACCGTTGAATACATGTGTTAATGTGGACTCTGTTCGAATTGTGTTATGACTCGTGTATCGAACAGGGTGCTCATGTGAGAAATGAAAAGCAGTTGGTCCTCCATGTCGAAATCATTGAAATCTTAAATATGGGGTAAGCCCAACGTGTGTGGCACCGTTCATTGCACAAAATCGGGTTTTGGAAGAGATTTTAGTAATCCTTAGTGGGGTACTCCTACAAGGTGAAGCTAAGCTGTCTCTAATACAAGTAAAATTTTCACCCGTTGAACGGTTTGCCTACTTGAGGATGTGTTTTTAAGGGCACGGATAGAGCTTCCGACCCCCCTTAATTTCATTGACCCTCCACACGAGTTGAGGAAAAGGAGTTAAAAGAAGTACCCTGGCGAGCGCCAGGTGTACAGAAATTGCTCTTGCTCGACTAATAAGGGTCGACCGTGCAAAAGACTGCAGTTGGAACCCCTGCTAAGTGAAAAAAAACAAGGAAAATGTGAATGAAAGTGCAAAAAGGGGTTCCAACGGTGAAATGAAGTGAAAGAGCACCCCGGTACAACGAGTCCTTGGTTGTGAATGGTGTGAGTCCCTTTATCCATGAACTGACTGTCTTACTTCTACTTTTTCTCATGATCCTGGCTTGAGTCTAGTACTCGCACTGAGAGAGATAGGGAACGTCTTAGAAGACCAGTTGACCTCGTAAGCTGCTATATGATCTAGGAAATCCACTACCGATGATCAGGGTTGTATGTTGCTATAGAGCTCTGGAGAGTTGCATTGGTTTGAGTTAGGTTTGCTTGGGGACAAGCAAACAGTTAAGTGTGGGGGGATTTGATGACTCGGTATTTGCACATGTTTTCCCCTTTGTTTCTTGATTGTTTGAGCTTCAATTACCGTGTCTTTGGCCTATTTTATGCTAGGTTGTGTTCCTTTGTCACATTTCAGGTCCTAGCACATAAAGTGAAGCATAGGCGCAAGTTTCAAGTCAATCAGAGATCAATTGACGATTCGGGAGAAGAAACTCGGGTATGACCTGAAGAAGAATGGATTTCTACCTCACTTTATGGACAAAGAATCATGCAAACTTGTCATGAAAAGAAAGAGGACGAGACTACGAGTGTCTGGGATCAAACGGCGACTGATTCGGAGTCCGGACAAGGGAGAAACGAAGCATTAAACAGAGGCTGAGCAAGCCACACGGGCACAACCCGCACGGCCGTGCAAGGGGCACTTTTGCCCGTGCGGAATTCACCGAGTCTTCACACGGGCAGCTGGGAAAGCCGCACGGCCGTGCGGCCTGGCCGTGTGAGTCAGGAATTGATGTTTAAAACCCGATTTTCAGCAAAAGGAAGGAGGGAGAGCTGGGTTTTGGATCCCAAACACCCAAGGGACGAACCCTAGAGAGAGAGAGCGACTTGGAAACATTTTGGAGCTATTTTGGAGGATTTCTTCGCCATTGGAGCTCGGGAATCAAGCTTGGAGATGGAGATTGAAGATCTAGATCAGATTTCTGCAGTCTCTCTCTTCTCTTTGGAGTAACTTCCCTTCACTTAGGTTTTGAGGAACCCTAGTTCCATGAGTTAGGATCTTTCTTGTATGAAGTTTTGGATGCTTTATTGTTTGATTATAATCGATTGAGGCATGATTTATTGAGTCAATTGAATCTTGATCAAATTCTCTTGATTTCTGCTTTAACCTATGATAGATAGAATCTGATTAGGTTAAGAGAGCTTCCTTGATTGATAGTGGTGAATTGGTTGTGCGAGAGTCAATCAATTCAC
The DNA here is from genome assembly GCA_946122785.1 of Linum tenue. Classification (NCBI taxonomy): domain Eukaryota; kingdom Viridiplantae; phylum Streptophyta; class Magnoliopsida; order Malpighiales; family Linaceae; genus Linum; species Linum tenue. The sequence continues at coordinate 8,791,110 of CAMGYJ010000010.1, read as the reverse complement.
TGCTTTGTACTGGAATCCAATTCTGGTAGTGGAGTTCTGTGTTCATAGCCTCAGCTTTCTATCCTGGTGAAGACTAGTCGTCTGCCGGGTAGTTGGACTGAGAGGGCTTGGTCAGCTTAAGAGATTCCAAGCTAATTTAGGATCTTCCGCAATTTAATCAACAGTAGATCAACCAAAGGTAATTGCAACTTGGACCTAATTGAGGAGCTAGGGGGAATCATACCTAAGTGAGTTCCCAACTTGTAATTAGTAGAGTAGTCAGTAGAGTAGTTTATATCAATCCTTAATCTAGTTTGCTAGATAATGAACTGAAGCTGAGTAATAGTAACTCTAGAGACCCGTGGATTCGATATTTATTATTTGTGCCACTATACTGCAGTCTCTTTCATTGGTTACACTTGGCCATTGTTAGGTGTTGTGTTTTAGCGTGTCAATATCTCTCGCCCCTCGATCGTAGCCTCGTCCAGTTCCGCAAGCTGCTGCTCCAGCTGCACATCCTGTGATGCCTGTTCCCCTAGCAAAAGACAACGCTCAAGGAAATCATTAGTACCCGCACTCGTGATGGCGACTGGCGAGTGAGGTCTCAAAATCAGCAACAACATCACAGTAATCTAGATCATCATGGAGCTGGGGGTGTTTCATATTATCAGAAACAGAGAAGGTGATTTGTTCACCCCAGCTCTCAAAATCAGTTTCCCATCATTCACATCAATCAGCGCCTTGGCGGTGGCGAGGAAAGGTCTACCCAGTATCAATGGCACATCAACATCCTCATTTATGTCCAAAATCACAAAATCAACAGGATATGAAAATTGCCCTACTGCGACTATCAAGTCCTCTGCTATACCCCTAGGATGCACAATGGATCTATCAGCAAGCTGGATGCTCATCCTAGTATTACTGGGTTCACCTAGGCCTAGCTTCTTAAACAGTGTATATGGCATGACATTTATGCTAGCGCCTAAATCCGCCAAGGACTTCCCTACATGCAAACTACCAATCATGCAAGGGATAGTGAAACTCCCTGGGTCTTTTCGCTTCTCTGGTAGTTTGTTCTGCAGGATGGCAGAACACTCCTCGTTGAGCATCACCGTTGACAACTCCCCAAGCTTCCTCTTGCTGGTGAGGAGATCCTTCATGAACTTGGCATACTTGGGCATCTTCGATAATGCCTCCACGAAGGGCATGCTAATGTTTACCTGCTTCAGCATTGCCATGAATTTGGCAAACTCAGTCTCCAGTCGGTCCTTGTGCAACCGAGTAGGAAAGGGAAGCTGTGGTACATACTCCTTCACCACTGGTTGCGGTTCAGGAGCAGGCACATCAACCTCCTTCTCCATTTCTTCCTGATTAGCTGGAAGTGCTGAAGCAGGGGTCTCTCTCTCCTCTGCCCGAACAGGTGGATCGGCAGTCACCTTGCCACTCCTGGTTGTGATGGCACTGCAGTTGGCATTCAGGTCCTGCGGGTGAGGGATGGTCTGACCAGGCAAGGTACCTGGAGTCCTCTGAGCGACAGCCTGGGCAACACTCCCAAGCTGGGTCTGTATATCTCGCAGCACAGCCTGTTGATAGACCGTTAGTTACACATGTTTTTACCCCTGCTCTTACTCCGTTTGAGGTATTGATTCTCGTGTTTTAGGCCGATTTCACGCTAGGTTGTGCTTGTTTATGATATTTCAGGTCCTAGTACGTGAATGGAGGCTTGGGAGCGAGTTTGAGGTCGATTGGACGAGGATCGGACGCATGGCGAGGTTCTGAGGAAGTCGCACGGGCACACCCACAACCCGCACGGCCGTGCAAGTGACCAGTTTGGCCGTGCGGGATTGTGCGTGGGCACGCACGGGATTGTGCGTGGCCACGCACGGCCGTGCAAGTGACCAGCCTGGCCGTGCGGGATTGTGCGTGGGCACGCACGGGCACAAGTGAATTCCGCACGGCCGTGCAAGGTGCAATCCTGGCCGTGCGAGTTGGTTGAGGTTCGACTTATTGATACGCCGCGTTTTGGAGTGCACGGCCAGAATGGTGATGTGCACGGTCGTGCACCCTGGCCGTGCGAGTCGGGAATTGCTGTTTAAAACCCGATTTTCAGTCATAGGAAGGGGGAGAGCTGGGTTTTGGATCCCAAACACCCAAGGGACGAACCCTAGAGAGAGAGCGACTTGGGAACATTCTTGGAGCTATTTTGGAGGATTTCTTCGCCATTGGAGCTCGGGAATCAAGCCCGGACTTGAAGACTGATCATCTGAAGATTCTTACTGCAGTCTCTCTCTTCTCTATGGAGTAACTTCCCTTCACTTAGGTTTTGAGGAACCCTGACTCGCTGTTACTGTCACTCTAGAAATTGGCCAAGTGTAACCACTTCCTAAAGCGTAGTATAGCGGGTCTGGGTTTTAATGTCAACCCGGGTCCTAGATGTGATGACTACTCAGTGAATTCGTATTATCTAGCAATGAAACTTTAGTGAAGTTCTAAACTAACAAGCAAGCAAAGTAACTAAAACGGTTGTATTCAGGTTAAGAGAGGTCACCCGGATATGGTTCCCCCTAGTCTGCAGTTAAGCCGGATTGTAATTACCAAGTTCGATTTCTATGATAGTTATACTGCGGAAGGTTCTCAAACAGCCTGAAGTCTCGACTAAAGGTCTTCAGACCCTCTCAATCTGAGTCTCTAGCTGGCGACTAACCTACACCGGAGTAAACAGATTGAGGCCCTAAGAACAAAACCTCCACTACCGAATGCAATTCGGTATAGAATAGTGATTGGCTCCTCGACTAAAGTCACCAATTCACTACCTTCAATCAAGGATACTCTATTAACCTAGGCAAATATTATCATTCTAGGTTAAAGCAGAAACAACAGGAATTTGATCAGGATTCAAGTCATTCAATCATTCAAACCTCAATCGAATATAATCAATATCATAGAATCAATACTTGGGTTCATACAATCAAACCTAACATACAGAACTAGGGTTCCACACCCAGATGAATGGGAGAACTACTCCATGGAGAGAGAAGCAAAAGCAGAATCAGTCGCGGAAATCATACTGTGAAGATGGATTTCTGCTCCTGGACGTTGAATCGGCACTTCTCCAAGCTCAAACCAAGCTCCAATGGTGTTGAAGATCGATCTAGGGCACTTGGAGGCTCTTGTTTGTCGCTTTCTCTCTCTAGGAATCACTCTGTCTCTCAAAAACTCCCATCCCCCTCTGTTTGCTCGAATTAGGCTTTAAAATCAGTTTTCCCCGAGTTGCACGGCCAGGTGCACGGCCGTGCACCTCACAATTCTGGCCGTGCACCCTCAAAACGCACCGTATCACTTATTCGCCTTCATCCACCTTGCACGGCCAGGCGCACGGCCGTGCACATCTGGATTGTGCCCGTGCAAGCTCTCGCACCAACCCGCACGGCCAGGTTTGTATGTTGCACGGCCGTGCGGTTCTCTGCTCTGCCCGTGCAAGCTCTCGGCATGAGGCGCACGGCCATATGGCTCAAGTGCACGGCCGTGCGTCTCCATGGTCTGGCCGTGCGGCTCCCCAACAAGCTCGTCCTTCGTCCGTTCGTCGTCCAATCGACCCCAAACTCGCTCCTAAGCCCTTATTCACGTACTAGGACCTGAAATAACACAAACAAACACAACCTAGCGTGAAATCGGCCTAAAAAACGAGAATCAACACCTCAAATGGAGTAAGAGCAGGGGTAAAAACATGTGTAACTAACGGTCTATCAAACTCCCCCACACTTAACCGTTTGCTTGTCCCCAAGCAAACCAAGTCAGACACTAGGTAAGCTTACATATCACAATCAACCAACATTGGGGACAAGTCATACAGGCACAGGACACGTGAATCGCACTGGTTTTCAAACATCAATACATGCACAACCTCAATAACAACCTGGACAACCACCACAAAGGACATTCGAGTGCAGCAAATCGAGTACAGGAAGAGTCTCCCTTCTGTTTACTGGCCAACCTAGACTTGATTCAACCACTTACTCAAAACAGTCAACTCATGCATCCAACTCAAGACATCAGAATAGAGACCGAGCAATCTAGGTCCTCACCGGGGTACAAGAGCATAAAGAAAATGAAAATGAATCACTCACTCTCGACCAGTGGGGTCAGGACAATTTGATGCGAAAGATGCGCATGCTATTCCTCTCAATTCCTATCATCTCTTCACCATGATGGCAGCCTCTAAATGCTAGAGTTAACATATGGGGTGTCACCACTAACTAATCAGGAGGTCTTAGACACAGGTTCAAATGACTGGCTAGGGTCTTGGACATGGGGAAAAGGCCTTTTAGGTGGTGGAAGTATTCATAGCAAAAGGTTCCACATTTTCCAAACACACAATCACAGTCAAACAACCTGGTAATTTCTCTCTGCTATCCTGCATTACTCAATATCTTAAGATCACAAGAGCGAAGGAGGCACAAACATCAGCGTTCCCAAGCCAGATTGCTAAGAAACACTACTTACTGGGCATTACTCAGATTTTTGGTAGTGGCTCTCTTTTGCTTTCAATTTTTTCTTTGTTTTTCTTTTATTTTTCTTTTCATTTCTTAAGAGAGCCACCACTTCTGCACAATTCAAACATCTGCCCAACTTTTAAGCACTACCTCCAACACTCACATAGACTTAAGCAGAAACAGCAGAGACAATATAAAAACCACTCTGTGGAACCTTCTAAAAGATGCAACAAGGGTGATTTTCTCCATTATAGACCAAAAGAAAGGATAACACACGGCTCAGAGGGGCTGACTAGGGGATATAACACATCAGGACAGTCAGTTTTGGGCGTGGGCTAATCCTATGCCTCCATCATCTCAGCTAGTGACAACGTGAATGCTACACATCATGGAAGAGGGATCTATCGCACAAGAAAGAAACGAGCAGGCTCAAATCTCGCATGGCTACCTATATGCTCTATCTCACATTCTGATACCCTGAACTAGATGCATAAACGACTGTCAAGGACAAGTAATCAGATCAAGTCAGATCAAGTCACAGTTGGCAAGCAAACAGTTGAAAAACTGAACCCCTACCTCGTTCTACTGCACATCTCAGTCCTCATCATAGGTTGTCCTAGTCGCAAACAAGTTGTCATGCATTACTCCGAAAACCAATCAATTCATCCATCAAAACACCGTGCCAATATGATCAAACAGCAGTACTTGGAGCCCTCAAATCGTAAGATTCGGACAGTGGACTAGGCTCCAAGCACACAAACAGATCTAATGCAGTCAAAAGATAAACACCCCCCCACACTTAAGATCGACATTGTCCTCAATGGAGAAGAGGAAAGGAAAGGGGAACGATGTTACCGGTATGCACAGACTGCAGGAGACTGGAAACGGACCAGGCGGGAACACAGCACAGCTCAAGGGAAACAGAAGAGCTCAACCAGAATATGTTAGGTCCGATGTCAGCCCAATAAGACATCATCCAGAACAAAGAAAACAAACCAAAACCAAACCAAAACGCAATCCGACTCGAAACATAAGAAAGAAAGTCAAACCGTGGTGGGGTTGCCTCCCCACAAGCGCTTCTTTACCGTCTTTTAGCTGGACGCCCATGGTGGATACTCAGGGAAGTGCAGGGACAGGTGCCTCCAAGAGCGGATCCACATCGCTCTTGAGGTACAGCTTCAGGTGGTGACCGTGCACCCGACGGTTACAACCACCAGCATCGGTCAGCTCGACCTGGCCATCCGGCAAGATGCAGGCGAGTGAGTACTCGGATGGCCAGGGTGGTCGTGGTGCTGGGGGTGGGACCAGCTCATAGTGGTCTCCACTCTTCTTCCGTGCAGGCTTAGCTACCTGCGGCTTCGGCCGCCACTCCTCCTTGAGCTTTTTGTTCGGAGGCGAGACTGGATGGAGTGGCGGCGAAGGAATGATAGGCGGAACCTGCAAAATGAGAGGTGCAGAAGGATACACGACAGGCTCGTGTACCTGATCAGAAATAGCATGCACAGGCGATACAGAAATCATAGCACAATGATCAAAGCCAGTCACAGGAAAAACAGCCTGTTCATTTCCAGCACGCAAGATCAGTTTACCATCATGCACATCAATCAATGCCTTGGCGGTGGCAAGAAATGGTCTACCCAAAATCAAAGGCACATCCACATCATCATTTATATCCAGAATAACAAAATCAACAGGATATGTGAATGCACCCACATTAACAAGCAAATCTTCTATGATACCCCTAGGATGCACCACAGAACGATCAGCTAGCTGAATGCTCATCCTAGTAGGGCTAAGTTCACCTAGGTCTAGCTTTTTGAACAATTTATATGGCATGACATTGATGCTAGCTCCTAGGTCCGCCAAGGACTTTCCTATATGCATTCTGCCAATAGTAAGAGGGATAGTAAAACTCCCTGGATCCTTGCGCTTTTCGGGCAGCTTGTTCTGCAGGATGGCAGAACATTCCTCGCTCAGCAGCACTGTCGAGAGATCTCCTAGTTTCTTCTTGTTGGTGCAGAGATCTTTCATAAACTTCGCGTACTTGGGCATCTTCGACAGTGCCTCCACAAATGGTATGCTGATGTTGAGCTGCTTCAACACTGCCATGAACTTGGCAAACTCAGTCTCCAGCTTATCTTTATGGAGGCGAGTGGGGAAGGGAAGCTGGGGTACATGCTCATTCACCACTGGTTGTGGCTTGGGAGCAGGGGCTTCCTTCTCCACCCGCACTTCTGCATCACCGGCTGGAAGTGCTGAAGCAGGTAGTGGTTCCTCCTGCCTGGTCGGGGCAGGATCAGCTGATGTAGGCCTGCCGCTCCTGGTGAAAATGGCATGGGCAGTCTCGTGAGGGCCGCGAGGATTGGGGACAGTGGTGGCAGGCAGAGTTCCCGGTGCCCTGGTAGTATTCTGGCGAGCTAAGTCCCCTATCTGGTGCTGGAGATCCTGCAGAATGGCACCCTGGTTCCTCTGGCCTGCCTCCAGGGTTCGCTGGCCTGCCTCCAGTGAAGCTATGGCCTGATCCATCCTCGTGATACTTGCCTGGCTGGTGGTCATGAATGCTGCCAAAATGTTCTCAAGCTTGGTCATCTGATTATCGGGAGCTGGTGCTGCTGCTGGCTCGGCATACTGACGCTGGGGCTGCTGGAACGGCTGCCCTTGTCTAGCCTGGAAAGGCTGCCTCTGCTGAAAACCACCTGCTGGTGCTGGGAAACCAGGTGGTTTATTGGTGTTGTTGCTCCAGGCGAAGTTGGGATGCTGGCGCCATCCCTCATTGTATGTGTTACTGTATGGATCGAGGCGCCGAGCATTGGCGATGAAGGCCAACTGTTCTTGGGGAGTAGAGGACTCCCGCATAGCCTGGCAGTCCTCCACCAGATGGTTTGGACTCTCACACCACTGGCACTGAGCTACTGGAGGCGCAGCTACACCTCGGCCCAGAAGGAGACTGTTAGGCTGCTTCAGTGTCTGCACCAACTCAGCCACCTGCTGCTTTAACCCGGATCTGGCCTCTATAGCATGCACACCACGGTCCCGGGAGTGCCTGCCTCTGCTGCTCTGCCCCCAGGAATGATCGCGGGCAGCCAAAGTACTGATCATCTGGTTCAGCTCGGGTGGAGTCTTAGTAAGGATATCCCCTCCTGGGCATAGAGACTCGATCACCCTCTGGCTGTCTGGGGTGATGGCACTGTAGAAGTTCCCCACTGTGAAAGCATCGCTAAAGCCATGATGGGGACACTGCCAGAAGTATCCCATGTACCGCTCCCATGCATCACGAAGGGACTCATCTGGCTCTTGGCGGAAGTGAGTGATCTCCCGCTGAATCTCAGTAGTCTTCGATGCCGGATAATATCTGTGCACGAACTTATCCACCAGATCGTCCCAAGAAGTGATGGACAGTGGGGGCTGGGTCTCCAACCACCTCTTAGCATTCCCCGCCAGAGAATGGGGGAAGAGGTGAAGGCGGATTGCATCATCCGGAACACCATTCAGCTTGAACCCGTTTGTCAGCTGCAGAAAACGGGAAAGGTGTGCCCGGGCTTCCTCATCCTTCAAGCCATGGAACTGGATAGAGGATGTGATGAGCTGAATCCAGCCTGGCTTGATCTCGAAGTTATTTGCTGGGACGGGTGGATAGAGGATGACCGGGTGGATGTCAGCAATCCGTGGAGTGTAGTAGTACTCCAAGGTGGGACCCGGCGGTGGTGGTGGATGCTGATTCATCGGGGGAACCTGTCGAGCATTCCCCGGTTGTGGGATGTCTTCGCCCTCCATCTCGTACTCTTCCTCAGAATCGCTGGTCAAGTGGCCGTCTATGCGCTCTCCCGTAACCAGTCTAGCTCGCTGCTGTCTCCTAAGTTGGCGGCAAGTGCGTTCAAGCTCTGGATCCAACGGCAGTAAACCTCCTGACTGGCTACGGGTCATGCACTACCTGTACACACTCAAGCAAGCAAACCCGTGAAGGCACAAGTGGGACAAAGCAAACAAAGCGAAAAGAAAAGCTAGAGTAACAGAAATCACTTTTCTTCAACAACCTAGCCGTCCCCGGCAACGCGCCAAAAACTTGACTCGCTGTTACTGTCACTCTAGAAATTGGCCAAGTGTAACCACTTCCTAAAGCGTAGTATAGCGGGTCTGGGTTTTAATGTCAACCCGGGTCCTAGATGTGATGACTACTCAGTGAATTCGTATTATCTAGCAATGAAACTTTAGTGAAGTTCTAAACTAACAAGCAAGCAAAGTAACTAAAACGGTTGTATTCAGGTTAAGAGAGGTCACCCGGATATGGTTCCCCCTAGTCTGCAGTTAAGCCGGATTGTAATTACCAAGTTCGATTTCTATGATAGTTATACTGCGGAAGGTTCTCAAACAGCCTGAAGTCTCGACTAAAGGTCTTCAGACCCTCTCAATCTGAGTCTCTAGCTGGCGACTAACCTACACCGGAGTAAACAGATTGAGGCCCTAAGAACAAAACCTCCACTACCGAATGCAATTCGGTACAGAATAGTGATTGGCTCCTCGACTAAAGTCACCAATTCACTACCTTCAATCAAGGATACTCTATTAACCTAGGCAAATATTATCATTCTAGGTTAAAGCAGAAACAACAGGAATTTGATCAGGATTCAAGTCATTCAATCATTCAAACCTCAATCGAATATAATCAATATCATAGAATCAATACTTGGGTTCATACAATCAAACCTAACATACAGAACTAGGGTTTCCCACACCCAGATGAATGGGAGAACTACTCCATGGAGAGAGAAGCAAAAGCAGAATCAGTCGCGGAAATCATACTGTGAAGATGGATTTCTGCTCCTGGACGTTGAATCGGCACTTCTTCAAGCTCAAACCAAGCTCCAATGGTGTTGAAGATCGATCTAGGGCACTTGGAGGCTCTTGTTCGTCGCTTTCTCTCTCTAGGAATCACTCTGTCTCTCAAAAACTCCCATCCCCCTCTGTTTGCTCGAATTAGGCTTTAAAATCAGTTTTCCCCGAGTTGCACGGCCAGGTGCACGTCCGTGCACCTCACAATTCTGGCCGTGCACCCTCAAAACGCACCGTATCACTTATTCGCCTTCATCCACCTTGCACGGCCAGGCGCACGGCCGTGCACATCTGGATTGTGCCCGTGCAAGCTCTCGCACCAACCCGCACGGCCAGGTTTGTATGTTGCACGGCCGTGCGGTTCTCTGCTCTGCCCGTGCAAGCTCTCGGCATGAGGCGCACGGCCATATGGCTCAAGTGCACGGCCGTGCGTCTCCATGGTCTGGCCGTGCGGCTCCCCAACAAGCTCGTCCTTCGTCCGTTCGTCGTCCAATCGACCCCAAACTCGCTCCTAAGCCCTTATTCACGTACTAGGACCTGAAATAACACAAACAAACACAACCTAGCGTGAAATCGGCCTAAAACACGAGAATCAACACCTCAAACGGAGTAAGAGCAGGGGTAAAAACATGTGTAACTAACGGTCTATCAAACTCCCCCACACTTAACCGTTTGCTTGTCCCCAAGCAAACCAAGTCAGACACTAGGTAAGCTTACATATCACAATCAACCAACATTGGGGACAAGTCATACAGGCACAGGACACGTGAATCGCACTGGTTTTCAAACATCAATACATGCACAACCTCAATAACAACCTGGACAACCACCACAAAGGACATTCGAGTGCAGCAAATCGAGTACAGGAAGAGTCTCCCTTCTGTTTACTGGCCAACCTAGACTTGATTCAACCACTTACTCAAGCCCGGACTTGAAGACTGATCATCTGAAGATTCTTACTGCAGTCTCTCTCTTCTCTATGGAGTAACTTCCCTTCACTTAGGTTTTGAGGAACCCTAGCCATGTTTGTTTGATTGGATGATTGTATGAGTACTCTGACTTGATAATCTTGAGTTCATATACAATCTATGCATGTTTTCACGATTCAATTCTGCTTTAGTCGAGATTATTGATTCTGCTTTGATCCTATGAGAGCGAATACCTGATTAGGTCAATAGAGCACCATAGATTGATAGTAGTGGATCGATTGCTTTAGTCGAGGGTTGATTCACTGCTTTGTATCGATTGAGAACCTCATTCGATAGAGGGAGTCTAGTTCAGAACGCCTTGATCGATTGTTCTAGAGAAGGATACGTCCCTCTAGGCAATTGACTCAAGAGGGCCTTGTTCCTTTAGTCGAGACTCAAGGTCTAGTCAAGGATTCTCCGCATTGTGAATGAAGTGAAACAAGTTAGAAATCATCGATCGTTAATCTGGCTAGTGGCTAGGGGGAATCATACCTAAGTGAGTTCCCAACCTGTAATTAGATTAACTTTAACTGTAGTTTGCTAGAGTAGTTTTAGTTCTTTCATCTTGATCTGTTTTGCTAGATAATGAACTGAAGCTGAGTAATAGTAACTCTAGAGACCCGTGGATTCGATATTTATTACTTGAGCCACTATACTGCAGTCCCTTTCATTGGTTACACTTGGCCATTGTTAGGAGTTGTGTTTTAGCGAGTCACCTGTGTGTTTCTCTGACCAGCTTCTAGCTCCAAGAATTTGCCTGAAGCTTTCTCCATGAATTGCTCAATGTTATTGAACTTATTTGCACTGGAGGTGGCCAGAGAACCCACCAGATCTCTCAGTTCCGCCATCGGGTCACTCTGTACTGGGGCTGCAGGTGCTGCCCCTGGCTGCTGAAATGGTCGCACCTGTGACTGAGGTGGAACTGGCCCCTGTCTGGGAGGGTAGAGTGGCTGCTGTGGCTGCTGAAATTGCCCCTGTCTGGGCTGGTATGGAGGCCTCTGAAAACCGGGCGGTCCCTGGGGAGCTGGTGGTCTGGGATTTGCCCTAGCCCAAGAAAAGTTAGGATGTTGGCGCCACCCCTCATTATAGGTGTTGCTGTAGGGGTCGAAGCGCCTGGCATTACTGATGAAGTCCACCTGCTCCTGGGGAGTAGACGATTCCCTCATCGCCTGACAGTCCTCCACGGTGTGATGAGAGCTCTCACACCACTGGCAGTGCATCGCCTGCGGCTGTCCTATACCTGCAATCAAACCAGAACGATCGATAGTTGAAACCAGCTTCGATACCACCTGCACCAAATCAGATGACTGGGTGCCCACTGCATGCACACCTCGTCCTGGTGCTCGTCTCGATCGCCTGGCAGTTCTCCAATCGTACCCGTTCTCCGCCATCTCCTCAAAGAGTTGATTCAGCTGTGGCGGTGTTTTGGTCAGCATGTTCCCGCCACAAACCGAGTCAATCAGCTGCTTGTCCTCCGGGAAGAGGGCGTGATAGAAGGTGCCCACCTTGAAAGCATCATTGAAGCCATGATTGGGACACCTGAGAAAGAGACTGGTGTATCTCTCCCAAGCATCCCTGATGGTCTCATCCTCATCCTGAGCAAAATGGGTAATTTGCTTCTGCAGGTCAGCTGTCTTGGATGGAGGATGGTAGCGGGTGAGGAACTTGTCCGCCAGGTTGGCGAACGTGGTGATAGAGCCCGAAGGTCGAGTGTCTAGCCACTCCTTGGCTTGCCCCTCCAGTGTGAATGGGAAGTACCTCAGCTGGATGGCATCTGCTGGTACCCCATTGATCTTGATTCCATCGATGAGCTCGTGGAATCGCCTAAGATGTGATCGGGGGCACTCCCCCTCCTTACCACGGAACACCACTGAACCGCGCAGCATGGTGATTACTGAGGTGCTCACCTCAAAATTGCTGGCTGGGACATGAGGGTGTTGAATGGATGACCTCATGTCCGCAGCTCTAGCGGTCGAGTAGGATCCCATGGTCTGCTCATCTGGATTGATCACATCATGGTTCTGTGGATCAGCCATCTCTCCTTCTTCTTCGATCTGCAGCTGTGATAGCGCCTCCGCAGCCATTCGCGCCTTTAGAGCCCGCTTGAAGTTCCTGCAGGTTCGTTCAAGCTCCTGGTCTAATGGTAGTAGATCTCCCGACTGGCTACGGGTCATGCACTACCTGCACACAATCAGCAGAAGCAACCCGTGAAGGCACACAGGTGGAAGAGAAAAAATGAAATAAAGAAAAAGCTAGAGTAACAGATTCTCACGTTTCCCCAATAACCTAGAGGTTCCCCGGCAACGGCGCCAAAAACTTGACACGCCAAAACACAACACCAAACTGCGACCAAGTGTAATCGCAGTCCAGGAATGCAGTAACAGGCAAGTTCTATTATCAACCCGGGGTCTAGATCTACTGCTTACTCCGTGATTGTCTATTATCTAGCCGACTAATTCGATTGATTGTTGTTTAAAGCAAAAGCAGTAAGAAAGCAGGAAATGGTTCGGTTTTCAAAAGCAGGAAAGAGTCACTCGGGAATGAGTCCCCCTAGCCCCTTAGTTAGGTTCAATTGTAATTCCCCTGGGTTGATTCGCTGTTGATTAGACTGCGGAAGATCCGACAGTAGCTTGGAATCTCTTAAGCTGACCAAGCCCTCTCAGTCTAACTACCCGGCAGACGACTAGTCTTCACCGGGATAGAAAGCTGAAGCAATAAGCACAGAACTCCACTACTACTGGAATTGAATTCCAGTACAAAGCAGTAAACTGGCTAACTCTCGTATAACCAATCTCCTACTATCGAATGAAGAGGCTCTAACAACCTAATCAGATTCTATCTATCTCAGGTTGCAGCAGAAATGGAGAAAAGCTGATCAGACTTCAATCAATTCAATAAACATGCATCATTCAATAAAAACCAAACAGTATAATCATCCCAAGTTATTACAATCAAATCCCTAACACAAGGAACTAGGGTTCTTCATACCCAAGTGAGAGAAAGGTTCTACTCCATAGAGAGAGAGGAGAAAACAGTAATCGGAGTAGTCATACTCATAATGATGAGGAAAATCTGCTCCGGGATGATGATTTCCACTCCTATGACGATCTCCAAGCTCGATTTGACGAAACCCAGCTCCAAGATAGCTTCTAGGATGTGTTCTTCGTACTTTCTCCCTCTAGGGCTCTGTTTTTGCTCTCAAAATCCGATTCTCCCACTTTTTGCTCGAAATTGGCTGAAAAACCCGAATTTCCAGACTCACACGGGCAGGCCACACGGCCGTGTGCCTCACCCGGTTGCCCGTGCGAGTCGAAACGCAACGTATCATTAAGTTGGCCTTCAGTCATCCCACACGGCCACGGTCGCACGGCCGTGTGGATTTCCTGGGATGCCCGTGTTTGCTCTCGGCGAAAGTCACATGGCCACAAATGTGTGTTGCACGGCCGTGTGACACCCAGGGCTGCCCGTGTGGCTTCCTTAGAACCTCGCCATGCGTCCGATCTTCGTCCAATCGACCCCAAACTCGCTCCCAAGCCTCCATTCACGTACTAGGACCTGAAATATCACAAACAAGCACAACCTAGCGTGAAATCGGCCTAAAACACGAGAATCAACACCTCAAATGGTGTAAGAACAGGGGTAAAAACATGTGTAAATAACGGTCTATCAACTACTCATACCCATACAACTCAATAAATTCTAAGAACCATCACTCAACCTTGATCTTAGCTAGTAGATCTTAAGCAACTTACAAGGTCAAAAATAACATGAGAGAATCTTAACCACATCAACATGCAAAAATATCATACCACTTAATCTAAACATCGACTACTAACTATGCATCGGAATCTCAAAATGATAGGAGCTCATTTAGAGTCTGGTAGTTTTTCAAGTTCTCCTCCAACCTTTCCACGACTATTCTCAACTCTGCTAGCTGGACTCCATAGTCTTTATGCTGAGGTGGTAGGTGTCCAGCTCCAAATCCATGCTAGGTAGTCTCACTAAATACACCATTGATTTCCCTGCCGAAGTCCATGTAGAGTATCGTGGGCATATGTTGTTGTCGAGGTCCACTCCCTTGCTTGTCACCCTATAAACTCCAAAGGTGAAAGTTGGGTGACGATAGATAGGTCCTTCCCTAGCCAATATACCATAGAGAAAATCCGTACACCTCCCTATGCCTATCAATGTACTGGGCTATGGTTTAGATATAGCCCCCTCCTAGAAGTCCTCGCGAAGAAGGGATGGATGTGTACCTCAATAGGTTGTCTACCACCAATCATGTCGGGTGCAGCAAAGCATGATACAAGATCATGTCACTTGTGGTCACCTTCCCAGCATCTCCCTTTTGTCTCATGTTGAAACTAGCCTGGCCAAAGTAGTGCACCGAACTGATGAATGGTAGTTGAATAATGGTCGGTGAAAAATAGCCAGCAGGAAACTCTTCTCCTTGGTCTCTTTTGATCATCTTCCAAAGCACTCGGAAGATATCCATATGCGCTTGGGTTACCAATAGGCTCCAAGGGTGGCAATTGATAGTGGTCCTCTCTTGTGGCAAGCCATGATCCCTATTTTCTCGGCAAGCTATAGTAAATTTTAGTGAAGTATCATTTTGCCAATCTGTAGGAGATGCCTCCTAGTTTGAGTCCCGATAAAGAATCTTGAGGTCGTGAAAGCTTAGGATCTTCTGTCAAAGTCGCACAACTTCAAATCCAACCTGAATAGCTCGAATCGATCTTCAAACAACATAAAAGTAAAGGATACATGGGGATAGATACTCACCACAATCAACTGTGATTGCTTGACTGATAAGAGTCTTGCCAAGCTCTTCTAGAATCCTCAACAGAAAAATTCAAACAAGGATCTTTGCCCTAGCTATGGAATCCACCAAAAGCTAAAACAATAAACCATAAGCACTCATGCTCCATCGGGGAAAACACACCTCGCTGTAAAATTCTTATTCATCAAAACCTAATTTGTAAAATTCGTGTTTACAACCCTTTATATAGCCCAAGGAGAATAAAATAATCGAAAAACCAAAAAGAAACAAAAACCTAAACCTAAAAAAGAGGCCAAACTTAGCCAGACCCGGAATCCGGTCTATACTCGATCGAGTATTTTTCTGTCACGACTAGGGGTATTCTGGCTCCATCCTGATGAGGTCATCAACACCAAGGCGATCACAAGTCCAACTCTAGTGAGAGAGGAGCGTGGTCTGGTCTAGAAATCAAGCCAAGGCATTTAAGGGTCGACTTCAAGCTTATTTGGCCCACAACTTCACAAATATGGAGGTCGAGTTGTTCATGGGATGAGAAGTGATGATCATTGAAGTTGGGGCTGCTTCAGGCGAAATCCCCGACCATGGAGGTGAAAAACCCGATCGGGTAACTGAAGGGGAGATCAGGGATTGTGTCTAGGAGCCCCCCCCCCCCAGGCATGAAGCATAAATATCCAATCGGGTATTTGAGAGGGAGGTCGGGTATTTTGAGTCGGCTGCTACCGACAAGATTTTTTATTCCTTTTACGGATTATGTGACTTTTACATCAAAACTCGGGTTTCTTTTTTATTTTTGGCCCAAAACCTTTGCAACTTATATAAGGGGCTGAACTAAGTCTTTTAGAGGATAATCAACATTTTTATTCAAAAATCAAACCCTAGAATTGGTTGTTCAAACACCAACTTCTCTTCTTCTTCTTTCTTGAATGTGGAATCGATTCAGCAAGAGAGAACCGACGTTTTTTGCTAGCTCATCACCCTAGCCGAATAGTCCTTCGTATACCTGGCCCTCTTCCCGACGTCTGGAATTGGTTTGGCTTATTATCCATTTTGTGATCGTTATGCTTCTAATTGATCTTTGCTGCGTTTCTGATTGTTTAAGTCCAGGAGTTAGAGCCTCGGCTTATATCAGGTGGTATCAGAGCTCCGGTTCAACACAGTGACACACTTGTCCTCCTTTCTTGTGCAAGAATCAGACGAATCAGGTTTTATGTTTTAACCATCGCCAAGAGTGGTTAATTTTCAGTTTATGTTTTCAATTTCGTTCTTGATTGTAACGTGCATCTGTTGGAAAAATCCGTTCTAGAAAATACAAAACAAAAAAAGGCGAGAACTAGGCCAAATCACGTAGGAAGGTACTGTCTTGATCGGTCTTGTTAGCACTTGTAGTACTTTTATTCGCTAGGGCTGCTAGTGAAGATCGTTTCTTTGGGTAATGTGACCGGGTAACTTCCAGAAGCGGGTTTAAAAGCATGTTTTGTGCATTTTAAGAGAGGGAGAGCGAGGTTTTGGTTCCCAAACACCCAAGGGATGAACCAAAGAGAGAGAGAGAGAGAGAGAGAGACAGAGAGAGAGAGGGATTTGAGGGCGATCTTGGAGCGGAATTGGAGGATTTCTTCGCCTTAGAAGCTCAAGGAACAAGCCCAGACATGAAGATTGAAGATCTTGAAAGTTATATTGTATTCTCTCTCTTATCTATGGAGTAACTTCTCTTCACTTAGGTTTTGAGGAACCCTAGCTATGTTTGTTTGATTGGATGATTGTATGAGTACTCCTACTTGATAATCTTGAGTTCATATTCAATCTATGCATGTTTTCATGATTCAATTCTGCTTTAGTCGAGATTATTGATTCTGCTTTGGTCCTATGAGAGTGAATACCTTATAAGGTCAATAGAGCACCATAGATTGATAGTATTGGATCGATTGCTTTAGTCGAGGGTCGATTCGCTGCTTTGTAACGATTGAGAATCTCATTCGATAGAGGAAATCTAGTTCAAAATGCCTTGATCGGTTGTTCTAGAGAAGGATACGTCTCTCTAGGCAATCGACTCAAGAGGCCCTTGTTGTTTAGTCGAGATTCAAGGTCTACTCGAGGATTCTCCGCATTGTGAATAAAATTGGAACAGGTTAGAGATCATCAACCATTAATCTGGCTAGTGGCTAGGGGGCATCATACCTAAGTGAGTTCCCAACATGTAAGTAGATGAACTTTAACTATAGTTTGCTAGAGTAGTTTTAGTTGTTCTATCTTAATTTGCTAGATAATGAACTGAATCTGAGTAATAGTAACTCTAGAGACCCGTGGATTCGATATTTATTACTTGTGACACTATACTGCAGTCTTTTTCATTGGTTACACTTGGCCATTGTTAGGAGTTGTGTCATAGCGAGTCAAGAAGAAGAAACTCGCAACGCAGAGTGGGAAGATCAGAACGTGGAGGGCATTCCCCAAGCTTCCATGGAGGCCCTTGTAAGATGCATTACCCGGCTGATGCAAGACCAACAAGATCCGATTAATGCTCACCTCGATGAAATGGCGCAAGCTATCATCCTCCATCACGGAGAGGAGGAGGAACTTCCACCAGAACCACCAGGTGGAATGCGAGGGCGACCTCTAAGTCCCAATAATCTCCGACCTTTACGAGGCAGAGGAGCACTACAAAAAAGACATGTATTAGTGACAAAATTTAGCGAGGGCATGCCAAATTCGTCGCTAAAAATGACCTTTAGGGCCAACATTTCACTTTTGTCAATAATGTTTCGTCGGTAAGTTATGTATTTGTAACAAAACATATACATTGTCGGTAAAGATACGGATCTTTGTCACTAACTCTACTTTTCGGAGGGAAAATTTGGCGCCACGATTATTTGTGACCAATAAAATTTGGTCTTCAGTAATGTTTCATCGAAAATAATATGTAATTGTGATAACTCCTATATCTTGTCATTAAAGAAAATAATATTTGTCACTAAGTTCATTTTTCGGAAAGTAAATTTAGCGCCACGATTATTTGTGACGAATAAAATTTGCTTCTCGATAATGTTTCATCGAAAAAACATGTATTTGTGACAAAGAATATATTGCGTCGGTAAAGATCTTAATCTTCGTTACTAAATCTACTTTTTGGAGGAAACGCTGTGAGTGTGACAAATAAAATTACGACGTCATTAACGTTTCAACCAAATAGTGTATTTGTGAGTGTGACGAATAAACGACGTCATTAATGTTTCAACCAAATAATGTATTTGCTTGAATATTAAATTTGATATTGGGGAAATTAGGGTTCTTACTCATGATCATTTCGAATTTCAGTTATTGGATGAATTGATATGCAATTGACCATGCTGGCATCATTCTTTCATCATTCCCACTGATTAACTTGCATCCATGATTTGATGTTTAATTGGGATATGTTTTGTTATTCTCCTGTTGGGTTTTGACAAAATGGGGGATTTTGTTCTTTTAGTTCTATTGATTATTGATGCGTGTATATTGGGTCGAACTCTTCTTTGGTGTCAAGATAATAGCTATGAATAGTCATCGATACTTAATAGCATGGCGATACATTTATACAAAACATCTGTCATTGACATTGGCCATGATAGATGTTGTTTATCTGCTTTGATATCTTTCGCACCATATTTGTTGAATCAATTTAGGAAGTTATGTTTTTCTGTCTCTCTATATGCTGCTTGATATTTATGTCTATTCTAGCTCGCACTTCAGTTAGCTGACTTCTCATTGCAACCCTATTATCTACTGCATTATTATTGCTTCATGGCTTCAGTTTTAGCTGTGAATGGTAATTCTTATGGGTGGAAATTGGGGTGGGTGTGGTTACCGCCCCACATTTTGCGGGTACCCACACCCAGAATTTACAAGTATGCTACCCACAACCCGCACCGTAGTGGTTAGTGGGTAACCACTACCCACTATGGGTTTGTGCGGGTGGGTGTGGTTACCCGCAAAAGTCCATCTTTGCAAGCATAGAGTTCTAGTCGCCACTAACGTATTTGTTGTTCATAATTAGACTATAGTGATATACACTTGTGTTGTTCGTGGAGATACAATTTTGTACATCGATCTTACTCAACGTGGAGATTTTTTCTTTTTGAGTTTGGTACACAACTTTTGTGTCAGAGAGCTGTGATTTCATATTTCCCTGACTAGGGGTGAAATATGACAATTAAATATGACCTTGTATTTTTTTCACACAAAAGCAAAAACATACTGATAAAAGTTACAAAAGGTGCACTTTTAATGAATTGATTATTCTCCACTATATCAATTATTGTGTTTTATAAACTAAAAAATTCTTACATAAAACTTATTATTAGGTGTGTCTTTTTTATTTGGTGGCTACTTTAATTTTTATCCTCGCACTTTTCATATACTATTATATTATAAAGGTAATTCACTAAATAAATATAATTAGTGCGGTTATTGTGAATTTTATGGGTGAACCGCGGTGGGTAGTGGATAACCACTATCCACAAAAATCGTTAATTTACTACCCACCCCAACCCACTACCCACAACTTGTGAGTATGATATTGATACCCACAATAGGTACGGATTGGTGCGGTTTGCGAATTATCCACAACCCGCAACCCAAACTTCCACCCCTACTAATTCCTACGGTGCCTAAGGGCAGGCAGGTAAACACAATGCCTCTGTGCTGCTTTGTTCAGTTTTACAAAAGGGGGTCATGGGCATTGTTGGCCTTTTTCTTAGATACCTAGACATAATTAAGGAATGATAAAGATGAAGGTTTGATCAGACTTAATGCATGATTTTGTACTTATGCAGGGATATAAAACAGTGATTGGGAAGTAGAAATGATAGACTTCCAGATGCTCGAGAGAATTTCTAGCTGGTGTACTGCTGTTTGCTGTGTAAAAAACAAGTCATTTAGTGCTGCTATCTGCTTGTTGAAAAGAGGAGGCGTTTGGGGAATCGCTCTAAACATGGAAGCATAAATCTCATGAAAGAAGCAAACCGGCGGCTCCCTCAAGAAAAGAGCAATGAAGATTTTGATATTCTGCTGCTTTTTTCTTTCGTGACTAGTTATTATGTTCTTGGATTTTATATTTATCTATTTTATGTTTATAAATATTGGTCAATTAGAATATTGTTATTTACAATATTTGGAATATTTAATTTTTGTAGATTACCATAATTTTGTCATTATATTCTATTCTTTGTCTCAAATGTGTGGATGATGTTAAACGTTTTGAAATATCAATTAAATGTAAAAAAAAATCGTGAGCTTTCTTAAATTGAAAATGCATTACCTATGACCTTAGTATTTGTAGAGACGAATTATATTTCGTCAGAAAAAATAACAACGCTATCAGTCTTCGTCAATGAGAATGTATTACCGATGTGACTATTAACTTTTGTGATGATTCTTTGTCGTCACAAAAAATAAGTTGTCAAGTTCGTCGATTTGACAACGCATTGGAGATGACTCGTAGCTGTCGCAAAATAGCTTTTAGGACGGCTCGTCACCCATAAATATTTTGTGACGCTCGTATTTGGAACGGAGCGCGACGGCTTCATGGCGTTGCAAAAGCCCATTTGCGACGAAATTTGGCCTTTACTGACGGAAACCTATGGTCACTAGTGACAGTCTTTTATGTAGTGGAGGTAGAGATCGAGGAGGGAGACCACCAGTTCAGAAACAATAAGAGCAATAGACTCTTGAAGGTGCTTTTTGTTCATTATTTTCAAGGTAGGAATTATTGTTGGTCTCCTTTTTTAAACTTTGTCGCACTTGGCACCAAACATTTGCAATTTTTCTTGAAAATTGGCATCTCTCCTTCATAACCAAGCGCGGAAGAAACATCTCCTTCCCGGACTTGGCATCATTTGGGGAAGTTGATGGTCGGATTCATTGCCCGATCACAAGTTCTTAACCTGCATACCTCGTCTCAACAATAGACGGGTTTGCCACATATGTCGCATTCAAAGGGGAGGCGAGGCCTCATGGCTAGCTAAAAGGTGATCTGTACCTTGCCATACGAGCCAGTGAGGAGGAGAGGTGTTTGGAGGATGGAAGGTAGTAAGAGATGATTGATTGGGACATGGTAAAGCTATCCAAACCCCAAACACATCCTCAATCGGCACTCCGGGTCGAGAGAAGAGCCCTTCGATGGCTCAACTCAAACACTATGCTCGGTTGCCTCTCACATGAGGACCATAATTTTCAAAAGATTTTTCAAAGGTGAGCACATTTTGCAAATGTTTTTTTTTTGTCCAAAATAGGTACAAAGTCCGGCACACATGTCTTTAACTAAGTAGAAAACATTTTCAACTCAACCAAGAGGAAGATAAGAGTAAAATCCCTCATACACCTATAATTCTGGTAAATGCAAAGTACTCCCTATAAAGCATGCCATATTGACTATCTAGCAATTCAAAGCACATTGATGGGATAGATTCCAAGGACAAGATATTTGGAACCCTCACATTTGAAAAATTTTGGGTACATCATCAAGTTCCAAACACATAATATAAGTCATTCAACACACCAAAACACAAGCAATCGACAAGAACCACTACCACACAACGATCATCAATGTCTTACATTCATGATTAAGAGAGGCTACCAACTATGACAAAATCATTCATGAATCATTCAATCAAGCATACAAATCCCCCCAACACTTGAGAGACACATTGTCCTCAATGTGGGACTGCAAAGGTAGGTTCACGAATTTGCACAAAGTGTAGGTCTTTCTCTTCTTAGCTGGTATAGAACGATAAAGCCCATAAGTAAAGGAGAAAAAAGGTTATGGAGCACAAAATATCATAGATAGATAAGTATTTTAAGAATGCCACTACTAGGTAATTAAAAGTACGAGGTACGAAAATGAAAAGCATAGACAAATTAGTCATTGTTTAAAGTCAAAAGAAAGAAAAGCAAATAATT
Organism: Linum tenue; assembly: GCA_946122785.1. NCBI lineage: Eukaryota > Viridiplantae > Streptophyta > Magnoliopsida > Malpighiales > Linaceae > Linum > Linum tenue. The sequence goes on along the minus strand of CAMGYJ010000010.1, from coordinate 8,769,127 downwards.
AAAAGATAGAAATAATTAGGCCTTGGATGCTTAGAACTTAATCATCCTCGTGGATGGTGTCAAATTCGCCCTCCTCCTCTGAATCAAGCTCCATATCCTCATATATAAGATCATCGCCCTCGGATTGTGACGAAAACAGGAAATGATTGCTCCACCATTTGAGGGTCCATTTGCATTTTCTTCATTATTATATGCACGACGCCAACAACATGCCTTCTAGCCATCCTCTCACTCTTGAGAAAGAAACGCACCTCCCTTTGGTTTTCAAGTAATTGGGTGTTTTGCTTAATAAGCTTAGCATTTTGCTCAATGAGTATGGCTAAAAGAGTTGCATGGGCACCCGAAGATGATCCGCCTTCATTCGTATTCTTTCTTGATCGACCATCTTGTAGTTGAAAGGTGGTCATCCGAAGAACTATACCCTTGATTCTCCTTCTACCCCAACCACTTCGATGAGCTTCATATTGAAAAGGTCGCGGCCTGGAACCAGAAGATCACGGTCGTGCTGGTAAAGTTCGTGGGCGGGAACTTGGGGCCTCGAGGCCATGATCTTCATCCGCTACCATTTCATGCTCTGTCGAAGGGTGAGATCTGGGCTAACTTCAAAGTCTCGATCCATGATTTGCGGTCGTAATCTTTCTTGCTGGCTGGGAAGACGGAGGCCGTGAAATGATGATCGAAACTCTCTGCTTCTCTCGTGCTGGCCTCTTCAGAAGTTTGTGTTCGAAGTGCCAAAGTTCGCGGTCATGAACTCTACTCCTTAGGCCGCGATCTCAACCCCATCGTCGCGCCCTCTTCTCCTGACTGTGATCTTCTGGTTCTAGGTCTTGAGCTTTAGCTTTTCCCATCCTTGATACAGTGGTCACCTTTTTGGTACCTAATTCACATGTATTGTCTAATACACCCTGATATGACGATATAATCTAAAAGGTACTAAATATGACTGTATTTGACAATGTATTAATCATTATGCACGTAAAATAACTAAAAAGAAACCAAGATGTGAGGTATAAATAACACCAATTCGGGTGTTATTAGTGGTCATCCAAGTTCACGACCGGAGGGACGAATTTCGGGGACATGAACTTGGAGGATGAGGCATTGATCTTAGGCCTGCCATTTTACGATTTAATGGATGAGGAGTTCGCGGTCTGACTTTATGGTCGCAATCAGTGAGTCACAATCGCGCTCTTTCTAGCGTGCTTTGATGTAGAAAGTCATGAGTCAACTATCAAAGCTTTCTGTTTCTTCCTTGTTGGCTGCTCCAAAAGTTTGCGACTGCAGCCTCCTTCTCCGCGGTCGTGATCTTCAATGCAGATGTCGTAATCTTGTATCTCTAGTTCACACCCTCGCTTCGTGATCATGATCTTCTTGCCTTTGGTCGTGATCTCTAAGTTTATGTCCATAACTCTACACCAGTGCCCACTTTTGGTACCTAAAACATTCATATCATCTAATACACCCTAGGACATTGCTATTTTCTCAGGGAACGAATCAAGGGCATATTTGATGACATATTGACAATAAAGAACATAAAATGACTCCAAAAAAACCTAAATATGGGATCCAAATAACACCGACTTGAGTGTTATTAGGCATACTATAGGATCATAAGCATTGATGATAAAGAAACATTTGTACTATATAAACAACAATGATCATCACATAGGCAAAAAGGAAAGATATTATCCCAAATGATAGGTGAGAAGTGAAACTAACACTAGGTGTGGGTTTGGAAATTCCAACGACGAGGACGTGGAATTTGGTGATTGTGAAGCCTCTCGGATGAGAATCTCAAACTCGGATGATATGACCAAAGTACGCAGCTTCAACGAACTTTTCTTGATTTTCTGAAAACGATCTTTTCTTGATTCCTCGACTTTCTTGATTATATTGATGTCGCCTTTCATCAACTCGAAAATAAAAGATAGGATGGAATCAATCGGACAATCCCAACTCGTGATGAAGGACAATTGGTATATTAAACCAATCGGACAGAACCAACTCGTAGAAAGGGGCAATTGATATAGGTCGACGCTCGCCACAACTAGACGCGATTTCTAGTTGATAAGAGACACGTGAAAACTTCTGGAATCATCGACAGAAGCTTGCACAAAACGTTCCTATGGAACTTGAACAAAACTATTGAATTGATTGAATAAAACTTGATGAAAAATACATGTAATTCGTCCTCCTTATATAAGCAACGAAAATCAAATCAAAACTAAGAAAGAAAGCTAAAATCCTAAACTAACAAGTAAACAAAGTGCTCACTACAAGAAAGTGTACTTTCTGCGATGGATTCTATTGCGACGACAAGAAATTCGTCGCGGAAAGTACACATTTTGCGACGGAGGTCACTAGTTCGTCGCCGTATGTGGCGCAATTTAGTAGAAGGTATGACAGAGGCTTCTGCGACGGAAAATTTTCTTATACGACGAATTAGCTCGTCGCAAAAACGTTGGAAATATTTGCGACGGGTACAGCCGTCGCAGAAAGCTTGTATATATTTTGCGATGAAATTTAGTCGTCGCAGGAAAGTTGGAAGTTTTGTGTGACGATCGTTCTTCGTCGCAGAAAGTTCGGGTTTTTCTGCGACATTCACCTTCGTCGCAGAAATGTGTATTCCTTTGGCGACGGTTTATTTCGTCGCAGAAAAGTGATCATAAAAATATCATTTCATAGAAACGGCGACGTTTGGTGTTATAATAAAAAAGATTTTAATTATATTAATTTTTTGCATACCTTTTCTCTGCACTTTTAATTTAATAGTTTTTTATTTTATTTACAAAATTCTTCCTTTGGTATCGGGCCTCCCCTAGTCTCCTTCATTCCCCCAATTCCCTGAGAACCCTAGAACGTCTCATTGAACTTGAAAGAAATCTCGTCCAAATGGAGATATCGATCGAGAATTGTTTCTCCAAAGATGTTGGCGGCTAATCCCCATGGACTCTTTCTGATCGTGCTCCTCGATTTCGTCCGTCGTATCTCCTTCTTCGTACTGATTCTCAATTCCTCTTTCCATCCATGAGCTCAAGAGTTCCCGGTAAGGATTTCTTCAATCTCTCCCCGCCGACTTGGAGGACAAGTACGAATGGAAAAGTGAGGTTTTCCTTCATGAGTGCAGTGTTATAAAACGCCCATTTAACCCCTCTACTTGCCTCCAATCTGTTTCAGATCTCGTCATCGACTGGTGACTCTATCTTCTTCCTGGCACTCTTTCCCCTTGCCCCGAAGCTGTGCCTCTGTCCCCGTCGACGCTCTGCTTCTCAAAGATTCTGCAGCTACCAACCATAGTGTTCCCTATCTTCTCGATTTTAGCTGTTTGGTGAGTCTGTGACTATAACTGGAGTTACCCAGTCCCACTTTCATGTCTTTATTTATTCTATCAATTCCCATTTTCCTTTATGCCTTCTTGGCTTTGCGTGAGTGTTTACAAAGAAAGGAAGGGAGGGGAAGTTGTGACAAGTTAAGAAGGAACTTTACTCTTGATTCTTGAATTGTGCTTTTCTCTTGATCATGTTAGCTACGTAGATAAGTTTAATTGTTGCCTCCTCTGTCTCTCAACGCCACACGGTCATGTTTAGCTTGCTAGCTTAGGTTATTTGTAGCAGTAGTGGTGTAGGAAGTAGGAAATTGGACTTTGTTTTCATTTATTTGAGATTCTATTGTTCTTAGTACTTGAAGTCTTGAAACTTTATATGTATAAAGATTAGCAAAAGTTAACTTAGTCGTTAGCTAAAGAACTTAGTTAATAACTGTGTATGTGCAATTGAATTTTTGTGCAGGTTATCAACTAGTGTTGATTTTTTGACATGGACAATGATGACGATGATTCGGCAGCATGTACAGTGCCGTGAAATCTGTTCATGTGATGTGCATAACTCTAGAAATAGGGAGCTACTAATCTTATTCCAAATGTTATGGATGATTATATGTGAGAACGAGATCGGAGTAGTAGTCTATATGGTGGGTATAAATCAATGTTAAAGCTACAAATTTGAACAACTGTTACTAGTATCTTGTATAAAAGACTGATGTTTATGAGAACAGGTTAGTGTCTTTGTCCCCAAAAATTGAAACAGAAAATAATTGCAGGGGCAACGCCACAAAAGAAGCCTGGAGTTGGCGACGAATTTTATCTTTAGCGACGGAAAATTCCGTCGCAATATGTGAGTTTCATTAATAAAGTTAAGATATCAGCGACGGTATATTCGTCGCAAAAACGTTAACAATCCGCGACGACGAAAGGTCCGTCGCCGAAAGTTTCTATTTTGCGACGAACACATCCGTCGCTAAATGTAAACTTTTGGCGACGACGAATTTCGTCGCTAATTAAGCAGTTTTGCGACGAAATTCACGTCGCAAAAACGAATGTTTTCAGCGACGAATCTAGGTTTCCTGCGACGAATCACGAAATTTCGTCGCAGAACTTTTAGCGACGCACTATAGGCGACGACTTTTGGAATTGTTTTGCGACGGACAATATCGTCGCAGATACCTTTTCGCGACGAATTCTTTACCTTTTGCGACGAATAATTTCGTCGCAAAAAGTGAAGTTTCTTGTAGTGGCTACAATGAAAATGAAACAAATTTGACTTCTTCAACCCTTAAATCTAGCCTTGAAATCAACCCTCACATGACTTGTGTTCACACATGATATTTCTTTCACAGTTGTATTTCTTTCATACCTTCTGTTCACACCTTCTGTTCACACAATGGGAGATCTTCCTCCTTTCTAGGCCGAATTCACTTCTCTTGCCTCCAAACCCATCTTCTCTCCATTATGGCCCATAAATCGTAGCAATGTGATGGGTTTTCCTTCTAGAAGAAGAAGAAGAAGAAGAAGAAGAAGAAGAAGAATAGTGTCACCCTCTAATTCTCTTTACAATCTTGTTGACGAAAAAGAATCATTGAGTTGACAAGAATGGGTCTCAGTAATCTCATCGTTGTCGATCCCATTGTTGATTGGAGGAGCTTTTCCTAGAGGAGCGTTGTGGGAGCCTTGAATATCCAAATATTTGGTTGTCAATAGTCACAGGGAGAGAATCTAGTGCCATCGCCTTCTTCTCTTGTCGTTGGTCCGAGCTCGAATCTCTCAATTGCAGACCAATAGTGAAGGGTAGTCAGTCGGGTTTCTTATTCATCGATATAATTATGGGTTTGGAGTTCTTCTTCTTCATCGTCGATTTACGTTTTAGGATTTTGGGATTAGGATAGAAGCATAAGAAGAAGAGGAGCATTGGTTATGTGGCATTCTCGGTTGAATGAGAAGCATGAGAAGAAATCTTGGTTGAATCCAGAAGATAGATTAGCTCTTGGTTATACTATCACGAATAAGATTTTGAAAATTGGTGGACCAAGCCTGGCCATGTTTTGGGCCAAGGTTAATTGATGTTATGTGATCTGGATGATTCAACAAAGAAGAAAAAATAATGAACTAATGAAGAACTTAGGAGAAGATGACGAAGGCTAGAAGAAGAGAACAACAATGTAATTTGAAATTTTAGGTTCAAATTCTAGATCTCGATACGAACAAGTTATTTCGGTCAAATTCTACATGGTAAGTTGATGACATTTTAAACGAGAATTTAGAGTTTAATTCCCTAGGATTGAAATCCCCCAATCTAAACCTAGCACACAATTATACAAGAACAATGGGCAAACAACCAAAATTAGGGGTAACAAAGAGAAAGGAAGAGGAATAATAGAGGCCCACTACTAGGTCTGTGACTAGGAGATCAAAATAGAAAACACGATGTTAAATTAGTTTATTTATGTCGACTGGACTGGACAGGACTGGTTCCAAACTACAAATCACGTTTAGGAAAATAGAAACGAACAGAAAAAACGTGCAGAACAGAAAATGAATAGAGTAGAGCAGAGCAGAGACCGCACCACTTCCCCCACCTCCGCACATACAGGAAGATTTTTCACGTGCCTTTATAATTTTAACTAGTCGAATCTGGACACTTTATTAATTTTTTCTTTTAACAAAAAATCAGAAAAAGAGGTGGTGTGCTGGTGGCGGTGGCCGATTAGCGTTTCTTCTGATTAGCAAATAAAATAAGATAAGATACGATTTAGAATAACCAGCTGCTTCGTCAAAAGCGTCACACCAAAAGGTTGCAACTTGCGACCTCCTTTATATATATATAATCAGTACAGAAGCCACGCTTTGGAAAAACCATCCAAATCCAAACACATTCATCCATCTCTTCTCTTCTCAAATTCTAACCGCAAATACTCTGAAATTCCTCTTCATGGAAAAGAAGGGCAGACCCAACTGCAACCTCGAGCTCAGCCTCCACTCACCGGCGACTTCCGGCGACGATCACAGCCGGCGGGAGCAGGAACAGCCGCTCACGATTTTCTACAACGGAAGGTACCGCGTCTACGACGTGACGGAGATGCAGGCCAGAGCCATTATCATGATGCTGCCCAGTAGCAGTACATCAATGGCGGACGACAAATGGGTGACGAGCCCCGGGGACGAGCAGCCGTAGCGGCGGGCGGCTTCACCGGAAACTCCTCCGGCGGTGGGGTTGTTGTCGATGAAGAGATCGTTGCAGAGGTTCCTTCAGAAACGGAAGGGGCGAGCCCAGGCCGCCGCGGTGGCGCCTTACTCACGCGCCGTCCATAAGAAGGAGCTTCAGTTTCAAATCAACTACGGCTTCCAGATCCTTGCTCCCTGACTGGAAAACCATTCTCGTTTTGTACAGCCAACGAGTTCTTGTTTTAGTTACTTTTTTTTTGGGGGGGGTTGTTCGATCTTATTTTGGCTAGCAAATACAATGATATTATACTGATTTTTTTTTTTTGGTCTGTCTCAATTGGCTTTTCAAGCAAGAACTTGGAAAAAGGCTTATTAAATGATAGTAACCAACCCCATCATTATGCTATTCTCTATGATAAGAAATAAAGATAAAATGTAAAATAGTTAAGGGATAGATCAGTTTAAAATTTAAATATGTTGATGGGTAAATTCTAAGTTTCGTCACTTTAATTATTAAAAAGTGTTACGTTTGTTCATTATGTTGATGTAAAGTAACCGTTATTATAGTGATCAAACCTATAATTTTTAGTGACAAAATGTAATACATTTTAGTAATTTCAGTGTAAACTTGCCATTTATCCTACTAGAAAATTGGCCCGCACTCCGCAGCGGATTCTCGAAAACAAATTGATCCATTAGCATTGAAAAGTAATAATACGAAATTAAGGTGAATGTCTTTAGTAGTCGAGAGAAATCATATATTAACTTGAAGCAGATCTTTTTAGGACCATTTTTAACTTCTCATTCTATTTAGCCTCAATGGACTTGAGTATGATTTTGGAGTAAATATTTGTATTATGATTATACAACTTGATTTTGAATGGAACATTTGAACTTATGATAATATATACATCAAGATATTCCCCAATTTTATGAGGCAAGAAAACAATTTTGTAACAATCAATAAAAGAAACTTTAGTATAAATGCGATGAATATTGTTATTTTACAGAATAAATATTGTTATCAACTCATAATACTGGGACAGCCCTTGGGGTTCAAAAGTGGGTACATTGGTTTTTGAGATGGTGTTATATTCAAATAGAGTAGCTTACAGTTTTACATAGAGTTTTTCATGGGTTACCGTAAACTAATAAAATAATCACATATTCTGCCAAAATGGAAAGATCAATAGAGTATCAAATTATCAATTATCAAAATTGAATGACAATAAGATGACTTGTGAACGCTTGTGCTTATTGTTCTCAATCTTTTTGCAGTCAATGTATATCGTACTTAATAATTGTGAAATGACACAAAGTGAGTCTCTTAATGTACAACATTCTTACTTAACTATTATCAATATAACATTATGTAAATTGTTAATATCGGTAAGGAAGACTTACGTAATACATCTGATTTAGTTATTTTGTAAGAAGTAATTGTCATTTCGTATCTTTATGTAATGCCCTTATATCGTACATAACATATGTAAAACGACGTTATGTAAGCCTTATACAATTGATAGTCTTTTATGCAATGAATAATATTACCATATTACGTAAAGTATCAAATGATTATCCAAAATACATCTAATTTAATTGTTACGTAAGAAATAGACGCATTCCCGTGCATCCGATGCGAACATCATGGGTAGAGCAGAAAGAGAATTAGAGAGCAGAAGAAATCATAAATAAATACATGCACGAAATTTCATCATAAATGGTATACCTCCTCCAATTCTCATACTTTAGTGGTACTCGATATATTTTACCCTACAAATACATAACGCTTCCACATCAAACATTGTAGCATTATACATTTTCTCCACTTTATGTTTACTTGCTAACACCCTTAATATATACCAAGCATAACTCGATGAAATAATTGCAAGAGTGACACCTGTAAGGAATCTATTAGTTAATGTGGATTTTAACAAATTAAATGATAAAACCTCAACATTTAACCAAAAAGAGCATTGAAAACGTGAAATGAGATGAATATATCGACCTATTTGGGTTGGCATAGGTCCTCTTGTCGATCTGACCTATTCTGACTCGTTCCATTCTCAACCTAGTATTCCCTAAATTATATATAATTTTACTCAAATTGTTTAAATGTTATTGTACGTTATTATCTCAATCCAGTCTCAACCCAATATTCCCCCAGTATTCCCTAAATTTAACTACACTTATCATATATCAACATCCTCATTCGGACGTGTCCCAATGTCATTCCTAAGGTGAGTCTTGATGATTAATCGAAGGAAATAAAGAGGGCAATGAAGATGAACAGGTGGCATGTTTTTCTTTTGCACAACATGTGTCACCCATGCAAAAGAATGGGGCGCATGAAATCTATAACCGGAAAATCATTTATTAATTTTTTTGTTTAGATGAAATAATAGTAACATGCAACCACCATTTATCAAACTTGTTTAAGAGCTGCAGGGAAGGGAGTGCGGACTGTGGAGGGTGTCTGGTTGAAGGAATTGAACTCTCCCGATGACAAAAAAACTCGATTCCTTGGAAAACTGAGGAGCCTGCGAGCATTCTTGAGACCTGGCTTCTTCCTCTCCAGAATCCTTCGGTCCCAACCCTAATAAGATGTGGAGATGCCCCTGTAATTTCAGCAATGCCCAAGCAAAGCAGAGTCGACTATCTTCAGCGCCCATGTCTAGTCAGGCGACCAAGGGATGACGAATTGGATATGGTGAGATCGATGGAAGGAAAGAAGTGGGGGTGAGTACGGGTAACGGGGTAGAAGCCACATATCCCGAAATCCCTTTAATTTTTCCTTGGATCCAATTCCTTTGCTCCTTCTGAACGGCCAAACTTGGGCAGCCGCCAGGTAAACAACGAAGGGGAGACGGAAGGCGAAAACAGAATCAACAGTTCAGATCTAAAGTTGAAAGAATCAACGGTGATCTGTGTGGGTTGTAGGAAGAATACGGTAGACTCACCCGCAACCCATTGGACCCCTTATATGAAACATGCGCTATTTATTATCTAATAATGTTGAGGTAAAGTAAAAGTGACTGAAGTGCTAGTTCATTTCTTGCGAGGGGTGGTAGTTAATAATGACAAAGTTTGATGATAAAAAAAAAAAAAAAAACGCTAAACCAGGAACCATATCATTTCGGAAAAAACGTTCTTCCTAAGCATTATGAAATGTCAGTAGATTAAGACGCAATGTTATAAGAATCGAACTGATCAACGGTTTGCTGTCAGTTATGATAACGGTCCGGTTCATTGCTTGGACGGTTATTAATGGACCAAACAATTTTTCACGGTTCAGCATAAAACCAGATGAACCACCGCGGTTTAACTAGTCCACTAGTTAACTATTTCAAGCACAAATTTTTTAAAAAAATACTTTAACGTAAATTAAAACCATCAAGTCATGATTATTTATTTTATATACGTCTTCTCATTTTTCAACCTTGTTATTGTTTTTAAGTGATCCACTACCAACTGGCACCATAATTTTTAACTTGAATTAAAAAACTTATGATTTCTTTTGTGAGACAGTTTCAATGATTTATTAGATATTTTGGTGATAATATGAATTTAAAATTGTTTATGATCAATGATAACTTCATTTTTAAATTAGTGGGGTAAATTGCAAGGTTGGTCACTGAGATTACTAAAAAGTGTCATGTTTAGTTACTAGAAATATTTAATTCCAATGTTGGTCACTCGAATTAGTCAAATAGTACACGTTTGGTCACTCGAATTAGTCAAACAGTTCACGTTTGGTCACTCTCCGTTAGCTTCCGTTAACGGCATCAGTTTTTTGCTGACGTGGCTAACAGAAATGCCTAATTAGCTTTTTCAACCCAAAAAATTTATATCTGACCCGACACATCATCAAAACGAACCAACCTGTGACCCGACCCTTCCCAACCCAGGACCCGACCCTATACTCTATCCCACCAACCCGCTGCCCTTTCTTCTCCACTTCCCCGTGCCACTGAACGAAACGCCGACCTTGAAGGGTAAACGAGTCCGAGCTTCGTTTTCTCCTCTAGTCTTCATATCCATCATTCGCATCTACAACTCTGCCACCTCCGTTGCTACTGCTCCTCATCGACTCATCCCCTTCACCAACCTTTAATTGCACACTTCACATCCATGAATCCTCGCATGTTGCTTACATTGTTGCCATCTCCTTATCCAACTTCCTAACTCCACCATTGACGTAGATTTTGGCCATCTCAAGCCAGTTCTGCCGCCGATCCAAAATCGTTGCCGAATTAGAGCTCCCTCTGTCGTCCGAATCGAGGTGTTGGCTTCTACCTAGATCGACACAATTTTGTCAGCGCTCCCCCTGCCCATCCTCTCTCCTCCCAATTGGTTCTTACCGTCGGTGAAGACAACGAACGGAACTCACTTTTTCCAACTACAGACAGTGACGATGTTGGGGATGACAAAGAGGATTCCAAACTGGGATTGAAGCGTCTTGGGCTTTCCTAGCTCTTAGCGTCGTCTTCTCGTTCGAAAGTTTCAGATCCAGGGGGCGGGTGAGATGAGAGATGGAGTAGATTTGGAGAGTTGGGCGGCTTAGGGTCTGTTCATTGGTTGGGTTCAAGGGTTGGATTGGGCAAGATGACATGGTAGGTCAGTTTGGTGATGTAGCCGGTTTAAATATAGTGAGTCAACACTTCTGTTAACCACGTCAGCAAATAATTGACGGTTTTAATGGAGAGTGACCAAATATGAACTATTTGACTAATTCGAGTGACTAACATTGGAATTAAATATTTCTAGTGACTAAACATGACACTTTTTAGTAATCTCAATGACCAAACTTGTAATTTACCCAAATTAGTGTAACATACAAGTCTTGTATGTTATATATCATGAATAATTTACCAACGGTTTTATAACGGTTAACAATTAAACTCTAAACCACTAACTTTTTCGGTTCAGCCTCCAGTCGGATTCTGAAAACAGATAAGACATGAGAATTGAGGAGAAGACCGTAACCCACAAGCCACAATATTCAATCAATATAAGTAAATTTAGCTAGCTAGAGACAATGCTAGAGAAACAGAGAAGAACTATGTGTGACGAATTTTATTGTCGCGTATTTCCAATATGTGTGACGAATTTCGATCCTCACTCAAATCTTAACTTATATTATGGTCGTTGTGGAGCAAGTTTTTGCCACGTAGGACAACGGAAGCTCCACAATTTTCCATGTCTTTTTGTCAGTTTTAACATTTTAAGTTATTAGTTACATTAAAATAAAACTAAATAAACATACATATCAATCATCATCACCAAGATTTGAACCTATGACTTATGAGGTCAAACTATCATCATTTCAAATGTTCAACCACCAGGATCAAGTATATTTGATGCTACTAACCACAACAAAACATGTATATCAATCATCATGACTATGATTTAATCATGCAACCTAGAAGCTCAAACTATAATCATTTCAATTTTTTAACCAATAGAATAAAATATCTTTCATGCAATTAATCACAACTATTTTTTAACCAATAGAATAGCTATCACGGTTACAATTGTGTAATCTATTTTTTAGCATTGATAAGAAAATCATTAACATCTACAAATAAATTATTTTTAGTTTATAATATGTTTCATAATTGTTTATAATTTCTTAAAAATAATTAAAAAATCTGAAAAACATAAATTTAGTTGGTACACAATTGTAAACTTTTACATAATTTGACATGTGATTTTCTTTTAAAAATGAAATATGAAAAGTAAAGTATAATTTTCATCCGTCTTCTAGAACACGAAAAATTTAACATTTTGTTTGTACGAGCTACTATAAATATGTGAACCAATGTAGTTATGTTGCAATTTATTAGAAAATACTACTATAAATATCTGAAATATATCAACATAGTTCATTCATATGCTACACTGATATATAGACAAAATTTCATGTGTTTAAGAATATCACTAGACAACAATGGTCACCAAAGTTTTTTTGTATATTTTTCAAAACTGAATTATGGTCATATGGTTTAAATATGTTTGTGACCAATTGGTGAAAGAAGTTATAAAAAAAAGTCATGTACATATACATAATGCATTTGTCATTTTTAGGATTGAAATTGGCATTTCTTGCATATTAAAATATCATTATCTTTTCTTTTATGTTATTCGAACTTCTTTCTCTTTTCATTTTTCGTACGTTATTAAATATTCTTTCATGCACAATTATAAAACACATTGTCTTTACTTTTTCCTAATGTAATTATAATTCCTTTCTTTTCTCTTTTTATTGTTTGACATAAGTTCTTTTCTTTTTCCTACATGAGTGTAGATGTGCAACTTTGAGTCATATTCAGATGAATAACACCTAAGTCAAGCAAGATTGTAAACGAATCTTAAACTATTGGATATATGATGGTTGATATGTAAATAACTATTTTAATCCTTACTTAATGTGACACCCTAATACATATATTACTATTACTATTTTTAGTAACCAGTTATACTTGCCTGATAACCTTACTCATAAGATAATGATTTATATCTTTTCCGTTACTTTTAAGAGTATAGTTCAGAATGACTTATTGTCCCTCTCATTGACCATGGCAAAACATGGAGTATTCAGTTTCCCGTCACCCACTTCTCAGGCCTTACTGGCTTAACTTAACTGTCAAGATACATCCGATATGATATATCTTATTCAGTCAAATAAACATCCATTCATCACCACATGTCATATCACATTCATCATCTCAAACTCAAAGAATTCATACATCACAACATAAGGACCATCACCCAGTCTCTTGATAACTCACTGTTTAAACATGTATGCATCAAATATCACATCATACTGGCATTACCATGTAACCCCTGTCCCAACATAGCAAAACATCATATCATCCAATCTTAAATCATTGTATAAAACACCATAGAAAACCATCATCATCGAAATGCACATTTCATATATCACATCATAGAAACTCATCACTTAACCACATCATAAGTAATATTTATACAATGATTCAATCACATGCATGGTTAGGTTCATTGCACTTTACATCTTAATTTGCCAAGTCATACACTCCTCGGGTAGTATAGTAGATGACATGCATACCACCACAGATCGTACCTAGACGGGTGTCCTATAAATCCATTGCGGATCATACCCTAACCGATGTCATGTATACTAGGGTGGGACGTACCGGACCGGTGTCCTGTAAAACCAACGCAGGATCATATCATGACGATGTCCTGTAAATTCAGTTACTATACTGACTGCACAACAGAGCACATTTATGTTTGTATTAAGTTATCACACAATTCCAGTTACAGTTAGTCACATATTAAATATTGGAGGATAATGTGAAGTGAAGACAAAGTGTCTACATAACTAATAGCAAAATAGTTTGGTTGTACATTGATATAATGGTGGAAAAGGCTAGCATACACTCGAGGTGTAATATGCATCTTCATTCATACCTATTAGTTGTATGTTAATATATTTTGACAAATAAGAAACGGTGGTTACTATTTTTCATTAAATGAATCGTACGATTTGGATTAGAGAATTAAAGACTGTGTTTCACCTATCAGAGAATATGGTATAACATCATGTGCCAAACTCCGTTAATTCATGGTCTAAATACCAACTCTATAGGAGTACGGTAAGGTGGCGTACACGAGCTTAAACCATGTACAACTTATGAAGTTGACAATTGTTGGTCAATTAAAGATCTGATGGTCATGAATAATATTTTCCAAGCAGTGATGAAGTTACAACGTTGTTTGACTTTATTGTTGATCATCATTAAAACCTAGAGTACAATCATAAATAAATATGAAAAGTAGGAATCTGATACCATTGGAAAAAATGACAAATAATAGAAGGAAAAGTACAAACAAATGAACTCGCCGCCCATCGGGCGGGCACAAAACTAGTATACTTTTATGACTGACTAACTTCCACAAAAGAATCCTTTTGTGACAAGATTGTTTATCACAAAAGGAGCATTGATGATACATTGACAGCACAAACTTTACAAATTGCATTCATTTGTGACCCTCCATTCATCGCAAAAGGTTAGGTTTTGTGAAAACTTTGCTAATAAAGCAACGGTGATGCAACATTGAGTTACCACGAATGTTTATCTATTATGACAATAAAATTATCTTTTCAGTCTTTTATTGTGACAAGGGTTGATGACACGAGTATACCCCAAAGTGATGATAACATATGTCATACATGAGTGCATTTTGTGACAAGATTTTAGTACGCATATTGCTACAACACTCTATTTCATACATGTATATCCCAAAGTGATGATACCATATGTCATACATGAGTGATAAGATTTGTGGTCACTTCTATTAATTGCAATGACATGTTTCGTCACAATTTTAATGGCTTGACGCCTAACGAGCTTCTTTAGTGATAAGAAATTAAAATACGGATATAGTCATTGGTGTCAAGTTATATGCTTATGTGATGATGTACGTTGACAAAAAAACATATTTTGTGACAAGAATGGTCACTAAAATAAAATAAAAAATTCACTAGATAATAGGGAAAAAGGCTTAGTGGTTGTTAAGATGGGTAATTGTGTAATGAGTTATTTTTAGAGTGAAATAACTCAATAAACGACTTTGTAGTATTTGTATGTTATTTATGCAAAAGGTGATTATAAATAATTATCCTGTTTGACTGAGCAAAAAGATAAGTTACTTTTTTTGGTGGTATATGGTAAGAAAAATGGAGAAAAGAGCCAAATACCCTTAAAAAGATGAGTGATTTATTGCGCCTTTTGTTGTCTCCT
Source organism: Linum tenue (assembly GCA_946122785.1). NCBI lineage: Eukaryota > Viridiplantae > Streptophyta > Magnoliopsida > Malpighiales > Linaceae > Linum > Linum tenue. The sequence goes on along the minus strand of CAMGYJ010000010.1, from coordinate 8,753,842 downwards.
TCCCATTGGTTTGTTCTCCATGAACTGTTCTTCGCCTGACAACTTCTGCGTTCTCTTTCCTTCGACGATTTCCAGTTTGATTCTCGCGCGAAGGAGCAATGCAAGGTGGCAACTTGAATGACATCGGCTTCTGCAAATGTCCTGTGCAAGCTGTTGTTCGAACTTCCAAGACCGGCTGAAATCCCAATCGGCTTTTTTGGTCGTGCCCGAATTACAGTGGAAAAAGGAAATTTGATTGACAGTGGTAATATGACTTAGCTTTGGTTTGCCAGACACTTTCTATCCTTCGTGCTTATGGTTTTGGTTTTGATTTCCTTTTATGTGGAATGGTAAAGTGATTTACGAGATGGTAATAGGGCGATGGGGAAGTATTTATCATTCCTATTGATCTTTTATTTTTTTGGCTCTGTACAACAAATGCAGTAGCACCTTACATATTTTTAGACCTTTTATAAGAGATGCTCACCAGGACGCCATTAGCGAATCTCAAGAGGACAGTGAAGACAAGGGAGTAGCACCTTACATATTTTTAGACCTTTTATAAGAGATGCTCACCTTACATATTTTTAGACCTTTTATCTGAAAAACAATCGCCATAAGCATTCTCCTGCACATTCTAAGGGGTCGTTTGGAAGTTGGGAGTCTATAAATATGTGTATTCTTGCCATGTATGTATTCTAAGTATAGTGATTGTAAGAAATAAGTGATTGTAAGGATATGTTGTTTGATAGATGTGATTCTCATTTTTGAAGAATATAAGGATTCTCACTTTAATGACAAAAAAACTTATATAACCTTAAAGTTATGTTTACATAGTCAATTAAAGAAGGGAAAAATATGAAATATATAAAAAAATAATAAGGATAAGAGGTGCAAAAAAGCAATTGAAAGAAATAAATCCCACCGCAGGACCTGGTACTGCACACGCAGACTGCTTTTACTGCTCATGCTGACCGAGATGTACTGTTATAACCCGGAAGCTGGCGCTGTGTGGGCTGGCGTTGGGTGGGGGCTCTTTGGGATCGGACGGGTGTTTGGCGGGTCGGTTGGGATGGAACTTGGTCGTTGGCCTGTTTTGGTCTGCTGGATCGGTTGTGGTCCACGAACGCGTTGGTCACCAGGGCCCTCTCAGTGGCTGGAGCCTGCCCAATTGCTTGATTGGATGGATTTCAGCCGGGATTTGCAGGTGATCGACGGATTTGTGGGTGGGAGGCTCGGAGATGGTGGGCCATGGGTGGGTGGGGGACTGGAAGGCTTTGTTGCTCAGTGGTTTTGCATGTGGCTTGGGACAAGGCCATGTTCTTTTAGGGGTTGTGCCTTCTGAGACCTGAGGTTTTCGCTCATGATGAAGGTGTTCAGAAGATTTGCTCGGTTGATTGATCGAGGTCATGTCACTTTTTCCAATTGGAATTTGAGCTGAGAGGGGTGTTCGCCTGGGCATGCTTATCGATTGTTTTCACATCAATTACAGGGATGGGCTGCGCTTGGGCGGCTGTCACTGTTTGACTCTCTCTACTTTAGTATTTAACTCTATAGTATTTAAGCGGTTTTCTCTCACCTCATGGGTTCTTTCTCGCTTACATTTTTCTGTTCTGATTGTTTCTCTTCTCATCCGTCTGCTGTTTGGGGGCTTCTTTTATTTTGCATCGGTTCTTCGACGGGGTTCTTGCCCTGTACCTGGGATTATTATGGATGCGGTGTTGTAGTGCAATCTCAAGGGTCCCAGCAGAGATGTTATTCTTCGTCTGCGTCTGCTTCATATGTGGTTTGCGAAGAATCCTGATGGATCCAGGGTATTCAATCACTTTGTCTCTGGGTGGACCAAACGGTACTATAAGATTAACTCTTTAACCGTTTTTTTTTACCTTTTTACCAATTTTGTTCTCGTTACAAAGTAAAGCAAGAGAATCTCACCTTTTAGTAGAGATTCTAAAATGAATGATTCTAGCCAGTTGAGATTCTAAAGTACCAATCAAATGCATGCATTCTGGATAAGTTTATGTCAAAAGAATGATAGATTGTAAAGAAGACACACATTTACAGAATCACTCATTTAGACTCATAACTTCCAAACGACCCCTAAAAGTTTCCAGTAGTTTCTTGTATTAAACTAGGGATGGTAAATGGTATAACGGTTTATCATATTACTCGTTTACCGAACTGATAACCGACCGTACCAGTTAGCGGTAGCCAGTTTTAGGCAAAGGGTATGTCATTTTGTTCCCGGTTAAATACCGTCGATATTCCGATACACCGAGTTATCGAAACCCACACAACCCTATTATTTTTCCTCCTCTTCCCTTGCCTCACGACGCGGCGCAAAGCTTCTCTCATCTTTCCATCTTTAATTCTCTCCTTCTCTTCTCATTATTCCACCACACAAGTCAAGCAATCCTTCCACCACGCATCAGTCCACCAACCACGACGCACCAGTCACCGATCCATTGCCTATTGTCGTTTGTATTTTGCAAGGACAAAGGGACGACGAGTGCGAGAGAGATGGGGCAGATACTTTATTTTTCCCACATCCACAAAAACACCAAAAGAACAAAAATCAGAACCAAACAAAAACAGACCCAGAACAAATCTTACCTAGAGTTTCTCATCGACAGCTTTGGCATATCCACCGTCGGTGAGACCAAGTCGTTGGCAATTGCTTCTATATCTTTCTCCCCTCCATCGAACCCCAAAGATAACCCAAAATCCAATACGAGAAGATCATAAACATATTCGAACCAAAAATCCCCAAATAAACCACATGCAACCATTTCCATGGTCACAATCCGCTCACCGAGTTTGGTGACATTCCATCTTGCCGCCAGCGAGACTCAAAACAAATCGGCCCTTCCCCTCCTCCCTCATGTGAGATCGAAATCCAAAACATAGAAACATTATCAGAACCCTAAAACAACTAAACCAAACCTTTAAATTTAACATGCAACCTAAAAGGAAAGCTCACATTTGTCATTCTCGTCTTCGGTGACCTAAGAAGATTTTAGGAAGAGACAGAATTGGGGAAATTGCTCATACTGAGCTTTCCATTGAGCAGAGAATATATACACTTTACAGAGTAAAAGCAGCAAAAAGAGATCTACCTAGCAGTTAGTTTTACTGTAAACTATAGACAAATCAAAGCTTTACACGTGTAAGACTGTTTAGTAAAAAGCTAACTAATCAAACCAAGATGTCCGTTGCTTCTCTGTGTCGTTGTTTTCCTTTCCTTTGCTGACCCTGTTCTTCGTGGTTCATCAGGTGGCTCTCTTCTGCAACAAGGCCAGCAACCAGCAACTATCTTGTCGATCCCTTGATCAGTAGGAACATCATCATCATCTTCCATGTTCCTTGTTACCCTCCCACAAACTGGCGAGTATAGATTATATACTCCCAGCTTGGACAACAGCATATGGAATCGATCTATTGACAAACTTTTTGTAAATATGTCTGCCAATTGTAACTCTGTTGGAATGTAATGAAGTGTGATTATACCAAAATGAACTCTCTCCCTTATAACATGGCAATCCACTTCTATGTGCTTTGTCCTTTCGTGAAAGACAGGATTTTCTGCAATGTGAATGGCTGATTGATTATCACAATAAATTGGCACTGCTGCATTGTGTGAAATCCCAAAGTCTGCAAGCAATCCGATCAACCACTGCATCTCACAACTTAGGCTAGCCAACGCCCTGTATTCCGCTTCTGAGGATGAACGAGACACAGTAGTCTGCTTCTTGCTTTTCCAACTAATTAATCCATCTCCAAGGAAGGTGCAATAATCTGTAATTGACCTCCTTGAATCTGGACATGTGGCCCAATCACTATCATTGTACCCCTTCAACTGCAGGTCTGCATTTTTGGAGTACAACAATCCCTGACCAGGTGAACCTTTCAAGTACCTTAAAACTCGATGCAAAGCCCTGAGATGTGTTGTAGTAGGGCTGTCCTGGTATTGACAAAGCTGTTGTACAGCAAATGTAATGTCAGGCCTTGTGGTGGTTAAGTATTGCAACTGCCCCACAAGGTGCCTGTACTCACTGATGTCATCTAAAGGTTCACCTCCTGTGGATGACAGAACTTCTTTGATGAAAATAGGTGTAGGTGCAGGCTTACAATCCTCAAACCTGACTCAGAAAGAACATCCAAGCATTACTTTCTTTGAGAGACTGTTATACCCTGCTTTCCTCGAGTTACCTCAAGTCCAAGGAAATAATTCAACTCTCCTAAGTCCTTCATTTTAAAATCAGCATGCAACATGTCCTTGACAGTGTTAATTTAATAAAATGTACTTTTACAATCTTAATGCATTATTAACTATCGATATATATATCTATGGACAGATGGAGAAATGACTGCTAAGGGAAACCCTTCTCGCAGAGAAGGACATGGCTAAAATGAAGAGGATGCAACTTATTTTTTCTCCTCACCGGGTCTGTAAATGATGTTCGGAGGAAATTCATCATGCTTCGTTCTTAGTGTATAATTGTCATCTCACCGTATCTGGATTGGTATTGCTACCGCGCATGACTGCGAGAGTCATGATGATGATATATTCCATATAGGGATGATAATCGGGTTCTAACCGTTATCTGGTTACCAGTTTGACCGGTTTTCTTCTAGTACTTGTAGCCGACATCGCTTTGGGGGACAACGGTATACCGATAACCGGCTATTTGGTAACTGGTTAAACCAGTAACCGACCGATTATCACCCCTATATTCAAATTTAATTCAATAGTTTCGAGAAGCTTAGGGTTTGAAAGCCATTTTGTGTATGTTGCACTAATTGTGTTGATGGTATGATGGTCGTAGGCAGGTGTGGAAATCGGTACGGTATTGGTATCCCAGTACCAAATACCCAAATCCCCAATACCAGTTAGTACCCTAAACTCAACTGCAATCCCAATCCCAAAATAAATTCGGTATCTCAATCCCAATCAATAAAATTTTGTTCGGTATATACCAAATACGAAATTAATTTCTTTCAAATTATAAATCAAATATACAAACCCAAATACTAGCTTCAAAAACCATTCTCAAAATATATAAAAAAACAACAAAGTGGTGCTAACACTTGTGCAAAACAAATGGAAAAAAAATCACAACTATAACAACAACACACTACAAAAATGTGGTGCCTATAAAACGCATTAACAAACTAAAGCAACAAGCTGAAATAATGGACGGCTAAGCAACTATAAACATACTACAAATAACAAAATGAGCTTGGTATGGGTTGTCAAATAGTGAGGGAATGAGATATGTATAATCAAGTGGTTATCTTAACGGTTAAAGGTATGGTAGTAGTGAGGGAGAGAGTTTAGTTGAGAGGGATAAAATACAAACTACCTTATATGTCGATATTGATCGGTATTTCAGTATATACCGATCCCAATCTCGTACTTCCTAATACCGAATAACACTTGAAATTCAATCTCAATCCTGATCCCAAGAAATAATACGTATATTCGGTAATACCAAATATCGACAATTTTAGTATGGTATTCGGTATATCACAAATACAGATACCAAACTTCCAGCACTAGTCGTAGGGACTGGGTTTATGTTTTTTTTTTTTTTCAGGTAGAGAAGTGGTATGATTTCTTTTAATGGTGTGATATTTGCACTATGCCAAATAGAGAGATTTTTTAGAAAAAGATAAAACAGTTAGAGTAGCAAGTTGTTGAACTGAAGGAGAAGACCCATCGGCTGCTTAATGAACTCCAAACTCAAGCTGCCAATGGTCATTCCCAACGGCCAACACCAAGCCAATTCTGCAAGTGAGGAATGCTTTCATACCATGGAGGTTGACGTAGATAATGGAGAACCGGCTATGGTAGCCACTATGATCAGCCGACTAACCATAAAGTAAGGGTTGTTAGAATGGTGTTTTTGGTAGTAGAAATGATGCTTTTACTTTGAAGCCAGAATGTAATCTGTGGTCGTTATGTAGTATGTCTGTATTCAGGCTGTAACTAGGGTAGGTGGTTTATGTTAAGGTTCTTGGTAGAAGCTTGTAATTATTAGTTCTTTGGTTGTTTTATATTGGTGTTTGTACTGATGTTAGTGAGTTAATTATATGTAATATTTGTGTACTTGTTGTCGTCGATCATGAATGAAGTTGTGTAATGTTGTCTTTGTCTAATGTGTGATTATTGTCTTACTAATTGATAGAAAAAATAAACAAACATATGACCTGTTATAACTTGTATTTGACTAATTAAGAACCTGCAACAAAATTGGAAGATGAAGTAATCAACCTGAGCACGAAATTGAAATCTCAAAAGGAGATCAACTATTTGGCAGATGCTTTCCATGTCTATGCTTTTCTGTTTTTCCTCTTTGATAACAAACACAAAAGGAAGGTAGTGCGACAAAATGACTTGAGATAGGGTCAGTAACCGACGGTTACTAACCTGTGAGTAACCATTTATGGATCGTTGATTTGAGGCGGAATCACTATGTGGCTAGGATTGACGCAGGGTGAGCAAGGGTATTTTTGTCCGGTTTTTGAAATTTTATTTCTTTCCTTTTTTTAAAATTTCTCCGGCATTTATAAGCCGACTTTTAATGGAGGAAAGAGAAAACCAGACTTTTCTTTTTCTTCTTCCTCTCTTCCTTCTCTCTTCTAAACTTCTTTTCTAGATCTAGATCTGTTCTCTTCTCTTGTTCTTCACTTTTTTTCCTCCAACAATCGACAAAGAAAAATTGCAGCATCCCTTCTCAAATCCGGTGACGCTCCAAATCCTTCTTCTTTGCAGCTGCTCCTTCCTACTGTTATTTCTTTTCTCGACCTCAAAATAGATGACTCTCCATATTTACCAAGAGGGGACGGATCTAGGTGAGTCGAGTTTGCATGTGTTATATTTTAGTATTTGTTTGTGAATTTTCAATTCCGACCTTCCTCATCTTTTTTTGTTGCATTTGGTGTTCTTGATTGCGGAGGAGAAATGAGAGGAGACAGAAGACGAATTTTTTTTCTTCTCTCCCTCCTATTTTTCTTCCTTCTTTTAGGTAATATATTGATATTACCACACTTTACCATATGATAATGTGTGCTAACTAAATTTATTTTTATGGTCACAAGTTTTATCATGGTGGTAGTGGGTGGTAATCGACTCTAGTTCCGAGAAAGAAAATTTAGAAGACAATGAAGTTGGAAAAGAAAGTGAAGAGAGTAGGAATTGTATATATATTGAGATTACCATATTATACCATATGGTAATGTATCTATACCATATGGTAAAGGTTGATAACGAAATGTATTTTTATGGATATCATGTTTTACTATGGTCATAAAGGGTTGTAATTAGATTTATATTATTTTTGTATGGTAATTACAATTAATTTGTGTTCATTCGATTAACCATGTTCTACTATAGTGGTATTGTATGATAGTTAGATTTATAATTTTCTGTACCATGTTATACCATGTGGTGGTAGTTGGATTTGTAATCTTATTTTACCATGTTATACCATATGGTATGGTACGGTATGGTAAATAGATTTGTAAATTTTTGCAGCATGTTTTACGACGTTATTCCATATGGTATAATGGTATTGTATGGTAGTTAGATTTGTAATTTTTTTCAACATACTTTACCATGTTTTACCATGATAGTAGACAGTGATAATAAAATTCATATTTGTAATTTGTCTTTAGTACTGAATTATTTAACGAAAAAATCACCATTCAATTTGAGTTGAAATTTGCAACAGAGATAACTAGGATGGTTAGATTCATTTCTTTTGTAGATGGGAGAGAGAGAAAAAATAATATACCTTATCTTTTAATAATAAAACAAAGAGTAAAAGATAGGGAAACCAGTGCGGGGTGGGGGAGTGGAATCCGCATCAGAGTGTCAGTATCAGCCTCAGCATTAAATAGGGGGTGCAATTTAACCTATTGCCCCTCCGTGTTTAATTTTAATAAAAGAAAAAGGATGACACGTGGGCACAGAGGATTGGATTACTGACAATAGGATTACTGACCTGATCCGGTCCCCGACAAAACAAAGTAAACATCTATAAATGCCATCACAAAAAAGTTTGTTGGCCTTATAACCTGAGACACAGACAAGCACCACAATCAACATTATAATTATGCACCCTATACATGTATCACAAAACCACGCATGAAAGAAAATTAAACTGGACAAGCCTCTTTCTCAAGCTCAAGGAGTGTAACATCCTGATCCTTTTAACTAATAATACAAAATTGTTGCTCCGGAGCAAAGTGAAAATTCTTAAAAATCAAACAAGAAAAACAAAAACTGAATCATTCCTTAAAATTCAAATGTAAAGCAATAAACAGTTGGAAAACTTCAATCCATAAATCATAAAATCGAAACTCTGAATCTCCATTTTATATTCATAGTCATGAAACGAAACAACTAAATAGTTCAAGCTACAACTCCTTACTATAATCCTTCCTGAGGCATCTTCATTGATGATGTTGCTGCTCGTCTCGCACTATCTCCACTCGAGCTACTCGCCCTCTAACTCTTCATCTACCTGGTGAGTGAGAAGGGGTCAGTCTACGCAGCTACAAAGAAATCACAATATAATAAACTCAAATATTTGTCTTTACTTTGCGGGAGTTGTTCTTACTCTCTTCCTTTAACATTTTCCTTTAAATGAATTTGTGGGAGTTGGCATTACTCTCCACCCTTAACCTCATAACTAGACCACTCCTTAACCTATGACCATCGCGTTCATATCACCTTCATGTGTCCTAACCTCCTAGGAAATGGCCCGCGTTTTGATTTGTCGTCCATTTCCATGCCTAATCAAGTACTAATGTATATCGTACCGCTGTCCAGTAGTGTTCCAACCACCTGGGGGTTCCCTTTCCCTAGAAACACTCACTCATCACATACAGATCATCCTCACCATCTTTAGAAGGTGAAGTACCTCAAAATACACTTCACATCACCCTCACCTTCATTAGTCACATCACATCATATCACCCTCACTTTAATAGTCGATGGGTTACCTCAACATACATCCATAGGCCTCATACATTATCAATTCTCCTAGTTCAAATGTATAGGAAAAAGGAATCCTCAAACATGCATCTTGTGTAATTATAACTCGTAATTGAAAGCTTGAATTCATAAAGCTTAACCTTAAAAACTCGATGTAGAAATTACCCTCTTTACACTCACCTCGGAAGGACGACTCCTCGATTCCTTACTCGGAGAAATCCCTTTCGTCGAATTACCTCAGAAACCTATGAATCATAAATTCCTTTTTAGACGACCTTTATCGCTCTAAAATCCCTTTCCAATCACTAGAAGACTCCTCTTAAAAATCCAATCCTCGAACCTTTTTCCAAAGACCCGCTTAACTCCTTTAAAATTTTTTCTAGAAATAAACCCTTTCAAAACCGAACATTTCAAATCAAATTAGCCTAGAAATAATTTTTCCAAGCCGATCATGATGTCTAGTCTCTTGGAAAATTATCTAATCTTTAAAATCCCCTCGACATGATTTTTAATTAATTGAAAACAACCTTCGACCACTTTCTAAACATAGTAAATCAAGTTAAAAATTCTCAAATTAAATTACAGGCCCATTTTAAATTTTATTCAATTTCTAAAATTGTTAAACCCAAAAAAAGACTCGTGCAGAGACCAAAAACAATTTAAAGAGCTTAAATCACGTTTTTGAGAATTTTCTACAGCTTTAGTAACCAATCCAAAACTGTCACTAATAGCCTGTAAAACTGTCGCTAATTTCCACAACTGCACCGTCACGAAACATCACACGATAACTCAATTTAGCTCGAAGGAATCGAGTTCCCTTACCACTTGAACGTCCCTAGGTTCAGTTTCAAAGACTTTGGATGTCGATTTCTTTGATTGAACTCTAATTCCTTTTTGTCAAGCTATTGTCCACGATTGACGGGTTCAAGTTAGTTTGATTGATCAAACAAACTTGGAAATGACTAGGAGTTATCATCCTTACCTTTCTCCGACGATTGTACACTCGAGCTAGTCGAGGGAACGAGGAAATGGCTTGGACTCGACCGGGGGAGGATGGCGTTGGAGAGCACGAAGAGGGGAGTAACTTCAAGGCGAAAGCCAGTAAAGAGACAACTCAAATGGATTGGTTGAGTCCATTGACTTAACCCAACCGGTAGTTATACCCACCAACGCATGGCGACGACCCTGTTCCATGATATGATGCACAAAGACGTGGAGGTTTACGTGGACGACATGATCATCAAGTCCAAGGAAAGGGCTTCCTTTTATTTTGTTCCGACCATGAGTGGGGGGGGGGGGGGGTTCTCGGGTAAGGGGAATTAGGGTGGTTTGGCGGAAAGAATAAATTTTTTATGTTTTTTAATAAGTATAATAATAGTAGTTATTATTATTACTATTCCTAAACATGTTGGGTTAAGCGAATGTGGTGAGTGAGCTCTTTTCCGTGACCTTTGTGATTATCCACATGCCTCCAAGTACGCCCTACCTACCCCATTGTCACCTTGTTCTAGGCTCATGTATCTGGGGTATAAAGAACTTAGCTCCTTTAAATGGGTACTACCTACCATCCTTATCGAGGTTTCATCCTGGATTCCATCTAGGAAGGTGTTCTTGTGGAAGGGGTTTGGTCGCCTCGTTCACCACAAGACCTATTTATTCATCTAACCCTAATATACCAGATGAAGCATACTCGTCTAACCCTAAAACTCCATATCCACCATAGAAGCTCAAGTAGGATAGTAGGTGACTTACCCAAGCATAATTAAAGCTAGATGAAGCATTAAAAGCAACTAGACTAACACATTCATTCATTACATAATAGCCCTAAACTAGGGTTTGGGGATTAAAACCCCTAGTACCTTAAGAGACTACTCCATATAGGAGGGAAAAAGATACAAAGAAGTATTTCGGGAAGGCTTGATGTTGAAGAAGATGGCTCCTCTCCTCTAGATTCTCCTCCTTCTCCTTCTTCTCCTATTCTCCTTTCTTCATCTTCTCTCTCTTCTCTCTCTCTAAACCAAAAATTTCTATCTCAAAGTCAACTCCCTTAAAATGGGGGAATAGGTCCTCTATTTTTAGACTTTAGGAGGGTGGACAAGTTCACGGCCGAGCAGGCGGAGTTCGCGGTCGTGATCTTTCCCTTTGATCCCGCTATCTTCAAGCGTCGTCATTTTGGTCTTCATCTTCGGGGAGTTTGCAGCTGCCATCCATGAGTCACTGTCGTGAACTTCCTCGCAGTTAGGGAAGACGGTGACCGTGATTCGACCGTTGAAACTTTCAGTCTTATCTTGGGTGGCTTATTCATGAAGTTCACTCCCAAGGGCTCTATTTTTGCTTCCGCAAATTAGAGTCCTTTGTCCGCGATCTTCTCTCCTGCTTCGCGGTCTGCTCTCTTAGTCGAGATTTTTCCCGTCCAGGCTGTGATCATCAACTTCCTGCCCATTTCACTACACTTGTGCCCTTTTTCGTACCTCATTCACATGTATCGACTAAAGCACCCCTAAAATCACTATATAATCAAATAGGAACGAATAGGGATGCAATCAATGATATTCTTCTGATTATGCTCATGAATTAGCACGAAACAAACCTAAATATGAAGGGTAAATATCACCAATTTGAGTGTTATCAAACTCCTCCACAATTAGGAGTTTGCTTGTCCCCAAGCAACCTACTCAAACCAATGTAACTTGATAGACATATCAACAGGGACTGCACTCTAGTTCTTCGTTGCAAAGAATAGTAGATAGAGACGCGTAAATATTACTATCATCTTACTGTGAAAACACAAACTCCTTGTCCAGGACCATACCTACTACCTCGGGATGAACATTCAAGGTGTGCACCGGGGGACTTCTCAACAAAATTAAGCACATTATTATCTAACGTGTGTCTAGCCAACTACTTTTCTTTGTCGCCTACTACTTTTTTTCCCAAATTCTAAAAAAAGTTGATTCCATTTCAGATACTTATATTGATAAGACAAACGAGCTAGTTTACATTGATCCAATGAATGCGCCTGCATTAGCAGTAATTATAATTTGGGTAAATACAATTTAATAGTTTAATCTTTCGTTTTAAACAATATAATAGTCAAACCTTTTCGAAAATAATTTAATAGTCAATCCGTTAACTTTTCGTCTAGTCAACGACTAGTTGTATCTGAAGTGGCAACTCAGCAAAATGACGTGGCAAACAATCACTTTTTTAATATTATAACACATTGATATTCTTTAAATAAATAAATAAATAAAAGATAAATCCCTAGCTCTACCCTCGTCAATTTGGGATTCGTCCCCGCCGCCGCCTCCTCCATACTTCACCAACGCCGGCGGTTTCCTACCGATGCTGCTTCTTGGTCTTCCAATATCGGCCGCCGCAGCCCGCAGGTCATCCCTTTCCCAAATGTGCCTCTTCCTCACCCCTCTCTATGTCGGCAGCAACCACGGCGGGAATTCTTGAGCTCTCAATTCTGCCCCACACAGACCCGTCTTCTTCCTCCTTTGGTCGGTGAAGACGATGAAAAACCTCGCCCTATTCTTTATTCAGAACATATCCTTAATACCTCCTCCAAATAGCATTTTGTTGCTTTAGATTCCACTCGTCCATCCAGCGCAGCTCATGCGGCTGGTAGTCGTCGCCAACCCAGATCTAAATATGTAGAATTTGATTCCCTATAGTAGCCGTCTCTACGACTACACCCACAAGGGAGATGTGGATCCCGCTCATGTGGCAGAGAGACAACAACATATTGGAGGCCCTTCTTCTTCATCTTCGACCTTGGCTACTGAATCTCCAAATTCGCCGCCATCTGCTGGTGAGAGGGATTGCGTCGGGGAAATCAAATCCGCCGCCACGTAGCCGCAGTGGCAAGATGATGAGGCGGATACGGCGTTGGGTTGTCTTCTGCTGCCGCAAAGGAGTTCCCTGATTGATAGAGGGGAGGGGAAAGGAAGAAGATACAAGAAAATATTTTTTTAAACTTTTCCATAATAATATAAGACTAAGTTGAAATTTATAATTATCTAGTCAAGTGTTTGATTTTGTGCCACATCATCAAATTCATTCCACCTCAGCAGTGATTTTGCCAAATCAAAGTCAACTAACCGTTGACCGGACGGTAAGTTAACGGATTAGCTATTAAATTGTTTTCGAAAAGGTTTGGCTGTTATATTGTTTAAAACGAAAGGTTTGGCTATTGAATTGTATTTACCCCTATAACTATAAGAATGTTGGTGACTTTCAAACTTGGAAGATTAATTCTTGCAACTTTAAACCAAAACTTCATATGGTGCATCTTTTCGCAAATAAAGCACATGTACATTGGCAATCTATATCACTCTAATAATGAAGTTGGTTTCCCTTCTAAGCTGCAACTTTTTCTAAACTGGGCCCCTTTTGCTGGAGGTGGCATGTTTAGGCATCTGCATAGTAGTGGGAGAAGAAAGTTGTTTATTTCTCTTACATGGTCCTAATGACAAGGTGCTGTGAGAGCCTGTTGCACACCTGAGAATTCTAAATAGATTCACCCAGATTCTTATACCTGCAATCTTCTTAACTATTTTGTTCGCAAAACATGTTATTATTGCCAACCAAATGGCATGATATTCTATGCATATATACTTCCACCACAAGCATCTGGAGATGATCTTGTTGTTTTAGGTCAGTAGGCAAAAAGTATGGTGGTGGGACGGGTACCAAAAGTGGTGAAATTTTCCCTTTCCTATAATAGAAAGTGATTCCTCATGCTCGATTTATCTTTCTTCATGTTGCTTAGTCAATTGATGCTTTTATTTCCTGCATATAATGCTAACTTTCATGGATTTCTTTTGGGCGTAGTTTAGGTCAGGGTCATGGTCAAGCCATCTCTGATAACAAATACCTGGGTTCATGGCAACAACAAGATATCATGTGAGTATTTTATATCCTAGGAAAACTCTTGCTTGGTCTGGATGCAATCACATGTTCACCGCGTTTTGAATCACTGGGTTTAGCTTTTGGAATTTGAATGATGTCCTATTCTGAGAATATGATGCATGTTTGTCTCTTTGATAAACTATAGCTGCTGGTGACAAAAAAGGAAACTTCTCTAGCAGAATTATAGTCCTGATTCTGTTGAATTGAGCTTGGGAGGTGGCGATAGTGAGTAGCTACGACTAACTCATAGTGGGAAGAAAGGCTATCACATGTATTCTCTTCTTATTTTAAGTAGGGGTTAGTTTCAGTCATCGAGGTATTTTTACCTTGTCTGCATTGAATGGACCTCTACACCAATCTCATATTTTATGAATTAGTTTATATACATCCTCTTACACTATAGTCTGAAGTCATTAATTACTAGGCAGGTTTAATTTATGATTTCTAAGATGGATACAACTGATGAAGCAGTGCACTTTGTGGTTCTCAAAAGCATGACTTGAGAGGGCTAAGAGAAAAATCAATTGTTATAGTGGATGCTTGGATTGTGAATCATCTTCATTTATGTGTGTTGCTTATCACTTTCTTACTTTATGTTAAGGTCAATTGTGGCTTTTGATTGTAAATAATTGGTTTTCTCTAACTTGCTTATTATGATTGTGCTTCATGGTAAAACTGGCAGCTCCTTTATGAATCAGCTCTTTATTGGGCGATGAACTTTGACTCTTCAGCTCCAATATATAGTGAAGCTGTGTGAGTTAAATTATAAGTGCGGCTTTTACGTGGGAGATGATGTCCCAGAACTTGTCATGTCAAAAGCTACAAGGATAGAACTAATTTGATTGTTGTAAACTTGGAGGAAACTAACATCACTAATCGAAGTTCTGGGGATTTTAAGGTGAGGCAGAAAAAGGAGCATGTGCTCGACTTTGAATAAGGATGCGAAGTAGTATTGTTGGAATCATTGTTTAGTTAATGTTCCTATTATGAGCCTATGTTTAGTAGTGTGTTTTTCATCACTATACTGTTTGTGACTGTTTTGATTTTTACCAAATTCATACTTTTAAATTGTACATAGTTTCAGTTGTCATTGTCCAATGAAAATGGAATTTGAAGTTGAAAACAACAAGGATTGGTCTGTATGTTATGGGAGGAGCAGTAGCGTCGGTGTGTTTATTACCACTGTAGCTTCCATTTGTTTGTGTTCTTTATGCTAGAAGCTCGCATTTGTGTCACTTTACGACACGAGCAACCTGGTTTTGTGTGTTTGCGACAGCAAGAAGTCCAAATTGATTGTGTTAATGATATAATAGCAAAACAAATTGATTGCTTTTGTGTCCTAAAGGCTTCTTCCTTCCCAGGTGTCATCAAGTAATCTGTTAATTTCCGCTTCAGGTTTCCTAAGATTGTTCTATAGTTAGTAAAACAAATCATGTTAACTTACAATTAGAATAAAAATAAAGCACAATGGGAAAACGGAAAACAATTACCATTGTCAAAGCTTTTAAATTCTAGCTGGAGAATTTTTGCCGAAAGGTGGTCAAGTTTTGGTAGTGGGTCATTAAGGGATGAAAGCCACCAACTAGACTCTCTCATTCACTACTACACGACCCTCAACCACCAAAAGTGTCATTTAATTATACATAGATCATTACATCACTATTTCACACTAGTATTAGTCGTCTCTCAACCTCAAATTCGTCAAATTAAAGATGACCAATTACAACCTCAACCTCATTATTGTCACACTACTAAATTTAGCTTGATATCTATGTCGTAAATATAGAAATATTCAACCAAATTCTCATTTTCCAACAAGTAATTGCCATACGTAGTGTGATAATAAAAAATGTTGAGAACTTATTTAATTTTATGATATTTGTAACCCGACCCATTGGTCGAAGGAGCTCAACCGAATATCCCAATAGTTCAATATTCGACTCAGCTCCTCCGCCCAACGGGCCGAGTCACAAACTAGTAGTTTTTAATATGCCTGCTTCTAGGGGTGGAAATCGGTACGGTATCGGAATCCCAATACCAAATACTGAATTATACACTAAAATCAATCTCAATCCCTAAATAATTTCGGTATCTCAATCTCAATCCCTAATATTTGGGTATCTTAATCGATACCTCGGTATCCCAATCGGGATTATCGAATACAAAATTAATTACCTTTGTAATTAATAATTAAATATATAAATTAGATTTTATTTTTTAATTTAGGGCAAAGAGACTAAACAAAGAGTCTTGAGTTGCCTAGAGCTAACATCTCAAGTTCTTGTAATTGGTCATCTTTAATTTGATGAATTGAGGTTGAGAGACGACTAAAACTAGTGTGAAATAGTGATGTAATAATCTATGTATAATTAAATGACACTTTTGGTGGTTGAGGGTCGCGTAGTAGTGAATGAAAGAGTCTAGTTGAGAGGATAAAATACACACTAGCTTCCCACGAAATAATACGTATATTTGATAATATTAAATATAAACAAATTTGATACGATACTCGGTATATTCCAAATACCAGTACCAAACTTCCAGCCTACCTGCTTCTATCAGAAATGGGAAAAGGAAGGGCTGCTTGGTTGGATTTTCCCACTTTCCCATGTTAACAGAACAGATTCTTAGCACTTGGCCATTAAATATTTCCACACAGTTTCTTGAGAAGACAAAACCAATCTCACCACCTCGTCTTCCCGTGTCGTTATCCTCCCAATTGTACCACTTCCTCCAAAATGGTAATAACATAATAATTTATATCTTTTGTTCTTTCTCAGCTCACAATGTTTACCGGTCAGTGTCGCACAGTGCATCCAGTCATTGGTTTGTTTATGGTGGAATCAATTGTTGGCATGCATCAGCTGAACCAAATTACTACTGCAAGCGAAACCACTACATCACACTACTAGCTAGGCCAATTCCATCACGTCTCTCTCAGTCTTCCGCTGATCTCCGTTCTCTCTTTCTGTTTCGGTCCCCGTAGAGATCTCCAACGTCCTCACCGTACTTTTCAGCTTTGATCAAAGGTACGCTGAAAAGCAAAAAAACCCATCCGAGGTTTCGTTATATTCATCTGATTCTGTGTCGGTTCTGCTGTGAATTTTCCGACGGCGAAAGTTGGTACCCATCTTGTTTCTTCTTTTGTGGCGTGTGCTGTAATGGGTCTCTGATTCGGATCGAGGTTCGATTGCAGGATGGAGGAGATTACTAACGTGATGGAGTATGAAGAAATCGCGAGGCAGAAATTGCCCAAGATGGTATATGACTACTACGCCTCTGGCGCTGAGGACCAGTGGACTCTCAAGGAAAACCGCAATGCCTTCTCTCGAATCCTGTAAATACCTGCTCCTTTTATTGCTGGAAGAACATTAGATTGTTGGTCATTTATTTAACTCTGATTTGACTATGTAGGTTTCGTCCTCGGATTCTTGTTGATGTGAGCAACATTGACATGACAACGACTGTACTGGGCTTCAAGATTTCGATGCCAATCATGATTGCTCCAACCGCTATGCAGAAAATGGCACACCCTGATGGTATTAATTAAGTCCCAGTTTTCCTCCATTCATTCAAATTGCTTGAGCTGCCGCTGACTCACACAAGGCTCCTTGTTTCTATTTGCTTATGGTGGACCGCAGGGGAGAATGCGACAGCAAGAGCAGCTTCTGCAGCTGATACCATTATGGTAAAAAAAAAAAAAAAATTTGAACTTGAATTGGATTTTGATTGGAAGGTATCGTCCATAGATTATCCATGAATTGATGTGATCTTTTGCAGACTTTGTCATCATGGGCTACATCCAGTGTTGAAGAGGTAGCTTCAACAGGCCCTGGCATTCGCTTCTTCCAACTCTATGTGAGTGTGTTTTTCTCTGCAAAGAAAAAAAAAACCCTTCAATCCTATTTCTCCCATTTGGTTCAGAACCTGTGCATCCATTTAGGATTACTCACGAGGCTGGCTTAATACCTCCCCAGGTGTATAAAGACAGGAATGTAGTCGCTCAGCTGGTTAGGAGAGCCGAAAGAGCCGGGTTCAAGGCAATTGCTCTTACAGTTGACACTCCAAGGCTTGGTCGGAGAGAAGCTGATATCAAGAATAGGTTCGTTCATGAGCCTCTACCCAGATGGATCCAAACACTTTTGACTACTTGTGTGTTAAGCACTGAGCTGCATTCTCCTTTATTGTAGGTTTGCTTTACCACCCAATCTGACGCTGAAGAACTTTGAAGGCTTGGACTTGGGCAAAATGACAGTAGACAAGGTCACTCCCACAAAACCCCACTCTTTCTCAACTTGTAAAATCTGCAAGCTACATTCGGTATTGTTATCACAATTATGCTTTTTTTCGCCCCCTCAGACCAGTGACTCAGGATTGGCTTCCTATGTTGCTGGCCAAGTCGACCGGACGCTTAGCTGGAAGGTACTAACTACGAGCACCAGTTTCCCTCCATCTCCATTGACCACCTGAAACAGTGACATTTTGGCTAGTACTATTGTACTTAAGTTGTTTTGTTGTGTAACCCCAGGATGTGAAGTGGCTTCAAACCATCACCTCACTACCAATTTTAGTGAAGGGGGTGCTGACAGCTGAAGACGGTAAAGCAAAAAAACCAACCCAAACTCAGTTCCTGCTTCCCACATTTCTTCTTGCCTCGGGCGGTCTTACGATTTCCAGCTGGTGTGTTGAATGACAGCGAAGCTGGCAGTACAAAATGGAGCAGCAGGGATCATTGTGTCCAATCACGGAGCCCGGCAGCTCGACTACGTTCCAGCCACCATCACTGCTCTGGAGGAGGTTGTGAAAGCTGCACAGGGCAGAGTGCCTGTGTTCCTAGACGGTGGAGTTCGCCGCGGGACAGATGTGTTCAAGGCACTTGCGCTGGGAGCTTCTGGTGTATTTGTAAGCCAATCTCTAAAAACGTCCAAAACTTTTTTGGGCGTTGCAACCCTTTGCAGCTAGTTTGATGTCTTTCTATGTGTTCTGTTGGGTTTGGCAGATTGGGAGGCCTGTGCTGTTCTCATTGGCGGCAGATGGAGAAGCTGGTGTGAGGAAAGTACTGCAGATGCTGAGGGATGAGCTTGAACTGACAATGGCGCTAAGCGGCTGCACATCGCTCAAGGAGATTACCCGCAGTCACATCGCTACTGACTGGGACCCTCCTCGCTCGCTCCCTAGCAGCAAGTTATGAATTGAATTGGAACCCCGTAGTAATGTTGTGAATAAGAACCTCCCCCATTGTTGGAAAAAGCTTGGATCCATCCATCGTTGTGTAAACTTGAAGATCGTTGAAAATTGATGATGCACGCACTTAGTAAGAAGAGGATTAAGTAGCCATGAGAACAGCTGTTGATTTGTGTCACCTAGCTACTTAGAGACAACAACTGTTGATTTGTGTGGGTGATATTTGTTTTAGGGAGATTTGAATTTAATAAATGTATTTGTGTGGGTAGTTTGGATTGAGTATTTGGCAAACTTGTTATTTGGGCCAATTATCACACAATTCTCCATTTCAAATTTTGAGCAACTAGAGTGAAAGTAGGAAGGGTATTTTTGTGTTCACAATTAGTTATTTATTTTGTATAAAAATATATCAGCACCAAGATTTGAATCATATTATCTTTAAACAAATACAAGAAACATAACCAATTACACTAAACAAATACGTTGTATATTTTTTTAGAGCAATGTCTATTTTTTACCCAAACCTTTTTCAGATTCTTTTATTTTAACCAAACCTATAGAAATTCTATTTATTATCCAAACGTATTATAATTTAGGGCTAATACCACTACAACACCCGAACTATCGCGAAAATGTCACTTATGTCCTATTGTTTCCAATATTCCATCTGTGTCCTGAACTATGATTCCGTTAGTGTTGACTTTTGTTGACCGTTAGTTCTTAACAGAATATCTAGTCAGCACTGATGTGGCATCTGACGTGGAATTTTTAATATTAATTTTTTCCATCTAATATTAATAAAATAAGAAAAAAGAAATAATTAAAATATAAAATAAAATAAAAACCTAACCCACTAATCCCTTCATCCCACCCACACAAATCTCTACATTTTAACAGAAACGTAACCCACCAAACCCCCAATCCTCTTAAACAACCCCAATACCCTGTCGATCTACTCCCTCCTCCACCCTATCTCCCTCACCGTCGATCTACTCCCCTCCTTCTTCCCCAATTATATGGCCTCCCAGATCCCTAATCCATGATTGAACAGAGAATCACCAGTCCCTCCATTTAAATCCCAGTTGCAAAGATTCAAATCCTCTTTTCTAGTTAGGAGAGAACGAATGCCCCCTCAAGATGGAAATTGGGGGTTTCTTTTTGTAAAAGAAGTCGAATCCGCAAAATGAGAACAGGGGATTCGTGAGGTAATTGGTGATCATCGTGCCCCTGATCTCCGCCAACATCTTCGGCGGCACCCTCTTTCTTCCGCCGTCGAGATTCCCGAGACCCGCTGGTTGTGGCGCCGCCGTACGAAGAACTACAACGCCATCCAATGGTTCTTATGCTTCCCCATCGGCACGCGTCTTCTTCTGGGCCTACGCCTACTACCTCTCCCGGTTCCTCCACCTCTGGTGTATCTTCCTCAAGGTTCTCCGTCGCCGTAAAAACACTAGGCCTGGGGATTCGATCTGGTGCCTAGGTTATTTTTTCATCTTTGAAATTTGATCTGTTTTGCTACCAGATCCATCCTCCCCTATGTGAACGACAACAAGCTTCAGTTGCAATCATCTGTCGGATTCACGGGAGCGGGTCTCAACTGGTGGGCAGATTTTCTGGCTTGGGAGATTTATTAGAGAGGGTGAATTGGTAGAGAAGAAGAATACCAAGAGTTTTTTTTTAATTTTTGGCTTAATAATAAAGTTAAATTTACAAAAAAAAATATTTTTTATTTAATTTAAATTAAAAATATGAGGTGTCAATGATGTGGCATCTATGTGGCAACCACAATTTTGCCACATCAACAATAGTCAACTTTGCTTTGACCACCGTTTGGTCAACCGTTATCTTTAACGGTCAACGAAACAGTCAGGATACAAATGACACAAAGTATCATAGTTCAGGACATGAATGGAATATTTAAAACAATAGGACATAAATGGCATTTTCGCGATAGTTCGGGTGTTGTAGTGGTATTAGCCCTATAATTTATCAAAGTTTGGGCATTCATTCTGTTACCGTTACTTATTTCGTCCACGTGAGGGGTGGGATTTTGTTTTGTTTTTTGATAATCTTTTTATTAAAAATAGTAAATGATGGTATTCTGACCGCCATGTAAGAAGTCAACTCATTATGGTCATACTTAGTCAGTATTACTAACAGAAAAGTAGACGGAGAGTTAACGTTTGGATAATTTTTAGGAATTCTATAGATTTGGTTAAAATAAAAGAATCTGAAAAAGATTTGGGTAAAAAATAGACATTGCCCATTTTTTTATACAAAACACGAAGTTAAAAATTGAAAAAATGATAACTTGTGCATAATAATAAGATAGTTCACTAAGTCTTTTATAAGTATCATTACTGTGTTTGCCCTCCCAACACACTTGCCCATGTCCTAGTACATTAAAAGGAAATTGGAACCATGATTTGACTTTAAGAAGTTTTTGCCAGACCCATGAACCAGCAGTGGTCACATTAATCTCCCAGAGACTTCTTCCTTTCAATCAATAACTCAGACAAAGGGTTGTTGCATACATGGAAAGATACAACGAATGGAAGCAAATCTTACGAGGAAAGCCCTTTAAGTACATAGAAACTTTCTAGATAACACCACTCCCCTACTACTAATTTAATACTCATAACCTCTACCTTACAATCATTTACTCAAATTTAAGAAAATCAATATATCTCCCCATCCACCAAAATCACTAGTGTAGGACAAGTCTTGCATCATGTAATTTTGACAAAACTTCAGTAAAAATTGGCTATTCACCGTGAAGTCTTCTGCGACGTTCTCTCCACAGGAAAGTCACACATATACACCAAAAAAATGGCTACAACGTGATTCTTCTTATAGTTTAACAACTTGCTTTTATCGACTCAGACATCAAACACAATCCAAGGATTTCCTAAAAATGAACACTAAAAGTAAAGATGTTCTCTGGATTTTGTAGCGGAGTCACACAACAAACATTGCCCCACCACAGTTTCCCGCATCTCATTAGCTTGTTCCTAGTAACGATTCTATCTAACATAACCATCCAAGCTATGAAACTAAATCGAGGGATATGCCTTTTACTCCACACCATTACAATTTACAACCCACTCAACCTCAGGCCACTTAAGTTTCAACGATTCAAAAACCACAACAACCTTAAACTTTTTCATAGACTTACTATCCCATCACAATAAAGCCCCCTTTTGACCGAAAAACACTTGAAGAGGAGCTCTCATTTTAAGTACCCGCCTCCAAGTCCAAGAGCTACTCTGACTCATCTTACTACTATCCAGACAATGCAGTTAAAAGCGCAATTCTACCTAGAAGCGGTTGGGTGACCTAAAAGCGTAAAACCGTAAGTTTTTGAGTTTTAAAGCGTAGATTTTGACTACATTTGTAAGGGAAACCCACGATTCTACATAAAAGCGTTTTGGTGACCTAAACAGGTAAAAGCGTAATCTTTTAAGTTTTAATGCACGATTTTGACAGCATTGTATCCAGATGCTACCATATTTCACCTTGTATTTTAGAATCCAAGCGACCCAGATCATACAGCTTTTCGTTAAAATAAGTCATATAATTCTTGTAGTGCGGGCTCGGTTCCAAGAGAATAGATCTCTAAGCTCCAAATTCCATTAACCCCATTCCTTATGACTTTTGACTACTCGTTCTCATCCAATTTTTGTCACGCCCCCCATCACCACTATGCCAAAGGAACGTGGAACAAATGTTATGCATGTAGTTCATAACTTTCTTGGGTAAGAGAAACACTTGCATCCATAATTGAATCACACCCATAAGAACCGATGTGAACCGTTGGAGTTGACATATATCTTTAATTTTTAGCTGTCAATAGTTTGTTCTCTTTTATAATTTTTCTTATAAAATATTAATTCTAAGAATTCGAAAGATCACTGCTCTATTGTGTTTTTTTTTTTTTGACAAAGGGATCACTTACAATCTTACATTGCTCATCAAATGGATTCGGTTACATTGAGTGGATAACATCATGAGAAGTGGAAACAAGAAAGAAAAACAACAATCATCCAGCGGAACACACCAAGACAACGAGGAAAAGATCAAGACAATCAAAAGCAAAGCATGATCCAACCAGACAAAGGCTTTCCTTTCAAGAGCCATAAAACAGAGCATCTTAACCACTCTTTGCTCCCTCATTCATCAGAAATGCTCAAAGAAAAGCTTCTGCTCATCCAATACAGGCTTGACCATGGCAATTGAACATTGCCACACCATATGTCACCTCCTGGGAGTTGTTCGAAGATGAACCATCACAGTGAACCACCGAAGAGATTACATGGCGGTGGACATGACTGTACCAGATTGCTCAGAGCTGAAACAAGGCTAGGGAGCCGGCAACAGAGGTAACCATGACAAAACATAGTAAGCTAACACCAAGGGTTGAGAAGAGCCGTCAAAACCCACAAGAAAAGAAGATCACCAGCAAGAACCACAACCTGCAGAAACACAACACCATAAAGACCACCCCAAAACCCAGAAAACAACAAAAGAAGCAACACCCACACCATCACCAACCACCCACAGACACAAAAACAAATCAACCCAAGGTAGAACCCTAAACTCAGAGAGTCATGAACCCGCCGGTCGCCGCCTAGACATTCGGAAGAGACAAAGTTGCCCACAACAGATGATCGGCAAGGATGTAGAAAGCATGAAACAAAGACGACGTCTGAGAGGAAACGATGAACGCGATCACCACTGGGATGTTCACACCAAGAATGGATGAGTCTTCACTTCAGATCCAGCTGAAACTCCCTAGAATGCATCTTTCGTACCCAGAACAGAGCGACCATATCTGGTGAAACCAGATCAGAACAAGACAGGACAACTCCACCATGGAGGAATGTGGAAGGAAACCACTTAGGAATCCTAGAGAAAGTCACCAAGGGCAAGAAAAGCCATCACGGTAGGAAAATCAGATCAGATCTGCAGAAAGCCACCAAGCGTTTGAAGATCAGAAAAGGAACTGGAGGAGCCAGTGATGGACGGAGAACAAAGAAAGCACAAAGGAATGTCGAAGGGAAAGAGATACGACGATTGCAAGAGGGAAATAGGGCCACCGCCAGTCACCAAAGTGGTGCCGACGGCAGCCCTGTGGAAGAAGGCCGGAGAGAAGCGAGAGGCTTTGAAATAGGCCGACCACTTCCACTTCTGCAAGTCTCCTTCATTACTGCTCTATTGGTTGGTGAGGACCAAACCGCACCATTCTATCTTTAAATTTTGTCTACTTTTTATCCGGTGCTAGAACGATTTGGTCGATTTCTGGACCGCATCAACCCGCCCCGCCCTTAGTTCAACATACTTACATAAAATCATCCACAAACTTTAATGGTTAAGACATGAAATACTAATTACAACAATGCTCCTCTACCAAACCGCTTCATATTAGGAGGCTAACTTTACATTTGAATTCGGTTTCCTACTCGTAATGAATTGAACATATGTCACTTAAATCCTTACAACAAGAGGAATACAGGTTCCTTAAGAGTGTAGGCCCATCCTACTTGCCACCTCCTTCCCTTCCTGGCTTCCTCTCCACTTTCTTTCTTCCTCGTTGTAATTCATTAAATGGGCCGACTTCAGAGGATCGGGCCCTCGCTGGCCTTCCCGAGCTTCCTTCTTCCCACCTTCCGTTTCTTTCCTTCTCCTACCGGTTTTCTTTCTTCCGACTTGCTTTTGATTCTTTGATCATCTCATCTGCCGCCATTTCCTAGG
The DNA here is from genome assembly GCA_946122785.1 of Linum tenue. Lineage (NCBI taxonomy): Eukaryota > Viridiplantae > Streptophyta > Magnoliopsida > Malpighiales > Linaceae > Linum > Linum tenue. The sequence goes on along the minus strand of CAMGYJ010000010.1, from coordinate 8,729,010 downwards.
CTCTGCACCCTGCTTTGAGATCAAAAGCACAGAAAAAGTCAGAGCAATGGCCATAATAAACTTTCTGCCCATTTCCCCCGGAACCACTTTCGGGGGTTTTAGTTGAGATATAACAACCAATACTGAATCTGTTCTCCCCCTTCTCCAATTTACATCATCGCTCGCTGCGTGAATTGGTTTCTGTTTCCCTAGGGGTTTCTGTTGATCTTCACTTCGTTTGCACAATTTGTTGGCTCATTGATGGCGGAGTCAGTGATGGATAATAAAAAGAGTGTGAGCGAGGGTGGCAACCGGCGCCGGTGGGCGGTTTTCTTCGCTATGACTGTTCTGATCATTGCTCTGTCTGCTGCTTCCACCGCCGCCCCAAAGATCTCTCTCTTCGGTAAATTCAATACGCTATGCAGCTGCTCCCAGCAGCAGGTACATTTTTTATTTGTTCAATTCTGTGGTGTTTGACTTGGTTTGCGGCTCGTGGATTAACATAACATGCATTTGTAGTAAGTTCAAAGCTTTGTGAATCGTATTAGACCTGGTATACTGTTACGAATGCTGTGTGATTGAGGGGTCTAGAGACGAATTGAAATTCTGTCCCCGTCCGAGTGTTAGTCTTAACTTGCATTTCTTTCTTCTTGCCTGTGGCGTGCACAGAAATATACTGGGATTGTGGAAGACTGCTGCTGCAACTATGAGACAGCTAACCTTTTGAACGAGGAAGTATTGTATCCGTCTCTCCAGGAGCTTGTCAAAACCCCATTCTTCCGTTATTTCAAGGTCCTTCCCCCCAAACTCCATTGGGTTCTCATTAGAATTACGAAACTTTTCATTTTTCAAAGCATCTCCAGGGGAGACTTTGCCAGGAAATTCTTGTATTGTGATCAATGTTATTGCTTTCTTTGTTGCTACTTATCCCTGATTATTATCTACATTAATGTTGTTTGCTTGTCTCTGATGCTTTCTTTCTCAATATCTGTTCTGTAATAGGTGAAATTATGGTGTGACTGCCCTTTCTGGCCCGATGATGGCATGTGCAAGTTGAGGGATTGCAGTGTCTGTGAATGTCCAGACAATGAGTTTCCTGAACTGTTTAAGAGGCCTTTCCGCCGTGGTCTGCCCTCAGATGCTCCTAAATGTCAAGAAGGCAAGCCCGAGGCTACCGTTGATCGCACCCTTGATCATAGAGCTTTTAGGGGTTGGAAAGTGACTGATAACCCATGGACAAATGATGACGAGACTGACAATGGTTAGTCCCCTTTCTGGCCCCTAAAGCGTCAAAATATGAATTTGGCGTTGGTTTCATTTATGTTTGTTTTGATGTTTCATCCTAGAAGTCCTTTTATCTTTTATGGTTTGCATTGGGATTGGTATTCTGCGACCCCTGATGTAAATATACTAATGATCAGATCACAATAGTCATTGCTACTATTTGTGTTGGTAGAGATCATTTTAGCTTATTGTGCTATCAAATATTGCTGCTAATACAACTTTTCATTTTCCAGCTGAGATGACATATGTGAATTTGCAACTGAACCCTGAACGATATACTGGATACACTGGTCCATCAGCTAGAAGGATATGGGATGCTGTTTACTCTGAGTGTAAGTGAGACTCTTACTTGATTGTCGAATTGGCCCTTCCATTTTGAACGAGTGTGCTTGTCTTATTCTGTTCACATAAGAATTAGAATGACATGCATCTACATTGTGACTTATGAGGAATCTTACTTCTTAAATTTTGTCACCATAACGCGTTTGTCCTGCTGTACCTGATGTTCCATGTTTCCAGTAATGTTGTAAGCGGCTGTGTTGCCACCTAGTGCAAAACTAATCTTTTGAAGTTTCAACATTATCAACAGATCCATCTGAAGAGCTGTGCCAGGAAGAGAGATTGTTATATAAATTGATTTCAGGTCTGCACTCATCCATTTCCATCCATATTGCTGCTGACTACCTGCTTAATGAAGACACAAACTCGGTATGAACTATACAGAACATGTTGGTTGGTTACTTTATCTTTAACCATGGCAAGTTAAGTATAGCGAGTGTCCTCATATTTGTCTTGGGTCCCAGAGAATAACGTTAAACTTCCCTGAATAAGCATCATTGAATAGATCTATTGTCTAATTTCAATTTCACGAGTAGTTCTAATATGAATCTCAAGTCTTGCTGGTTATCGAATTTTGCGGCCTTGTAGTATTTTCAAGAGTTTTCTACTAGTGATTCGGTCATCTAATTCCACAATATATCTACTAGTGGAAAGTAGTTTCACTAATTCGTATATCAGAGCAGTGTCTTGGCTGTTGATTCGGTCATCTAATTTCCACTTCTATCTGACCTCGTTTTCTTGTCTCCTTGCAGTGGGGTGAAAATCTGACTTTGATGTATGATAGAGTTTTGAGATACCCTGAACGTGTTGGGAACTTGTACTTTACGTACCTCTTTGTTCTGCGAGCTGTCACAAAGGTGAGTATCAACGTAACAAGGAATAAGAAAGTTCTGCTGCGTTATCTATATTTTGGAATAAAATGATTTTCTTAGTTAGCATGAGCCATGCAAATATTTAGAATTCTCTATTGGACGTTATCATAATGATTAACCCTCTCTGAATTTCTAGACAGCGAGGTACTTGGAGCAAGCTGAGTATGACATTGGTAATCCTACCGAGGATCTGAAGGCTCATTCCTTGATCAAGCAGCTACTCTATAATCCAAAACTTCAAGCCGCTTGCCCACTTCCATTTGATGAAGCTAAACTTTGGAAAGGTCAACGAGGACCTGAACTGAAACAGAAAACACAAGAACAGTTCAGAAACATAAGGTTGGTATTAATCCTTTTGATACCTTAACATTTTACTTTAATCTGCTAACGTGATTTACAGTATTAACTCTATTTTCATTTCCTTTTGTTTATTGCACTTCTCTGTTGAATTACCTGTATATGATATAATATGAGAATCATTCCATTGTACTTGCAGTGCATTAATGGATTGTGTAGGCTGTGAGAAATGCAGACTTTGGGGAAAGCTCCAGGTTCTTGGCCTAGGTACGGCATTGAAGATACTGTTCTCTGATAACGGGGAAGACAAAATATTCCGAACAGTAAGTACTGATTTCGGAAATTAGAGATTTATTATGGCACCAATTATTCATGTCAACTGTTGTATTGATAGTAGATGTTGACTTCTTGTCGTTGCTTGAATTCAGTTGCAGTTACAGAGGAATGAAGCAATTGCATTGATTAATCTTCTGAATCGGCTGTCCGAATCTGTTAAATTCGTCCACGAAAAGGGTGCTGCGCTTGAAAGGACCATGGAACAACAGAGTGGCTTCTTCCCCATCGCAAATGTCCTCTTGGCAAAAGTTTGGCCTTTTAGTTCAAGCCTGCTAAGGTAATAGTAGAAGAGGAGTGCTTCTTTCATGCCATTGGTGACAACGTCTAGTTGGCTGAGGGCTTAGATCCAGTATAACACTTATGACTTAACCGTTGGCAGATTACAGACTGAAATTTGAACATCGACACAAACTTCACATAGGGAAAACAAGGAAAATTGTAGAGCTGAGTCATGTATGTGTTATATGTACCTTGACAATAGATAAGATGTAACAACAGCAGACAATTTTCTCTGGAAATTAAAAAGTGCTGCACAAAGCCAGAAGTTCATTGCTTACAATATATACTCTTTCTTTTCAATATGAATTACATTACGGACCAAAGGATAGAACATAGTAGCAGCTTCCAGCAGCGACCTGTGTTGAGTCGACCTCACAGCCAAAAAGTTCTCGACGGTTCGTTCTATATTAGCTTTACTATCTCTCGACTCCAAAACGAGGACCATCTCGTCATATATGCGAATACCAATCTGGCAAGAAACAACAATATAACAGTAATCTTTAGTTAGCAAGGCCTCCCATTAGTTGCAGCACGGCTGGAAGTTCAGTGGTCAGTTCCCAGTTAATCCAGTATTGATGTACCAAAGGTTGAAGTTGTCCCTTCTCTGCAACTCTACCAACTCGCAAAACACAGTTGCAATTTAACCACATTCACCGCCACTAGATCACGTCTTACTGTAATGAGAAGTTACACAGAGAGATGTATGCAGATGCACACATCCATCCAATTTGACAGCAGCACTAGGTTTAAAAGGGCTTCCATAAAACAATTCGCAAAAGATGGCAGGCTGATTCCAGGGTTACACACTTGTGGCCGAGCAGCTATAACACAAATACTACCGACCCTTCTTGGAGCATTTGGTGGGTCTTGTTTTCTCCTTCCTAGAATCTTCAGGAGGCTTTGAATCCAGAAATGGCTGCAAAGTCAAGCAATTTAAGGCCTTATTGGCATTAGGAAGCTGAACAATCATCATTATAAGCCCACAGATTTAAACCAACAAGAAACTTGGATCACCATAGATCAAAAGCATCAACAAACAAAGAAGGGCAGGTACTTGAGAGAAGTGGGGCGAATTCACTGAATTCACTAGTACTAGGCATTAGTTTCTACATAGCAGTTCTTCTTCCTCATTTATACATATTCATATAGCAGCGAAAGGGCTGTATGTGTAAAGGTGGATACTTTTGACTGGAAGAAGGGATGTAGCTGACCTCTTCCGACTTCTTCTGTAGTTCTAGTAGCTCCTGGCAATAAGCGAGGCACTCAGCGTGGTAGACAGCCGCCAGCTCTTTTATCAAAGCCTTCCTCTTGATTATACCGATCACTGCCGGACGGGAAAAGCGAAGAAAGGAAATTTATGTGAAGGTTCTGTAGCTAAATTCACTACAGTCGCTGTGCTGCCAGAAGCGAAACGGGGAAGGAAACCCTAGCTGGCAAAATTGGGGAAAAATGGAACTCAATTACGGGAAGGGGGAGGGAGTTTACTTCGACTCGGATCGAATGAAGGAGGAGGCGGGTGTGGCGGCGGCGGCGAGGACAGACTGGATCCGGTTTCCGGAGGAGCGGAGACGGTATCGCCGGGAGGGGACGTTTGATCTCCGAGCATTATTTGGGGAGAGGGTCTACGAGATGAGGCTAAGAGCGGAGAGTTATTATTGGGCGGCGCCAGGTTCACTGAATTTTCCCTCGTCATCGCCAGCTACGGTAGTAGCTGCAATATTTTCCTCTCACGCACCCTCTCAGCTTCCTCTCACGGTTTACACGATCTTCACCGGGCACTTCACTCGGCTGCAAAATGTCATGATCGGATTCATACGTGGAGATTATTGCAAGTAGACAGTAGGTGTCAACCAAGTTTAACCTAAAATGATGTTGTCGTAGTAAAGTGAAAATTAAGATCGTAATCACTCGGATCCTAGTTCTATAGCCTACTTCTCATATTGTTGTTATCTAGCCGATCGATTTGAGTGTTTTGTGTGGAGGATATGAGCAAACTAATTAGTCTAAAGATCAAATAAAGATAAAAGCAGATACTTCGGGAAACTATCTCTCACCCTAGTCTATGATTACTATGCAATGTCAAGATACCAAGAGTTTATCGAATGTGGTGAGTGAGCTCTTTTCCATAGGCTTTCGTGGTTATTTACACGCCTCCGAGTACGCCTCCCCTAAACCCATGTAAAGTCACATCGATCTAGGCTATCGTATCTTGGGCATTAAGGTCATAGCTCTTTTTAATGGGTACTACCCACCGTCCACACCGAGGTTTCATCCCGGGTTTTATCTAGGAAGGCATACCTATGGCAGGGGTTCGGTCGCCTCGACCACCATAGGATCCTATTCATACATCTAACCTCAATTTTCTTGATAGCCTAAAACTCCATACCCAGCGTAGAAGCTCAAGTAGGCTAGTAGACAAGATTAGGGCGACTTACCCAAACACAAATCAAAGATAGAATATCATGCAAATCAACCAGATAAACACATTCATTCATTAAAATCCTAAAATATCCATACATACATAGTAAACCTAAAACTAGGTTTGGGGTTTAGAAGCCCTAATACCTTAGAGGACTACTCCATCAAGGGGGGGAGAAGATACATAGAATGGGAGAATGGGATCTTCTATATATAGGCATCAGAGGACGGAGAAGTCCACGGGTAGGAAGGACAGATATCGCGGGTGCGATCTTCTTCATGGAGGCCGCGATCTTGCGACGTTGTCATTTAGGCCTTTGGGGACGAGGAGTTCGCGGAATGACTTTGCGGTCGCGATCCACGAGTCGCGGCCGTGAACTTCCTCGCGGTCAGTTTGCACTTCGGCCGTGTTTTGCCAGAGGAAACTCTCTGTTTCTCCTCGGGTGCTTCTTCAAGAAGTTCCCGCATTGAGCGCTCCAATTCGCGGCCACGATCTTCACCTTGACATCGCAGGCAGGGTTCTCGACCGTGATCTCTATCTCCAAGCCACGATCTTGGGTCTTCTACCCCATTTGTGACACTTGTGACCTTATTTTGTACCTAGTTCGCATGTATTGTCTAAAGCACTCTAAAATCACATTGAAATCAAATAGGAACAAAATAGGGATGCAATTGAATCTGTTCAAACAATTATGAACATGAATTTGCACAAAACAAACCTTAATATGAAGGGTAAATAGCACCAATTTAGGTGTTATCAAACTCCCCCACACTTAGGGTTTGTTTACCCCAAGCAAACTTACTCAAACCAATGCAACATGATAGACAAATTAATGGGGAATGCACTCTAGTTCTTCATTGCATAAGGAAGAGTAGACGGAGACGAATGAACATTACTATCATCTTACTATGCAAGCAAAACTCTCGGATGAGTTACTACCTTAGGCCGAGCATTCAAGGTGTGCACCGGGGGAATTCTTAAACAACAAAAAATAAGCACAAGAACTCTCGATGGCGCTCTTTATTCTCTCTTTTGATTCAGGACTTGTCGTTTATTGGTCTGCTTTTTCAACGTTGACGCGCATTGCACCAAGCTTTTGCAACTCTTTTGCAAACAAGCATCTCTCGCTCATGACCAAGAGCGGATGAATCGTAGTCTTCCCTTTCAAATTCACATGCGGGGAAGTTGATGGGTGGATTCGTCTTAGCCCGAGCACCACTTCCCAGCCTGCAATCCTCATTGGGTTGTCACACATGTTAGGTACAAACGAGAGCTGTGAGTTCTCATGAATCGCTAAAAGGTACTTTAGACCTTGGCGTACGATTCCGTGAGGAGGAAAGATGCCTGGGGGATGAAAAGTAGTAAAAGATGGTCGGGACGTGGTAAAGTTATTCGATCCTCAAAGGGCACTCCGAATCCGTGAGGATTGGTTGCCTCTCACGTGAGAACCTCATTTTCTTAAGATTTTTCTCTCTTTTCTTTCTTTTCTAATACGCACAAACTAGTAAAAGCTTCGAGTTCAACAAAATAAAAATAAAAAAGAGAATTACGCACACATTTTCTTCCTAAAATAGCAAACATTATCAACTCACAAAAGAGGAAGAAGATAGCAAAATTCCTCATACACCGGTACTCTATTCATGCAACTATCACCTAGCGAGCACAAAACATCGAGTAGGGAGTTGTAAGGAACAAGGTAATTTGGAACATTCAAATTTGAATTTTTTGGGTGAAGTATTTCAGGTTCCAAAGCACCATCATTTGACCATTAATCACCACAACACAAACACAATCGCTAGCATGCACTCCCATAGGCATTCATCAACATCTTACATTCATAAAAAGGAAGGATATATCTAGCAATTCATGGTTCAACCAATCATTATAATCATTCAAGCATTCACACACATCCACCACATTGAGCAACAAATTGTCCTCAATGTGGGAGTTTCATAAGATAAGATCATGAAGGTTACCATAGGTTGAGTTGTGGATTGGTGAAGGTACACAAGTATAGTTCTTTGTCTTCCTGGTGGTTTTCACAATGATATACCGCATAAGAAAGATAGAAGGACGATTAAGAGTTATAGGTACGATAGATATATAATATAAGTACTAATACTACTAAAGCTTGAATATTTAAAGTACGAAAATAAAGCGTTAATTAAAAATTATTTTAATTAAAATAAAAGAAAAGCAAAGAAAAGAAAAGGAAGAGGGGAGAAATTAAGTCCGGCCGGCTGCAATGATTTCAGTGATTTGTGCGATTTCAGTCACCATCCCCACATAGCTGAATGCAGCAACGGCAGGAGCAGAGACAAGGAGATATTGATGGCGGCGGCCGGCTGCGGGGGGGGGGGGCCTCATAAATCGATAATTCGATGTCGCCAGGGGATGGGGTTCATGGACAGGGGAATTGAACCGAGCAGATTGAATCTCCTTCCCTCGATCTAGGGATGAGATAGCATGCCTACCCATAAAAGGGTTGGAAAAATGACACCCCCTATTAATTATAGGTTTTTAAGGTAATTAATTTGTGTTGCATTTAATAATCTGTATGAATTAAAAACACATATTAATTACTTTCCGTTTTTCAGTGCACTGGTAGTTGTGTACAGGTGCAATGGTAGATGTATCACTGCAATGGTAGTTCCAAAAAAGGAACGTAATTAATATGAGTTCAGTATACAGGTGCAATGGTAATTGAATCAGTACAATGGTAGTTAAAAAAATTAATGTAATTAAGATGAGTTTTTAATTACCAAAGATTAATAAATGCAACATGAATTTAATACAAAAAATAACTATAATTAATAGGGGTGTCATTTTTCCAACCCCTTACAAGGGTTAGCATGCTAAGGGGTCGGATAATATGCTAACCCCTAAAGGGGTAGTGATTTTCGACACCCCCCATTTGATTGGTCAGTTTTATACTTAATTATTAGGCAAGTATTAATGGCTGTCCCAAATAAATATGGATGGAGAAAAGATTAACTGTCATATTAATTATGCACGGGAAGTGGGGCAATTTAGCTGGATCCATGGATGGAAATTGTGGCGTTCTTTCCCTTTGTTTCTATTTCCCCTTCCCTCCTCTGCTATTTCCCTTCGTTTCTACTCCCTTTCCCTTTGTTTATTTCCATTGCCGTGGAGAACCATAGCTCTGGTTCATCACTACACGGCTGGCGGGATCCATTAGTTTCAAAAATGGATGATCACATCGTCCAGTTGGATGGCGGAGGTCCCTGTGTACACAAGTCTGCCGGCAAACGTCCCCTCGGATTTGACCTCAACATAGAGTATACCACCAACGACGACGATCTCTTAAAACTTGGGCAGTCCAGCAACGACTCTTACCAACATCCTGAAGATCTGGACGATCCGGCCTCCGTGGAGCATGCGTCTGATATCGTCGTTGCGAATGTCGAGCCCGTTGGAGTCGTGGAGGAACAACAGAATTGTCTTAGTAAGTACCACTGTAGTGGTATTTTTCATCATTGAAGTGATAGTGCAATAAGTACCACTGTAGTGGTATTTTTCATCATTGGTATTCATTTACAATTTATTGCACAATTCCAAAAAGCCTTCTGATACAATTTTGTTATAAACTCAGGTGTGGTTGGCACCGTGGTCCCAGAAGACGAGTCGACATGGAAGCATTTCCGTTTTGCAGACGATGATGAATTTATTAGGTTCTACAAGAATTATGCTCATGGAAGAGGCTTCTCAGTTAGAAAGACTGGTGCAATTTACAAGAGAAGATCATACTTTCCACATCCATTTATATTTTACTTTGGAGGGAGGTGCAGCAAAGGGGGCTACAAAGAAGGCAGCATACTGGATTCTAAAAATAAAGAAGATGTCGTGGATTATGACCGTGATAATGAAAGGGATAGGGGTGAGACTCGTTTTGGTTGCAAAGTAGTTGCAAGGTGCAGGTATGAGCACAGCACCAGAAATTACAGAATTTATAAATGGACGGACGTCCACGACCATGAGTTACATGATGAGGCCTCACGACGATTCTTGCGCTCGAATCGGGAAGTAACTGCTGAATATGCTTTTTTTGCAAAAATAAATGATGCTGCTGGGATCCCGGTTTCGAATAGTTTTGATTCATTTGCTGCTGCGGCAGGAGGTAAGGAAAATCTGTCTTTTATTCAAACGGACTTGAAGAACTATATCCAAAAAACAAGGAAAAAGCCTTTCACCCGGGGCGAGGCTAACATGTTTCATCAGTATTTCAAGAGCAAGGCTAAATGTGACCCCTCCTATTTCAGCGAGATGCAAATTGATGAGAAAGATGAGATTTCAACCATTTTTTTCGCTGACGGTGAAATAAGGTATGATTACGAGTGTTTTGGTGATGCAATCAGTTTTGACACTACGTATCGTACAAACAATGGATGCAGACCATTAGGTACGTTAATCAGTGTTACCAACTATCAAAGTACTGATACATTTCATTGTTTTGGTAGTTGTCGTCTGACATTTGTGATACATGTCCATTGTTACAGCTTTATTTGTCGGCTTTAATAATCACAGAGAGCTGTGCATTTTTGGTGTGGGCCTGATGTGCGAGGAAACAGCAGAAAACTTCTCATGGCTTTTCCAACAATTCCTTAAGTGTATGTCTGATAAGCAACCGGTTTCTATATTCACCGACCAGGCCAAAGCAATAGCGGTAGCAATAAAGAAACATTTCTGTGAGTCATTCCATGGTCTTTGCACCTGGCATATTCATCAAAATGGGATGGTTCAACTTACCCCTGCACTTTACAACTCTGGAGTAAGGCAAGAGATTCAAATCTTGATGTATAACGTTGACACGGAGGATGAATTCGATCATGTATGGACCAGAATGATCGAAACTTTTTTTCAAGGGAAAGGTCCAGACGGACATCGGTGGTTAGCGAAGCTACGTAAACACAGGTTTGTTTGTCCTTCTTTAATTGTTTTGTTTTCAGTGGGTTATTATATAAGTACCACTCCAGTGATACTTTGCAGTGTTGTATCATGCTGACTATATATGTAGTGGTAGTTTCTACCACTAATCGTATACTTTGTACCTTATTTCACCATTGCAGGCACACATGGTCTAGGCTAGGTCTGCGAGAGCATAGAACAAATGGAATGAGAAGCTCCCAACTCAGTGAATCATGCAACAGCAACCTACGGAAGTATCTAAAGTCAGACCACAACTAATCCCAGTTTTTTGAGCAGTTTGACAGAATGCTTGAAAAGAAAAGAGAAAACGAAAAGGCAAGGGATTACCAGTTGGTCAATGAAGCACCTCCTGTGCGTTACTCAAAATGCCCATTTACCGACCAGGTAAAGAATTTGTACACATATAAAGTACTCAAAGAATTTCTGAATGAGTACGGGAAAAGTCTCGCATATTTGCTTTGTCCAAATGTTGCAAAAGACGAGGAGGGATGGATTGCATTTGACGTGTACACATTTGAAGGTGTTGGCTTCGATAAGACTGACGAGAGGACGGTCCACGTCAAAATTGAAGAGCGGAAATTTAGATGTAGTTGCCACCATTTTGAAACATGGGGCTGGTTGTGTAAGCACATATTAAAAATAATAGACCACTTACGATCGCGACCGGAGACACAAGAACTGAAGGAGATCAACAAGGATTATATATTGAAAAGATGGACTAGGCATGCAAGGGAAGACATAGCTTTTAACCTACAACAACCTAGTCAACCGCAGGAATATTCTTTAGTAGCAAGGGTAAAAAAGTTGACAGGGATGATGAATGTGATGGCCATCCGTCTTTCTTCAAATGACGAGGTTTACCAGATGTTACTTGAAGGCTTGGAGAAATTAAAGGTGTCTGGTGAGGAAATCGTGAATACTGCTGCAAGTAAGTTGTTATAACCTCTTCATGTACACTCATTTTTGTACCAATACACTGGTAGTTCTTACCAGTTATTTTAAACATTTGTGCACTTTACTAAAAACAACTTTTTTGCAGGAAAGCAACCTTGGTCGGCCACTGCTGACATCCCTGAAGAAGGTGCGCCAAACATTGATGAACCAGAGGCGAGAGGGAAAACAGTTAAAAAGAGGACAGACGTAAAGCGGACTAAGAAGCGAATGAAACCTGCTTCGGAATACGCTTCAGAGAAAGCAAGAAAACAATTGAATGCTGAGATGAGCCATAAAAAAAACCTAAGACACAGTAGGGTTGCAGCTTTTTTCCCCTATTATTATGTATGCTGATTTTTTATTATCACTATGGTTGCGAGGTTTATGATTCATGGTAACTTACATTGGTTATATCCCGTTTGTTTTTTTTAATAAAAGTTGAGTGGTACATTTACAAATGGAGTGGTACATGTACCAATATAATGATAGATGTACCAGTATAGTGATATCCTGTCAACTTCTATTGGTTGTATCCTGTTTTTTTTTCCATGTTATGAACTGTGCTGAATTTTTTAAGAACTGTGGTTGAGAGAGATAAATTATATAACGTATATTGGTTATATTCTGGATTATTTTTATCACATAGAATGGTACATGTACAAATGGACTGGTACATGTACTAGTGGAGTGATAGATGTACCACAGTACTGGTACGCGTTTATAATTTTTTTCAAACAACACAAATATTAAATAACGTTGTTTCAAGTTGTGTGATAGATGTACCACAGTACTGGTACATGTACCAGTAGAGTGATAGATGTACCAGTATAGTGATATCCTGTCAACTTCTATTGGTTGTATCCTGTTTTTTTTTTTTCATATTATGAACTGTGCTGAATTTTTTAAGAACTGTGGTTGAGGGAGATAAATTATACAACGTATATTGGTTATATTCTGGATTATTTTTATCACATAGAATGGTACATGTACAAATGGACTGGTACATGTACCAGTCCAGTGATAGATGTACCAGTGGACTGGTACATGTACCAGTGGAGTGATAGATGTACCACAGTACTGGTACGCGTTTATAATTTTTTTTCAAACAACACAAATATTAAATAACGTTGTTTCAAGTTGTGTGATAGATGTACCACAGTACTGGTACATGTACCAGTAGAGTGATAGATGTACCAGTATAGTGATATCCTGTCAACTTCTATTGGTTGTATCCTGTTTTTTTTTTTCTTCATATTATGAACTGTGCTGAATATTTTAAGAACTGTGGTTGAGGGAGATAAATTATATAACGTATATTGGTTATATTCTGGATTATTTTTATCACATAGAATGGTACATGTACAAATGGACTGGTACATGTACCAGTCCAGTGATAGATGTACCAGTGGACTGGTACATGTACCAGTGGAGTGATAGATGTACCACAGTACTGGTACGCGTTTATAATTTTTTTCAAACAACACAAATATTAAACAAGACACCATAATAGGTAATTCCCATCCATAGGATCAATAACGTTGTTTCAATTTGGGTGTCCGAAATGTAAACAAAGACCAAATTATCCTTCAAATTCAAATAACCAAATAGTCCCCTAGAATCATAAGCAAAAGAGAATCAGTTGGCGAAGGATGGCTGGGTCACTTAAGTAGCTGCAGGGAACAATGTTTCGTGTGCCTCAGAAGCTTTAACTGTCAACTCTTCAAGCATGAGGTTACTCTCGTCCTCGAGCATGTTTGTAACTATTTCCACAGTCCTGCTAACGAAATAGTTAGTTTTCTGCCAATCCTTCTTCCACTCACTCAGCAGACGACCTTGCCAAAGCTCACAATAGTTGAGACATCCAACACTCCCAAATCTGTCTTCACCATTTTGCATTAAAGAAACAATTCGCCATTTGTACTTCTCGAAGTCGTACGTCCCTTCTAGCTGCTTCATAATGTACCGGGTTGCAAACTGGACAACCCTATTGCCAACCTCCACCAAGTACGGTGTGAATTTTCCCCCACAGGAATCCATAAACTCGAACTTATTGTCCTTCAAATTGACACAGAACAGAACATACTTGGTTTTTGTTTTGAATGGGAAGAACCACTGCACACATTTAAAGAAAACATGCAGCATAATATAATGAGTTAGCTTAACTGGTACATTTGAAGGACTAAACGATGTAAGTATCACTGATTTGGTACATGTATGAGTTAAGTTATTACTACAACGACATTTTTACTTACAAACTTGCAATCACGCAATGAACGCTGATCCATCCACGTGTTATGCTCGAAAAGATTGCATGACTCGCCCCAATAATCTCCTTGTGTGTTCACACCATCCCACTTCCCAAATGCACTCACGGCTGCATCCTCATATTTAATCTCAACATTTACCATTCGCTGCAATTTAAACATGAAAATGAAAATTGGTCAAAATAATGCTTACTAGTTATACATTAATTACACTCACAAAATCTGTCAATAGCAAGTGATAAAACATATCGCAAAGTAAGTTGGGAACACCCATATAGTTATGGTGCCACACCTAGAATTCATTCTGTTTAGGTAATCACCATAACAATCCACAAAATTCCGATTCATGCGATTTCTTGGAAGTACAGATTGGGCATCCTTCCTTCTCAAAGTCAAGTCGTTGCCGATCCCTTTACGCAACACTTCTTCTCCATCCCTAAAAAATAATTTTCACAATGGTAAAAGGTGTCAATGCAATTGTATAATGACTTTATCTGAAATTATGAAAGTATCAACACAGTGGTATATGTATAATTGCAACATACCATCCTTTGGCAATAGCATACTCAAATCGCAACTGGCTCACCAAATCAGGCTCCAAATGTGGAGAAACCGCAAGTGCAACAGTATCAGCCCTCGACTTCTTGCGATTGATTTGGCAATACGGCGAAAGTAGAAACTTTCCCGGTGGTTTCTTATCTCGTAGGTTATAAGTCCTATGTGGATGCTCCATAAAATCATCAACCCAATCACCAGCCTCCCCTTCTTCTCCGCCAAGAATATCAGTTTTAATACGATTCAGCGTCCTTGCAATACTTGCTGACGCGTCAAACACCACAGACACCGGTTTAGCAGACAATGGTGTTCTATGGACTACCATTGTACCATCCAAGTTTTTCCCATCCTCCGTGATAGTCACACCTGCATTCAGAAGTTGTGTGCCATTAGAAACTATGCTCGTTAGACGACGGGTACATGTACCACTACACTGGTATGTGTACCACTACACTGGTACTTGTACCACTATACTGGCATAAAAAACCCAGAATATAACAAATAGAAGTTACTATGCATCTTACCTCTCTCAACAACAGGAGTGACCACAACGCCACCATCCGATACTACCACGGTACCATCCATGGTTTTCCCACCCTCCCCGACAGAACCACCTGCAGTTACAAGTACTGTGCCAATTAGAAATTACGTTCGATAGACGACCGGTACATGTACCACTACACTGGCACATGTACCACTACACTGTCATAGAAAACCCAGAATATAACAAATACAAGTTACTGTGCATCTTACCTCTGTCAACAACAGGAGTGACCACAATGCCACCATCCATGGTTTTCCCATCCTCCCCGACAGAAGCACCTGCAGTTACAAGTTGTGTGCCATTAGAAATTACATTCGATATACGACTGGTACATGTACCACTAGACTGGTACATGTACCAGTCGACTGGTACATGTACCACTAAACTGTCGTAGAAAACCCAGAATATAACAAATACAAGTTACTGTGCATCTTACCTCTGTCAACAACAGGAGTGACCACAACGCCACCATCCATGGTTTTCCCATCCTCCCCGACAGAAGCACCTGCAGTTACAAGTTGTGTGCCATTAGAAATTACATTCGATATACGACTGGTACATGTACCACTACACTGGCATTCTAAACCCAGAATATAACACATAGAAGTTACCATGAATCTTACCTATCTCAACAACAGGAGTAACCACAACGCCATCATCCGTGGTTTTTCCATCCTCCCCGACAGAACCACCTGCATTTAGAAGTTGTGTGCCATTATAAAATACGTTCGATAGACGACTAGTACATGTACCACTACACTGGCACATGTACCACTACACCGAGATAAAAAAAAACAGAATATAGAAAATAGAAGTTATCAGAATATATATAAACAGTAGAAGTTACCTTGATTATTATCTCTCTCACCCACCGGAATGACCACGACTGTCGGACTCAAAACATTAGCTTCCTTGTCTACTCCATCTCCACCACTACCGACATCACCTAATCCATCGCCATCGCCACCTTCACCCGACCGATCACTTACGTGATCATCACGACCCTCTACTTCACGATCAACCTGACCGAAAACATCAGCTTGATTATCTACTCCATCACCACCATCTTCATCATCCCGATCACTAGCTTGATCATCAGGACCCTCTTCTTCATCCTTATCACCTTCGTCATACCCATCACCCTCTTCTTCATCCTCATCAACTTCATCACCGTCTGGCGCACTGCCGTCGTCATCACTACCATCCTCATCTTCTTCAGTTGACTCTCCAACATTTTGATCGTTAGCTTCATTCTTTTTCTTGTAACGCGGCAATGCGACTGTCGCATTCTGCTATCTGACGAGATAGAATAGATTGCTGGTATTCAAAGCCCTTCCTGAGCCCGATAACCTGTATACACACAAAACACATCGTTCGTTAAATATATAGAAATAAAAATAAAAGAACAGTGGTACATATACCAGTTCAGTGGTAGATATACCACTTTAGTGGTACATATACCAGTTCAGCGGTATCTTACCTCTGAAAGATTCATTGCCCCGATTCCTAGACTCTCAAGATTAGGGGACCCCTCATTGGTCACGCTCTGCACAGCCTCTAATCTCCTTGTCATCATGTCCCTTATACGTGTGGAGGGGTCCTTCTTCATCCCGGCAAGTGGCTGAATGTAAGGAGCAGAACCCAATGATGAGTAGGCAGCCATCAATTCGACCCGTCTGTTGAAGCATGCAGTATGTGTCCAATTCTTGCAAGAAGGAACCATAGTAGTCATCTCTTGACTGTTTACGGTCCTATCTAGGTACCACACCATCAACAAATGTAGATCTCCATTTGCATATTTGGTAGTCTTATTCTGCTGAAATGATTGCTTCATAAAACTCCAGAGATAATGGCACCAGTTGTATTCAGCAAACTCGTTAAACTCATCATCTTTTAGATACGCCAACACCGAAGATTCAGCAACATTCTTAGTGCTTGGTTTGAACAAGTATCCAAAGCAGAACATGACAAACAAACGTACCCAAAGTTTGTCATCCTGAATTGTTGGTAATAGCTTTTTCAAAGCCCACAGCTTGTGCCAATCTGGGTCTTCTCCTTCCATACCAGGGAGTTCATCACGCAACTCCTTGCACTTGTCCCAATCAAAAGTCGTCACCGTCTTTTTACCCCTAGGAAGTCCATATACTCGATGAACATCATCAATTGTAAATGGCAATGCAGTGCCATCGTCCATGATGATGGACATTGTATCAGCATTGAACTTGGATACCAATTCAACAGCGGCTTGTCAAACCTCCTCATTTGCAGCTCAAAAACAACACCCAAACCCAGCTTCTTCAATATAGCCCTTCTCTCGTTTGGCACTCCATCATTCACCACTTCAATTATAGAGTTGGGGCTGCACTTCTTCCCGGATACATCATCAGTACGATTCCTCTTGTTCCGACCTTGTCCTTCTTTTTCCTTGCTCTTACGGCGTCGTTTCTTGCTTGTACCCTCACTAGAGGAACTAGACTGATTTACCCCAATTGCAACCTGCCTGGAAACATAGGTTACAGGCCGCTTCCCAGCAGCCTTCTGCCCCCCAGGATTCTGCCTCTCAAGTTGATTGCCTGCTGGCATCTCAGGACCAGTTCTCTTCGTCCTTGGCATTCCTGGTTTCATTGGAAGATAAGTCAATACTACGAACTAACAAAAGTACCAGTGTAGTGGTACTTTAAAGAACAAAAATTAAGTTGTAAATATCACTGCAGTGATAGCCCTATAAACATAAACTTTACAACTAACTACCACTTTAGTGATATTTGAACGAATCCAGCGATAGACAATCAGCAGCTTGTGAAGGATTTACCACTATAATGATAGATATACCACTATACTTACACATCTACCACTAGAGTGATATACCACACTACCACTACAGTGATAGAACTACCACTACTGTGATAGAACTACCACTGCGCAAAACACTCAAAAAATTTCATGCAATGCCGTAATGAAAGAGACGACAACAATAAAAGCATTCGGAGTATACTTGCCTCAGTTTAGGATGAATTAAAGCGGAAAATCACGTCGGAGCCCCTATCGTCTTATATAGCCTCTGTCGCAGCTATACTATCGTGGACGGGAATCGATCAAGCGGGTTCGAAGTCGATGGTTCGGGGGGAAAGACAGACGACTTCCGACGGGCCGACCGCTGTTTGTGAAGGAGATGATGTTTTACGGCGGGGGTAGTGATTTGATGAGTCGGCGGCGAAGGGTTGCGGCGGGTGCTGAAGTCGATGGTTCAGGATGAAAGAGAGACGACTTCCGACGGGAGGGAGTGGCCGACCGCTGTTTGTGAAGGAGATTAGGGTCTACGGCGGCGATTTTATGAGTCGGCGGCGAAGGGTTTCTTGTGGGTTCTGAAGGCAGAGGTATAGAAGGGAAGGGAACTGAAACAGTGAAAGTGAAAAAGGTAAGAGGGAATGAATTTTAAATTATGAGTGGGGTTGCCACTTTTACTTCTTTCTCTTTTTCGATGTAATTAATTATTGAATTAGAGTAATAATTACCAACTGTTTGCAATTATCATTAGATTAAGACTATCTAAAATGGACGGCTAAGAAACTGGGTGTCGAAAATCACTACCCCTTTAGGGGTAGTCAGGCTAACCGAACCCCTCGATCTAAGTTGGATCGCTGATTGGGATCGAGGGCCTTCAGTGCGAAGCAATTTGATCACTGATTTGGTCGTCGAACCGCTTGTAATTTGAGTGGGTTGGCCGCGAACCACCTAAAAGTTAGGAAGTTTGGGAATTAATTTTTCAAGTGTTGTAATTTGGGAATATTTTTAATTAGTGTTGTATTATGGGATTTCGTTTAGTTATTCTCTGATATTGTACCTTGTATGCCGTGAGAGATTGTATATTATTTGCCTTATTCCCTTGTTTCTCTTTATTGTGTTATCCTCCTTGGCTTTTGAAAGTTTCATGTAACATCTATGTTCCCCGTAGATAATACACATATAGTATATTGGGGTTTTAATATAAGCCACTTTCTAATAAAAAACTGGAACTAATTAAATTTTATTTGCATGTGTTCGCAACTATATGGTGGGGATGGTATGGCTTTGATTCTCAAAGATTGCAAAAGATAGATATTCGACTCCTCAGTCAAACGTCGACCTCCTCAGGATGTGAGCAAAACTGGAGTTTTTTTCAATGAATTCATACCAAGCGAAGAAACAGGTTGGAGCATGAAAGACCTAGTACTTTTGTATATGTCTCTTATAACTTGCGTGTTAAACATAGATATGTACGTCTATTGATTTGAATTTATTAATACTAATATATAACGCCTATATATATATATATATATGGTGCATTCTACGGTACCCCGGGTGAAATCCGGGGTACCGCATACCTTGAGTATGGAAACGGTATCTAGACCTCGAATTAGCAGGATTTTTGGGTATGATACTATACCCTAACCCTTAATGAGTGAACCCTAGGTCCTAATTATCTAAATCATAATCTATAAACCCTAAGATGGTGCATTCCTTTTTGTGTCTATATTTGGACGAATCATAACCGTCGATTATTGTTTCTAATTAAATTGATCTTGGAGTACAAGATTGGGTGAATTAAGACCTAGATTTTGATCTTTAAGGGTTAGATTATAGTATCATGTCCGAAAGATCGGTCAATTCAAGGTCTAGATAGTGTTTTCATACTCAAGGTATGCGGTACCCCGAATTTTACCCAGGGTACCATAGAACTCGCCATATATATATATATATATATATATATATATTTAAAATCAAATAATTGAATTGCATCTTTTTGTCTCCCTAGAGACTTTTATAAGAAGATGCCTTTAAGTTATGATCTAATAGATATCTACTCTATTGATATGGCTAGAGACTTTTATAAGAAGAAGCCTTTAAGTTATGATCTAATAGATATCTACTCTATTGATATGGCTGAGGAGAGGGTGATTGAGGATGAAGAACGTCCATTTCCAGAACTTGATGCTGATGAACTTGAACAAGCTATGAATTTTGATGAAGGTGAGTCAACCATTATATATACTTCTAGTTTTTTATTTTTAAGATAATTTTATGCTATTTACAATATCTAACTATAAGCTTCAATTTCATTTTATGTAGTTGGGGCATCCACTAGAGTTGATGCTGGAAATGTTGACATGAACACATTTGGAGTTCAAAATCTATCAAGCTTCAACGGTGGTGGAGTCGATGATTGTTATGAGTAGGGATGTTTGCAGAGTGTGGACTACTAGACCCTGTTATGATTATGATGATTCTATTTTGATATTTTGTTGGATTCTTTTTTTGTGATACAGTTTTTGGTGATAGATAATCATAATATGGATTCTAATTGTTTATGGTTGATGGAATTGCAGTTTTAAATTAGTCCCTTGTCAAGGATTTTGCTACGGTGACTTGCACTTTTCGGTCGACCGAAAATAAAAATTGTCGACCTAATCTGTTGTTTCAGTTTTGTGACGCTCAACAACGCAGTTGACCTTTTACAGCAAATGGTCGACCTCTTTGGCAAGCAAACAATACAAAAGGTCGACCCCAATATCTCAAAGGCCGACCATTTTACTATTAAAAGGTCGAACTCATAAATGAAAAGGTCGACCTCTGTTTCATTAACTGCTCAACATCAAAGTTGAAATTATTTAAGAAAATAGTAGAAAAGGTCTACGTGACAAGTACGTGGTCGACCGCGTGCACATCGTATCCGTATTGGATTAGGATTCCAACACCAGAAAGGTAACCCTAACTTGTCTACCACTTAACTACCACTTAATTCGCCCTAATCTTGTCCTAAATCATTATAAATACGAATATATGTCACCTTCAACGTCACCGAAACTCTGAATTTGGTTTTTTGTACGGTTAGAGTTTTGGTAAGAAGTCTATTGTTGTTCTTCCTGTTCGGGGTCAAGACGGTTAACCAAATACAAGTTCAGATCGACCGAATAAAGATAACGATGTTTCGTTGCTCTTTTTTTTATTTCCTTCGTTTAATTTGAAGTTTGATTGCTTTGCTTTCATCTTGTATGGTAAGAGTTTCGCGAATAAGATCATTTGCGATTGCTCCTGTACGTGTTTCAATAGGTCGACCACTTGAAGTTATCGCCGTCGTCTTTTCTATTTTGTAAATCAATATTAATAACTAAATTATGACAAATAACTAAAAATTACGGCTCTTACCGGAAACATATTTGGCAAATACCACACATTTGGCTCTTCATTCTCATTTTTTCAGACATTGTTAGTGCCCTAGCACACAAATCCTCTACCTACAAACCAACAATCAACCACAAAATCCTCGTAAATCATAACAGAAATAGTGCACAATTCATACCAAATTCGTAGCAGTATAGTACTTACGAATGAGAAAATTCAGCTACTCTCGCTAATAACCGAACTCTAATATTGTCGTTGTACGTTTTCGTGAACAAAGTCAATAACGACCAATGTAGTTAAAATCGTGAACAAAGTCAATAAAAACCCATGCAGAATCTTAGTTTTATTACTAATGTAGTAAAAAACTGCGGTTTACAGTTTAAAAACTTACGATTTTACACTTCTAGATCACTAAAACACTTCTACGTAGAAACACGCTTTTGACTACATTGATAACGACCACACTGCAAAAAACAAAATAACAGAAATGTCAATTGTGACTTGCACAGTATCGGTCGACCTAATCACATACAAGGTCAACCTATTCAGGACGACGTGGTCGACCTCATTATTTAAACGGTCGACGATATAATATTTTTAAAAAAATACTTCTCTAAGGGCATGTTTGGAAGTTAGGATTCTCTCAATTGATGTATTTAATCAATGTATGTACTATAATTAGATGCATTGTTTCAATGTATGAATTTGAAAAATACATTGTTTGGAGATTGAATGATTTTGGTGGTCCCTCAAAGAATAAGAAACAAAAAGTAAGACAACAATCCTTCAAACACAATCTCTTCTAAAAGTTGAGATTGACAATCATTCATAATGAATGATTCTGGTGGGCCCATCTGCTGTTCAAATACAAGCATTCTGTTTCATTTTAAGACAAAAAAACGATGAATTCTTCTGATTACATGTATTGGCTAAATACATCATCTGAAATCCCAACTTCCAAACGAGCCCTTTTACTTGTCCCATTTCGTGTCTCCGACCTTCTCTTTAGTAACAACATAAACCATTCGTCAACTAGATAAGGACTCTTAGATTCATCTTCGTCGCTATCATCATTAGATAATCATTTTCTTACTAAATGATCCTTTTGTGAAGTAGTGTAGGAGTCACTTTCATATCGAGGTTTCTTGTACTTATGAGAGGAACCATTGCTGCCAAACGTTGTTTCACTCTGTCAATCATATAAACAAAACAAATTAGCACTAATGATAGTAATACTAATATCTTCAGTCACATATGAGTTATTTATTTACTTATCGTCGTACAAATATCTCATGAAAATTGCAAACAAATCTCAATAGTTACATCACATGATCATGCTATGAGGCATTTTGTGATTTGTTTGGTTAGCATTTGTGATCCAACACATTTAAATGACTTGTGGTTGTGTATTCTCTTGAGAGAAAATGATCTCGACCATCATGTGAAATGGTCATAATTATCATTCATCAAGTGACAATCTAAAAGATTTATTCACTAAGCCACTTACCATGACAATATTTTAAAATTTTGTTCATAAAACTATACTTTGACAAGTTAGAGATCCGAACTGATGTTGTCATGCGGGGGAGTATATACCATTTGTTATAAGAATCGAACCGGATCAACGATCGGGCCAGTAGAACCGCCAAATCAGTTATGATAACGGTCCGGTTCATTACTTGGACGGTGATTGATGAACCAAACGATTTTTCATGGTTCAACATAAAATTAGATGAACCACCACGGTTTAACTGGTCCAGTGGTTCACTATTTTGAAAAAAATAAAAATAAAAAATACTTTAATATAAACTAAGACCATCAAATCATAATTATTAATTTTATATATGCTTCTTCTTCTCATTTTCTATCCTTGTTGTCGACATTACGTTGTCCACTATCGACTGGCACCGTAATTTTAAATATGAATAAAAAGAATTATGATTTCCTTTGTGATACTGTTTGAATGATTTATTAGCTATTTTGGGGATGATATGAATTTGAAATTATTTATGGTCAATGATAACTTCATTATTAAATTAGTGCAATATACCAATCTTATATATTATATACATGAGCGATTTTATCAACGTTTTACCAACAGTTTTGTAACGGTTAACCACTAAATCCTAAATCACTAGTTTTTCCGATTCAACCTCCTCCGGTCTGGCTCTAAAAACAGAGGTATATACACACTGTACTCTTTTCCACAAAAATAGTAACAAAAAAATTAGGAAAATGGACTAAGTCAAAACTTTCAACTACATTTTTTTTTTTTTTTGGTAGAATCTACATGGTTTCTTTTATGCCATTGACCCAACCTAAAGTAAACTAACCATGAACCACTATTTGTTTTTGGAATTTTCTTTCCCCATTTTAGTTTCCACGATATTTCCTCATTGCTTCCCGCTCAAATTTAGCAAAATTTTAAAAATAGCACAAATGAGTTTTTTAGCAAACAGAAACATAAATTCAATTTACCAAAACCAATAAATGCAGGGCAATGAAAGCAATCGTCTTCCCCAATTCCGCCCCACCAGAACAATCTGAGATCCAATATCTCAGGCGGAGAAGCGAACCATCGCCGATTCCCTCTATTCTCTCTCCGACTCTGTCTCTCCTCCACGCCGCCCGGGGAAATAAAATCAAAACCGCTAGCGATGGTGAAGCAAGTGAGATCGATCCGGCGGGAAGTGGCACCTGCGCTCTTGAAAACCTGCCGCCGACGTACCGATTGCTCGCCTATTTTGGAGACAATTCAAGAAGAGAGTCCCCGTCCCCGTCACCGGAACACAACCGCATTAGCGCCGTCGACGGTGGGGAGCAAAGGGGTGGCGTTGCTTCTCCCTGTGTTCATCTCGTTGGTTATCTTCTTCGTCTTCCACAGGGACGTTGTCTGCTTGGTGGGGAGAGGCGAGTAATCCTGATGAATTCGAACTTGAATTTTGCAATACCCAATCTGTCGACCGAGAGAGAGGTGGGCTAGGGTTTTGAGAGAGGATCGATTAAATAAATTTTCACCTTTGTTTCGGGTCGGGTCGGGTCGGGTCGGGTCGGGTGATGTGGAATACTGGTAATGGCGTTTTGATAACGAGTCCAAAATTTTATTATTTTGAACTTTATTAGTACCAAATGTACGCTGGATCATTTGTTTGGTGGGATTTTGGATTCAAAATGCAGGAATTCTAACTAAGGGACCGTTTGTCATTAATTTGTACGGCTAAATGACCATGGCTAAATTTTCAGAGGCTCTCTAATTCATTTGTGAAAAAGACGTTTACATTCTCAATAATGTGTTGCGGTCAAAGTGCTGCCACAATGATTTGGGTTGGAGCCTTCCCGGTGTAGTTATAAGGAATAGTGTATGATATGGTTTTCACGCTGGTCGGCGTGCCACTAGTTGAATCTGGTTCAACCGGTACCGGTTTTAAAATCGGCGTGACATCACCGGTATGACCGGCATGATCGATATATAAATCTCTAAACAAAATGACCTTATTTTAGTAAATTTAATTGATAAAAATTATTTTATTATTTATTTTATGAGTGTAAAAGTTAAATATTGATGTTATTTGTTGGATTCAAGTATAAATGTTTAGGTATTGACGTTAAATGTCATGTTTAAATATGAGTATTTATAATTTTATTTGTAGTATTGACCGACATGCCCAGGCACAAACCGGTATGTGCCACCGGTCAAACCATTCCACTTGCTAAACCGGCACACTGGCATAAACAGGTTTGACAACCACTATGATTCAACATATTGGTATAGTAAATATATTCTGATAATGTAAGAACCAATATCGATAATCGACCATGACTAAAAAAAAGATAAATTAAGGTGCTAGTTTCATTAAAAAAAAGGAGAAAATAAAACTAAAAAATAATAATTAGCTTGTTAAGCAAAACACCGATGAGGTTCGAACTCACGATTGCTTGCTTAAAAGGAAAATGCACTAACACTGTGCTACAAAGACTGATAACATTGATTATCCAACAAGTGAGAATAGTAATTCGTTATGGGTTTCTCATTTTCATCACAACCCCCACAATAATAGTATATGATTAACACTATTGAATCAAACCAATTATTATAGTCTGAACCTGTTTACCACTAAAAAAATCACTCAATACCACATTGATTATTTTCAAAGAGTGGTAGTGATTTATAAGGTCAGCTCAACATTAATGATTAAAAGAGCTAGCTGGGCCTTGTTGGGTTGGGTTTTTGGGCCTAAGTGGCCAAACCCCTTCTTCTCAATACAATGGCCGACCCTTCTCTGCGGCCTCCATAGCCGGACGATGCCTCCACCCCTTGGTATGAAATTTGACTAAGTATGGAGACCCAACCACAAGGGGGGTCATGCATGACCTCGTCCAAGGTGGTCTCGTCCAAGGGGGTCATGCATGACATCGTCCCAGGGGGGTCAAACATGATGTCATGTAAAGGGGTCATCGGGCTAGACCGTGATGGGAAAGAAGGCGAAAATTGGCTAAGTGTTGAGACCCATAGCACAAGGGGGGGGGGGTCATGCATGACATCATCCCGGGGGGGGGGGGGGGGGGGTCAAGCACTATGTCATCTACCTACCTTGCACCAGGGGGATCATGCATGACACCGTCCAAGGGGGTCAAGCACTAGGGTGTCAAGCATGATGCTGAGGTGAAAATTGGCTAAGTATGGGGATCCAACCGTCCAAAGGATTCAAGCATGACACCGTCCAAGGGGGTCAAGCACTAGGGTGTCAAGCATGATGCCGAGGTGAAAATTGGCTAAGTATAGAGATCCAATCGTCCAAAGGAGTCAAGCATGACACCCTCCAAGGGGGTCAAGCACCGGTTACAAGGGATGACTATAAATAGGAGATCCGAAGACGAAGCAAGGGTTCCACAACCAACCATTTGACACACAATGTCAAACTTTTATCTTTTCTCTGCAAATTAGCCATAGCCTTAGTTTTCGGAGCTCTCACTGAACCTCCATAGGAGTAGGAGTAAATAACGTAGCTTGTTCCCAAAAAACCATCAAAAACATCAAATACCCTCGTTCGAACATTGTTCGGAGAGGTGTGAACCGTGTTATTAATCGTTGTTCAAGAAGTCAAAGGTGCATTCATTGTGTTCAAACACTAGTTTTTCCTCGCCGGAAAACAAATTGGCACACCTGGTGGGACACTGTGTGTTTGATTTGATGGCTCCACGACTGAGAGAACAAGAAGGTGATCTTTCACCTGGGTTTGTAAAAGAGCTAGTGGCCAGTTATGATCTTGGTCAATTAGCAAAAAGTGACGCCGGAAACAATGGTGGGGTAAGAGGCCAACCATCACCGGCGCCATGTTTGGGTGTAACCGCCACCACCTTGTCCCTCCACCAGTCACTGCTGGTAGAAATAAAATTAATGGAGGAGGCTATGGTGGGATACACCAAACAAATGGTATCTCAACTGGATTTTTTCCATACTCGCATAAATCGACGTTTTGATCAACTGGATGAGATTTGCGAGATAAATAAAAATAATTTTAAGGAGTTTTGTCAACTTTCGATAAAACCAGTGTTGAGATCGGAAGTTTTGGCAAAAGATGGTGTAGATCCACCGTCAAACATTGCTACTGAGTATATGAGTAATCTAGACTCCGGTGGCCGGACTGCTCAGCCACGGTCAGAGAACTCATCGTCTCCGATGGAAATTCAACTACCTCTTCAACATGGTGGTTGTGGCGAGAATCTCGCTCCCACGTTCACCACTCATGTAAAGCAACCGCCTGTGCCGACAGTTACTCATAAAACTGTCGCAGAGGCTAGACCATGCTTGAACGTGAGAGTTGTTGGAGGGTTAATAGCTGATATGCTACCACAAGCTTGCCCAACCTCGATGCCATATATGCTCGAGCGGCCTGGTGGATGCAAATCGCCAGGAGGGCATGCAGAAGGCCATGGAAGTCTACCTAACAAGGTGAAGTGTCAGGCTGGGGGACACATTGATGTCAAGAAAATCGAACAAAAGGGTGTGTCCAACAGAATACCATATTTTTTGTCTGGAGATGGCATGGGGGGCATGTCATCAACCACAAGTAGTGGGTTGACAGTTGTGCGGAACAAGCTACAACAAGCTCAAGCCACATGTAATTCCAGCAAGCTTGATGGATACAAACCGTCAAGGGGGCAGCAAGGAGGGCATGGTAGCCTACCACCTGACAAGTTGAAGGTGAAGTGTCAGGCTGAGGGACACGTTGATGTCAAGAAAATTGAACAAAAGGGTGTGTCCAACAGAATACCATGTTTATCGTCTAAGGATTACATGAGGGACATGTCATCAACCACAAGCAGTGAGTTGAAAGTTGTGTCCAAGAAGCCATTACAATCCCAAGCCGCATGTGCTGCTAGTAAGAATGTTAGCGTGGCTAAGGGGGGCAAGGGGGACATGTCTCCATCTCCACGCAGTGGACAGGGGGGCATGTCATCAAACATGAAGAATAGAGTGAGTGGCAAGTCTAAGTGGGTGTTGCCTACCCATGCCACCTATGATTTTCATAACTTTGACATGTCAAAGAGTGCACAAGAAGGCAAGGCTCCTTGTAGCATGCCACCCATGAATGGTCGACAAGGGGGCATGTCACCAACCACAAACAATAGACAGATAGACGTGCCCAAGAAACAACAACAAACTCAAGCCACACATGCTTATAGTAAGCATGATAGTGTAGCTAAGGATGACATGGGGGGCATGTCATCAATCACCACTAGTAGGTTGATAGGTGTGCCCAATAAGCCACAACATGAAGCCACACATGCTTTTAGTACGCATACTAATATGGCTAAGTTCGAAAAGGGGGGCACGTCAACAATCATGAATAATGGTATGGGGGACATGTCTCCAACCACTGGACAGGGGGGCATGTCACCGACCATGAAGAAACAAGTGGGAGAAAATTATATGAGTGTGCAGCACACCCAAGCCACTCAAAAAATTTCTAAGTATGAGAGTGTGTTAATAGATGGACAAAGAAGCAAGTCCATGCTTAACAACCCTCATGGCATGCCAAATATGAATGGCAGGGGCATGGACAAGACATCCCGGCATACAAAAACCAGAAATGGTCCTACAAAGAACCAGAGGTTATGTGCTATGTGTAGAAGTCAGCAAGCCGTAAGGGTTGAACAGGATCAGGTTGGCCACCAGGGTAGTCATC
Source organism: Linum tenue (assembly GCA_946122785.1). Taxonomy (NCBI): domain Eukaryota; kingdom Viridiplantae; phylum Streptophyta; class Magnoliopsida; order Malpighiales; family Linaceae; genus Linum; species Linum tenue. The sequence continues at coordinate 8,700,610 of CAMGYJ010000010.1, read as the reverse complement.
GACTTGTTGAGTCCAAACACTCCTCGTCCCAACTATATGGGATGATTAAGCATGGCTGGGCAAAACCAAGGAAGATAAAAACTCGTGGTCTCTTTCATGAGCCCAATGAGTTGAGAGTACCTAGAGTACCACCAGAAACGAGACAACACAACAGGTTCATCATCAACAACCCAACATGTCTAGTAAGGTGGCTAAGCCAGAGGAGCAGGGGACCCCTTGCAAGCCCACCAAGGCAGGACATGTTGAGCGAGTACCATCTGTTGTTAAGTTGGAAAATTCAAAATCAACACCAAAGGAGTCGTATCTCTTTAAGGAGGAGAAGCATGCATTTTATGGATGGTTGGTCTGGTTTAATTCATGGACTTGGCAGTGGGTGTACACCTTTGGCATGTTGATGGTTGCCAAAGGGTTTGGATATCATTAATGCATGTCACTCTTTGCTATATTAAAATAAATAAATAAATACTAGTAAAATAAGAGAAAAAAAGCCAATCATGGCTAAAAAAAAGAAATTAGAGTTGTAACACTTGCGGTGTGAAGACTTTGCCATGACTGGTAAACAACGAGTCAAGTGGCTGGGTCTATGGAGCCCCTTACGCTCGTTTGAGTACATCATGCCACTTCATGGCATGAGTAGCTGACTAGCTGTCCGTCATGGATCGTGTACCTTCCATGCCACCTGTCTAATGATGCATACTTGTTGAAAGATGATCGGGTGCTACATGATCGGTTGATCAATGAAAGTATCTCAAGCCTTATGTCAGTTTTTCTTTGGGGCAAGGGGTGTCAACGGGTTCAAAGTTAACCAACCATCCTGATGGTAGGCATGACATGACACCCTCTTTGTGGACAGAGCTTGCATAGCTAGCCATGACACAGAGGGCGTGTTGGGATAGAATAGTGGAGTCAGTGATTGATTTTGGTCTTTTAATTATCAAGGCCAATGATAATTACGGTTGGATATGGTGCAGGGGTGTTTTAGTGCATTTTGTTTTTTATTATTCAAACCAACGAGCATTTTTTTTAGTGGTGTAGTTGACGTTAACTACTTAGTCCATAATCCTTATGCACTAAGTAGTTGGGGGGCATTTGTTTACCACTAAAAAAATCACTCAATACCACATTGATTATTTTCAAGGAGTGGTAGTGATTTATAAGGCCAGCTCAACATTAATGATTAAAAGAGCTAGCTGGGCCTTGTTGGGTTCGGTTTTTGGGCCTAAGTGGCCAAACCCCTTCTTCTCTATACAATGGCCGACCCTTCTCTGTGGCCTCCATAGCCGGACGATGCCTCCACCCCTTGGTATAAAATTTGACTAAGTATGAAGACCCAACCACAAGGGGGGTCATGCATGACCTCGTCCAAGGTGGTCTCGTCCAAGGGGGTCATGCATGACATCGTCCCAGGGGGGTCAAACATGATGTCATGTAAAGGGTTCATCGCGCTAGACCGTGATGGGAAAGAAGGCGAAAATTGGCTAAGTGTTGAGACCCATAGCACAAGGGGGGTCATGCATGACATCATCCCGGGGGGTCAAGCACTATGCCATCTACCTACCTTGCACCAGGGGGATCATGCATGACACCGTCCAAGGGGGTCAAGCACTAGGGTGTCAAGCATGATGCCGAGGTGAAAATTGGCTAAGTATAGAGATCCAATCGTCCAAAGGAGTCAAGCATGACACCCTCCAAGGGGGTCAAGCAACGGATACCAAACACTAGGGTGTCAAGCATGATGCCACCCCAAGGGGGTCGGATTCATCAAACCTCCAAGCACACATGACGCCATGCCAAGGTGGTTAGCACGGGTACCACCAAGCGTGAAGCCTTCACTCACCAAACAAGACACCTCCATGGCACAAAGGGTTAGCTATCAAGTGGCAAGCACGCAAGACAGTTAATGCATCAAGCAAGCTATATCAAACACCAAGCAGTGGAGCAGCGGTTACCAAGAGGCGGTTGCACGACGGTTACAAGGGATGACTATAAATAGGAGATCCGAAGACGAAGCAAGGGTTTCACAACCAACCATTTGACACACAATGTCAAACTTTTATCTTTTCTCTGCAAATTAGCCATAGCCTTAGTTTTCGGAGCTCTCACTGAACCTCCATAGGAGTAGGAGTAATTAACGTAGCTTGTTCCCAAAAAACCATAAAAAACATCAAACACCCTCGTTCGAACATTGTTCAGAGAGGTGTGAACCGTGTTATTAATCGTTGTTCAAGAAGTCAAAGGTGCATTCATTGTGTTCAAACACCAGTTTTTCCTCGCCGGAAAACAGAACCGAAGAACAAAGAAGAAAAGAACAAGCACAATCCATAACTGAATACTTAATTTGTCCACTCATTGATATTTTAATCATAACTAGACTTGTGATCGCAAGTCCATAGTCAAAAGACAACAAATAAAATCATGAAGAACATGATGAAGACAAATAAGTAACCTTGGGTTGGTTTGAATGGAATTGATTAATTTGGCTTAATGGACTCATTTGGTAGTCCAAATTTAGATGAAGCATTTAGGGTATGGGAAAATGTAATTTGGCGAATTAGTGAACAATTGGAATTACTTTGGAGCTGGTTGGGCAGACAATTAAAATTGACTTGTTTTTTATTTTTGATTTTCAATTTAGTTCCTTTCGTTGTAAATTTATATGTGTGGATAGTTAGCTGTTGTCATCTGTTTTGCTGCTCTGGAGTATTTAGGTTTTACACTGTCTTTGTTATGTAAGTATTATACTTAGCTAGCAAGGTTTGTTGCTAGCACCACTCTTTTTGATGAATGAAACCCACCGATTCATAAATAAAAATATCTATATGTGCCCTAGTTGGGTCCCTGAATGTATGTTTGTAATTTATGGTTAATGGTAAGATGAACCACCGAGAGGTTGGATCACTACTGGCCGCGGTAGCTGATCGAATCACTGCTAGACGCGATACATAACGCAGCAGTTGATCGAGGATATTGGGTCACTACTGGACGGTGATATGTAACTCAATAGTTGACCGAACATGGACTGGACACTGATACGTAACGCAGTACCATTGCCTTATTGATAAGGACACCGGACGGCAATACGTAATGCGGTGGACCCTAGTAATAAGTAGATAATAAGTTAAGATAGAGAACTTCTAAAGCCATTAAGGACTAAAGTATTAAAGATGAAAAAGGAAATAATTTCTAATAATGTGTTAGGAAGGGTTTGCTTAGGCAAAGACCTTAGGATTTACGACGAGACTGGCCCCTTCTTACTCACCTGGTGGAGGAAGGGTTAGCCGAGGTGGATCCCGAGAAGAAGCAAGGCAAGGTGAGCAGCCGTACCAGCATTGATGAGAAGTCAAGGATCTCGTGAAGAGTCAAAGCTAGAATAGTTTAATTACTTTGTTGCATGGTTAGGAATATAAACTAGAGATTCTGGGTCAAGTTGTTTTAAGTGTTGGATTGTGATTGCCCAAATGTCAGGGCTTTTCGTTTGAAATTCTTAAATATTGTCAGTTTGTTTATTTTAAAAAGTGGTTTGGGTTGCTCCGGAGTAACCGATTTTTGCTTTTTGGGTTCTGGTTTTGGTTTCAAAGGGGTCGGGTTGTTTCAATAATAACTTCGAATTTTGAACAACAATCAAGGTTATTCATTCAAACTTTACCATGACTCACTATCTTTTAGTTCGTTGAGAACAATTTCCATAAGTGTGGGGTGAGAATGATTAATATGCTTACAATTTACAACTATCAATAGATTAATTGTTCAAAGTTTTGTGGAAATTTAAGAATTTTTAATGATGAAATTGTTATTAATCGTTCAAAATTTTATGAAAATTTAAGAATTTTCAATCATCGAATGGTTATGATATGTGCTTAAAAGATTTTGAAAGAACTAAAGATATTTTTCATCTAATGACCTTAGTCATCCCATACAAGCATGATCACTTCTCATCTTACTTTAAATCAATGAGTCTAGTAATCATCACTTGGTCTAGGGAAGATAGTGTAGTGGCTATGAAGGATGAGATAGTCAATGAGATATAATGATCATTTGATGTGTTTGAATGCCATATTATTTTATCTATTCAAAGATTTCTAATTATGCAAAATAGTCTCATGTTTTCAAAAGTTTCCGAAGAGTGAACTATATCGTTAGAAAAATGCAAAAACTTCTACTCATCAAGACATTGTTACATTCAAAAAATTTCTATGCTATGTTGAGAAATAAAGTGTGGGGTAAGCCCAATGTGAGAGAAATCTTTTCATTGCACAAAAATCGGGTTTTGGACAGTATTGTCAAAACCGAACCGGACATCAATCCGGATTAATGACATGGGATGGAGATTGCTTTTCAAATGGACTAGGTACCCGTTTCAAACGAGACGGGTGTCCCGTCCTGTCCCACCCTTACGTCCTACAATTTGGGGGAGGGCTCCCAGCCCCAGGCTAGCAAAACAAGAAAGGAAAAAAAGAAGGGGCTGGCGGGATTCGAACTGAAAGACTCATTAGTGCACAATAACGATTTTTCGCCAGGCAACGGGGAGAAACCCGTGTCATAGTTTCCCATAAATGTAATTTTATCGTTTTCCGCCAAATACCTCATTTATGGCATTATGTTTTTTCCAACGAAAACATAAATTAGAAGTGAACATGTTTTTTACCATTTGTTTCTTATTTTCATTTTTCACAACAACAAAAAAACAGAAAACAAAATGTGAAGTGAACATGGCATTAACTTTGCTCGACCAATAAGGGTAAAGTTCAAAATGAACTCTCCACCATGAGAAAAATTCATAAAAAGAAAAAACTAGTTGTTTGCAAGAGAAAAAAAATTCAAAAATCATAAATATAGTATGAGCTTGAATAAGACAAAGTTCTTAAAGAATATGAAGTTAATGATAGAAAGCATTCAAAGTTTAAATGTATATCAATCTCCTTCGTCACTTTCTCTCTACCCAACATATGCTCTTTCTCACTCTAAGCTCCTCCTCTTGAAATATGATTTTTGCTCCTTTATATAGTTAGAAAGTGCAAAGTTCACGGTTTACTGTCATGGCCGTGAGGTCTAATAGATGCACACCATTTCACTAACAATCTTCATGGTTTGGGTGTAATCCTCACGGCCTGAGGCCGCGATATTTGCAACTGCCCACAAGATGACTTCGGCTTCGTGGGACTCTATAGACCTCACACTTTTTATGTTGATGTCACGGTCTGTCAACCGTGACCTTTTCACATGCCCGTGACACGTCTTCTTCCTCCTATGATATATACAATCTTCACGGTTTTGATGCAGAAGTCACGTCTTGGCTATGAAGAAATGCCACGAAGCGTGATCTTTGACACTTTTCACCGTTTTATCCCATTTTGGCTCCCTTTTGTTCGGCTTTCATTCCTTTTGTCAATTTCAGCTACTAGAACATGAAACATACTCAAACATGCAAAACCTAGCATAAACGGCTCCAAGGACGATGAAACTCAAGTCAAACGACCAAGAAAGAGGGGTATAAATATGTATAATTTGAATCATCCCTTGTTTACTTTTGCTATGACATTAAATTCACCCCACACGGCCCATGGAATATCATCCCTTCGGCAAACTTTTGAATCCTTGTATAGCTGAGCCCTAGGCAACTCTTTATTATGACTATATATTGTTGTGACCATCTCTTTACTCTTGGTACTAACCTTCACGTGCAAGAAATGATCTGATAGATTCCAAGTGAGATACCTAGAGACCATTTATCCAATCAAACCCGACCAAAAGCTAATTTGTTTTAATTATCGATGTATTCCCAATCCTTAAACATGCTATAGGATATAAACCAAAACTCTAGTTTTCTAACAAAGCTACTAAATCAACTTGATATTTATTCAATTGAATATATATATACCCATGCTTGTTAGACGTGTTGAAACCCATAACATTCCATGACAACAAAATCGTCTATGCTTGCCCCTCTGACGCCCTCTACAGGGAGCAGGAGCTTTAGCCTTTACTACTTTGCCTTTGGACTTGACACCCAAACCGCTAGGTTGCTGTCCAGAACTGCTAGCTTGTTGTCCAACATCCTAAACAACTGTCATTGATTCCATTACTTCAATACATTTGTTGTAATCTGAAGTTGACTTATCACTTGCTGCTATAGCTGGTTTCGAGAGTGTAAATATCAAAAGATTGATGAATAAGTGCATTGGAAATTTATTTGGATGAAAAATATCAACAAAATCCTATCAATTTATCAGACATATAAAGCTATATATTAGTCCAAAGAGCAACAATGATTAGTTACTCGGCGAGTTAAGAGCCAAATAAGTTGACATAAGAAAGAAAAACAAACTGGTGGCCATAGTTCCATATCTTGGAAACCTCAAGTTGGGTTGGAGTCTTTTTTTTTTTAACAACAAGGGCTCTGATTTGATTAGTGATAATAAAATCAGATGTGGTACAAAGTAGGGCTAAGCACAATGAAGGAATAAACAAATGACTTATTGAAGTAAGGAAAGCCAAACTAAGCCCACAATGAAACAACCATTACAACCCAAGACTTAAACAAAGCTCTTCCACAAACAACCTTAAAATCCCTAGCACACCCCAAAGTAGTCGTCGGTGTGCTTCTTCCAAACTTGCTGGTCATCACCCACAGAGCATATAGCCGCCGTCAACCTCTCTCAAGGATGGCTAGAAAGCCAGGAACATCGTCGAAAGTGAGAAGCACCAAGAGAAACAAGACGAGACTACACAAATCAGCGTCCGAAGAGGGATGAGAGCCTCGATGATAGACCTGGAAAGCCTTCCCTGCATCCAAATCTCATTAACATTCATATCCACAGGCAATAACAGCCACGGCTTCTTCAAATCACAACCAAAGAATGGGTGAAGCAAGGAGGAAGATGAAAAAGTCAAAGAGGAGAAAGCAAACTGCAAAGCATAGCTTCACAACTCACTTTGTAACCCCACAAAAGCCAATCAAGGTCTGAAGAACTAAATCCAAAGTAAGGGAGACCCCATAGAGATCTAAGAAAGACAAAACTGATGGAGAAAGGAGATCCCACCATGGGAAAAAGAAGACCCACAATAGGAAAAAGAGGATTCCAAAGGGGGAAAACAAGATCCCAAACTTGGAACAGAAAAGGAAAGAAGCACAAAAAAATTGAAAAGGAGCGGGGAGGGGAGGGGTTACCGCAAGCAACCAAAGAGGTGTCGGCGGCAAGTAGGATTGAAGTCTAATGAATAAGCATCCACGTCTAATAGTTAAGGTATTAGGTAGCGAATTAATTAAGGTTTCGACTAAGATGCCCATTCCATTTAGTGTGGCAAATGGGTGGGGCAGGGTGGGTATCTCAGTACCCATACCAGCCCAGCACCAAGCGCGGATTGGGGCGAGTAAGACCGCATAGCTATGGGGAGAAGCGGGTTGACCCTTTCTTACATATTATTTGAAAAAAATACATGCAAAATTTTGTTCGTTTACGATAAAACTAAAGGAAAAGACTTTATGAATGAAAATAGTGATAATAGAATGAGAATTGAGTCTAACTAGTTGGAAGATCAAGTTTAACTAGTTGAAGAAAATTCGATATAGGAGATATATGAATATATATTGTAAGAAATTGAGAAAGAATGGGCAAAAAACAGGTCGGAGCTTGGCAGGGCCGGTCAGAAGTAGATACCCTTGCCCCGTTCCATGCTACTGCGGGTCAGGCATTACCTACCCCATACTACTACAGGTCAGGTAATACTGACCCACAATGGGTCAGGTAATACCGGATGAGGCAGGTTCAAATTACCATTCCCAATTCAATACTCTTTTTTTTTTGTAGAAAGTGGATGCGAAGCATCCTAATTCATATAGATTAAACGATCATGGGAGATACCCATTACATCATAAGAGAGCCAATAGCAAAGTTTCGGGTCGCACACATCGAATGAATGTGTGCCAAAGGGAAACTTATGCCCAACACTAGCTAAGTAATCGACTGCAAAATTACTCTCCCTAAAGACATGGGAAATTCTAACATCCCATTCTCTATTCAATACTCTCCATAATTGAGTACATGGGGATTTTATAACATGTTGAGACTTATTGCTTTGGCAATGAATTTGGACGATACATATAACTAATATTCTAAGTCATATAGCAAGCATGACTTTATTTCTTGCCAAAGGTCAACAATCATTAGTAAATCACTAAGGGGTCATTTGGATTAGGGAATGTGATGAGGGATTGATGAGGAATTTCAAAACAATCCCTCATTCTGCAGGTTTTTAAAACAATTATGTGTTTGGGAAGATGAGAGATTGTGGGCATAAGGAAATTCGAAATCTCTTACATGAGGATTTTTTAAATAACTTATGGAGATCAACTATTTCATAATCACTTGTTTTTTCTCATTCATTTCCAAACTTTGTCCCTACCTTTGTTCTTCCTTCATCCCTGTTGTTGCCATTGACACCCACTCTCAATCAATCTTCCCTTATTCCTTCCATTCCGAAAAAACAGATTTTCCTTTCGTTAAAGCTCGCTACCGCCGTCTTTGAAGAATTGTTCTAGCGATTGGAATGTGGTTCTTCCATGGAAGAGGAGCAGATGAATCGTACGGAGGGGACAACGAGAAGAGCGACAAAGGTTTTGGTGGGGTTTGGGTCGATTTCAGTCGCCGAATTCTGGTTTCCTCACAAGGTCGCCAAGAGGGCAAGGTCGCTCAGAACCCCCGCCAACATCGCCGACGCCTATCTTTTTCTAATGGGTTTTGACCATCGCATATGTGAATCAAATTTTGAATCGGAAGCAACATGTCTCTGGTTTGGGAGGAGCTAGCACCGCCGCCATAATTCGTGTTTATGGTGGGCCCAGATGTGGGTGATTTTTAGCAATAGAGAGAGAACAAATTATGGGTTTCATCAGCCCCTAGCTCCGATTGTTTTTTTTTTTTGTTCGAGATAGTGGAAATAGGATGCAGAGGAAAGCGAAGAAGAAGAAGAAACATATGCATATGCGTAGAAGGAGGTGGGTTAGGATGGATATAATTATAATTTTTCCATTTTTATTAAAATCCTTCATCATTCCCAAACAAGTTATTTTGGCTAAATTCCACATTTAAAATACTTGGATTTTTAATTGAGAGATTTTAACCTAGATTCCTCATTTACACATTCAATAATCCAAACGACACCTAAGTGTTTTGGTTGAGAAACCTAGGAGACTAAGTCAAGGCTAAAACTAAAGCACATTCATTGAGAATTTTTAAGTAAATCTAAATCTAAAGAATATAATAAGGGGTTTCCCAAAAAAGGCTTCTCAGATTTAAATTTATCCTTCCCTGACGCGTCCACGTCAGCACAAGCCATTACCCAATCAAATTGTTTTAACTAAAAAAATTCAACCAGCCAAAAAATCTATCCCTCGGTGAATGCTTCCTACATTTTAGGATTTTTTTTTCTTTCGCAATTTCAGTTTACTTTTACGTTTTTCCCTTCACATGTTTTCTCCTTAAATAAAATATTTATATCTTTTAGATATAATTTATATTTCTTACCAACTAAAAATATTACTATCATATATTATATATTTACCTTATAAATAAGTTTGTCACCGTGTTTATAACAAAAAATAAAATAAAATATATTTCATATGCACTAGCAAGTTGTAGTGTAAATTGCATAGCAGAAATAATTTGATTATGTTGGGTGAGGTTCAGTAAAAAAAATTTAACATTAGCTGCACGTTATTTGAAATTTCGGAAAATATGGAATGACATTTATTGTTTAGATATTTATTCTGAATCTTTCATGTACCGAAATTTCATGATACACCATTTGAAAATAAAAATAATTTTAAAAACTTTATCTCCACCTGATTCAAGATTGGATAAATGAACTATTATATGTTTGATGATAAACAATTTGAAATATTATAACATGATCATGTTATACATTTGGTCAAAAGTTAATATATCTCAATTAAGCATTATATGTTTTCACTTATAAATTAACTTATATCGTATCAATATAGTAGGTGTCTCTGGAGGGACTAAATTAGCTATGTATATAACTATCTATATATGAGTCAAATTTTCTAATTATACATTCAGGTCATATACAAAGAATAACAAAAAAAATACGAAAAATAATTCAAGTACGACAACAAATGATTTGATGTAAATGTAATGTATGCAGTAGATTAACGAGAGTTTCAAGAATATGAACAAATAATTTCTAAATTAATTTAATTTTTAAATGAAACTCACCCGACCAACGGCGGGATCAAAGCTAGTGCTTGTTAAGTCTTTTGCTAATGTCCTAAAATTAAGGGCTGAGATCCTTCTCTTGATGGTTAAGTTGTTTGAGAAAGAGTCACAATTTTTTTACTAGCATCAACTGTTTATTAAAGAGATCTTGTCCAATTCTTCCAACCCTAAGGTTCTGCAATCATAGAAAACAAAATTTTTTAATCCTCTTTTCTCAAGTGTTAATTACTAAAAATGTTAATCAAATATTTTTTATCCATTATAATTACTTTTATTTTCAAACAAGTTAATTTTCCCCCTTTGAATTAGTGTCTTCTTATTAACTTTTAAAAAAGACATGGTGATATAACACCACACCTGATACAACAAAGCAGAGAGACCCTGAATAGGTTCTTCCCGGTACTACAATTATGACAAACAAGTTAATTGTCGTCATATATGTGCGATACTTATATTAATCATCAATCACATATCAACATTACCGGTCAATGGGCATGGTCCTAATCTAGTGCAAATACCATTTTCACAATTCGATGCGTTTGGCCAAAAGTATCGGCCGCCGGCGAGGAGGCCGTCTATGCGATTGCTCTCGCCGGCGGCCGTCATATATGTGACTGCTGTTGCTCCAAGTTCAAATCCAACGGCCGCAGTCACGATTCACGAACCTGAAAAAAGACAAATTAAAAGGCAGGAAAGAGGAGGCCGTCTAAAAAGCTTTGACTTGGACGTTACGCGCCACGCAAATATACTCCGATTTCTCACTCGCTATAAAACCAACCAACTCCCTCGCATCTCTCGCTTTTTTCCTTCCGAAACCCAAAATTTTTGCCTCGCACAAGCGCAAGCATAATGAGGGAAGAAGCTATCAGCTCCGGCGGGACAATGGATCCCACATCTGCGGCAGCCAGGTACCTAAAATCACACTTCGCTACTCCCCGTTCTTGCTCTCTAGGGTTTCGGTTGACTCACCAATTTTGCGTTTCTGTGGATTGACGTGGAAATTAGGGTTTAAAATCTGCGAGCTTTGGTAAATTTTAGGGCTTTTGCTATTTGTCGCTGTTAAAATGATGAAGGAGTGAGAAACATTTGCCAATTCTTTGAGCTTTGCACGTAATGGGGGCCGTTTGTTAGGTGTATGGGCTTTTTCTTTGGAGCTAGGCATTTCGGTGGGTAGGTGACTATCATACTTCAGCTATATGGCGATTGATAGTTTCCGTGGCAGATTTGACTAAGATAAATGGAAATGCAATTGAAACATTTACTTTCTACTTTGGTCTTCCGTCTTTGTAAGTTGTGGTAGCTGAAAATTTTGTATTTTTGTTATGCCCGTGACTGAGCTAAGCCCCGTCATTGCCCACAGCATGTTCCGTACTGTTGAGGCATTTGAAGACTTCAATTATGGTAGAATGTTGCTCTTAGTTCATGAAAGTCGGTACTGATATATTCAAGCCTTGTGTCTGTATGACAGTAACTAAGGATTCTTTTTCTCGCCCTCGTTTTGACGAATTATTGTAGCTGAGGATTCTTGTCTTAATTCTTACATACAGAATATTAAATAGGAATCTCAAGTCTGGCGATTTTTTGGTTAGGGTGAAAATGATTGGAGTACTCTATCTAAGTGTTGTAGAGAAATTAATTATGTGATATATTTTCAATTAAGCTGTATGTGTTTTCCGTGGATTGGTCTGCGCCTCACTTTTGGATGACAAGGGTAGCGAATATTGTAGCTGTGAGATTCTTAGTCTTCTTTATTATTGAAATTGTTATGGAAGAGAAGGACCACCATTTGCTTATTCCTGTTTTTTTTTTCCTGTTTGATAAAATGCCAATTAGGAGTATTGCACTTCTTCTTGCTCTTTTTCTTTATATTAGTATTACGTTTCCCAAGATTTTGCCATGAGGTTTAATGTGACTGGCTGGCCAATTAACTATGTTACACTTTAAGCTAACTTGAATGGCCTTAATATTCCCGGAAAAGTCAAATAGTGAAAATCTTAAACGAATTGGAAATGTAAAGGTCTGATACAGGGAGTGCTATATTTTCTCCTTGCCTGATAATTTTTTTCAGTTTGTGGCAGCGTAGGAAGTCTATTTTGCATATTTCAAATACTTTCCCCCGTTTGCTTAGTGGGAAGGGTATGATGGTTGAATCTCAATCGAGGCCCTGCATTTCGCATATTTGGGGATGAATAAGTTATGGATCAGCTGAATATAATAACTGCACCTCTTTCACTTGTGTTTTGTCCATGCATCACCATGCTCGTTTTGTTTCCCCAAAATTTCTGAACGGAGTCTGTGCATCTTACCTTATAGTTCTGCTGGGGCGTCTTCACGTGCTGGACCTGTCAATGATGGCAAAAAACACAAGTCCAGTAATGCTCTTGATTCCAGCATGGCTTCTCCGTCTGGCATCCGTTCTAAACAACCTGGGACTTCTAATCTTGGTTCAGCAAGACTTGCATGTAGGCCATGGGAGAGAGGCGATTTATTAAAGCGCTTAGCTACATTCAAACCACTAAATTGGTCTGGAAAGCCTAAGGTACTGTACCTAGTTGCTCGTAGTATTCTAGGGTCGATGTTGCCTCTTATTTTCTTTTAAGCATCAGTCCAGCACTGTATTATCTCCTACTACAAGGGAATACCATAACAGTTAGCAACAAAGGAAACCCATTTCCAGCATACGGATAAAAATTAATCAAATTCCTAAAGAACCACGAATCCATGAAAGAACAATTAAGGAGATTCTTCTGAAAAAATAAGGGTATTCTGGGTTACCAAACTGAATTGTTGCTTATTACTGGATGGCACCTGTGCATTCAAATATTAAAAAAATCGGAAAAGCTAACAGATATGGTACGACCAACTGCATAAAACTCAAGAATGTACAACTTTTTTTTTTGTTTAGAAGTGCTAGAATCATGTAAAGTGGTTGCTTTGCAAAAAGTAATTACAATCAACTTGATCTTCTTTTAGACTTTGTTGCTACTTGCTACGGTTTGTCTTTTAATAGGAAAGTTGTTCGAGTCCAACATTGGGATTGAACGTCACTGTAACGCATTTGGTAGGTTTGAGTTGTAGTCACTTTTCCTCGCTTTTTCCACGCTGCTAAACTTTGTTGCAACATGAGAACCACGTGCACCACCACCCCTATGGCCTCGTCAGGCTTCAAGCCTGTGATATGCCAACTGGTGTCGTAGTAATGAGCAACACTCGGACATTTAGATGCTAGGATTTTCGCCAGCATAGTAGTCATGGCCCTTGAATTTGGCTTTGAAACCATGTGGAGTTGTAGGTTTCTAATTTACATGTGTTGTCTAAAAAAAGGATGGAAATGTTTTTTGTAGCTTGAAAAATGTCTCTATTTTTGTAATGGATTTGCAGGTTACCAATTCACTGGCTTGTGCTCAAAGAGGTTGGATGAATGTTGATGCTGACAAAATTGTTTGTGAATCATGTGGTGCATGTCTGAGCTTTGTGCTGTTATCTTCATCGTCTGTCGCTGAAGGTTAGTTATGTAGTAACGTGCTCCCTTCCTATTCATATTTGTCTGATGAGTTCAAGAGTTGAAGAATTAGCTGGCCTGTTAATACTAGCTTTAAAATGAATTTTTCCAAAGAGTCAAGAGAATAGACGGATGCACATATATGAATTTCAGCATAACTACGTTATCATGTAGATGTTTTCTATTACAGAGCTTGGTTTTACCTGAATGTATCATTGACATGTCTCTGTAAGTGAATATGAGTCTAGTTGTCGGTAGACAAGGGAAAGGTAAGGAAGATCTTGTTGGCTATAGTCTGACTAAGCTTCATACGTTAAATTTGTTCACTAATGCAGGTGAAAACAATATTTAACTCTCATTTTGGGGTACGATTAGGACATTGTGTTGCTCCCAGCATTCTACTAGGCTTAAAGTACTATTGCGTCATTGATGTATATTTTGGCTCATTATATGTTGTTTTACTGTTGTCTATGAGTTACATCAGGCTTGTGAATATTGACATGTGCTTTCTTCTTTTCAACTGTTCTTGTTTCCCTTTGAACTGAAGTTGAAAATGCTGGAGAAGCCTTTGCTAAGCAGCTGGATGCTGGCCATGAAGCCAACTGTCCTTGGAAAGGTCATAGCTGCCCTGAAAGCTTAGTGCAGTTCCCTCCAACTTCACAGTCTGCTTTGATTGGTGGATATAAAGACAGATGTGATGGGCTTCTGCAATTTCAGTTACTTCCTATCGTTGCTGCATCTGCAATTGAGCTGATGCGGGTTTCTCGAGGTCCACTCATAGATCGCTTTCTGTCTGTGTCTCAAAATCTTCCTCACGAAGGAGTTGACCTAAAGCCAGAGGGCTTGCAAGAGCCTGGAGATGGAGCCCTCTGTCCATATTATCGTGTAAGAGTAATCTATGCATATCGGTTGTTACCGATCAATATGGTTGCACCATCAGTTATGAGCTGATGTCAGACTTGTTTCTTTCTTTGTTTGTTTCTTCTGCTTTTGTAGGCCCAGAGGCTCATCAGTCTTTGTGGATGGGAACCAAGATGGCTTCCGAATGTTCAAGACTGTGAAGAGCATTCTGCTCAATCAACTCGAAATGGATTTTCTTTTGGGCCTCCTCTGCAACAGGTTCATCCTTCGCGTGATCTTGGATTGAGCAATAAGGCACATTCTGCTTCAGCCAGAAAAGACAATGGGAAGAATAAAATGGTTGCTGATGAGTCTAAATGTGATTCCAGGTCACCTTTATTGGATTGTAGCTTATGTGGTACTACTGTGAGAATACTCGATTTCTTAACAGTCCCTCGACCTATGCATTTTGCTCCAAATGATCTTCCTGATGGAAGCAAAAAATTGACCTTAACACGTGGAGTGAGTGCTGCTAGTGGAATCAGTGGGTGGGTTGCAGCTGATGAGGCAGAAAAAGGACAGGCTGAAGACCGTGATGAAGTAGCAACTACAAATGAGGGAAAACTTCCAATGAATGCAGATGTTGATTTGAACCTTACAATGGCTGGGGGTTTATCTTTTACTCCTTTGGACAAGATGATGAATGATGATAACCTGGATGATGTGGATATGGGGAGAGATCTAATGATTGGTCAACCTGCTGGGAGTGAGGTCGGCAACCGTGCTGCTTCATACGAGTCTCGAGGACCTAGTTCTAGGAAGCGGAGCTTGGACATAGTTGGTAGCTCAGATGACAGGCGGCACTTGATTTATCCAGCTGATAGCGTTGAAGGAACTGTCATTGACCGTGATGGTGATGAAGTTACTGATGGGAGGCAGTTTTCTGCTGGACCTTCAAAACGTGTTCGTGATACAGAGTTTTTTGATTCACACAGTTCATATCCACCTTACTCATCTGGTGCTGGTCCAAGCCATTCAGTTGGTCTTGATATTAATATGGATGGAAACAGATTTAGTTCTTTTCGTCGAAATACTGACTACCAGGTCGCAGGTCCATCTACTAGGGATTCAACACGTGCATCATCAGTCATTGCCATGGATACGGTTGGTCATGGTGGGGATAATGACTCTATGGAAAGTGTTGAAAATTATCCTGGGGATATTGATGATGTTCACTTGCCTTCATCGAGTACGTATGGGAATCTCGACATGAATGAGACTTCAGAACTGAATAATAGCAATCAGGGCCAGGTAAGCATTGGCTTCCGACCTGTCGTGGCACCAGGGGAAATGGGTATCAGTAGTACAAATGATGGCGAAGAGATTTTCAATGCTGGAACAGTCACAGTAACAGCTCAGGCTAGGGATGGGTTTAGTTTTGGGATTAGTGGAGGTAGTGTTGGCATGTGTGCTAGTCATGAAGCTGAAATTCATGGGGCTGATTTCTCGGTACATAGAGCAGATAGTGTGGTTGGTGACATGGAGCCTAGAGTTGAAGATGTTGACAACCAAGGTCAGACTGGCGAATCAGTTCCTGATCCAGGTTTAATGGACGAGATTATTCCTGGTGAGATAAACAGGGAAGATCTTCATGGGGGTGATAGCCAGGAGATGTTGTCTCGATCCGCTGAAAGAGCTGATAGCGGATCGAAAGTAGATGGTTCAACTAAGGCAGACTCTGTTGAAAGCGGAGGAGAAAAGGGAAGCAGAAGCAGTAAGAGAGTAGCAACGGGAGAAAATGCCCATCCTTCTCTTTCTTGCAATGCCATTATTGACTCTGGCTGTGAAAGAACGGTTAATAAGGGCAAGAAAGCTGGGAAATCCTTATCAACAAACAATGGTACTTGCATAGAATCAAACTATGCAGTTGCCAATGGGATAGGTTAGTTCTATTCACGTACTTCGTAGTTGTTTTCCCATGCTTTCTTATTTCTGGGTGCAAGGATGATTGCCACTCCATCCATTAGTATAGCTACCTTGATCAGGATTTCCGACTGATTAAGATGATGAACAAATCTTGTTGGAATCTGCGGTTTCTGGGTATTGTTCTAGTTGCCTTGTGATGTTTTGAACCTTAACTCCTTAATGCTGCAACTTGTTTTTTTTTTTTTTGGCGGTAGAAGTCTTGTTGATATTTGACTAAGAATACTTGCTTGATTTCCAGATCCTCCAAAAGGCGAAAGCAACTATGAGGAACCTGTGGAGTTCGATCCAATTGTTCATCACAATGAGTTCTGTCCTTGGGTGAATGGAAATGTCGCTGCTGCTGGCAGCAGTAGCCACTGTCATGGGCGCAGTAATGTTGTTGATATTGATGCCCTTTGTGGCTGGCAGCTGACTTTGGATGCGCTGGATGCAGTTGGATCTTTGGCTAATTTTGCCATCCAAACCGTACAGTCTGAATCAGCAGCGTCTCTGTACAAGGTCAGCTTTCTCCTGCCAGTTAAAGCAAAAAACAGAGGTTCTCGATGCTGTTTGATTCACCAAAAGCCAGCTACTATCTTTTTCTAAAATAGTTACTCCTTTTATTTGTTTCCAAAAAAGACAAGACGTGTTGTTAAACCTGCTCCCTAGACATAACTTTTAATCAACTGTCAAACGCATTCCTTTCATCCTGTAGCCACCTTGCATGTTTTGTTATTCATAGTTCTTTGGGTACGAAATTCTAATGCTCAGTTCCATTATCAAACACATTCCATATCTCCTTCTGCACCTTTTTATACAATCCCTACCTCTAACGTTTCTCTTTTTTCTTCTTCTATCCCTCAAAACATTCCTCTAGCTTCTCAAGTTGATGATGACTTCTCCTTCAGAGAGATTCCAGTATAGGCTGCAATTGTCAAACACACTCCTTACCTTTTCAATCAAACACGCTCCTTACCTTCTCCTTTTGTTTCTTCTTTTTATACAAGTTCCTACTTACATATTCATCTCCAACTCCTTTTGAACAAAGTACACTTTAACTATACTTATACGAACAAGGGTTTGGTCTATGTGGTAATACCACTACCTTTGAACCTAGAGGTCTCAGGTTCGAATCTATTTAATAGTACCTAAACCACTAAAAGTAAACCTACACCATCCTTAAAAAAAAAAATTACTATGCCTATAGCCAAATGAAATTGTTCTATCTTGCAAGTTTGGTTAGTAAACCTACACTATCCTTAAAAAAAAAAAAAATTTACTATGCCTATAGCCAAATGAAATTGTTCCATCTTGCAAGTTTGGGTTCTGGTTAACGTGTAGCTTTCTACTTTCTATGGTCAGTAATCAAGTAAATTTGGCTTCTCACAGGATGAACATCAAACTCCTGGGCAAAAGCTTATTCGACGACCTTCCGTGAGCAGAAGCCATGGTCAGCACTGAGATTACTAGATCGCCGGTTGTGATTATGAGAATGCAATTGGGTTAATCTGTTCTCTCAATCTCAGAAATGGGTAAAAGGGGTAAAAAAAAGGAAGTCCAATCTGTGGATTGCATCAGGAATCGGGTGTCATATGGAGGTTGTTCTATTCAACATCTATCTGGGCTCTTCGAAGCATGCAAGGGGTTTATGCCCGGACGCTGGTTTTGTAGCCAGCATAATGAATTGAACTCTTGTTTCCTTCTTTCTTTGCATCGTCACGCCGTTTAAGTAGTCGTAGTATTGTCATCATTATTATTTGCTCATCGCCTCTCCTCAGTCAATCAAGATCAACGAAGTAGTGATGACTTGTTTAAAGTATGCAGTCTTTGTATGTGGTTATATATCAAAGACGTTTGTTCAGCTAGGTTTAATAATAGGTCCGTTTGTTGGGTTAGGCTGTTTATTTGGAACCTTTTTTCCTTGTCTATGGTGTAATTAGGGTTAATTGCATGCATAATTGGTCACCGACTTTATACATTCTTCTATGTTTACCTGTGAAAAACATTATCTAGCATGACAGTCATTAACTCTGCGCATTTTTTTCGTTTCTATTTCCTTTGTAGGAAATTTGATTGAATGAGTTAATTATCATCTATTAAATACAGTTGAATTATTTTCCTCTCCAATTTCCTAGTGTGTTGCTATATTTAAATGCTTTTGAACAATAATTTATTGATATGTTGTCTTTAATTAGTACTCAGAAGGAGAACCTAAAGATTTAATAGTAGCATACCACATAATTTATTTTAATGAATCGATACTAGAAATAGACGATTGTGTCATCATACATAGGGATAATATATGTTTGCTTTGATTTATAAGTTTAATACAACTTATAGCTCGTGACTTTCTCCTACTCCATTTTATTTCCTCTTCACACATTTAACTCCCTTGAAGCGAACTCAAAGTTTCTTTACACAATGAATATAACGAGCATCTGTGTTCGGTCGATTCATAAAGATACATAATTGCAGTTTTTGAGTGCTTTATAACTACATGAAGAATTGTCACAATATTAAGAAGGATTTGTTTGTTGTAAAATCGAATATGATTGAAAGCTTACGACAAAGTTGATAAGTTGAATGGAGTTTCCTTGAAAAGTTAATGGAGAAAATGGATGAGAGTGGATCAGGCTAATGAAGATGTACATAGAGTCAGTAACCTACTTAGTGCTAGTTAATGGGGACAAAGCTATGTTTTCAAGCCTACAAGAGGTCTTAGACAAGGTGATCCGGTATCTCCTTATCAATTTTTACTATGTGCGGGAGGCTTCTCAGCATTACTGAGAAATTATGAAGAGGAAGGGAAAAACTCAAGAGAATCTTAAGAATTTATGAAGAGGAATCAGGTCAGCATATTAATTGCTCAAGTCTGAACTGAGTTTTAGTGAAAATGTTACGAAATGCCGAAGACACAATTTATGCAATATATTGGAATAAGGGAAGTCGAAAAAGCATGGAAAATACTTCGAGTTGCCTACGCTATTAGGAAGATCAAAGAAAGTCATATTTTTAGGCTTAAAGAAAGAGTTAGAAGCAAACTTAAGGACTGGAGATATAAAAAAAACACAGTCACAAGCCGAAAAAGAAATTATCATCAAATCTATGCACCAAGCCCAATGTCTATATTCTATGATGGTTCTTCAAGTACTAGGGGTGGGAAACAGTGCGGTTGCGGTTAACTGGACCGAATAAGCGCGGTTAATTCCAAGACAGTAATGGTGTGTGGGTGGAGGACCCTGAGTTACTTGAGGAAATAGCTAGAGATTACTTTCTCATGCTATTTTCAGAGGATGATGTCGATCGTCCCCAAATTTCTGCAAGGTTTGCTAGCCTGGATGAAGAGTTCGTTAGGAACATGGTTGCAATCCCTACCGAGCAAGAATCCTATAGTATCATTAAAGAAATGGGAGGCCTTAAAGCGCCATGGAAAGACGATTTTCAGGATCTATTCTATCAGAAGTGCTGGCAGGTTGTTGGTAAGGACCTCTACAGCTATATAGTGCATTGCTTCCATGACCCTTTGCATATCAGGGAGTGCAACATGACTCTTCTTACACTTCTGCCCATGGTCGAACATCCTTTATCAATAACCCAATTCCGACCTATAGGATTGTGTAATGTAAGATACAAGGTCATCGCTAAGTGCCACGCCAACAGATTGAAAAACTTATGCCATGTTTCGTAGATGATGAACATACTAGTTTCGTTCCCAACCGACATGTCACAGACAATATCATTGTCCTATAGGAAGTGGTCCACTCATTAAGTCGCATGAAAGACAAGCAAGGCAACATGATTTTAGATCGATCTAGCCAAGGCTTACGATAAGGTGATGTGGAAATTCCTACAGGATACTTTGATGAAAGCTGGCCTACCTACAGACTTTATAAATCTGGTTATGGCTTGTGTCACGACAACGGGATTCCAAGTTCTCTGGAACGGTGGCTGCACTGAGGAGTTTCTACCGGCTCGTGGCCTAAGACAGGGATGTCCCCTCTCACCCTACCTTTTTACCTTATGCATTGAACGGTTAAATCATTGCATAAAAGAGTATGTTGATAAGGGGAAATGGCGACCTTTCTTTTTATCTAAGAATTGTCCACCACTGACACACTTATTCTTTGCTGATGATCTTCTTCTTTTCGCTGAGGCTGACTAAAGATAAGGTAAGGTGATCCTGGATTGCCTAAACATGTTTTGCAACGCTTTAGGGGAGGAAATCAACAAAGATAAGTCATGCATTTACTTCTCCAAGAATACCACTTCTCGCACTAAGGACAGAATCAACAGTCTGCTTGGGATTAAACAAACCAGCAACCTTGGCAAGTACCTAGGTGTTCCCGTTATCCACGGTTGGGTAACACGAGATACCTATAAGTATATTCTTGGGAAAATTGACCATCGTCTGACAGACTGGAAAGCCAGGAATCTCTCTCTTGTAGGGCCGACCACTCTTGCAGTCTCTGTTCTGAACTCTCTTCCTAATTATGTCATGCATACGACAGTTCTTCCTTACAATATATGTGACGTGATTGATAAAAAAAATTAGGGTTTTTGTTTGGGGGAGTGAAGAAGGACGTAGCAAAACTCATCTGGTACTTGGGATGCATTTGTAAATCCAAAGAGGAGGGTGACTTTGGCTTGCGCTCGGCGAGAGCTCTAAATCTAGCCTACCTAATGAAACTGGGCTGGCATTTCCTGAATGATGATAATACCCTTTGAATTAAATTGTTACAGGGGAAATATGTGAAGCAGAATGACAATGCGAGTGTGACTTTCCGCAGACAGAATGTTTCAAGACTTTGGAGGGGCATTATGGAAGCTCTCCCCTTGGTTAAAATGGGTGTAATCTGGGACATTCGTGATGACCAGAGTGTCAAATTTTGGATTGATTCTTGGGTGGAGAAGGCATGACCCTTAGAGACAATGTTACTTCCACCAATAGTAACATCAATTGGGAGGCATCGGTGGCTGATCTGATGACCGACTCAGGTGAATGGGATTGGAATAACATAGAACTACGTCTACCTGATTATGTGATTGCTTTTATTGCAGGTACATACCCACCACACCCTAGTGCAGGAGAAGACTTAATTGCGTGGGGCTTAGAAGGAGATGGGCGGTTCAGACTCCAATCGGCCTATGCTGCAGCAACGGAGTGGCTACATAAAGATAGTGAGGAGGATATTGACGGGATCTCAACACCGTTTGGAAGTGCTTATGGAAGTGGAACGGTCCAAACCGTATTCGTCATTTCTTATGGTTGACCTTGCATAATCGCTTGATGACGAATAGTGAGAGGAAAAGACAGAAAATCTGCAATCAAGACAACATGTGACCTCTGCAAGTCAGCGGTAGAGACAACAGAACACATCATCCGCCACTGCCCAGCCTCAACACAGGTATGGCAACAACTAGGTATCAATGACAACAGCCTTACTGTGGGTCTAAATTATGCAGATTGGATGGTGGAGCAACTCCGAAACTCCACCACTGGTCTAAACTTTGGAGTGGAAGCATGGTACATCTGGAAGCGACACAATGAGAAGATCTTCCAACATAAATGGCAGGACATAACCACTCTCGTCAAAAGAATCCAAAGTTGACGCAGACTATCCAATAGGCTTATATAACAATGGGAAAATAAACAGTATCCAGCAGAACAAATCTGAACAAGAACTCTCATGGCATCCTCCTCCTCCCAGTTGGGTAGCAGTAAACACAGATGACTCTGTCAAGCTGCCGGAATCTCACGCAGCGGCAGGAGGAATCATCCGAGACCACTTTGGGAGATGTTTGAGTGCTTTTACATCCAACTTGGGCTCCTGCATGATTACTAGATCCGAGCTATAGGCGGCAGTTCAAGGCTTGCAACTTGCATGGGACCAGGGACATCGAAAAGTGCAACTGAGAATGGATTCTAGAATGGCTCTTACATCCTTTCCTCAACAGATCAAAGGAACCACATATACCTTATCCTTGTTCGACAGTTCCACAAGCTACTCCAGCAAGCTTGGGAGGTCCAAACCTCTCATACATACCGGGAATGCAATAAGTCTGCAGACTACTTAGCCAATAAAGGATATACTATTAGTATAGGCTTTCATATTGTTGATAATTGTGATCCAGGTCTCCAATTCTGGACTTTGTATGACTTTATGGGCATTGCCCAATCTCGTTTAATCTAAGTGCAAGGCAGGGACGCCCATTTAGAGTCTCATTTCTTACCCAAAAAAAAAATAAAGATTTAATAGTAGCATACCACATAATTTATTTTAATGAATCGATACTAGAAATAGACGATTGTGTCATCATACATAGGGATAATATATGTTTGCTTTGATTTATAAGTTTAATACAACTTATAGCTCGTGACTTTCTCCTACTCCATTTTATTTCCTCTTCACACATTTAACTCCCTTGAAGCGAACTCAAAGTTTCTTTACACAATGAATATAACGAGCATCTGTGTTCGGTCGATTCATAAAGATACATAATTGCAGTTTTTGAGTGCTTTATAACTACATGAAGAATTGTCACAATATTAAGAAGGATTTGTTTGTTGTAAAATCGAATATGATTGAAAGCTTACGACAAAGTTGATAAGTTGAATGGAGTTTCCTTGAAAAGTTAATGGAGAAAATGGATGAGAGTGGATCAGGCTAATGAAGATGTACATAGAGTCAGTAACCTACTTAGTGCTAGTTAATGGGGACAAAGCTATGTTTTCAAGCCTACAAGAGGTCTTAGACAAGGTGATCCGGTATCTCCTTATCAATTTTTACTATGTGCGGGAGGCTTCTCAGCATTACTGAGAAATTATGAAGAGGAAGGGAAAAACTCAAGAGAATCTTAAGAATTTATGAAGAGGAATCAAGTCAGAATATTAACTGCTGTTGACTTTTAGTAAAAATGTTACAGAATGCTGAAGACACAATTTATGCAATATATTGGGAATAAGGGAAGTCGAAAAGCATGGACAATACTTCGAGCTGCCTACGCTAATAGGAAGATCAAAGAAAGTCATATTTTTAGGCTTAAAGAAAGAGTTAGAAGCAAGTTGAAGGAGTGAAGATAAAAAAAACACAGTCACAAGTCGAAAAAGAAATTCTCATCAAATCCATGCACAAATCCCAATGTCTATATTCTATGATGGTTCTTCAAGTACTAGGGGTGGGAAACGGTGTGGTTGCGGTTAACAACACCGAATAAGTGCGGTTAACTGCACCGAATAAGCGCGGTTAACAGCCACCGCACAAGGGGAAAACCACCCACCGTTACCGCAATACAAATGGTTTGCGGTTAACCACTAACCACAAATCTAACCACACATCGCGATTAAGAGTTAAACTATGCAAAAAAAAAAAAACCGCGAAATGGAACAAAATCGCTACAAAAACCGAATTAACCTGTAAAATTCATCAACATGCACTTGGGAAATTAGCAATAAAACAAGGAAAATGCACTTGGAAAAGTCTGAAACTGAATTAAGTTCTAGACATCCCAAAGAAACCATCCACATTAAGTTCTAACAATCCCAAAAAAACCATCCAAATTAAGTTCTAAACATCCAACAGAAACCATCCAAATTTAGTTTTAACACAAAGTCATAAACTTCAAAGTTCAAACCATACTACTCTTACGCGGTTAGTTATTCGGTGCGGTTAGTCCACAAACCGCAAAAGATCCAATTCCACTAACTGTTACCGAATAAAGGCCATCTTAAACGGTTTGTAGGTAACCACAAACCGCTCTTATTCGGTGCGATTGCGAGTTAACCGCAAAACCTCAACCATTTTCCCACCCCTATCAAGTACCATGGGGGTATTCTAGATGAGATTCAAAGCTTAATCACAAGTTATGGCTGGGGAAAGAAACATGAGGAAAATAGAATCAGTTGGGTCAAACGGGATAGAATGTGTGATGATAAGAAGGATAGAGGTATAGAATGCAGTGGTCTTAACGCTTTCAATAAGGCGTTACTTGCAAAACAAGTTTGGAGCACTATGAATCGACCAAATTCTTTGGTTGCAAAGGCAGGCTCGCTACTTCCCAACATCAGACATTCTGAATACAAAAGTTGCCTCAGAGAAGTCACAACTGTATGGGGAATTTTTTTTTGGAGAGTCAATATGAACTTGGATGATAATGTGGGTACTAGACATGGCAAAATAAGTCAAGAAGGCAAACGGCGAATAGCCGTAATAACTAACAGAGAAGTGAAAGGGTTTTAGGAAGAACGGTAGAAGGGGAAGGGACACGAGGCGAATGGCTGAGATTCGCCGTCGTCATCAAAACATGTTTCTTCTTCACCGTTAACACAACACGAAATTTCCACAGAAACAAAAAAAAGGGAAAGGGGGAAAAACAATTCAAGTCGGTGAACGTCGTTGAGTTCGTTCTTCTCCCCTTCGGCCGACGAACGCCTCCGCCGCCGCTTCCCTCTGCTCATTCTCTCAAGATTTGTCACCTAAACAGCATCGTAATCGAAACACGCCATGATGTTGTCACGCGGCTTGTTGCGTATTTCAAGAATTACCAGGACGAGTAACGTTCTAGGCTGCCGCTCTCTTCTTTCTCACCCATTGGATCCGTTCCCAATCTCCGACGACAGCTCCAACTCTCTTGGCGACTCTGCTCAAAAGGTAATCCGGCCGTGCATCTCCCGGTCATCACCCTTCTTTCCCTTTCGATAATTCGGAACGGATTAGTTCCTGCAGCGCTCGCTTCTCTTGCTGCTCTAATTTGCTTTCTGGATTTTGTTGTTTGGTTGACTGACGGCGACTTGCAACTCTCTGTTTAATGGTGGTTTTGCGTCTGAAGTTGTGCAAGTTTGTATTGGCGAGCTAACTGTGCAATGGTTGCTATTTTTGGTGTTTAGAATGAGCTGCTTTGGGACTTCTGAATATTTTAATATGATTGTGTTTTTCAGAAAATTATCGGGGAAAGTATACAGTTTGCTATGCTGGATACAGTAGCTTTTCTTTGTTGACCAAAAATGTCTTTGGCACCTCCTCTAGAGAGGTTTAGCATCATGAAATTTTGAGGAAAATGTAGGATGAGGTGGGGTTGTGATATACACACTAAAGGTTTAGAGTGCGTATGTTGGAGGGGTTGATTTTGGCAGTGAATGCAAGTATGGCCTTTAGGAATTACTGGTCCACTGTGAAACTGAAAAGCATTCAATAGAATGAGCTGAGCTGGTATTTTTTGAATGAATCTTGGCACTTAGTTAGGAAGGTGGAGTTCTTTTGAAATTGGTCTTACGGAGTTAAGGCAAGAGATATTTTGCATTGCTTTGTGTTTGATGATCAAGGTTGATAGGTTTATGCTAATTCTTGGTTTCCTTATATTTCTTGGTGATTAGTAGGTTTTCGGTTGCAGAGAACATTATTCGTGGAGTAATCCTGCCCGGCTTGGCTTTACACATCAGATACATCACCAGAGCACTTCCTTGGTTGAGGTTAGGTGAAGCATCTTCATTTGTTGATTGATCTTCTTGTTTGCTAGCTTCTTAAAGTTTACAACTTTTGTTTTTAAGGTTAAACTGAATTTGTGATAATGCGGAGGGTCCTGGGCTCTAGGTTATCGTTGCTCCCTGCTAACGGGTATAAGAGTTATACCTGTTTCCCTTCTGGTATCGCAAGATGGCCTATTTTCATAGTTCAGATTACACATGTGTACCTGAGTATCTGATATAGAATTGATAGAGCTTAAGTATGTCCTTCTAGGTTACTTGCTGGACTAACTTAATCTGCATCCTTTGTGCACAATCTGTTTATCCCTTCATGATTGTGAAAGGTTTCTATGTCCTTTTTTGAAGGGAGAAATTCTTGACTTTTCTATGTATGAAGTGTGATGGATTGTCTTGAGGGTGAAAAGATAGAGAGCAAGAGGGGTGGTTATTTATTTAACAATCACTTTCCTGAGGAAGTTATTTACATTTTGTGCCCAAATATTTGGTCATGGAGCTGTTCTGGTGCCACAATGTCCTGCTAGGCGCTCCACTTGTGCTTTTTTCCTTTAGGTAGTCGCAGTAAAAAGATTGTGCTAAATGCCTAAATTGTTTAACTGCATATGAATTGTGACCTCCTTTTGTACTTCAGTTCTCAACATTTTACAGTTTTTACAGCTTAGTCACAGCAATTAATCATTAATGTGTGTGATTAATTTTCTTGCAGGAACAACTTGATCCTTTTTCACTTGTTGCTGATGAGTTATCGCTTCTTGCTAATAAGTTGCGGGAAATGGTAGTTGCTGAGGTACTTAATTCTATTTGGTCTCATTTGCCTTTAGATGCTGAATATTGGATGTCTTTTTTGAATTCATGTTTCTTTATGGCCCAACCAGAGTGTTGTACCCATTCTGGTGTGATGATTGATCTCATTCTTTCCAGGTTCCGAAGCTTGCCTCAGCTGCTGAATACTTCTTTAAAATTGGAGTGGAAGGGAAGAGGTTCCGTCCAACGGTAACTAAAATATTGACCATGTTTGACGGTAGTTTTGTATTTCCTTCAGATTGTGCTAAGGAGGCAATATGCCCTTTTCTTATGCCAGTTTGTGTTTAGTGGTACTAATGTGATACTGAACAAGGAGGTATATTTTAATGCAGGTCTTGTTGCTGATGGCAACAGCTCTAAATGTGCACTTACCTGAACCTATACCCAATGTTGGTCCCGTGACTACGGAGCTACGTGCAAGACAACAACGTATAGCAGAGATCACAGAGATGATTCATGTGAGTCACTTGAGCAGTTGCAGCAGTTAATCTGATCTATAAACTTGAGGACTTGGCACTTCATTGATAACTTACTTTGTTTTGTGTATTAGGTAGCAAGTCTTCTCCATGATGATGTTTTGGATGATGCGGACACGAGACGTGGAATCAAGTCATTAAATTTTGTTATGGGCAACAAGGTACTTCATTTTTTGAAAAATAGAGCTTTCATATGGGACTTCTTTTAATGTTTATCAGATCTAATTTATGTTCTAAGATGTTATTTTTGGGATGCCATGTCCATGTGTACATTCCTGATAGCTTTTAATAGGGTTCAGTTTCATGTTTATCTTATAGTTATTTCCGTTTTCTTTTTGATTAGTCACGTAGGCTTCGTATACCATGGAAAGTATAGTCTGCTCTGCTAATCTAACAGCTGGTGTCAGTTCCTAATGTCTTCCATTCATTTTATTCCCTTGTTAATGCAGGTGTCAGTGCTAGCTGGGGATTTTCTACTTTCAAGAGCTTGTGTAGCACTAGCTTCTTTGCGGAACACTGAGGTATGTATATGCTGTAATTCCCTGGCATTCCAGTCCAAAGCAAGTTTAGATTGCAACCTCTACAGTCTTGGAGAAGTTCTTGAAAACAGTAGACCAAATTTGTTGATACATAGTGCAAAAAGAATTGAAGGTATTACTATATGTGCAGCAGCCAGCAACAGAAATGTTCATTGGTATTCAATGGTGGTCATTTTCCCTTTAATTCATTAAGTATTGCTTGAAGGGTTGGCTGCATTTTCATATGTTTTGATGGCCTATTGTCGTTTCCTCACTCTGGCAAATGCATAACTATAGGTCGTTTCACTACTGGCAACAGTTGTGGAGCATCTTGTAACTGGCGAAACCATGCAGATGACTACTACCACTGAGCAGCGTTGTAGGTATATTACCTACCGGCTTCATCTGATGCATTGCATTAAGTACTGTCGAGAGATTAGAGTTGTAGATGGCAGCATACTTTTTCCTTTAATGCTCAATCATCATAGCTTTACACCATTTCTGGGATTTCCTCATGTATATCGTATTGTTTGATTGGTTTCGACTTTTAAGCTTATTCTGTGACTGCATGGACATTTCATAATTTGCAACTGGTTTGAAGAATGCTAATCTGCCGACCTAAACTAATGTTTGATGAAATCCTGATCCCAATGTGTTCAGAAGTACAAAATTGTATTTTCGACAATGGTCATGTATTAGGCAGGTGTATCCGTTTTAATATATACCTCTGGTCGAAGTTGAATATTGGGAGCTCTTGTTCTTGTGTGAACAATTGAATTTCCTTTGTTTTATGATTATGCCTCTTTTATTTACATATTTGTACTTCGTTGGTTACTGCAATCTTTGATGATGCCTAGAGTTGGGTTTCCAGCCAGGATATATGTTTTGTTTAAATTTTTCAAAGAACATGTTCTTTGTGCAGCATGGAGTATTATATGCAGAAGACGTATTACAAGACTGCATCTCTTATTTCCAATAGCTGTAAGGCAGTTGCTCTTCTTGCTGGGCAAACTGCTGAAGTGGCAACACTGGCTTTTGAGTACGGAAGAAATCTGGTCTGTAGTCCCCTCCATAGTGTCTCTTATGTGAATAATCTGATAAAGAGATTGCTTTCAAAAGTTCATTTCCTGTAGTATTTCACATTTCAATGTCTTTGGAATGCTATTCACGGTTAAATTGTTAGTGCAAGAGTAATGGTTAGTACTACAAAAAGGTTTCATTAGTGTCAATGAACTTTTGAGTAAAATGTCTACCGACTGCATGGATTCATGTCTATGGACCGCGTTTCCGGTTTCATCTCAGTGCATGAAGATGTCGCACTATTTGAAATAAGACTGATAATACCAATCTTTCATTTGTTGCATTGCATGCTTATTTGCGAAAGGATTTCTCACTATGGTGGTTTTAAGACACATGAGGGTTTCCACCAGCATCCATATGCATTGACTCGTCTACGAAAGATCTTGCTAATTGACAGTATAGGAGAGTTTCTGTATGGCTTGTGCTTCCAGTGCCACTGATTCTTGTTGCTCTTTGAACTGATGCTGATATCTTATTGTTCCATCTTATTACCAGGGTTTGGCCTTTCAATTGATAGATGATGTTCTTGATTTCACCGGCACATCTGCTTCCCTTGGAAAAGGATCATTGTCAGACATACGCCATGTAATTTATCCAAACACCTTCGTATGATTATATTAATGGTGTTTTCATTAGTGCAGACTGCGTGCCTGCTCCAATGGCCTAGTGTATCAAGCTTTTCTACTCACTCTATTGGAACACATCCTTTTGTAGGGAATAGTAACTGCTCCAATACTGTTTGCCATGGAGGAGTTTCCCCAGCTGCGTGCAATTATTGATCAAGGATTCGAGGACCCCAAAAATGTGAACCTTGTGAGTATGACATGGATGAAATCTCAGTGCTCTTTCCTAGCGTTGTTTCTTTCACGGCATTCTAACTTAATGGTTTTGGATTGGTCCTTCAAAAATTGCAGGCACTTGAATACCTCGGAAAGAGCCGCGGAATACAGAGGACAAGAGAACTTGCTGCACAACATGCTAACCTTGCTGCAGAAGCTATTGATTCTTTACCGGAAACTGATGACGAGGATGTGCGGAGGTCGAGACGAGCTTTGATAGACATCACACACAGAGTAATCACCAGGAACAAGTAACAAGAAGCCCCACGCCTCGGTCCTCGCTTGGCACTATGTAGTACACAATATTTTTGCAGTAATTTGGTTTCGTTGTTCCTGTAATTCGAGGGCAAATTAGTTCCCCTCACCATTAATTTTATTGCTTTTCAGATTGTGTCACAAATAATATACACTGTAAGGGGACCTGATATACTTGTAAATTGTGCTCCCATGTTACTGTACGGACACAACACAAATAGCCCAGATAGGTATAGTTTCTGCTTCAAATGAATCTCAGATTAGCGGGAGTGAAGTTTATTGGTAATCAGTTTTGGAGTTATAATCCCGTTTCCAATTCGTCTGGTCGATGATTTTTCTTTGTATACTACATGTTCTGACTTCTGAGCATTTGCCTGCAGATTCACCTCCCGCGGTACTGAATGTGCAACAGCAGTAATCTGATAGAATATGCTCAAAGTAACCAGCCAAACATATGTTTACGAAATATATCTTTCAGAATATGACAAACAGTAGGAGCAAATAATCACATTAAATAAACAAACATAGACGTAAGCTTTATTCAGCAAAATTTATCTCTTCTGCTCTGAATGATCTCTGGGCAATAACCACCAAACCGAAGCAGCATGGTCGTAGCAGCAGCCTCGAATCCTAATTAAAGAAGCAATAAATTAAAACTAGCTGAACATCCCAGCTCAAAAGATTATATCCTCATCCTTTGCGCCCGCAGCCAACATATTCTGCGCCGAAGCCATCGAAATGCCTTTACTCAAGGACAGCTTCTCAGCAATCTGATCCTCAGCAAACCCTATCGCAGAAGCTCTCTGCCTCTCAATCTCTCTCTTCTTATAACCTTGTATCTTCTTCAGCCTGAAGAAATCTTCTCTCTCAAGCTCGTCCAACTCCCCCTTGATGTAAGTGATTGTGTTCTCAATCCTTGGCTTCACAACATTCTCCAATGCATTCACCCTTCTATTTGTGGTCTTGATTGCCTCATCGAGCGTCAAGAACGATGTCTGGAGCGAAGCAAGCTCAACAAGAACCTCAATTGCTTTCACATAAGCACCACGGCACTTCTGCACCTGCTGCCCGCCTCTGGCCAAACCGGTTAGGTCATTGCTCTTGGTATCCCCCTCGGAGAAATACTCAAACTTGGGCAGCTTCACTCCAGCAACATTGTCTTGGCGTGATCGGACTTTAACAGATGCAGTTTGGACGCTCTCCAAGACGACATGCTTGATATTCTCCCCTGCAACATATTTTGCCTCAGTTAGGGCAAATGAGGAGTTCTTCATGATGTCTCCCATTGACTCTTTCGTTGATACAATATTCTTGAGTATTGCCCGGAACTGCACGGTTAGAGCATCACTCTTCTTCTTGAGAAGAGCATGACCTCTTGTGGCACCGACAAGGCGAGCTTTCATAACTGCAAGCATTGTAACTGTAGGTACCACAGTCAAGCGCTGGCCTTGGCCTGCCATCTTTCACCAAAATCTGAAACTAGAATGTAAATGGTCTTAGCATAAAACTTTACTCTGAAGTCGAAATCACCAAGGCGCTGATATCCGATTTACAGATTATAAATCGTTTGCATGGAGATATCTCCAAATGATATATGTGAGGCTTTTCTGAATCACCCAGATCACACAGCAGGCAAACAATGTGATTTGATAGCATATCCAACAGCGAAATGGAAACCTATACAACTTTTTTCCTCTCCATGGAGTTGGAAAAAGAGTAAAGAAGAGCAGTACGATTTGTCACAATGAGACCCTTCTGAGTAGGGATGCTATACTCACTTCTAATGGCACTGCAGCTACTAATATCTGGCAATTTGATCTTTACCATCTGAATGTCTTCTGTTAGCCATAGGAACAAACAATCAATGGTGATGCGAAAGTAAAGAGTTGGTTCCAATCCACTAAATTCAACTTCCAATTAGTAAATTCGCAATCTCAATACAGAGCATGGAACTTTGAACAAGGCGATCGTACTTCATCGTTATAAGTTTGCTAAAGGAATTGCTACTCAATCCT
This sequence comes from Linum tenue, assembly GCA_946122785.1. NCBI lineage: Eukaryota > Viridiplantae > Streptophyta > Magnoliopsida > Malpighiales > Linaceae > Linum > Linum tenue. Next base: position 8,668,603 of record CAMGYJ010000010.1, on the reverse strand, counting down.
CAAAAAGAATTCATCCCAACACAATAGACCTAAATCGTCGACATTCTTCGGCATATATGAAAACCAGAGCCCAAAAAACAGATAGTTGAAGATAATTGGACGAATTACCGAAGCGAACAAAACATTCTGCTGTAATAAGCAATCAGGAGAGGGATCCTAGGGCTCCAGGATCCGATACGAGTTACCACATTCTTGCTGAATTCCATATTAGTTTTCGAGTGAGAACAGAAATCAGAAACTGGGAAGCAGATGATGCCAGGAGGAGAATCACAAGAACGATTAGGAGATCATAGAAGGAGAGAGCTGCCAACCTGCCGACGAAATAGAGGACTGGAAGTGTGATCGGCGGTGAAGATCGCAATCGGTGATGGTACGGAAGAGAAGGAGATCGCGGGCTCAACACATTCAGTGAGACAGATACACAAAGAGAGACAGAGAAAGCGGAAGACCAGAGAATGAAAAAAATCGAAATAATTGAATCTAATTAGTGATGAGTAGCATGTTTCACGAAATCGTACCGGACTTCATATCGGATTTTTTTGTGATAGGGTATTTTGGGAACGCGTTAGTGTGGTAACTCAATTTTGAGTAATCACGGTGGCTATCAATATTTAGGGGTGGGCAACGGGAAACGGGTATTTGGTATACCCGTACCCGTCCCGTTTTTTAAGGGTTATGGGTACCCATATTACCCATAATATTATAAACGGATGGGACTTGGGATTGAACATTCCTAATATGGGTACCCGCGGGTTACCCGCGAATACCCGTTTGGGTAATATGGGTACCCGTTATACCCATTCAATACAAATGCAGAAATTTAATTCACACCAACCCAATTCAAAACCCATTGGCCATTTTGGCCCTTACCCTTTCAATTTCAATTCCATTTGGGCCCTTATCCTTTCACTCTTTCACTGACATGTTTAATGAAACTTTTTTTTATTTTTATAATTTGATACTTGGAATGATTTATTTCTATGTGTTGTGATTGTTCATGAATGTGTAATTTGCAAACCAAGTATTTGTGATTGGGATGTATTTTGTGTCTTGTGATTGTTAAGCAAATACAAGTTAAGTTTAAACTTTTGTTAAAATTTTAGTGGTTTAAACTTTGGGTATTTATGGGTAGTATGGGTACCCGTTATCCGTCCCGTACGGGTAATGGGTACCCATTTCCCATATGAGTTTGGGATATGGGATGGACTTTGGTCTCCAAATGGGACTGGGTACCCGTTTAAAACGGGACGGGTATCCCGTCCCGTCCCGTCCCGTTGCCCACCCCTATCAATATCTGTACCCTTAATTATTAATATTTTAATATATTCTTAAATGTATGGTAAATATTAGATTAAGGGTAATTATGTAAACAAAAAAGATATACACCTGATTACAATCTTTTAAAATATAAATTTCTATATATTATAGTAAAACCCTACTACATCCTCTCTCCGGCACGACGGCCTCCATCATTCCCCAACAGTCCCTATTCCCTCCCCTCCCGTCGTCTCTCCTGCCGTCGCCACCACAATACCATCCATTTTCCCTTCTCTCTCTCCACCTCCCTCATCACCGCACACCTTCGTCGCAACCTTCCCTCCTTCCAACCTCCTCCACAAGACCACAACCACCACCGCCCGCAACGCCAAATCCATCTCCGACTACATCTCTCCTGTCGGCCACCCATACTTCCCAGCTCCCTTCGGTGGGAACCTCCTCCCTTTCCCTCACGCGCTCGGATGGTCGCTTTGAAGGCCTCTCTCTCTCTCCCCCTCAATATATTTTCATCGTAGACTTCCTGCCGAGCGTTGAGATGGTTGCTTTGAAGGTTTCACTCACTCCCCTCGCGATCTCTCTCTCACACAGGCGGCTGGAAAAGGTTGGATGAATAAAAACACTAGATCTGATTTTTTCCGCATTGGTAGTGATTTTTTCGTAGTGGTAGTATTTTTTTCGCATTGGTATTGTTTTTGTCGCATTGGTATTGATTATCATGTAATGGTATTAATTTGCATGTATTGGTATTGATTAAATATGCAATGGTATTTATTTTTTGTGAAATGGAATATATTTATATTGGTAGATTGTTTATATTGGTAGTTTTCGTGTTATGATATAGATTTATTTTTGCAATGGTATTGATATTTTTCAAAGTAGTAGTGATTTCGTGTTTTTTTTCTTTTGCAGAAAGATTGAGAAAAGTAAGGAAAGGGGATCTGGCTAGAGATTATGGAAGTGAGAGAAAGAGAGAGAATTATAATTAATAGATTCTTGTAACTACCTAATATATCATTTATTAAAAAAATTTATTTTTCATACCCAATTTACCCTTAGAAATCACCGTAATTTGTCCCGGGTATTTTGTGGTATGATCGTGTTTCAACCGTTTCGTACCGATAAATATCGTTTTTATAATAATAAAATATTGTTTTTGTCAAAATACCATGTCGGCCAAAATGTAGTACCGTTTTGAATAATACCGGAATAAAACCAAAATATATCGGATAGAAAATCATAAAATATAAAAATATAATCATATACCAGTGTGTACATTAATAGAAGTATAGGAGTGAGGTTGTAAGATTGTAATAGAAGTATACAATGGTAGATAATTTACTAAATTAGAACCAGAAATAATTGGTAGATGGATGGCTGATTGTATAATTTTACTTAATTATTCTGCTAATCATGGCCCGTATTAGAAATCAATTATTATTTCCCATACCCCATATCCCACTATCCACGACCCAAAACCTATCAGAAATCAATTACTATTTCACATACCCCATATTCTACCCCTCTCTCTCTCTCTCTCTCCTTCTTCTTTCTGTACGACGGCCTCACCATCAAAATCAATTTTCCAGACCCCTTAATTCATCACCAATTCGCCATCCTCTGACTTCCAAACAAACCGAGCACCACATCAACTAGAGTGGAGGCTGAGAAGGAACTGTGCAAGAAGGGACTGCCGGAGGCCGGAGTTGGACACAGAGCAGGAGAGGAAGGGGATAGCTCGGACTCGGACTAAGCGATTTGAGGAAAGAAAATACAGGATCATAATTAATTGTCATATTCCACCCCCAGTCGGTGAAATATGAAATCACAACTCACTGACACAAAAGTTGAATACTAAACTCTAAAAGAAAAAAATCTTCATGTTGAGTAAGATCGATATACAAAATTGTATCTCCACGAACAACACAATCGTATATCACTATAGTCTAGCAACGAAAAGCAAATACATTAATGGCGGCCTCAACTCCATGCTCGCAAAGATAGATTTTTGCGGGTAAACACACCCAACTCGCGGTGGGTAGTGGTTACCCACTAACCACTGCGGTACGGGTTGTGGGTAGAATAATTGTAAATTTTGTATGTAGGAACCTGCAAAATGTGGGGCGGGTAACCACACCCACCCCAATTTCCACCCCTACTAATTAGGACCTGTCAATATGAGCTTTGTCTGTGGGCCTTAGTCCAATATTCTGACGGGCCGAAGAACCTAGAGCTAGAGTTGTACTGTGAAATGTGAATTCTGGCCTTCAAGTAGGTGGATGCAGGGAGAATTACAATTCAAGAAGCAAAACTGTGTAGGAAAAAAATGTGATCGTACGATTATGTCTTCAACGACAATCGCTTTTCCTTAACACTAGTCGCGGACGATTACCTGGTGCATGAATCTCGGAGTACACGATCCAGGTGGGAGTTATGTACTTTCAAGCAGTCATGGGCATCCCCACGCATTTGTGCATTCAAGTTTCAGTCAGTTACAATTACATTTTCTCTCTTGGTAGGTTTCATTTTGTCCAGACAGAGCAGTTCCCTCAGATTGCCTGCATGTTCCATTATCTCTTCATGCTCCTCAGTTCTTTATTGTCTATAATGATTGTTTGGTTCTTCAATTGGCTTTCTAGGACGTCTATTAAGCGATTGGTGGCCAATCGATCCGATGGATATTGATCAAGTGGTTGTTTTTTTACGAAGGGGATGTCAATATTGGTTCAGTTCAGACTCAAATCAGTCTGGTGGGTCGGTTGTTTGCGTCGTGGCCGATGCCGAGATCGATGATGGAAAGGGTTGCCAATGGAATGTGGGGAACTGCTGAAAACCCCATAATTGTTCATGAAGTTGACTAAGGTTTGTGGAGGTTTATAGTCGTTGATGACAACGTTCGTGAACGGATCCTTCGTCTTTCCCCATGGACGGTTAAGGATTTCATCCTGCATCTTCAGCCGTGGCAAAAGATTACTGAGAACTTAGTCCGTGAGTTGGCACGGGTGCCATTTATAGTTTACATGTTGGTGATTCCCTCTCATTTGTGCACTCTGCTTATGGGTCGGAGGTTTCCTAATCACATGGATGGTGGTGTCGAGGCTCGGGAGATAGGGCTTTATGCTGATCATCCTTGGGAGAGTGAGGTTTTCATTAAGGCAAATATTTTCATTGATGCCAAATCTCCCCTCCTTTCACGGATTTTCGGTCAGAATGAGAATATGGGCGAATTTTGGACTCATCTTGACTATGAATATCTTCCACTGTTTTGTTTCAACTGTGGTCGACTTGGTCATGGGAAGTCATTTTGTGAGTTTCCGCTGGCAATTCCTGAGGTTGAAATCTATGATGCTTCGACGTCTGTGCGTCCTCATGGCATCCTTCTAGAGGTGGCAAATGGATTGATCCATGGATTGGTGGATCCATGTATCAAATGGATTGGATCCAATGGATTGGTGGATTCATGGAATGGAATGGATCAAGTAGATTGGTGGATTATCCATTAATCCAAATGACATACTCAACCTTGGACCAATATGTAAAATGTGAAAAGTTTAGGTACTAAGATGTCATAATGAAAAATTTTAGCTACCAAAACGTAATTTTCCAATGACATTTTTGTATAAAAAATTAAATTTTGGGTACCAAAATGTAAAATATAAAAATTATAGGTACCAAACCATAATTTACCATTTGGATCCATGGATTGATCCATGAATCCACCAATCCAATTGGATTTGGATCAAATGGATTGGATTAGATGGATATTTTTAATGGATTGGTGGATTAGATTGTTGGATTGGATTGAGAATTGTCACCTCTACATCCTTCTGAATGAACATACCCTGTTTCTAGAAGGGCACTTGGCAGTTCCTCGCCATGGACGTGGTCGCAGGCGGTTCACGTGGGTTCATCCACGCAATCAGCATGGATGAGGATGGTCTTCTAGAGCTCCCGGATTTCGGGGGCAGGCACCAGAAGGTGATCCTTGGATGCATCAAACAGTGGTGGTGTATCATGCTGGCACTCTAGCTGGGAGTGGCTTTGTTCAACCACCGGATCGGCCCTCGACTGGTCGTTGTTCATCGCGTTTTCGGCCAGCGGCCCGTCCAGTTCCTCCCCCGCTGTGTATCTCTGAGGTACCTCCTGCTTCCACCTTTGTTCAGCCTTCTTCAATTCCGATTAGGGATAAAGGGAAGGGTAAGGGTATCGTCTCGAAGATGGAAGATTCCGATGGAGGAGTTCATTGACAAGGGGTCCTGCTCTACTCGTCCAAAGCCTGAGTTTCATATATTGCTGACTGACAAGGAGATGGAAGTTGAAGGTACCAAAAGAACTTTTGAGGAGATGTGTGGTATTGATGTGGTAGGCCAAGATGTTCAATTGTCGCTGTTACTAGTTGCTGGTGTGGAGGCTAGTGATATTGATAATCAGATGGTTTGTGATGATGAGCCCCCAGCCAAAAAACAGCAAGTCGAGATGGGTGATTATAGGGGTGGAAATCAGTACGGTATCGGTATCCCAATACCAAATACCGAAATCCCGAATACCGAATTACACACTAAAATCAATCCCAATCCCTAAATAATTTCGGTATCTCAATCCCAATCCCTAAATATTTCGGTATCTCAATCGGTACCTCGGTATCCCAATCGGTACCTCGGTATCCCAATCGGTATTATCAAATACAAAATTAATTACGTTTGTCATTAATAATTAAATATATAAATTAGATTTTATTGTTTAATTCAGGGCAAAGAGACTAAGCAAAGAGTCTTAAGTTGCCTAGAGCTAACATCTCAAGTTTTGTAATTGGTAATCTTTAATTTGATGAATTTGAGGTTGAGAGACTAATACTAGTGTGAAATAGTGATGTAATTATCTATGTATAATTAAATGACACTTTTGGTGGTTGAGGGTCGCGTAGTAGTGAATGATGGAGTCTAGTTGAGAGGATAAAATACAAACTAGCTTATATTTCGGTATTGATCGGTATTTCGGTATATACCGATCCCAATCCCGTAATCCCTAATACCGAATAACAATTGAAACTCAATCCCAATCCCACAAAATAATACGTGTATTCGGTAATACCAAATATAGACAAATTCGGTACGGTATTCGGTATATCCCAAATACTGGTACTAAACTTCCACCCCTAGGTGATTCTGATTCTCTAGAACTTGTGGAGGTAGCGTGCAGCGAGAGGCCCAACCCCCTGGAATGACTATTCTCGCTTGGAACTATCAAGGATTAGGCCCTATCTTGACAGTTCAATCGTTGGAGGGTCTTGTTCGTATTAATCGTCATATTGTTCCTTTATGAAACTCGTAAAAGTTGTAGTTATGTGGAGGATGTAATTCGTAACTCAGGATTTATGGTCCGGTGGGTTCATCGGGAGATTTGGTCGTGTCCTGGACATCAGAGGTGTCTATTTCTTATTTGTGTTCATAGACCTTTTTCATTTCTTTGCAACTTTGTATTGATGGTTATCGTTATGTAATGGTTTTTGTTTATATGAACTGTGATGATGTTGTCCATAGGCAACAGTTCAATTACTTAACGTGTTAATGTTCTCTGTTAGTTGCTCCTTTTTTGGTTATTGGGGATGACATTTTAAGTTCGGTTGAAAAGCAAGGTGGTCGCCCTTTGATCCACATCGTTCTCTTTCTTTCCGAAAGTTTGTTGTTGGTCTGACGGATATTGGGTTTTCTAGTCCTAAATTTTCATGGTAATATACATTCCGATCATACTTTTATTTATAGTCGCCTTTATAGGTTTTTATTCTCCGGTTCTTGGTTGGATGTGTGGCCGCATAGTAAAGTTTTTCATCTTGCAGATCATGGAATTGATCATAGAGCTTTGCTATTTCATGGAGCTCTACTACTTTGTCGGGAAAACCAATCTTCATGTTTGATGCCCATTGGGGATCGAATGAGGAGGATTGGGATATTGCTTCTCAGGCTTGGGCTTCATCTGTTAGGGATCTCCTTGTTTTTTATTGTGGACGTGGATGAAGATGGCTCGACAATGACTTTTTTAGTGGGCTAGACGAGGTACTACTAACTCTGCTCGTCGTATTCGTCAGCTTCGCCAGCAATCATCCCAAGTACAAAATCATTATTCGGTGGACTGGACTGAACTAGGCCGCCTAGAATCAGAACTCTTAGCAGCTTGAGCAGCAGAGGAGATGTATAGAAAACAATGGTCGAGGGTGAGTTGGTTGAAAGAAGGGGATAGAAATACGGGCTACTTTCATACTATCACTCGTGCTCGAAGGAGACGTAATCAAATTTAAGGGTTGTTTACTCCTCTTGGGGAGTGGGTTACAGATGAGCAAGCTAAGTAGGGTGTGGCGGTGTCCTTTTACAAAGACATGTTTACCTCAGGAGCGTCAGATGATGGCTTTGCTGCTCGGATTGATCAGCGAGTTTCTTCTCTCTCCTCATTGATTCTTTGGTCACGCCAAAAATGAACCAAACCTTACTTTTGCCGATCACTCCAGCTGAAATTAAGGAAACTATGTTTCATATGGGAGAGCTAAAAATGGCAGGTTTAGATAGCTTCACTAGGTCTTTCTTCAAGGCTTTCTGGCCAATTATGGGTAACGGTGTCATCAACGCCATTTCTTCTTTCTTTAGCTCTGGTAAGCTCTTGCGCAACATGAATCACACATGGCTAACTTTGATTCCGAAGGTTGAGGTCGTGGAGCATATGGCCCAACTAAGACCTATCAGTCTAAAGGAACCCCGAAGGAATTAGGAGGGTTGGGCATCACATATTTAAACTGTAGGAATAAGTCGTTATTGTGTAAATGGTGATGGCGTTTTGCAAAGGAAAAGATGGCTTGGTGGAGAGAACTAATTGTCATAAAGTTTTCGATCCCACATTCTAAATGGTGGGCAGGGCAATATGGGTTGTATTGTAGCCCATGGAAGCAAATCATGAGACTAAAGGTTTGTTTCTGGCAGTTTGCTCATGTAAACTAGGTAGCTAGTGAGGCGTGGACTTCGTTTTGCATGGTTGATGAAACAAGGGTATAACTCTAGCTGATGTTTTCCAAGCCGATGTGTACTATGCAAGAACTGCGTACAAAATGCAAATCATTTGCTGATTAATTGTAGGTTTGCAGCAGATAGTAGAAAATTCTAGCAAACTTTGTGATCATTAGTACACTCCTATCAAGCAACGTCAACACAATAGTGGAAGGAAAGCCACAACAACAACCAGAATCTTGATCATAATGGTACACAAAAGTCATGCTTCATGTCTTATGTTGGTGCCTTCGTAAAGAAAGAAAAAATGAGAATATTTGAAGACCGAGAATCCACAACACAAGTGGCTTGCTACAAGATCTGTATGTTTATCATGAGTTGGTTGATTAATAATAAATTTTATCGAGCCACTGCTGAAAGATGGCATGAAGAAATTTAGAAAAGATTGATACCTGCACAACATTCTTTCTATATGTAATTAATTAGTGGGTACGCTTTTTTGCCCAACATCCTTACTACTATTTCAATTTTTGGCGTGTTGTGCGTCCTGATATGATCCCAAATCGGCCAATCTACAAGTTGGAATTACTTGACAAAGAAGCAAGCTCAAGCTGTCTGAAGAACATTCATTTTTGTCAGTGTCATTTTCCGTGTTCAAGCAGCCGACTTTGGAGGCACGTTTCTCTTAATTGGCTTGGTGGAAATTCCAGTTCAAGGGTTTGTTTTGTAGATAATGTTTCCCTCTTTCCAATGATATACTTTGTGGAGCCATATTATGTCATTAAGGTTGTATTCCAAGGTCTCAAAGTTGCTACCTCAAAACTGGAAAACTGCCAGAAAATGGCTAAGGCAGAAAACTGTTTTGTGAAGCCTACTTTGGAGCTCAATTCCAGGAGCATGGATGGGATTCAAGTAAAAAGGCTTCCACAACATGAAACTAGGTATGTTTTTGAACAAAGGGAAGGAATTGGATGAAGAATTGGAGCTCTGGAAGGCCTCGAACAAAAGGCACAAAGTTAGTACGAAATCACAGAATTTCTGCCTTTGTAAAACAGGATTTTCTTTCCTTATTCAACTATGATTGTTAGATTTGATTCCTTTTCGAGTTAGATTGTATTTAGACTTTCTTTTTAGTTGTTAGACGTAGCTTAGGTTTATTTAAAGCTTTCTTTTACGTTGTAAACTCAGATTTTGAAGAATTGAATTGAAACCTTTGGGTTTTTGCAAGTTTGCGTACTTGTGTGAGCTTTGGTGGATTCCAAGCTCGTTGAGCTCTTGTATCGATCAAGAACGCGTTGATCATGGCCGGGCATCTACCTTTTATACCAATCGAGCGTTCCGCAGGTGTGGAATCGTCCTTTTGGTTCCGTTTTATCCAAGTTCGTATTAAGAACGCTTCGTTCTTGATTCGAGCTCAATCGATTCTTCGATTGAGTCGTTAGCTGCGTTACTTTGATAACATACACCCCCCCCCAGGGGCGTATCAAGTGGTATCAGAGCCTGGTTCAAATCAGTGGACAAGAGAAGAAGAGTACTGCTTTCTGCGAGCTCCGAGAATGGCAGAATTTGAGCAAGGTAACCTGACTTCTTGCACTCGCTGTTTGGTGGCGTACTTGTGTGAGCTTTGGTGGATTCCAAGCTCGTTGAGCTCTTGTATCGATCAAGAACGCGTTGATCGTGGCCGGGCATCTACCTTTTATACCAATCGAGCGTTCCCCAGGTGTGGAATCGTCCTTTTGGTTCAGTTTTATCCAAGTTCGTATTAAGAACGCTTCGTTCTTGATTCGAGCTCAATCGATTCTTCGATTGAGTCGTTAGCTGCGTGACTTTGATAACATACACCCCCCCAGGGGCGTATCACGTCCAGCCCTAAAACCTTCCACAAAAGAACTCCTCATCGACCCCCCAGCAGGTCTCACCTGCTGCAACTACCCGTCCATGCTTTTCCTCCATTCCTTCATCGGCGCGTTTCCCCTGCCCTTTCGTCAACTTCAGCTGTCTTTTCTCCAGTTTCCTACTCTCTGCATCTGCTCCTCCACGCTGCTGCCCATGCTGCTTTTGCATAGCTCTACTTACACGCGAACGACCAATCAATTTGTACGGCAAACGGAGGAAACTCTGCTAAGTTTGCCAAAGAGGTTGTGTCTTTATGTTAGTATCCCATTCTTAGCGCCGATCGCCATTGGAATTGGACTTTTATTCCTAGCTTTCTTTGTTCCCTAAAAAACGCTCTTTCAACCCTCTTTCTTGCGCTCAAACTTCTTACAATGAATTACACTGTCCTTTCCACATTGGCTAAGACGGACAAAGCTCCGACGTTGAAGCTCCGACTACTCCACACTTGGATGGGCGGAAATTCGTTGCGGCCTGACTTCATCGAATTCGCGACGTTTTGGACATATGTTGGTTCGTACCCTATGTTCTTGATTCCTACGCCCAACAACAAATAGTTCTCAGACTGATTATCATTTCAGTATTCTTCCTTTTCTATCCTCAAGGTGTGCTGGTCTAGGGACTCGCGCCTGCGCAACTAGCTTCTGGCCTTCTGGAAAGTACTCTTCCTTTACTTCATCACCCAATTTTCCCAACGAGAGTCCAGGAGCGGTGGGCTCCTTGCTCCAACGACCGGAACCTGCAATTCACATCCAACACGTCTGTCCTGCATCTCCCGATGACGATTCCAATTTCTGTGCTAATAGTTTTGAGTTCCGTCAGTTGGAAGAACTTGAACCAATTGCTATCGCACCTCAGTTTTTAGTGGGTAAGTCTCCCTTGCTTCCTCTTAGGATACTTTGTCTCATGTTTCTGAATTGTTTCCCTTTTCCTAGATGTTGTTGGACGCCTGGTCTCTGTCATGCCTGTAACTTATTTCCAAAAGCAAGATAGGACCAGAAGGAAGCAAACTATTGTACTTAAGAATGAACGGTAGGTTCTCTTCCACATTGTTCTCTGCTGGTGGTGTGTTTATTTCCCAACTCTGATGTTGTTGCTACCTGTTACAGCAAAAAGACAATGTCGATCACATTGTGGGCGGATTTTGCTAATAGGCTTGCCTTCCAGAACTGGTTCAGATGGATGTAGCTGCACCGTTTATTGTTGCATTTACTAGCCTGAATCTCTTGACTTGGAGAGGTTCGCCTTGCCCCACTTCTTCCCAATTCATTTATCAAGGCTATAGTTTCCTTCTTGCAACTTATGGTAGCCTGGAGCCTAGCTGCATATCATTCTTGCTGTCTTTCTCATAGTTTCGTATAGTCAGTTCAGCTTTTAGACTTTTCTTATACTACTTATATGCAGGGAATGTAGGCGCATCAAACATCTCTGCAACTCGCATTGTCGTGTCCCCAAGGGTATTGCAGACTCATTCCCTGGCTGTGTAGTAAGTGGAGAATCGAGCATGGTTCTGCTTAACTTTATGCGTTACTAGCCTGAATCTCCGCCCTGATCTCTTCTGTATAGCTTTTGTGATGCTATAGGGACCATAGGAATTTTACCAATTGAATGTGACACTCCTCAGAAGGCTTTGACAATCTACCGTGATTCCTTCCGAACAATTCCGGAACTTCAGCTCATTCAGTCCACTGCTTCAATGGTAATTAATTCTCCATTGTGGCTACTGTGTCGCCCAACCTAAAACAAATGTGTTTAGCATTGTTGGGTTGCCTGACTTAGGTTTCTTCGGAATTATAGGGTGACAAGTTCCGCTGCAAGGTCACAATTACCGACATAGATACAACACGAGACCGGTGCTACCTCGGTTGTGCTATTTGTTGCAAAGCGGCGGTTTGTCGTGATGCCCCATTATGGTGTGACAAATGCGAGGCAACAGTCCTCCTACATCAGCTGAAACAATGGTACGTCCAAACCATCTGGCCACTTCTCTTAACCTATCTCCTACACTGTCATGCTCTCTGATGTGTGCCTCGTGTTTGCTGTGGTTTTCCACACACAGCTTTCGTATTCGGCTGATTGGTCAGGATGATGATTCGGCATGCACTCCTTTTCTGTTGTTGGGCCAAACTACAGAAACACTTCTGTTGGTGTCCACCAATTCTTTATTTGCTTCTTCCCCTGATCGTGTTAACGGGTACCCTTCAACTAAATGTACTATGTAGTTGTTCATGCAATGTAACGTTTTTCCATGGTAGGTGGAATGGATTTTTGCCGCAGAATGTGGTCGCTAGTGACAGCTGCCTAACTACAAGCCTACCTTTTTTGGTCGTTTCTCATTCGTCTCGATGATTTTTCCCACTTAACTTTTGTGGATGCGTCTAACAGTACTATTCATGCATAGCCAGGCAGCACAGGTTACTCTAACTACAATCATAAAGAACTTATGTTGTTCTCAATCCTGTTGTAGTTAGAAGCGACTTTGTGACAAGTAATGAACTGTACTTACACATCTTTATGATGTTGTTACCCCACCTTATAATTCTATCCATGTATTCCTTTCTCTAAGTGTTACCTACTGGTGCATTCCCTTTGTTCTTGGTTCCCGAGTAATTAATTTGGGAAACACGCTAGCAAACTTTATTTACTGCGTTGCCTTTATTGATGTTGTGTTCTCGAGCTAATGAGAATTTGTTATTTGGAATGTGGAGTTGTCAGCTATGCAGCCCACTACTGCCGTCTGCCACTATTGTGTGGTTCAGTTGGATCCGTTAGATACAGTACTATGAAATGCTAACTGCAATTTCAATCCAGCTCTATCTCTATTTTCCAACTAAGCCAAGTGTTATTTCCTTGCTCTTGCTTGCTTTCGTTTGTACAGGTACTATATTTACATAATAAAGTTTAGTTCTCAGTTGTAGTGATCAATTTAGTAAGCTGATCACACTTTTTTTTACGCTTGCCATGTTTCAGTTCTGCAGTTTGCGAGACTCAGTTTGACCACTTTTTGCAGGGTCTTTGGTGGCTGATAGCGTGTTAAGGGTGGTCTGCAGTTAGACCTAATGTTGTCCTCAGTCCTATTGTAATTCTCTCCAAGTATTCCATTCTTAGGTGTTATCTGTTGGTTTATTTCCTCTGATTTTGGTACCAAGTCAATGTATTTTATTGATAATACCAGTTATTGAACTTCATATGTTGTCGTTCTTTTATTGATGTTGTGTTGGATTATGTAATTTGACTCTATTGCGTACTCGTAATGGAATATGTTTCGTCTGGTTTGTTTCTATATTGTGGTTCTTTTATTGAACTTCAGTGTCAGTCCTTTGTTTATGGAATGTGTTTCGTCTGGTTTGTTTATAAAAAGTCTGTGATGGATTGTGTAATTTGACTCTATTGTGGTCTTGTATCTTGCTTATGTACTCTTTTGATTCAGCAACACTCATTTTGTCCAGGCATGGGAGTAGTTCAGGTTGATGATTTGGTGTGCATACATGTAGCGTACCACTTCCTTATGCTAGGTTCCCTTAACACCGTTGCCTGCTTTTCTCCACCATTCTACTCTCCATTTTCTCGCATTTTCCAAAATTTCTACGTTAATGTCTGCTCTGTAAACTTACAATGTTTGATCTTGACCAAAAAACCATCCTGACCATGACAACAAAGATACCCACTCCAAAATCTGTAGATCAGGATTACATCCTCTGCTCTAAAATACTACTCCCCGTCACTTTTAAATTTATCAACAATTGAATTTCCGTCTTGCTCTTATAAGACTTTCGGTTTCCAATTTAAAAAAAATGGCATTGGTATCATACGCATTTCGGTCACAAGAACGAGACGACAAAGATAAGCCTTGCCAAGAGGTATGTATTAATTTGGGCCCACCAATGTACACTTCATCATTGTCGTCCTCAAACCAAAAGTGGACATGAACTTCTCTTCGCCACCAATTTATCAAAAGTCGAATACAAAATGGACCAGAAAATGTCTGTCGCCCAAACAGGGCCGATAAAAGACCCGTCACCCTCTAAACGGAAATAGGCCTATAATATCTAACTACTGCATTGCTTGGAAGATCGTTCCCTTCAGATCCGTACAATAACCCTCTCCTCCTTCACCAGCCTTGCACGCCATGGCCTACCCTACCCTCACCCTACGAGTGTACCGGTTCACGTTGCTTCCATCACTTCCAACCCCCCTTAAACCAATTCGCAGGGATCCAATGTAGCTGGCAGTACTACCTCCACCGTCGGTGCTTGCCTTGATGACAATCCGTCCCATTATCCTACAAACCTCATTTTATACTGCATCACTTCAATCTCACCCATCCTCTGAACCCTAATTAGTGTTGCTCTGCTGCATTGTTAGACAGTGCCACTACTGTATCAATCTGCGACGGGCCTGAGGCCATGCCTCGGACAGTGCCAGTCGTTTCTACCTAAGGGAGATGGGAATCCTATATTTATACATTATACAGTTACCTTCATCTCATTGGTAGTTTATTTATATATGTTTCCTTAACCACCTCTGTCATAAAATAGGGTTAATGTCTACTTATTAATTTTCTTATTTTATAGTCTGCTTCCTTAAGTCTAAGAGCTTATTTGTTTAATTACCATCAAAGCGATACACTGTCATACGATCGAGCTTTTGAGTTTTGGTTTTCAACAATAGATTGGATCAAGGGGACAATGGACAAGAAATCATGAATTGTGGAAATCATTTGTTTGTAAGATATTGAAGCAGTCTTTGCAGATCTTAATTATGCATATCTTATTGTGGTTTGCATATCGCTATTCTGCTGCAATTTTAATGAATTTTTGGAGTTTAGTGAATTTTAGCTAGAGAGTCTTCTTGCCCCTTCCCCAATCCCTCGCACTAATGAATAATGGTGAAAAGAAAACACCCCACCCATAGCCTGTCAAAAGCAAAAGAAAAGAGAGAGACTTTCACAAGTACTAATGAACTGCCCTTCACGTTACCTCTCACTACTGACCATGAAAGTAGAAAACTTCACCTTCCTTCTCTTTTTCTCACAAATCATTCTCCATACTCCATCGGGTCACCCTCTCCGCTCACGTCCCTCCTTCTCCGATAACTTTTCTTTTCAATCACCCAACCTTCCATTGTCCTAGACTCCCCGCCAGCCATGCTAATCCCTTTTATTATTCCTCTCCTTCACATCTGACAAAGAATAGTAGAAGACAGACAGCAGGGGGAGCATAAGTGGTGGTGGTAATCCCAGATGGAGTGGAAACATAAGGCAAGATTATGCAATCCAAGGAGGTTAGTAGGAAGGTAAAGTTGCAGATAGAAGGGCAAATCAAATAAAGAATAGGTGAAGAAATTCAAGGTTGAACTTGGAGATGTAAAATTTGAAGTTTATGTCATTGTAAATTTAGAGACAAAAAAATGAGGACATGCTAAAATAAGAGATGCAAGTGCAGAATTTGTCCGGTCGGTAGGAAACTTTAAGACGTAATCTTGAATTTGTATTTTCTTAGCAGAACTATGTTAATAAGTTGGATTCGGTAGGAAATGCTTATAGTATGAGTTTTATTTGACTATTCATCGGAAATAAGAAGATTGTTATTTAATGTTGTCTATGTCTTTGCAGCATTTAATCATGAGCCCATTAGAACTATGGTACACAACATTTTTTGTGGGATTAAATTTCTACAACTCTACCATCACCTGTGAATATTGTACTGCATGCTACATTTCTATGTTGATTAACTATGAAACTCGAGATACAAAAGTCTCATGCACACACTTTCAAACCTTTTAACCACACATTGTTGTCAGTAACACAACGAACTTCAATTTAGTGTAACCTTAACTTATTACCATACAATCATGCTACGATAACTTAGTCCTGCGGCGTTGCGTAGCCACCGCATGTATTGATTCTAGTATACCTAAAAAATGAAAATGCAACATGGTTTTCTTAATAGAATATTTACTTAAATCCCATGTGAAGTTTGTGTATAGCAGCTCTGTGATTTTAACTTTTAAGGAGGCAGAGAGAGTTCAGCTTGGACAAGAGAGCACACTGCAAGCACCTACTATTGTTGAGGAACTATTTGAACATGAGTGTAATGTAATAAAGTCATGATACTTGACGGATTTGTTAGGCAGTTTAATTACCTCTGTATGTAATTTCCTTTAATTCTCTTGAGGATAAATGCGATGATTGGTCACTAAGATTACTAAAAAATGTCAAGTTTGGTCATTAAAAATATAATATTCCATTCGTGATCACCGAAATTACTAAAAATGTCAAATTTGGTCACTCTCCGTCCAATTCCATTAACTTTTGCTTATTGACAGTCAACTCTTGACATTTACAAAGAGTTAACTGTTATATAAGCAAAAATTAATTGATAAAAGAAATTTTCTATATTTTGATGGGGACCAACACCAACATGGATGGCGATGAGTGGTGTAGGGGTGGGCATCCGATTCGGTAAACCCAAACCGAGTCGAGCCGAACTCAAACAGAACTAAAACCGAATTAATGTTGTTCGGTTCGGAATTTGGAAGGGAAATTGACCAAGTTCGGAAACCAGGGTCCTCTCGACCGAACTGATTTTTCGAACCCCCAAACCGATGAACCGAAATATGCTGCATGACCCAATAAACTCCTTAGCCTAGTACCCCCAACAACCCAACTCACCTATTTCAAAAGCACAGTCCCCCACCAGGCAAAACCCTAAGCCCAACCACACCTACCAGGCTCCCACCTATCACTTATCCTTGTCAAAACTTTTGTCTACCACAAGAACAACCAAAGCCCAACCACACCTACCAGGCTCTGTCGTCGCCCGTTGGCGTCAACTCGCCAAGGGAAAACGAGAAGAATAGGTTTGGGGCGAGAGAAAGAGAAGGTAAGAAGAAGTGTTGTCTTAGATGGGAGAGTCGGCAATGGAAGGAGCGGAGCTCGACTTCGGTGGTGGAAGGAACCCGACGGCGAATGGAAGAAGAAGAACTCTTCGGGGTAGCCGTCGGCGACTGATGGATCTAGATCTCTAATCTTGCGGCAGGTGGTGAGAGAGAGGGAGAAGGAAGAGGAAGTGGGAGATGTGAGCGTAGATTAGATTTTTTTTTTTTTTTGTAGAATAGTTTGGGCTTTATGAGTGACAGCAGAGAGAATTTCGGATTTCGAGTTTTCCATTTCAAATCGAGTTATATTTCGGTTCGGAATCGATTTGCCCTTTGGCTGAATTCGGAGTACCGATAATCATATCGAACGCCCACCCTAAAGTGATGGCATGGGTTAGTAAGGAAAGCAATGCAATTAGTACTCTTCGGTCAAAGAAATGGCCGACCGGACGAGCGGTAGGTCCCTTTGACGGTGGTGGGGACCATCCGTTTGACGTGGCGTGATCGGAGAGTGAGGAGCTAGCTACTAGCCGCACTATTACGTTTTCGAGAGAGGCTGATGAAACTGGAGTGGAACGTGAAAGAAAATTTTGTTTTTGTTGGACAGTCGTCTTCAATTCGTTTCTTCTTCAGCGAAACAGGCGGAGGGAGTGGCCCCCGCTCTTCCTCCGTTTCACACACCAGCAACAGCAGCAATCTTCTGCCTCTATCTCTCTCTCTCCCTCCCTCTGCTACAAAATTTGTCCAGGGAATCCCGGAGAGGAGAGAGATGCTTCTGTAGCTTCTTCCAACTGCGTGTATGCCCCACCCCACCACTGAGAGACAAGCAGAGGCTACAGTTTCAGCCGGGATACACGGGAAGCAAACTCAGAAAGAAAGAAAGAAAGAAAGAAAGAAGCAAACAAAATAACAGAGAGGGAGAGAGAGAAGAGGATCTAATGGATTACGA
Organism: Linum tenue; assembly: GCA_946122785.1. Taxonomy (NCBI): domain Eukaryota; kingdom Viridiplantae; phylum Streptophyta; class Magnoliopsida; order Malpighiales; family Linaceae; genus Linum; species Linum tenue. The sequence continues at coordinate 8,650,615 of CAMGYJ010000010.1, read as the reverse complement.
GCGGATACACAAAGTTCAGGTATACCATCAGCCTTCTTCGTCTTCAGCTTCCCCAACTCTTTCTCTCTCTTTTTCTTCACAATCTGACGGCTACCCATTCTCCCATTTCTTCTTGTTTATACTGGGTTCTTTTCTCCTCTCTCGCTTAGCTCCACTTTTCCTGACCTTTCGACTTCATTTTCGGTGTCTTCTTTTGTTTTTGGGTGAGATTTTTCCACTCTTTTGTGCTTCACTAAACACATTGTCCTTTTTTTCCCCTTTACCCAATTATTATTGCTTGTAATGGTTGATTGAGTTTTCCATTCCTTTCTCTACCTATTCTTCTTTGAGTTTTCTTTTTGTGTGCGCTCTGCTTTCTCCGATGTTTCGATTTTTAGCTGTTGCGCTTTTTGGGTTTGTGGAAATGTCGGATGAACTCCAGGGAAATGGGTTTTCTTTTTTTGCTTTTGGTTTGAGTTTCTCTTCTCATTTCCTTCTTGCTTTTCCGACGCAGACTGGGGTGATATCGCCGAGTAAACTGAGGATGAAGCTAATTAGACCTCACCATAGCAGCAGCAGCGGCAGGAAGAAAGAAGGTTCGTCTAATTGCAGCTCCTCTCGCACTTCTCCTTCCAGACTTGGTGACACTGAATTCGTCAAGAGCAGTCTCTTAGATTCCAACGACGACAACCAACCAGATTTCGGCTATGAAGGTCTGTTTGTTTATCTCTGTTTAGGTAGCTCAGTCAATAAACCACTAGAAAGAAGTATAACCTTTGCTTCAGATTCCTACAGTATAGGCTTTTTGATTGATATGTGGTAATCCATTTGAGTTTGTGATTCTAGGTGGGGCGCCCTCCTCAGGGTTTACATCTACAACTGTTACAAGTGAGGCAGCATTAGACCCTGACACGGGACGCCATCATCCACCCAACGAAAGCAACACCCACGATTTGGATCATGCCATGATACATCAGCTCTTGAGGTCCGAAAGCGTCAACTCAAATGCAGTCCACATGGCGAGAGCCACTGAAGATGAGAATCCAGGGTACGATAGCTCGTCCAGCTTCGAGTTCCATAACGAGAGATCCGCTGCACAGAGCCAGCTGGTGAGATCAATGTCGAGGCCCATCTCGTCCAAGTGGAATGATGCAGAGAAATGGATCATCAGCAAGCAAAACGTGCAGCAGAAGCAGCATCCTGGTGGTGGTTACCTTAAGAAGAACGGGTTCCACAACAACCAAGGTAGTAATCGGGTGCCCGTTACTACACACATGGGTCGGGTTGCTCCCGAGCTAGTAGCCACTGGTGGTGGTAGAATGGTGGACACCAAGAGTGTAGATTGTTGTCAGACTGCTTCCCAGCCTGGGTTGGAGAGATTCTCTTTCCTTGATGCACCTGGAACTCCCTCCATTTCTGGTCAGGCAAATACGTTGATGGATCAGTATGGTCAGAGCAAGGATTTGAAGGAGGTGGATTCAACGGAACTATCATCCACGAACACTTCGACAGAAGACAGGACAGGTAAAATTTATGTCCTTTAATTGACGAAATGGTGCAGAGAATTGAGGGAATCAATCAAAACAGCCGATTTTGGGTTGTTTTTGGTTGCTTCCTTAATCAAGGGTTTTGCTAAGCAGGTAGGAAACAATGGATGGACCACTTATTCTTAATAAGAAGTTTGCTCCTGATGGAATGTTTTTCTTGAAGTTGTTTGCTACTTGTCTCGTCTTAGTGTCACTGGGGAATGCGATTCATGGGGCCTTGGGGTGTGTTTGGTACTTCGCTTTTGTGTGTATTTGCTGATGGATGTTAAGTTAAAAAGGTTAAATCTACAAACCTAGAGTGCATTTTTCAAATACTACTCATACCAAGTATATGAGATTGCATCATTTTGACTCACCATTTCACAATAGCAAGCACGCTCAAATATATCAAAAGTGGCCGAGCAAAAATGATATACCGAACTGCTTTTGACCTTTCTTAACTGAACTTGCAGTGGTGCCTGTGATAAGATCAGTTTGTATGAGAGACATGGGAACTGAGATGACACCCATCGCGAGTCAAGAACCATCGAGGACTGGTACCCCTGTTGGTGCAACAACTCCCATCCGCAGCCCAACTTCATCGATCCCGTCTACACCAAGAAGAGGCAGCCCCCCAACCACACCAGTGGAGCACGAAGATGGCAGCAGCAACAAGTGCACAGCTAACCAGAATGGTACTAAGAGGGAACTAAGCGAGGAAGAACTGAAACTGAAGACGAGGAGGGAGATCGTCGCGCTCGGTGTGAAGCTTGGCAAGATGAACATTGCTGCTTGGGCGAGTAAAGACGAGGAAGAGAAGAACATGGCACGGTCTCGTGATGTGGAGTCAGTTGAGCAGATTGAGTTCGAGAAGCGTGCTGCTGCTTGGGCAGAAGCTGAGAAGTGTAAACACACAGCAAGGTGTTTTTTTCTTCTTTGCCTCCACTTTGTCATGCTCATGATACCCCCACTATTGAGATATTATTTTACCAAAGGCATCTTTCGTAGATCATGGTATTTATTTGGGTTAGGACTCCTCTTTCTTGGCAGATATAAACGAGAAGAGATACAAATCCAAGCGTGGGAAAGCCATCAGATAGCAAAGCTGGAAGCAGAGGTGCGCAGAGCTGAGGTGAGCACTGAGCAAGTGTACTTTTCTTGATTTCGCTCTTTTACATAGCGAAGTAAAACCATGTATATTCGGGAATTCATATGCTGTGGGATGATGCTTCAGGCTCAAGTGGAGCAAACGAAAGTGCAAGCAGAAGCGAGGATGGTGAAGAAGGTGGCGATGGCGAGGCAAAGAGCCGAGGAGAGACGAGTAGCAGCTGAATCAAGAAAGGATAGAGGTGCAGAGAGAACAGCGGTGAAAGCTGAATACGTTCGCCAGACAGGGAAGATGCCGTCTACTCATTATATCTGCTGTGGCTGGTTGTGATGGTGTAGTTTGGGTTGAGCTAGCTGGTGTGAGCCCCTAGCAGTTTTGTATGTTTAGTAGCGCTCTCAATTATCATCGTTTGCCTCATTTTTATTGAAAGTGTGATAGTCACTAGAAGTTCCCTCGAGGGGATTTGGGGATTGAGAAGATAAAAAATTGGGAACTGGAAAGAATTGGGGAACAATGAGAGAGAATTGAGATTAGGGATCGTAGAGTTTATTGATAATAATTCATTAATCTGTAGAACACTTATCTGAACCTTTGAGTAGAAGTTAGAAAATAATACAAAATTAGTTTTTTACTCGGCCTATTGGTCGGAAAATTTCATTTGATCATTTACATCAATTAATTTATCTATATCTTTAAAACTTTTTTAATTTTCTAATTTTTTTATACGCTCAATCATCAGTCATATTGTAAAGGTTTATCACGTGCCATTTAGAATAGCACATAACGATTTGTCAACCAAACTGCTCCAATTTATTATTTTGTAAAACATATAACAATTCCTGATTCTCGAGTTAGGACAAACTCTCAATCAATTATTAAGACTTTAGATTATTCGATAAATATACTTGATTATTGGATAAATTGTGTATATCCCGAGTGAAACGTGACACATCGTACCCCTTACGATGATCAACTTCTCTAATATTGACTCATTTTCATGGGAATGTTCTTGAAGTCTCGGCTAACGATCTTATGTAAAAAATTGTCTATCAAGAGACTCAAATTTAGTATCGTATATAATAGAGTAAATACAATTTATTAGCCAAATCTTTTAAACTTTTCAAATTATCAACCAACCTTTCAAAATACAAACTATTAGTCAAACGTTAACTCACTGTTAGCATTTTTGTTTGTAATGTTGACTAAAAAACATGAGGATGAGTTGGAAGAGACACGTGAGTCGTGACGGTCTATATTCCAATTTACCATTTTAATTATGAAAAGAGTCACAAAATTATTAACAATAACAGGAAAATGGTTAATATTTTGACGCGATACAAAAAAATTGGCTAACAATTTGTCTTTCGAAGGGTTTGGCTAATAATTTGAAAATGTTAAAAGGTTTGGCTATTAATTTTTATTTACTCAACATGTATCAATTGCTAATTCTTGAAGTTTGGACTAACCCTCACCCCATGGTTGTTGTTTATATGTTGACTTAGAATCTCAAACCAACACATTCACAGGCTATCAAGGGTTTTCGTCTTAACATGGTCCTTTAGTGTATAATTTTTCCAATTTTTTTTAATGTGCATTTGCAAAAAAAATTCTTATTTTTTGTGTTAGTTCTGAAACAATTTTTTTTATTGTATATCTTAATAATGGATAAAACATGTCTACAATGCACATAGATTTATGCACACATTTTTTCATTATTTTGTAAAAAATTTAAAACTCATACAAACATTGTGACATTTCACATACACATGAATTCGTGGGCCAACTCGTATCGTCTGGCCGGACTCGGGTCGGGTTCTTTTAAAAGCGATTTCGTTTCCATTCCCGCGGGGCCAAATTTTTTCGAAATGGAGGCAAAATTTGAAAATCGGAAAAACCAACACTGGGAGAGGGGCGAAGGATTAGCGCGCCCAATCCGTTCACTTCTCCGACACGATTTCATTCCCTTCATATTTTACGGTTTCACCGCCAGCAAAGTAATTATCCCTTCGCTCAGCCAACTTCCCTCGTCGGAGGAGAAGAAAGAAACGATGGGAGATTCAAGCCAACTGGAGAAGATGGGCAGAGAGCTCAAGTGCCCCATCTGGTAATACTCGCCAACCTTCCCTCTCAGAGCAACCGTCGCATTTTCACACACAGCTACTGATTTCGATTCTTCTTTCTTCGTCGCAGCTTGGGATTGCTGAATTCGGCGGTTTCGTTATCCTGCAATCACGTGTTCTGCAAGTAAGAATCCCATCCGCAGCTGTTCTCTCCGTTTCTGAGAATTTTCTCTTCCGAGGGTCTGCAGCTTAGGTTTCTGATTCACTGGATGACATTTTCAGCTCCTGTATTTCGCAATCGATGAAGTCCCATTCCAATTGCCCGGCCTGCAAACTGCCGTATCGGCGGAGAGGTAAGGATTGCTACTCTCTTTCTCCATTCTGAGATTGCCGGAACTGCCGTTTTCTGCCTACTCAATGGTTTGTTGTTCTGTTTTTTTTTTTTTCCTTCTTTCTCTCGACGGTTGCCACAGAGATCCGTCCTGCTGCTCATATGGATAACTTAGTGAGCATATACAGAAGCATGGAAGCTGCTTCAGGGTTCAACATATTTGTGACTCAGACGGCTCCAACAGCCAAATCTCCAGGTAAATCGATCGTACCAATGCCTGTTCAGAGTTAGGTTTAAGCTCGAATTCCTACACGTATAACCTAACCTTAGGAATTCTGGTGGGTTTTTCCTCTTGGGCTGAATTTTAGATTTTAGTTTGCTTATTGACAGAGCTGTTTGTCTAAACCATATATTCACCCACCATAGCGTTCGTGTCAATAGATAAAGTAAAGAAATTTGGAGGCAACACAATTAGTGGCGAGGAAGATACTCATGGTGTTCGTGAGGAAAAAGTTGGGGACCGAAACCCTAGAAATGGTAAAGGGTCAGAGAAAAGTACCAGAAAGAAGCAGGAGGTTTCTGCTCCTCCAACTGCAAAGCCTTCTTTCCCTACCAAGAAGAGAGTTCAAGTGCCGCAGTATCCTCTTTCTGAAACCCCAATCAGGGGTGAGAAATTCCACACTGGATCGGGTGTAAATGTTGATCATATTGGTAAGAGCAATCCAATGGTCTCAAATGAGAAAGCTGCTACCATTGAAAATGGCCAGCTGGTGCTTTCACCGCTCTTCTGGTTGAGGGATGAAAGCCCTGAGAGGTCGATTACACCTGTTGACGATGATGAGTTTCTTAGTTTAACGTCTCTAAGTACTCCGCGGTTTAGTGACATAAAGGACTCAAGTGACAGTGAATCTGGGAGTTTGTTGCCAACTGTAAGTTGTAGTTTGTTTCTTGTTTCCCTAACCTTTAAGCTGTAGTTATGTTGTCAACTTGAATGTGTATTCTTCTGCTTATGCATTTGAAATTCTTGTAGGGAGAAGTTGCTGGAAGTTCAGATTTTGCTGATGATTCTGAAAGTGAGCTGTTTAGATGCACACAAAAACCTAGCCCAGCTGATATTTTCTCGACTCCCCTGGAGATGCAGGTGATCATGTTATTATTGACGTTTCTTCCTCGTGCACTTGATAACTACTGTCTTACTATTTGTTTAGTATATTTTGCTCATATGTCAATGCTGTGCACACAGTTATGCTCTTACTAAACATTCATGCGCTCTTGCAGGGTGAGCAAATTGGCAAAGTTGATCCATCTCACAAGGGATCAAATAAGGATTTGAAGACTGCATCCTGTCCAGGAGAAGACAATATATTTATCCCATCAGTTAATAGAAAACCAACTAAGAGGCTAGGGGGTGCTTCTGGGGGAATTTTGAGAAGATGTACTGAAATGAATGGTGGTACGAGTTTGAATAAGCTTGGTGCTCCAGCTGTGGAATCTGGCAAGCTTGGTCGAAGAAAAGCATTTGTTAGAAAGAATGTTTCCTTAAATTTGGAAAGGCCTGAGAAGACTAATCTCGGTACTTCTGCAGATGAGTCAGAACTTGGAAATAATCCAGTTGTTGCAGAAGAAGCTGTCAGCCTAGCTGACGACCATCTGTTGGATGGATGGGGTACTTCAATTAGTCAAACCCAAGTTAGTGATAGACATCATCAAACCAAGAAAACTAGAAAAGTACGTAGAGAAAGGATTTGCCAATCAGATCGCTCCACAAGGTTGAAAAAGCAGAAGCTTGAGTCTGAAGAAATTATTATGGCAGTTGAAGTTTGTGAAAATAGCAACAAACTGGATCAAGAGAAACCACGCTGTGCATCCTTTTCAACAGTGCATGGAATTGGCAAGACGAGTGTTGCAGATGTGAACCAGAAATCGGTTAAGCATGGTAAGTATTTGTGGTCATCCCTTAAGTTCAATACCGTATCTGGGGCTTCAGAAACTAGTAAAACATAATAGTTTGTTAATAATTTGACAGGTAAAATGTTAGTTAATCAGGAGCATCATACCCAGATATCTGAAAGGAAAACACAATGCCTTGAAGTGGTTCAAGATAATCGCAGAGGCAGAAAGAGGAAAATAAATGAGACAGAACTCAGAGATGGTGCTATTTTTGGTTCTGAAGGAACTGTGAAGCTAGCTGGTGAGGCAATGGTTGATAAATTGCCCTCTTCATTAACTGAAAGCAAATGGTCCTATGATCAGGTGAAGAGAACTGTAAAAATGTCGTGGAAGGATACCTGCAAAACTGATTGCTCTTTGAAGTTTAAGAAACTTGAGAAGGATTGTGACAAAGTCAAGCAGGCCACTAATGAATGCACAGAGAAAAGGGGATTTCATGAAGATAAAAAGCCTCAAGAACTCTCTTCCAAAGTTCTTGCATTTCATGAGAAAAGTGTTTCTGATGTGAACAAGAAAACGATTAAACATTGTAAGCAAGTCCGAACTTCTCTGTTAATTTCTGTTACCTGGGGTTAGAAGCTAAGGAAAAGAAAATGGTCTTACAATTGATAGGTGAACCACAAAGCAACAAATTGGTTCAAGACAACTGCAGGGGCAGTGTTGTTAAACAGGAAATCTTACAATGTGCCTTCTGCCATTCTCCAAAAATCTCAGAGGTACTATTTACTTGTAGTCTCTAACTCTGAGGTTTGCCTATCGGTAGCTGCTATTACGAACCTTCATTTTAATATATACTTTCAACATTCAAAATCAATGTTCCAGGCTTCAGGCGAGATAGTACACTATCTCAATGGTAGGCCTGTAGCTGCAGATCAAGTTGGTCAGTCCAAGGTCATACATTGCCATAAAAGCTGTGCAGAATGGTTAGTATTCTGAGATGACTAGTTCGAGCATAGTTCATATGATTGGATGTTTATTTCCGTTGCCAAGATAAAACAGTTTGGTTTCTTCTAAAAACATTCTCCTCCAATGGTTAATTTAAAGGCAGGGTTTGAGTTTGCATCGATAAAATAGAAACTACTATGCAGGACTTGTTCAGCTTTGTAGTAATATATATTACCACACCTAGAATCCTTGATGTATTTTAATACTGTGTTGTGCTGCCGTTGTATTTTTAGCTGTGAGCAATTTTTTTAACTCCATGAACTCATTGTGTAGGGCACCTAATGTCTACTTTGAGGACGATGTAGCTGTTAATCTTGAAGCTGAATTAGCTAGAAGTAGAAGAATAAAATGCAGATGCTGTGGGCTCAAGGGTGCTGCTCTTGGATGTTATGATAAAAGTTGTCGCAAGAGTTTCCATGTCCCGTGTGCCAAGATGACCCCTGAATGTCGTTGGGATACTGTACGTATGAGATAGTAGGATGCTGGGTTTTTGTATTCTGACTCCAGGTTTCTTTATTCCAAGTTGTTTAACTTCTCTCTGTTTTCTCAGGAGAACTTTGTCATGCTGTGTCCTATTCATTATTCTGTTAAGTTACCCAATGAAGAGCAAGGTTCTCAGTTGAGAAATGCAGAAAGGTATCCTGATTTCCCACTAGCAGCTTCACTGCTTGATTCATTTTAGTAATTATAACCAACTTGCTGTTAATTTGTTATCAGACCAAAATCAACTAAGTGTAAACAAGTGTTTGACGGGGGTTTCAGTAGATCTCGCAGTTCTGATTCTTACTTCATAACTGACAAGTTGGTTCTTTGCTGCTCAGCTCTCTCAGATGCAGGAAGGGTAAGGAAACTCCACACCGTTCAATTCCTGGCATTTCAGAAATTTGCCATCCTGAGATTAAAAAATTTGAAGTCATTGGATGTTTGCTACAGGAAACTGTAGCAGAGTTTGAGAGAGTATCTGGAGCCAAAATCCTGAAGAAGTTCGATTCTAGTGTTACCCATGTTATTGCTTCAAAGGATACAAACGGAGCATGCAAAAGGACTGTGAAAACCTTAATGGGTATTTTGTTTGGGAAGTGGATCCTCAGCATTGACTGTACGTCGCATTACTCCCTTGTTATAATATTGGACTTCCGTGTTCTCCGACAAATGTATGGTAATAAAACAAACCCGTGTGTTGCTTTTGAACAGGGATTAGGGCCTGTATGACTGCCACGAAAATTGTTCAGGAGGAGTCGTATGAAATTAACGTCGACATTCATGGCATTACAAATGGTCCTCGACTTGGAAGGCTCAGAGTTCTTAACAAGGTCTAGTTTCTTGCTAATCAGTTTACAGTTATCGCAAGCTTATACTTAACTTCGTATGCTCATCACCCTGATCCTCTTTTATGTTTGCAACATTTTACGTGCAGCAACCAAAGATTCTTGATGGGTTCAAGTTCTACTTCATGGGAGACTTCGTAGACTCTTACAAGGGATATCTACAAGAGCTAATCACTGTCGCTGGAGGCAACATTTTACACAGAAAGCCAGTTCTTGAAGTCTCAGAAACCTCTTCTCCTTCTTCAACCTTGGTCATCTACAACTTGCAGCTCCCTGAAAAAGGTGACACGAGGAAGAAAGATTCCATTCTCACCCAGAGGCGAACCAGTGCAAAGGTGTTGGCTGGCTGTACAGGAGCCATAGCAGTGAGCAACTTATGGGTTCTGGACTCCATTGCTGCCAGCCAACTTCAACCTTTTCTCTGAATGAGAAGTTACATAATGGGTCTTAGTTATTCTGGGGTCTCTTTTAAAGAGGACTTAATCTGTACAAAAATGAAAGAACTGTCCATTCTGCTGTTTTGAGTCTGTGCAAAGCTTATTGCTTTTATGTTACAGAGAGCCTGGATGAATACAACTAAACTGTCTGAAGCTAGGCCAATTACAGAAGTAAAGCAGGAAGGATTACATTACATTGATGGGCGATCATGCTCGCCTCTCCTCTTCCCACCGTCTGCCGCCGCCGCCATCGCCGTGACTCTCTTCTTCTCCTCTTTGGAAATCTTCACCTTGAACTGCTCAAACATCTTTTCCAGGGCACCAATCTCCCCTTCAATATCCACCGGTTCGTCCTCCCTGTTATCCAGCCTCTGTTTCAACATCCGAATCCTGGCCAGACCCGCCGCCGTTTCCTCCTCCACGGCCTCCCGCAGCGCCGAGCATTCCTCCTTAGCTCCCTTGTACTTCCTCTTCATGGTCCTGTAACTGTCGAGCGACTTGAGCAGCTGGTCGGAGAGCTGCTTGTTCCGTTCCTGGAGCGCGGCGTTGTTCACCCCCTGGCAGTCCCCTGTCGCTCCGGCGGCGGAGGCCTGGAGCTTGGACGTCAGGGTTTCGTTCTGAGTTTTGAGGAGGTTGACCAGCTCCTCCATTTCGCTGAGCTCGCTGACTCTTCTGGCCAGTTGGGAACCCATGATCTCCTTCTCTTTCCCCAAGCTCGAGCACAGCATCTCCAGGCTCTTCCTCGCCGCAATGCACGAGCTCAGCTGCCTCCTGAGCTTCTCCTTGTCGTCGGGGATGGCGGCGGCCTCGGGCCCCTTCTTCTCGGCGGCCGCGGCGCGATTGGGGCGGAGATCGGTGTTGCAGCGGCGGAGCTGGGCCATCCTCTTTTTGGAATTGGAATGGGATCTCTCGAGGCGGGATTTAATGTCGTCGAGGATGGTGATCATCCCGGCGACCCTCTGGGTTTTCCGGTCATCGTAGTCTCTGGCGCTCGCCTCATTGTGATCACGTATAACCTTCAGCAGCAGCTTCACGTTGGCGGCGATCCCTGCCAAACAAAACCCAGAAGCCGATTAGGATTAGGATGATTGCTCATCAACAATCAATCAAAAAAAGCAGAACGGATGATGGAAGCCTGACCGGCCGACCCACCGACCTTCTAAGCTATAATCCTGCAATGGTGGTTGCTGGGGTTTGCTGCCGGTGGAAGGAGGGTTCTGGGTAATAGTTGCAGCAGCAGCATTCACCAATTCCGGCGACGAAAATGCCCGCAGCCGACTCTCCATTGAGATTGGTTTCAGGATGGGGAAAATGAGGAAATCCGAATCAAGGATGGATTAATGTGATGGGTAACATTAACATTGCTCGTCCTGGAAAGAAGAGAGACTGCATCATCGGCACTCTCTCTAATTCGTCCTTAGGTTTCTGGTTTGTTGTTTTCTGTCTTCCCTTCCCTCCCTAATTTTCTTGTGTTTCCTGTTTGTAGCTGTAGCCTGTAGCATGTAGGCTTGTTTTGCGGTTTCCTTTGTTTAGGTTGTGTTTGTTGTTAAGGTTGTTGTTTATATTTAGGTGTCTTAGAAACGGTTGGTTGTTAAAGCATATATAACCTGACCCGTGATTGTAGGCTGCTTCTTTTTTGACCTTTTCACTGCCCGTTTTCTGCCGTTGAGTTGTAAAATGGCGTGGAATCTGTAATTTCAACACCCCCCCCTCTTCCCTTCAACAATCGATTGACCACCACCACCAGCATGCCAGCCACCTTCTTGCTTTCGAGAGCTACATACTAAAGATTGTGACACACAGAGTTAGTCACATTTATTATGAGGCGAACTTCTTAGCGGATAGTTTAGTTTATAGGGGTCACGATGTAGCTCATCACACTCTTTATTCGTTTATCAATGATTTCATGGTTCTTTCCATTAGTAATTAATAGATAGTGGTGCTTAGAATAATTAAAAGACAGCGGTTTATTTTCTCAATGAAAAATTGATTCGCCTAACTTTGTCGGTTAGAATCCTCCTTGTGAACGGAAACGAAGTTTGAGTTCAACCAAACTTAAGGTTTCGGAGATTTTGTCATTTTAATTTATCTATTTTAAATTGAGAGATATGAGATATGAAATTTTTAAACGGAATTGATTTTTTTTTTTACAAGGGGTGAGCATACCTCATCAATGTTGAGAAGACGAGTGAGGTTGGTATTACATGGTTGGGGATAAGCTTGTCCTATTTCAAGTACCTACGTCTAAGATATGTTAGTGACTTTTCGAGGATGACCATTGGCATCATCGTGAAAATATGTTATTTCCCCCTCGATTAGATCCTGAAATTTGACCACTCGACATGTCATTTCGGTATGGATAAGACTTTTTAATTTATCTGACTAACCTTGTAACGAAGAAGGATTTCGACAAATTGTTAGCTCCCTAGGTCATCCACTATGTGTGGATTGGCCAAACAAACGTGAGACAGAGTTAGGGTTTGCAAAGCTCTATATTGAGATTAGTGCTACAATTTGCATAAGATTCGACCAATGGACAGTCAAGTTGGGATGCATTGTACATGGTAGTGACGCATGCAAGAATTCACACACATCGAAGATCGCTAAATACTTTACTTCTACTCCTATGCAACAACGATAATTACTGGAATAATTTTCTTCTCATTCATGATTAAAAACATAGAGGCAAGTACATATTTATAGGACTAATCCCACAAATCCTTTTCCTCAAAAGACTAGGTAAACCAATCCTAAAATGACAAGGTATATAATAACTTCCTAGACAAGACATAATAAAGCATAAACCAACAATAATATCTCAACTAAATTATAATACTAATTATGAATAATAATAATTATCGACCACGTGGCCCAAACGATGTTTTAATTCATCAATCCTCCCCCTTAAGCAACCTCGTCCCCAAGGTTGGTCTTCCGCTCCATCCAGGCTCGCGCCGTCTTGCTCGAAATCTCCAATCATTACGAACACATGGTTATTAGCGCATCAATGTCCATAAGTAAACCGCTCGTCACAATTATAGCATAACCCATCCATACGACGTCGTGCAACTTCCTCGGGAGACATATTCCGGATAATCCTTCTTGGCGCGAGTCACATTAGCGACAAACATGACTTTTGGCTAATCGTTGACCACCAAGTATTGTCGCATAAGGGCGAGCACACTCAATGATTGTCGTATTTACTAAGGTAGGATGAATGCAATGGGGAGACCCTTACTTTATAGAAGTAGGAAAATGCTCCTTTAGGGCATTCTAAACCATATATCATTTATCATCGTGAGGAGATCTTCTAGTGTTATGGTCATTAGATAAAGACTAATACGACCACCCCATACTTTAATTCCAATCCATTCATACATAGGATATGTATAAGCACAATAGCACATGAATGGATGGAAAACCAACACAAGGATAGTCCCACATGCATACAAGCAAAGAGAAGTGGCACAAATAGAGGTCACGTCCTCGATCCACTCGCTTAAACGCGTGTACATATAAAGCATTGTGTAATGTGACTCTAACTCAATTTACTAAGTCAGAAATTGATTAATGTACAGTTATATAATAATCTACTTGGTTTGCAACATATTTCATCACCCATCAAACTATTGACACGACAAAATTTAATTCAAGTTATTGACTATTGTATACTAGTGTTAGGACCTTTTAAGTAAAAATATTCAATTAATGAGATCAATTATGACATAATTTTCCACATTGTTTTTCTAAAGTTCGAAGATAAAGTTTGAGCAGGCAGTGGGAGGCTGAAGAGGAATACTGGCAGCAGAAGTCCCGGGTACGATGGTTACAAAGAGGGGACAAGAACTCTTCGTATTTCCACACGGTCACGAGAGCCCGTCGGAAACGAAATTTTGTTGCGGGGCTGTATAATGCGGATGGGGAATGGGTTACGGAAGAACGAGGGAAGGCTGATATAGCCAATGGTTTCTACCAAACCCTCTTCACTTCGGAAAGCCAGGTTCCGAATATGACTGGGAGGGTGGCGGACCTCCCGATTGCGCCTAGTGTTACCCAGGAGATGAATGCGAATCTCACGGAGGTAGTCCACCCTGAGGAGATCCGAAGAACTGTTTTCGGTATGGGCTCGAAACAGGCACCGGGATCGGATGGATTTACTGGAAAATTCTTTAAAGCTTTTTGGGAGATTGTAGGAGATTCGGTGATTGAGGCGGTTAGTTCTTTCTTTGAGACTAGTCGGATGCTCCGCAGCTTCAATCATACCTGGTTAACTTTGATCCCCAAGGTGGACCAGGTGGAATCCATTAAGCAACTCCGCCCGATTAGCCTGTGCCAGTTTGTGTACAAAGTAATTACTAAAATTATGGCAGAGAGGCTTGCAAAGGTTTTGCCTAGTCTTATCTCGTCGGGGCAAAATGCGTTTATTCGAGATAGGCAGATAGTAGAGAATATCCTCCTAGGGCATGAACTAATGCACTATCTGAAGATTAAAACCCGAGGGAAGAAGGGGTACATGGCTCTGAAGGTTGACATGGAAAAGGCCTATGACAGAGTGGAATGGTCCTTTCTACTTGCGGTTTTGGAGAAGATGGGGTTTAGTTCAACCTGGAGAGGATGGGTGCAAGAGTGTCTGCAATCGGCTTCTTTCTCGGTTCTCATGAATGGAGCTCCCTCTGGATTCTTTCGGTCTTCGAGGGGGCTCCGGCAAGGGGATCCTCTTTCTCCCCTTCTTTTTGTGCTCTGTAAGGAGGGGTTCGCGGCCCTGCTCCGGAAGGCCATTTCGGAGAAGAGGTTAGAGGGGGTCAAAGTAGCGCCTCGGGCTCCCCGGATATCTCATTTATTCTTTGCTGATGATTCTTATTTATTCCTCCGTGGATCGTTACAGGAGTGTGAGAATCTGATTGAGATTTTGAATGAGTATGAGGAGCTAAGTGGGCAGAAAGTGAATTTGAGTAAGTCGGCGGTTTGCTTTAGTAAGAATATCTCTCTGCCAGATCAGGAATTCTTAGGGGCAATTCTTGGAGTGGGGGCTGTAGGAGTGCAGGATAGATATCTTGGCCTCCCCACTTTGATAGCGCGTTCCAAAATGGCGACTTTTCGCTATTTGGAGGAGAAGTTGTTAGAACGGTTGCAAGGGTGGAAGAGGAGGACTCTGTCCTGGGCGGCTAAGGAGACTTTGATTAAGTCGGTAGCCTTGGCGCTGCCTTTGCATGTGATGTCTTGCTTCCGACTTCCGTTATCTCTTTGTCGCCTGTTGGATAAGCATGTTGCTCGTTTTTGGTGGGGGGATGAGGAGGGGCAATCCAAGATTAGGTGGATGTCTTGGCGTAACCTTTGTCGTAGTAAACACGAAGGGGGGATGGGTTTTCGGAAGTTTGAGCTTTTCAATCAGGCTTTGTTGGCTAAGATTGGTTGGCGCATTTTGTCTGAGCCCCAGTCTCTGCTTGCCCAGGTTTATAAAGGGAAGTACTTTCCAAATGGCTCGTTCCTCTCAGCTACGGCTCGATCCCGCCCGTCTTTGGGCTGGCAGGGCATTCTGTTTGGGCGTCAATTACTTTCTAAGGGCTTACGGTGGCAGATTGGTAATGGCCAGACGGCCCTGCTGCTGGAGTCGAATTGGGTCCCCCTCTCGCCTAATTACCCCTTGGTGTTTAACCCTCGTGTTCTACCTGCAGAGGGTGAGGTTAGGGTTGCCGAGGTGCTTTGTGCAGGGGAAGGGCGATGGTGTGATGATAAACTGAGTCAATGGTTTGATCCCCAAATTTGTAAAGTGATTAAGGCTATCCCCCTTCCGAGACAGGATATTGATGACCGTTTGATCTGGCAAGGCACAGCTGATGGTGTCTTTTCGGTGAAGTCGGCATACCACCTTGCGGTAGGGTTGGATCAGCAGAATGGTCGATGGCGGTCTCAGGTTAGCTGGATGGATAGGGTGAGTTGGATCCGGCTTTGGAATTCAAGCATTCCTCCTAAGCTGCGGATTTTTGTATGGCAGATTTTTAATAGAATCCTCCCGACGACCGAAGCACTTGTTGAGCGGGATATTGAGATACATCCTCGGTGCCCGGTTTGTTGGGATGAGCGGGAAACAATGGAGCACCTGTTCCTGAGTTGTCCTGTGGCTAGGGCACTTTGGAATCAGGCTGGGTTGGAGTATCTCGGGGAGGGGTTGCCTCAGTATACGTTCCCGTTGTTTCTGAAGAAGCTGTTCTCGATCCTGCATCAGCCCACTCATTTCATGATGGTCACTGCTCTCCTTTGGAGGATCTGGAAGTCTCGTAACTGGGTGGTTTTTGAAGGAAAACAGTTTGGGATTCCGGCCTTAATGAGGCAGTATAATCAACAGGTTAATGAGTGGGTCCGGCTGCCTCCGGATCCTCGTTCCGTTCCAGGTATTAGCCAGCAGCAAACTGTGGTGCCGGGGGGGGGGGGAGGCGGTGGGGCCTGTGTGTCGGTGGGATGGGGCAGTTCGCAGGGGATCGCATTCTGCGGGTGGGTTTGTAGTTTCGGATGAGATGGGGGGCGTCCTTGGGGCGATTGGGCTGCAGTTCCCTTGCATTGAGGATCCTGTGGTGGTGGAGCTTTTAACTCTCCGGGAGGCTATATGCTGGTGTCTGGAGCATGGCTTTTCGGCGATGCAGTTTGAAGGGGATGCTAAGGTGATCATTGATAAGGTCTGCATGGAAGATGTGAGGGACAGTCGTGTTGGGACTATTCTGGAGGAGATTGTGATGATGCTGAGGGCGAATGCATTGTTTAGTGTTCGATTTATAGGTCGGGATAGCAATAGGGTAGCTCATTTGGTAGCTAGGAAAGCCCTGTCTTTGTCCCCGACTATATGTCGGTATTTTGATTTCCTGGCCTGGCTTGGATCCAGGATGTAACTGCCTATTTCTCAATCAATATATGATTATCTTTTGTCAAAAAAAAAAAAAAGTTCGAAGATAAAGTTTTTTTACACTAACTAGGCCAAAACTTTCGTAGATTCAATTTGGCCTCCCACACACATGAAAAGTCCCCTCAAATTTAATTTTCATCCAAACCGGTGGAGTGAACGTTTTCCTCCAAATCCAATTTTGCCTCTCATTCCCACCACTCATGAAACAAGCATTTTCCCCTCTTCTCCCAAAAGTCAAAGATCCAAAACCCTCTATCGATAAACATAGTCCTAATATAGAAATCCATAAATTAGTACAGTAATTAGGGGTGGGCATCGGTCTGGTGCGGAGCAAATCGGAACAAACTTAGGAGAACCGCGGTTCAAAAGTGCAAGATATCTCAGAACCAAGAACTAGACCAATAGTGCATTCAGAGTCCGCTATGGTCCACTTTGGTTTGGTCCAAATATCAATTTCATCCATTTTTATTCAGCATTTATAAAATTCATTGGACTAATGATCGAATAATATTATATTTGATTCGGTGTGATCCGATTCTAACATCGATTTGTTCCAGTGTGGTCCTGTATGGACCAACCCATTGCCCACCCCTAACAGTAATAAAATGATTAAGTAAATAAATCATCTAAAAAAGGATAAATAGTTTAATATATTTGATTAGTTTCCCTATTTTTATGAGTACCTATGAAGTAGAAGTAAATTTGATGAAAAATTCAAAATTCAGAAAACTAAGGGGTAAATGTCACATTTGGTCACTGAGATTACTAAATCATGTCATGTTTAGTCACTAGAAAAAATTAATATCAATGTCGGTCTCGAATACTCCGTGATTTGACATACCCGTAACTGGAACAATCTGTAATCCGATTAACTTGCTTGATGCGTAACCCGATTGACCGTAGTCCAATCAACCCACAATCCGATAGAATCAAATTTGATTAACTTTCAACTCAATTGACACATAACCCGATTCAACACGACTCGAACCTCACCATTGACGACATATACTGATAAGTATAGGTGTCAAAACATATCCCGACCCAATTAACCCGACCCACAACCCGACCGCAATCTGAATTGACTAAAAGTCAACAACCCGCAACCCGCCTGACCCGCAACGCGACTAACCCACAACCCGACTGACCCGCAACCCGACTGACCCGCAACCCGGTTAACCCGAACCCGATTGACCCGAACCCGACTAACCCGTAACCCGCCCGACTCAACCCGAACTTCACCTAATCCACTTGAATAATTATTATAATATACAATACATAGTTTTTCAAAATAAAGTTTTTCATTCTAAACTTAGGTAAATTATTTTTTCATTTCGTATAGGGAATTTAAAAAATATGAAACTCACTTGATACTATGTATTTTAAGAAAATTACAAAAATTGAAACATGAAGGTCACTTGAACACTAAGTTCTTTAACAAAATTTAAAAAGTAAATATAAAATATAAAATCAACATAATGTCAATATTAATAATGAAGAGTTAATAATTGAGATCATGAAAAATATTAATATAATATATAAATTAAAATTTTGGTTAATTTAACTATTCAATAAAATTATAAATTAAATATAAATAAAATAAAGTAATGTCTTTGGTAATTTTATGTTTTTAAAAGAAGAGAGAAATTTTGGTGTATTCAACTTTTTGGGAAGAGAAAGAAGAGGGAAATTTGGTTCTTTAAATTTTTTAGAAAAGAAACAAGTGAGAATTTTGGTGGTTTTGATTTGTGGGAAGAAAAAAAAATGGGAAAGTTTGGTTCTTTTGATTATGAAAGAGAAATAAGGAAGAAACTTTTGAGCTTTTGTGGAAGGAAGGAAGAAAGAGGGAAATTTGGTTCTTTCAATTTTATGAAAAATTAAGATGAGGGAAAATTGAGTGTTTCTAATTTATGGAAGGAGAAAGAATGAGAGAAATTTTAGTTTTTTTTTTGTGAAAAAGAAAAATGAAACCAATTTGGTGTTTTCAACTTTTTTTGATTTTTCAAAATTTTAGCCTTTGAAATATGAATCTTTAATTTTATATGGAGGACATGACTACTTAAATTTATTCTTATATGCTTTGAAGGCATTTATATATATAATTTTTTATGTTCTAATAAATAAATTAATCATTAGTTACAACAATTATACTAAACTTGATAAGTAATCTTTGACGGTTCGTTGTTTAGGGTATAAAGTATATGGTTAGAGTATAGGGTATAAGGTATAGATGGTTTAGAGTGTATATGGTTAGGGTATAAGATATTGATGGTTTTGACGGTTCTAAGTTTTTTCTTAACATATGTTCACTTGAAGTCATTTGAAGTCTTTAACGGCAGGAGATCCCTTTTTAATTTATGTTTGTGGTACGTGGTTAGGGTACAAGGTATATGGTGTAGAGTATAGGATATATGGTTAGGGTATAGCAATTAACAAATATCGCTTTTTATCTATATTTTGAAAATCAAAGTATGAATTTCAGTTTTAAATTAACTATACTAGCAAAATCACAACTATTAAGGACATATGGTTAGGGTATAGGGTATGTGGTTAGTGTATAATGTATTGATGGTTTAGGGTATACAATCAACAACATATAGTAACTTAATATTGACGGTTGAGGGTAAGGCTAAGTGTATAGGATATATGTTATCGAGTAAGTTATGATTGAAGTCACAATAATTTTACTAAATTTGATAGTTAATCTTTAATGGTTCAATTTTTAGGATAATTCGAACAATTTTACAAATAACACGTTTGGCAACAGTTTACTGAAGTTATTTGGGCAATGAGTTATTTCGAAATAACTCCTTTTATCGCTCTGCTTTTGCCAAATACCACACGCCAAATACCACATTTGCATGGTTATACTAAATGAGATACTGTAATCCAATTGCAGTACTAAAATAATACTAAAATATCAAATAAATAATTAATGGTGTCTTTTGGTAGCAAATGTTGATATCGCCATTACTATTAGCTAGTGTACTTTACTAATTATGATTAATTAGATAACAAGTTTACAAGTCATACAAATTGATTTAACATTTTGGCTTGTTTTTTTTCTAAAAAATTAAGTATATATATACGAGGTAGAAATAAAATGGTTAAAAATTTGAGAAAAATATTATAAATTAGTGTAATAAAATGTGTAAGTTGGTAACGAGTAATGAGTAAGTTACTCGATGCGGTGACCCGAACAACCCGAAACCCGATCCGCCTGCAACCTGCCCGACCTAAAATCCGATGAACCCGCAACCCGATTTGCCTGCATCCCGATTGAATCCGTACCTGATGAATCCGCAACCCGACTAACCCGAAACGGAATAACCCGCAACCCGTTTGAACTCGAACCCGATTGAACCCAACCCGAACCCACCCGATGGACAGCTATGCGGATAAGTAATAACTACCCTTGTTGGCTGTGGCCCCGTGGCTTGGGCAGTATAATTAGGGCTGGGCATGCGGGCGGATCATCCGCGGGTTTGGGCCGACCCACCCGCATTTGACCCGAATTTTGTTAAGTGGGTGGGTCTGTGGGTGGGTGACGGGTTGCGCTGGGAGCCATCCGCCGGGTGGTGGGTGGGTTGTGGGTGAGTGTGCGGGTGACCCGCTCAACCCAACAGCAAAAAAATCAAAGTCGTTGGCGTTAGAGAGAGGAGAGTGGAGACGTTAGATATAAACTCGGACTGCTCCTGGAGTTTGAACCTCAAAGCCAACCTTCCAAATAGAGATCCCATCTTCTTCCCTTTACTTTTTCCTCTAATTCTTGTGCCTAGACCACCGTTCTTTCCTTTGTGGAATTATTTTCCTTAGTTCCTTTCACCTAATAATCGTCTCAATCTGTAGAAAACTCTTTCATAATAGAATTTTTGTCCAATTTAATAACTAATTCGACTAATTCGATGATTCTCTTCACCTATTATCATGTCAAGTTGACTCCTTTATATTATATGCATTGTGATGTGGGTGAACCCACAAACCCACCCGCATCATCCACCATCCGCCCGACCCAACCCGAGACTAAATGTGGGTGGGTGGTGGGTTAAAAATTATCAATCCGTTTAAGCGCGGGTGGGTGCATTTTATGGTCAAAATCCACCCGACCCACCCAATGCCCACCCCTAAGTATAATTGTGAGTTTGTGACTGGATTGGAGAGATGGACAAGGACCCTTATCCCGAAGAGAGAAAACCCTATAGAAGGCTGCCAAGTCAGCAGCAAGGATCTCTAGTGTATCCATTACTGGCATTCTAAACGCCACAAGCTTCTCACCGCAATCTCCCCTCCCTCGTTTATATTCGCCCAAAAATTTCCACCCACCCACCTGCCATCTGCTAATCACACAATCGAAACGCTATCAGGCAATCACAGATCTAAGGCTCGCCTCTAATAACTGCAAAGATGGCCGCCGCCATGATGTCCGCTACTCTCCCGCAGTTCAGCGGGCTCAGAACCCAGACCTCACTCTCCCCCGTCAACAAATCCCTGGTCAGTTTCATTTCCGCGCCTTCGTTTTGGAGATATTTGTCGGGTTGGTTTTGGTTTTCTGAGCATCATTCTTTTATGGCAGGCAGCTGTTGTGCCGATGAGACGCGGCAGGGGAAATGGAGCATTGGGTGCTCGTATGGACTTTATTGGCTCGCCCACTAACTTGGTTCGTTCACTTGTAGTTGTATTTCCCCTGCTTCTCTCTGTTTTTTGTTGAACTCATAGATTTTCGCAATTCTCATCGACTTTGGGCCAGATAATGGTGACGGCGACGAGCTTGATGCTGTTTGCTGGGAGATTTGGGCTGGCACCGTCGGCAAACAGGAAGGCGACGGCAGGGCTGAAGCTGGAGGCGAGGGACTCCGGGCTACAAACAGGGGACCCAGCTGGGTTCACGCTCGCCGACACCTTGGCTTGCGGTACCGTCGGCCACATCATTGGCGTTGGAGTTGTTCTTGGCCTCAAGAACATTGGAGCTCTGTAAAAGAGAAGGAAATTGTTAATTGTCAACGACATTGTCTACCAATTCCAGTAATTTCGTTCACCCATGCTTCTTGGCTAGCTGTACATGATCGTAATGCGTATTATTCCTTTCGATCGCGGAATACGTTTCGAATTGTGTTGCGGAGTTGTGTGTAATGGAACCGTTATCCCAATCGTTTACTGAGAGGATGATGAGCTTGATCGCGCGTATTTTGATGTTATAAGGTTTGCAGGATCAAGAGAGCTTATGAGGTTCACTCAACCAGGTAAGAATCAAGCCAGCTCTCTCGAGCCTAACTAGTCGAGCATGTCTAACAACATCTTCGGGATTAGGGTTTTCGAGGATGTAAGTTGCTTTCTCCATTCTTCTCATTCATCACATAGTGTGATGCTACGGTCAGTGGCGGATCCAGGACATAGTAGAGCACTGAGCCGTATTTTATTATAAAACTAGATACCGTAAAAAATCATAGTTTTTTACGATCTCAATTGTACATGTCGATCTTTTAATGTTTTGAATATCAATAATGGAGTCTACATCCATACAAATAGCATACTATTCTCTTTCAAATAAAATAGTTAACCAATCGGCGATCAATTCATCGCTCATTTTGTTGCGCAAATCATTTTTCACCTGTTCCATTATTGAAAAGGTTATCTCCATAGTAGCTGTTGAAGCGGACAATATCAACAAAAGATTAATCAATCGACCAATCAATTTGTATTGTGTATCCATCCCTATTTCCATCAGCTGCTCTAGTCATTTTCAAGTGAACAAACCTCATATTTCTTAGCCTTTTACATTTTAGGCTTTTAGAATTTTAGGTTTCATTGTTTGTTTTTTTTAGACGAGAATCATTATAGGTAGAATTTCTAGACTAAATATAGAGTTATATTTGAATATGTTCATCTTACTCATTTTCCTAATTACACACAATTTTATTATAAAATAGCACTGGACCAAATGGCTAATCGATAAACGCATAAGGGTTATATTAGCTTCGTATCCAAAGGAGGGGTGGGCCGTGGCCCGGGGTGGCCACCCCCTGGATTCGCCACTGGCTACGGTCAGAGAAATCCAGCTGTGTTGGATGAAACTTTCACAGTATAAATATAAAAGAAAGAAAAGTGAAACTCGTTACTAATAGTGGAAAAGAAATTGTTATGGGACAATCCAAGTACTACGTCGATAATACAAGGGAAGGGACCCTTGTATATTAATGTCCACCAAGCCAATTAGTACGAGGCCTTTTGGAGAGGACAATCATGAATAAAACCGTGTGGGCTTGGCCCAAAGCGGACAATATCGTACTAATGGGTTGTCCAGTTTCGACAAGTGGTATCAGAGTCTGGTTCGACGGATCCGGGGCGGTGAACATTAGTTTGGTGGGACCCTCATTCGGTGACCTCTGGATTTGCGATTCGCGTATGTTTGGTAGATCTAGGAGTGGTGGATCTAGAGAGATCTACGTTTGTTTGGCGGATCAAAGACAGTTCCGCGTCTGAGAAAATCCTTGTAACGAGAAGCCCATCGATACAAGGTGTCTGGTGGATCAAGATAATTGCTGAGGAAAGGACACAAAGTTCTTGGGGAGGATACCCAAGAATAAAACAGTGTGGGTTTGGCCCAAAGCGGACAATATCGTACTAATTGAGCACCCCCGGTGTTTGACAAATATGTATACTAGTTTTGCCAAAGATATCCCGAGAGGGAATACAACATATACGACAAAAAATGGGGACCTTTGCAGGTCAAAATTACAAGGTAGAATTAAGGAAAAGCCGATGGTCGACCAACCGACGATCCAACGATGAGAGGGCTTATTTTGTCACGAGATGGGCAGCCCTATTATACTTACGCGTGGCGAAGTAGAACGATGACCGCTGAAAGGAGGCACGAAGAACCTGAACTTCAGATAGAAGGCTACCAGCTTGTGCATGGGACGAGTCCTTGCGGTTCACCATTTGAATGATCACCTGCGCATCAACACATAATAAGACATTAGAAATTGAATGCCAGAGACACCATCGAAGTGCATCTCTAAGTGCCATGAGCTCAATGATGAAAGCATCATCCAAATAGTTATAATACTTTCCAAACGAGAATTAAATGTCATCTGGTCCTGCAAAATCGACAAATCCCACTCCTCCCCCAATCGCTGATTTTGTTGCTCCATCAAAGTGAACTAGGATAGAACCTTGTGGAATTGGAGGAGGAGTAGGATTGCAAACCCCGAGAGGAACTGAGTGACGTGAACGAAAACTACTTGAGGCAGCCAAAGCCGCTTGAGTAGAAGACCATTCTTCAACTTGGGAATGGAATTGTCGCGTCATGGTAGATGGGAGGAACTGAAGACCATCGTACGTGGTGGAGCACCTAGCCTTCCAAACACGCCAAAATCCAAATACAAGTCGACTAAGAACCTCCTCGGGAAGACCTGCATGAAAAAGAAACCACCGCCAACCAACAGAGACATGCATATGGCAAACCTGTAGTCGTAAATGGTTAAGATCAACAAGGTTCCAAAATTCCACAACCACCCTGCAATGCATAAACAAGTGGACCATGGTCTCGAGACCCTCCGAACAAACCGGGCACTTCACACCCTCCAAATCCTCATCATCAATTAGTTCCTTTTCTCCGAGAACGTCTCGTAAAGGAAGATAACCTTTGATGACACGCCATAGGAATAAACGAAGCTTAGGGGGAACATTGAGGGACCATAACTTTTTCCAAGCAGGTGCGTCAAATATAAGGGGAATGGTTGAGGGATTATGAATAAAATCGGCTGAGACTACTCTATAACCTGACTTACCGAATACTCACCTTATTTCTCCTAATGCCATACTAAACGGTCAGAAACGGGGAAAATTGGCAGGGGAATAGATCTAATAATCTTGACGGTATCCCCATCAAATAGAGAGACTAGGAGAGATACCTTCCAACTGCCAGATCCATGATCAATCAAGGAAGAAACAGGTGGCCCAGGTAAGGACGCGCCAGGCAGAAGGGCTAGCCGGGACGGAGGGCAGGTTGGCAGCCAAGTATCATCTATGATCCTCACAGAAGCACCCGAGCCTATTTGCCAGCAGAGGCCGGATTGAAGGAGATTTCTACCCACAAGAATACTCTGCCAAGCCCATGAGGGTCGAGCGCCCTGAGGGGCAAGTAAAAAGGAGGATTGAGGAAAATACCTTCCTTGGTAGTTGGAGGCAGGGAGTCCATCCGGGCATTGAATAATTTGCCACTTTTGTTTGGCTAACAAGGAAATGTTGTTGCTGTCAAAGTCCCGGAAGCCCAGACCCCCGGCGGATTTTGGCCGACAGAGCCCATGCCATGAGGCTCATTTCATCCCATTCTCTTTGTCCTGAGATGCCCACCAGAGCCGAGCTAAATGCCCGTTAAGCATGTGACAAAAGGTGAAAGGGATGCGAAAACTGGACATAGCATAGTTAGGGGAGGAAAATCCAACAAACATCAGTACCTTTGCCTTCCAGCTAATGACATGGGCTGGGATTTCCAACGTTGAATCTTCTGCAGCAGGTTGTCGTCAATGTAACGGAATGACTCTTGTTTCGACCGAGATATCCGGATTGGGAGGCCAAGATATACCTCCTGATCACCACTTGGGGAAACACCTAGAGTCGATATTATCGCTTGAGCTTCTGCTGTGGAAACATTGGCACTGAAGGAGACGGTGGACTTCTATAAATTGACCTTCTGACCTCTCATTATTTTTAAGTTAAATTATATGGCGAAGAGCCAACAAAGGGATTATTTGGTATTTTTAAAAATTTAAATTTAATAAATAAATTAAATTTTAATTATCCCTCTCCTCCCTCACAAAGAATTTAACAGGAAAAAATACTATCGAAAAACTAAAATAGGTTAAATTAGTAGTGATTTAGCTTGGATGTTGTAGTGATTTTATAGTATTCACTAGTGATTATTATTGTTTTTAGTAGTGTTTTTTAATTAACAGAAGTTGATGATTTTTTAAAACAAGATTTTATTGTTATTAGTAGCGTTTTTTAATTAGCAGAAGTTGATGATTTTTTGAAACAACAATACTATAATAGAAATAAGTACCACAAAGAATAAATACTACTACTAATATACAAAACACTACTAACTTTACAAATATCACTGCTCCACTGCTGATTACAATAACAATGACTACTAATACATATAAAAAATACTACTCCATCACTACTAACCCAAAATTACTACTAATCAAATAATAATATAGATCTGGCAACAACTTCTCGTTTTTCCTACACGCATGCTATCTGCGAGCGATTGATGACAGTGGTGGTGGGAAGCCAACGTAGGCAAGGCCGGCGGAAGTAAGGGTGGTGCATGCTCGTTTCTCTCCATCGAACGAAAACCTCTTCCCATATCTGGTTTTGTTTCCTCTTCCGCTATCATACGACGAGTCGCCTCCTCTCCAGCCGCAAGTGTTGTGGTGTTATCAAAGCGTCGACATAGATGAGGCCGAGAGAGTTGAGTGTAGCGCATGGCGATGGCGAGGTAGTTGCGGGTGATGGTGACGCGGTTGCAAGCGGTGGTGAGGCGGTTGCGGACGAAACATCGCAGGCACACGGTTGCGGGTGATGGCGAGTCCGTTGCAGGCTAGGCTAAGATCGATGTAGGCGTAGTCGAACTGGATGGGTAGTCGATGGAGAACAGAGTTTCTTTAGAGAGAGGAGAAGATGGGTTTCTGGGTTTTTGTGTGTGAGAGAGAGAGGTGGGTGGTGGGGAAGGATTGATAGAAAAATGGTATTTATATTAGGTTTGATGATGTATTGACTAAATTATCTTCTATTTAGTTTCGAACCTAGGATTATTTTTTAATGGCAAAATACAGTTGTATAGCCAAAACTTTCGCGTTTATGACAATAATAGCCAAATTCGGAGAAATACCACTTATAGCCAGATTTTGTAAATGGTATTGAACAAATATAGTCATTTCCGTTAGATACTTTAACGGTGTTATTAACTCCGTTAACTACTTTGACTGTTTGCTGACTAGGCCCCAACTCAGCGCACACGTTAGCGCGCCAACTCAACCAAAAGTGACACGTCATAATTAAAATTTATTTAATAATTACATGTCATAAATTAACAAATTTATAAAAAAAATAATAAAAATTTTACTTTAATTTCCCCCAATTTCTTCATCGCCCTGACGCCCTCTCTTCTACAGTCCCAGATCTCTGATTATCCTAATTCTCACTGATTTTGAAGCTTCCTAAAACCAAAACAAAAAATCAAAATCGACCTTTCCTCTATCTCTCTTCACATCTGTGTCGTTTCCCAAAATCCCTATGAAACCCATAAATCCCAACGATGAGGGCAGGAAGAAGTGGAGAAAGAGCAGGGAGACGACGGTTGAGAATCCATCTCCTCTTCATCGTTGGCGTGGAATCGACACTAGGTAGGTAGCGACTACAAGGGAATCGACATCTTCCGACGAACTGCCGAAGATCTGTCTCTGTTGAAGCTCTCCTCATCTTCCTGTCGTGGCACGGGCCGGATTCGATCGGGTATCATCATCGTCTTCCGATGAAACTCGATTCAAATCCTCTAGCTTCATCTCCAAAACCCTTATCATCTTAATCAACCACCATCGTCGGAACTCGAATCGGGGGCAGCAAGTTTGCAATCGCAGAACTTCGACAGATTTAGAGATGGGAAAGATCTGTCTCTGCTCCTCTCGATAGATTCGGCTCTGGCTCTGGAATCGCACTCAACAAAACTGGATCTGCTTTTGCCTCGTCGGCGATATGATAGCTTCCATCTCCTTCCTCACACGTCGTTTCTAGAGTAGAAGAATAAAAGTAGAAGGAGAAGATAATTAGGTTTTTCACTTGTTGGTTCAAACTTCAGACCAGAGAGAGGAGGGAGAATAGAATTGTGGATGATTATCTCCTGCAGAAACAAAAACAAAAAGAATGGAGAGAGTTTGTGGACTTTGGGTCATTCTTTTTAATAAAACAATAATTATGGAAAATCCGGAGGAAGAAGGCTGTCAGATAAAGCCTTTTCAATTTTTATTCACTTAATTTTTTTTTTAAATCCACGTGGATTTTTATTTACATAATAGGCCGAAAGTGCTCGCCACGTCAGCGTTTTCGTTTGTCCTGTCAGATTTAACGCTAACACCGTTAAAGAATTGGACGGAAATGGCTATAAGTGGTATTTCTCCAAATTTGGCTATTATTGTCACAAACGCGAAAGTTTTGGCTATACAAGTGTATTTTGCCTTTTTTAATCTAATGGTTATTAGACTAGTTAGCATGGTCTAATCCGATTGTATCAACGGTGATATCTATCCACTATGGTCAGTAAAGACATTTGATAGTTGGTAACGATAATTCATCTTATGAACTTCAGGTTCATGTTTGTGACTTTGAGGATCAAAACTAGATAATGATAACTCATTCCAACTCATCTCTTTACCTAGCTGTTTTTTCTCTCCCCCTTAATGTTGGAAAAGTGATTCATCAAAATAATAATTTCGCAAACAAATCTCCCATTTGGGGTTCATAACCAACCAATACTATCACTTACCAGCTAGCATGTCCTCGACAAGAGAACGAAAGGCTCAGCTTGTTCTCATAAGCAAAGTGATGTTTGATTGGGTAACATCAAAATGTATCCATAGTGAGGCAACCAATCTCGCAAATATCGGGTTGTGATTGTATAAAATACATGTGATCATCCATTTGATTCATCAACCCATAAAATTCACAAATGATCTACATGACTAATGTATTGTTCTGCACACGTCCATAAAATCTCAAGAGATTTGCCAACTCTTTTACAAGAAATGATCAATTGTTCTATTTTCCTTGAGAACAAGAATGACATAATGACTCTTGAAGAATTCTTTGACTTCTCATATGATGTTCTCATGAATTCTCAAAGAATTTTTTCGCATCAAGATCCGGGATGGTCTAATCGGACCAACCAAATTATCAAATTATCAAATCTTGTATAGTGTACTGATAGTACTAATATACATGTAGTACATATTTGTGGTGCAAATATTAGTTTCACTATTTTCTTGATAATATATTCATTTTTGCGAATATCCTTTTAATTGGGTAATGCATCATCACTAGGTAGTTTGGTTCCTTCAGGCCACAAAACATTAGCTCTTTTGGAGCTTTGCCATACTTGAGGCAAAACACGGGCGGGCAGAAGCAAAACACGGTCGTGTCCTCGACCGTGTTTTGCTCAATCTCGGATTAAAAGGAGTTTTCAAGCCAAAGAGAATGGAATCCGATTTTTAGAGCTAGAGAGCAGAAAATCTAGAGAGAGAAAGTGACGAACAGAACTTTCAAGTACCCTAAATTGATCTTCGACCCCATTGGAGCTCGGTGGAAGCTTGGAGGAGTGCCGATTGATTACCAGAAGCATATCCTCATCCTTCACAGAATGATTTCCACATCTGAAGCAGATTTCTCTTCACTCTCTATGGAGTAAACTCTCTTTCTCACCTGGGTATGAAGAACCCTAGATTTGTATGTTAGGCCTGGTTGTATGAACCCAAGTACGAATTCTTTGATATTGATTATATTCAATTGAGGCATGGTTTTCTGAATTGCATGAATCCTGATCAAATTCCTGTTATTCCTGCTTTGACCTATAAAGAGAATATCTGCCTAGGTTGATAGAGCACCCTTGATTGAAAGGCATAGTTAGTAAATACTCTGTTTAATACATGTATATGTACCCTTACGTACTTATCCGTTTAAAACTTCTGTATCCGTATTATTGTCAAGCCGTCTCATTCTTCCCCCGTTTATTTGATGGCTAACGTACTAACCACGTATAAAAAACCGTATAACACGTTATTATCCGTATTTTATGAATTAAATTTTTAAATTTACTATTATTTATAGATATTTATTTAAAATGATTAATTTTATATATTTATGACTATTAACGTACTATTAAACGTAACTTTAGCTTAGATACGAAGTATAATACCCATACGTATTTTTTACATAACTATCCCATACCGTATTTTACTAACTATGATTGAAGGTAGTGAATTGACGACTTTAGTCGAGGAGTCAATTCACTATTTTGTACTGGATTTATTCCAGTAGAGGAGTTTTGGTACGTAGGGCCTCAGTCTGTTTACTCCGGTGGAGGTTAGTCGCCTGCTGGAGACTCAGATTGAGGGTCTGAGACCTTTAGTCGAGACTGCAGACTGTCTAAGAACCTCCCGCAGTATAATTATCATTGAATATGAACTTGGCAAATTACAACTTGGCTTAACTACAGCCTAGAGGGAACCATATCTTGGTGACCTCTCTCAAACTTGGAACACAACATTTACTACTTTTGTTTGCTAGTTTAGTTGGAACTTCACTACAGTTGAACGCTAAATAATAAGAATCTCACGGAGTAGTCATCATACTTAGGACCCGGGTTGACATTTAGAACTAAACCCGCTATACTACGCATTAGTAGGTGGTTATACTTGGCCACTTTCTAGTGTGACGGTACAAGCGTGTCATATACCAACTTGTAATACAAAAAATATTTTCCATAATATTGATATTGCAGTAGCATATATGAATTAGCTTTTTTCTTTGATTCTTAGTAGAATAAAGTATTTTGTGTACAATGGGTACGAGACAAACGCATTTTTCCATTACAATGGTAACATACATAACCAATATCTTGTTATCATGTCCACTCCTTTCTTTGCCCTTGGATTCTTCAATTTCCACTTCTGGGGAATATATGGGCTCTTGGACTTACATTTTCTACATATCAATGTACGATTGATAAGAATAGGATAACCCCGAGAACTGAGAAATTAACTCATCACTTATATTATTTTTCTTGTTATTGCTACTACATGAGCAAATTTTAATTTGCGATAATGTAAAAACACAAATTTAATTTTAAGGAATCGATATATGTATTGTGAAATACAAAATAATATGAATCAAATCACACAACCCAAAATTTTAATCCAAATAGATGTACGTGATAAAATATCAATGGATGGTCTACTACGAGAAAAGAGTAGCATTCATCTTAATATATTGGAACGAGATAATCTCAACACAAATAAGACAATAAGGTATGAAAGAAGATGAAGATTTGCATACCTTGATCATATTGTGATCTTACTCCAATATACTAGATTGTGTAGAGAGACAATGACCAACCATGATGCTAGCAGAGTTTCGTGCTGATAACGTGTTATGAAACCAATGGAAAATATAAGCAACTAAAAGAGAATATTAGAGGGAAATGACACAAAATAAGAGAGGGAGAATGAGCTTTCTTATTCATTCTTTTCTTTTTATAGAAACTAGTATTCATTGTCCGCGCCTCCGCGCCGGGACAGATGATTAAGAAACTAACTAGTAACTATTTCGCATTTCTTTGCTATTCATTATGTTCAATAAAGAATTGAAAAGAGCACATATATAATCAATCTAGTCTGAATGCATCTTTGCCCATATTGGGTATTGAATCTCCAACTAATAGGTGATGCAGATTGATAATCAAGCAAACACAGCAATTACAAAGAAAATTAAATTAAAAAACCAATATGCACCACTGCAAATCGATACAGATGAGGGCTAGAAGCTGAAATAGGCTGGATAAACCTCAACACTACACTACAAACCAACAGGAGAAACTTAAAACATATCTAAATTATTATAGATATAAATCCAAGAAACCTCAAATTAATCCATAAGACCAATCTCAACTAAAATTCATCCACAAAGCTATGATGCAATATTACTGCTATCCAAACACCAAAGGATGCTTATCAGCTCTTCCAAATATTGCATCCGGTTTAACCAAAAATAAATATTGCATCTTGTCATCAATCAATCAAAATGTTCAATGAAGTTTTATAAGTTTTTGAAAGTTAATTTTCACCAGAAACCACCAAATCATGGACAAACAATACATTTATACGTACACATTGGCCACTAACAATCCAAAATTGCCACACTTTAACCTGATGCATGCATCAGATTTGTCCATAAGCGAATCCAAATAACCATAAGACCCTGACATAATTTTTGCATCAAAGAAAACCTACACCAAGAACTACCAAGCAGACTGCCTAAATAGGCATCACATGGAATAACAAAGTTCCTACAATAGCATCCCACACGTTGACCCATCCAAAGCTATATGCACAATTGACAACAATCACCACGTTTAAACAGCCAAATAGTGTGGTGTTTGGTGCAGATTAATGCTCATAAAGTAAATAAGCTTAGCATAGCAGGGCCTCACCCGCAACCCTTGACGGCAACATTGAAACACTGAATTAAATCTGTGAACCTTCTATTTATTTAGCACCAATGCTTGTCATGAGTGCTCCTGGTGGTCCTAGGATTACTGCTCTAACCCTTTATGAAAAATGGAACAAATAACTTCGAATTATCCTTAGAGTAGTTCTTTGTTACTAAACAATTCACAGAGCAAATGAAGCACAAAAAAGATTCAGAAAGCAAGACCACAAACCAAGCAACCCTAACTAAAATCCTAAAATTCAATTGAAGGCCTTAAATCGTTAACCAATAATAATTAATAGATATGATCAATGAGCAAACTCACCAAGCAAATCAGATCAACAGATTCTCATGTACTAATCGTTCAATCCATCCAAAGGCAGCATTGATGGTATGTCATCCTTCCCATCAGATTCTTGTCTGCAAAAGACCAAAATCCCGAATGAATAATATCCATATCCAAAATGATCAAAGAGATCCCACTGGAGGTGAAAGATAGCTATCTACCCATGTATGGAAAAAGAGGAATAAAATAGAACCTGCTTTGGTTGCAATCTGCCAGCCCTCTGAACACTCTAAATCAATCCCCTTCGTTGCTGGTAGCTCTTTACTTAAGAGCTTCATAACCTAAAAACAAAAGCATTTGAAACCTTAAATCAGAGGAACTCAACTAATAAAAATAGAGGAACTAATTTGTGGTGAGATTGTGGAAAGGGATAACATACCGAAAACTGAACATTGGAGTTTAGAAAGGTACAGACATATTGGTTCCCTTGGAGGTTATCGAGCCTGATAAACGATCAGATGATTATCTGCTAAAGGCAACAACAAGTACAACTATTAAAATGGTAGATTTTGCCAGAAACAAATAGTACGAAAGAAACACAACATGGGATTATGAGGCACACCTCCCTCATTTCAGCGAGTCTATCTGAAACTCCAATCACCTAGGGTG
This sequence comes from Linum tenue, assembly GCA_946122785.1. Classification (NCBI taxonomy): domain Eukaryota; kingdom Viridiplantae; phylum Streptophyta; class Magnoliopsida; order Malpighiales; family Linaceae; genus Linum; species Linum tenue. Next base: position 8,617,837 of record CAMGYJ010000010.1, on the reverse strand, counting down.
ACCAACACCACCCCGACAATGACATTTTAATCAACTCCTTACCGCTGGCCTCATCGTACGAAATCTCTGCCGAAAAGAAATAAAATTAAACCCTAACCATGAACAATCCAAAAAAACAAAGTAGAACAAAATCACGAATGAAAGAGAGAAGGAAGAAGACACAAAAGAACCTGCGGATCTGAGCATTCTTCCACTCTCTCCCTCGGCCTCTCGAATCCGCCACCAACCACCTGATTGCTTTGAGGTATGCTTAACTCACAAAGTGAGATGAGAGAAACCAACACACACCTCAGTTTCATATCCCCCAATTTTATATCTTGGAATCCACCAAACAATACTGACCAAAACAACTCAATAGGGGCAAAGAGAAGAAATAATCACCTGAATTCAAAAATAAGGTACGATCTCGAACTTTCCCGCATCCTCTCTGGTTCATAGTTCCAAATATTGTCTTCAACTCTTAGCAGGAGATGGATTCTCGTCAGTCGTCACTGGTGGGTTCAAGGGCGATTCCCCAGTCGTTCGCAACAACCATGGACCTGAGATGAGAGAGAGAGAAAATGAAGAGAAGAGATACAACGATGTTGTTGATAGCCAATTTAGAGAGAGAGGAAGATTGGGAAAGGAATCTCAAGATGGCTTGTCTGTCTTTTAGTTCATCCAAAAAAGAGAACTACTTTGGGTAGGTTAAACGAATGGCCTAGAACAAAAGAGTTACGTGGCTTCTAACCTGCCAAGCAAAACACCAAATATCTCTCATACCCAATTTCCTCAGAGACCACAGTCCACTCTTATCACCTAGAACAACGGGAAAACTCTTATCCTTTCAGCCTCTCTTCCTCTCCGCTGTCTCACGGTCACCTCAAAGAACCATCTCCCCCACTGTTTCAATGAATGACCACAAATCTCTTCAAGTCCTTCTCCTCACAGGCGAGACGGGAAAAAAGCACCGGACCCACCAAAGGATACTTGTGACCAACGCTGAGAGCACCACACCCACACAAAGACCGCTCAAAAGGTAACCAAATGCATCCCATCAGCAGTCCGATGGAGACCAGCCATCGAAACCCAACTAGTCCAACCAGATGGTACCCTGCACCCTCCCACACCAGATCCCACTTAAGTTGCTACAGTAAAACTGAGTCTAAATGACCAGTAAAATGTCTCTACGTATACAGTGAACGGGTCGTTTGTGGGCATGGTTGTCACGCCGGCCGGCGTGCCACCGGTTGTACCTGGTTCAACCAATACCGGTCATAAAACCGGCATGATCGATTTACGAATCTCTAGGTAAAATGACCTTATTTTAGTGAATTTAATTGATAAAATTTTTTTTGTAATTTATTTTATGAGTATAAAAGTTAAATATTGATGTTATTTGTTGGATTCAAGTATAAATGTTTAGGTATTGACGTTAAATGTCATGTTTAAATATGAGTATTTCTAATTTTATTTGTAATATTGACCGGCAAAAACCGGTATGTGCCACTGGTCAAACCATTCCACATGCTAAACCGGCACACTGGAATAAACCGGTTTGAAAATCTTGTTTGTGGGTTTTATCTTTTTAATTAATGCGTGCTCTATTTATATGCACACCTTGGTAACCACTATATTCTTATATCAATGAGAGATAATGAAACATAAAGGAGGTATCAAATGTAGGAATCGGGATTACATATAACTCTCAAGTAAATGAAACATCTAATATGATAATGACAATGATAATTTATATATCAATATTTACGTAACCCTCTCAAAAAAATTTGACAGAAGACATTATTGGCTTTTACCTCCCATTAAATTGAAAAAGAAAAAAAAAATAATTACGTAATGCATAATCATTTGATCCTGTGCCGGAGAAGTTGCTTGGAAATCACCTAACCAATTAAATTAAACTGATTGATTCCCTTGAAACGGCAGAAGGGAAAATGATGGTAATTGAATTCAACTCCTTTCCCCACTTGAATTTGGATGGATTCTACCGTAAGATTAAGATTCTATAATATGCTGGTTCAATCATCCCTTTATTATTTAATCGAACCCCTAAGCTCAAAATACTAACTAGCAAATCAATACTACAAAACTCAACTTCCCTCCTTCGTATATGCCTCAATTTGGCTTACTTTGGCTTTTAACTCTGCAACAATATATATCAACCCAATTTATGATTGCAAAGTAATTAATTATAAAAATTTGTGTTAAAGTCGGAGATGGCGGGTAACGGCGGCGAAGGGGAAGCGGGCGGCGGCGGTGGCGTGGTGGTGAGGAAGAGAGGGTGCACAAAAGACGAGTTCCTGCCGGAGGAGTCGTTCCGGAGCTGGGCCAACTATGGGCGGGCGATGAGGGAGACGCCGAAGCGGTTCGCGGACCGGGTGCTGGCCCGGTCCATGGACTCCACGGAGCTCCACGAGGTGAAGGCCCAGAGCGAGCACGAGATGAAGAAGACCCTCAACTGGTGGGACCTCATGTGGTTCGGCATCGGCTCCGTCATCGGCGCCGGCATCTTCGTCCTCACCGGCCTCGAAGCTCGCGACCACTCCGGCCCCGCCGTCCTGCTCTCCTACGTCGTCTCCGGCTTCTCCGCCATGCTCTCCGTCTTCTGCTACACCGAGTTCGCCGTCGAGATCCCCGTTGCAGGTTAGCGTATGCTTGCCCTCCTGCTCCTCCACACACCACAAAAATCAAACCAATTACCAGCTGACAGCTGTCCATAACATATAATAATAATAATAATCTTTGTAGGTTTGCGGGAAGTTTCTGAAACGTATGACTCTAAAAATGTTCCGACTTGATAGTGTAATTTGGACCTTACAAAACTAAAGAAAAGAAGAAAAGATTTTGTTTTTATTTTGGTTGTGGGTTTTAACATTTTAATTTTAATTTCCATGGGTCCGGAAACTAATTAGATATATATGAAACGCCGGCATTAAAAACAAAGACTGCCGGCGGCCGGACTTTTGTACGTTATCCCCTTTTTCCCCCCTAGCTAACACTGCCAAGAAAGAAAGTGACAAGAAGATGGCAATTACACCTCCAACGTGTTTACAGTTGGTCTCTGATATAGAAATACCAGGCCGGGAGAAAAGGAAAGCACAAGTGTGTTTAATTAATTTCGAATTTCTATAATAGTTTTTTTGGCTGTTTAATTAATTATTTTTAATCAATTTCTGACTTTATAAAACGGAGTAAGTAACAATTAGAGTGGAACTGTCATGTTCACAATAAAACTTTGTTGTTGTCAGAATTTCTTTTCAACTTTCTTCTTCCGATATCAGAAATACATAAGTATGAAAGATTGTTACATCCAAACTTTGATCAAGAGACTACTGGGGTAATTTGCATGTTTCTACTAACAATTTATAGTAGGGATAATTAACACTCTAAAAAAATTGATTTTTTCACGACGTTCGATTTTTTATTCATGTACTAACTCAACGTGACATACATGTATAGTATATAGTGTAGATAACGTCAAAGGTACAAGTTCAGCTTGTATTATATATGAATTTTTACAAATAAATACCTACAAACTAAATTTGTACGATAACGTCAAAAGTACAAGTTCGGTTTGCATCATAAATATATGTTCTTTTAAACAACCCATTGATACAATAAAGCATTGCAAAATTCCCCTTATTTTAACTAAAATACAAATAAAATGTTTTTTTTAACTTGGTAAAATAATTGGCACAAACTAGTTTTTTAACTAAAATATTATAAAATTGTTTCAATATAAAAAATCACGTGATTAACAAGGAAAAGTTGAGGGAATTATATAATTGATTAATAAGAATGGATGAAAAAATGGTCAATCGGTTAATGAAATTGAGTGAAAATAAGTTATATTCATATGAGTAGTACCAATCGATTCTTGTGTTTTCCTTTCATCAGGTGGCTCATTTGCTTACTTAAGAGTAGAACTGGGCGACTTCATGGCCTTCATCGCCGCGGGCAACATTCTACTCGAGTACGTTATCGGTGGCGCTGCCGTGGCCCGCTCATGGACATCCTACTTCGCCACCCTTTGCAACCACAAACCTGACGACTTTCGCATCATAGCCCACAGCCTTCCTGACAACTATGGCCATCTTGACCCCATTGCTGTCGGTGTCGCCGCGGTCGTCTGCGTCCTCGCCGTCCTTAGCACCAAGGGCTCCTCCCGCTTCAACTACGTCGCCTCCATCCTCCACGTGGCGGCCATTGTCTTCATCATCGTCGCCGGTTTCTGCAAAGCCGACGTCAAAAACTTCACCCCTTTCGCTCCTTACCACGCCCGGGGCATCTTCGACTCCGCCGCCGTTCTCTTCTTCGCCTACGTCGGGTTCGACGCCGTTTCGACCATGGCCGAGGAGACCAAGAACCCGGGCAAGGACATCCCCGTGGGGCTGGTGGGTTCCATGATAATCGTCGTGATCACTTACTGCCTCCTGGCCGTCGTCCTCTGCTTGATGGTCCCTTACACCAACCTCGACGCCGACGCGGCCTTCTCCGTCGCGTTCGATACCGTTGGGCTAAACTGGGCCAAGTACATAGTCGCAGCCGGGGCCCTCCAAGGAATGACCACGGCCTTGCTCGCCAGCGCCGTGGGCCAGGCCCGTTACCTCACCCACATAGCCCGGACCCACATGATGCCGCCTTGGCTTGCCCAGGTCAACTCCAGAACCGGCACCCCGGTCAACGCCACCGTCGTCATGCTCGGAGCCACGGCCGTCGTTGCCTTCTTTACCAAGCTTAGCATCTTGTCGAACCTTCTCTCCATTTCAACGCTCTTCATTTTCATGTTGGTGGCGCTAGCCCTCTTGGTCCGTCGCTATTACGTCTCCGGGGTCACGAAGAAGGCCAATCAGTTGAGGCTGATCGGCTGCGTTGTGGCGATTCTGGGGAGCGCCGTTGCCACGGCGACTTTATGGGGCTTGAGGGTAGATGGGTGGGCTGGGTATGTGGTTACGGTGGCGATATGGTTTCTGGCTACTCTAGGGATTGCCGTGGCGGTGCCGCAGGCGAGGGAGCCGACGCTGTGGGGAGTCCCGCTGGTGCCGTGGCTGCCGTCGATGTCGATCATGGTCAACATCTTCTTGCTGGGGTCTATCGATAAGGCGTCGTTTGGGAGATTTGGCATGTGGACGGCGTTGTTGTTGGTTTACTACGTCTTTATTGGGATGCATGCGACTTATGATGTGGCAAAAGAGTCCAAGGAGAAGAACCGGGTTGAGGAAGAGAACGTCGCCGACCATAAATTGGAAAGTGGGGGGAGCTCATGACTAGAATATTTAAGATCCAAACATCAAGGTAAAAAAGTATTGTGTAATAAATACCAATCATATTGTAATAATTTTTAACTCATTGTGGGTCAAAGCTATAATATTGGACCATATATATTTTTAAGCAACAAGATCTTCATTTACAATGGAGTTATACCCAGTTCATCAGGGACGGAGCTAGCGTGTAAGCAGGGGGGGCCATGGCCCCCTTAAAATATAAAAATATGACTTTGAACCTCTAGTGAAACAAACAAGCTGTGGTCTAGTGGTCTGTAGCTTAGCTTCTAAAGGGGAGGTCCAAGGTTCGACACCTGCTAGCAGGTACTTCTAATTTTCTAAAATTTTGCTTCCTTACCTTGAATTTTGCATGCCTTACAATTTGGTACATTGTTTTTCATTTTGGTACATGTTTTGCCTATTGTCTTACGATTTGGTACCTAAAATTTGCATGAATCGTTTAAATTCATGAAATTTTGCTTCTAAATCCCAAGTTATCCATGTGCAATTTGGTACCAAAAGTTTTCATTTTAGTACATCTTTTGTCCCAAATTTCTCATGCCTTATGATTTGGTACCTAAGTTTTCCATTTTAGTATGGTTTTTTTTTCAATTGTCTTACTTTGTATCAGACTTTCTTATCCCCAACCTTTCTATACAAAGTTCTTCTACTAGTTAAAAATAGACTTCTATGTGTCAATATTTTGGTAATTTGTGTTAAACTATAAATAACATAATAAACTCTTACTTAAAAAATTTTAGCGGCCCCCCCTTACCTAAATTCCTGGCTCCGTCCCTGCAGTTCATTTACAATCTAGTTATACCAAGTGTCTGTCAACCACATCAATATGTTAAGTTCTGTATTTGATGATCTAGTAATTAGGGCCTAAAGCTGTACATAGTTGAGTATAGTGGGTTTAAGAAGAGTGTTGTGAGACCAGGGACGAAGCCAACGTTAAGGAAGGGGGGGCCAAAGTTTTAAAACTTTAGCGAATATATACCTGTGGTATAGTTATAAGGCAAAGAAATCGCAGTGGCCTAGTGGAGTTTTGTATCCTTGTAAGCGTCCAATTCTGAAAGGTGATTAGGTCTCTGGTTCAAACAACATCCCCCACCATTTTTCAATTCATTTTGTTAAAAGTTAAAACCCCGAACCACGTCCCCCACCATTTTTCAATTCATTTTGTTAAAAGTTAAAACCAAAGGAAAAGGATTCAATTATTAGTTTCTGCCCTCAATACTGAACTTTTTTTTATTGATCCCAATCCCACCCAAACAAAAACACAAAAAGGATCCATATTCCTTCCAATCCCAAAAAGTAAACCCTCTCTCCTTTCTTTGCCTTTTCCTTTCCTCTGCGGGAGACGATTCTGCTGCTGTTGGGATTTTGTGGCTACTGCAGTTCTGCAGAACAAAAGAATCAATCCCACATTCCCACTCTAAATGAAACAATCCCTCAATCCAACCTAAAAACCCCTTCTGTCTTCTTCTGTCTTTCGCTGTGGCGCCAACTTTTCCCAAGTCTCCGCGCAACAGATTGGATTCTCTGGGCGCTGGCTGCTGTTCCTACCTCAGCGACCATCGCTATAGCTCAAACAAATCCAGGTGTGCAATATACAATTTATCTATGCTTCTTTTATTGTTTTGCTTTGTATGATTAGTACAAACAGAATGAATTATATGTGTTCTTGATAATTGAAATTGGGGTTTGTGCTTGTTGTAGAATCGGTTTGATAGCATATCTTATTGATATTCTGGATATTTTCAGGTTCATTCATTCTGAAAAATGAAGTGCAAACAGAAGAGGATGACTGCATATTTCCAAAGAAATGTTTTGCAAAGAACAGATGCTACTTTAGAAGAAGACATAACTGATGCTTTCAATTCAAGAGTTGAGGAGTCTCCTCTTGTTACTGAGAATCAGAATGTGATTGAGGAGTCTCCTTCTATCAGTTTGAGAGTTGACACTTTGTCTTCTGATTCTCTAGAACGAGATCCGGGATTGCGTAAGCTGATATGGACATATCCACCTAATAGACGTGATGAGATAAGAAGAGATTATTGGACTACTGGCCCTCACCGAGTTGTACTTCCTAGGTTTCCTAGATCTGGGCCTCCCGGTCATCTTCGGCCCTTCCAAAGCTCATGGTACTCTGAATTTTCTTGGCTTGAATATTCAGAAGTGAAGGATGCCGCATATTGTCTTCCATGCTATCTTTTCACAGAAAAGCCGAATGCTCAATTTGGGAGAGATACATTTGCAAATGAGGGCTTTCAGAATTGGAAAAAGGTTAAAAGTGGGGCTGATTGTTCTTTTAGGAAGCATATTGGGGACAGTCCAAATTCTCATCACAACAATGCTGTGAGTAACTGTCATGCTTTAATGCATCAACCTGGGCACATCGACAAAGCCATGAAAAAACAAAAAACTTCAGACGAAGTAAAGAGGAATATAACTCGAGTGAAGACCTCGATAGATGCTGTTCGCTATCTAGCATTGCAAGGAGTTGCCTTCAGAGGTCGAGATGAGATTGTTGATTCAAAGAATCCTGGGAACTTTATTCAGCTTCTCAAATACACACGTTTCTATAATGAAGAAGTAGATAGTGTTGTGTTGGAGAATGCTCCAAAGAATGCAAAGTACACATCACATGAGGTTCAGAAGCAAATCTTGCATGTTTTAGCCAAGAAGATCAGAAAGCAGATCTTTGATGACATTGGAGATTCTAAATTTTCGATAATTGTGGATGAGGCAAGTGATGAAGGCAGACATGAACAAATGGCCATTGTTCTTCGCTTTGTTGATATTGAAGGATTTATTCAAGAGGGCTTCCTTAATCTTGTGCATGTCAAAGACACAACATCAAAGACTTTGCACTCTGCTATTTGCTCAACTCTTACTTCTCATAAGTTTTCCCTTCAGAATCTTCGTGGACAAGGATATGACGGTGCTAGTAACATGCGTGGTGAATGGAAGGGATTGCATGCACTCTTTTTGAAGGATTTTCCTCATGCATACTATGTGCATTGTATGGCTCATCGTCTTCAACTATCATTGGTTGCAGCATCAAGAGAAGTGGATAGGGTAAATGAGTTTTTCACAAAGTTACCAAAGATTGTGACTGCTATTACTGGCTCCACAAAGCGCCTTGATGAGTTAGAAGAGTTTCAAGAAGATTTTTAAGCACAAAAGCTAGCATCAGGTGAAATTGATACAGGAAAAGGTGCCAATCAGATTCGGAATGTACAACGAGCTTGTGATACTCGATGGAGTTCACATTTGAGTTCTGTTGCTAGCCTTATCCATTTGTGTGGTCCAAGTTGTCGGGTTTTGGAGAACATAAGCAATGATTGTGCTCACTACAAAACAAGGGGGGATGCTAGTACAGCTTTGAGAATTATGGAATCATTTGAGTTCATCTTCATTTTGCATACGATGAAGGAGATACTAAGCACCACTGATTTGCTTTGCAAAGCTTTGCAACGTAAATCTCAAGACATTGTAAATGCAATGAGGGCAGTTGAGACTACTACAAAGTTGTTGAACCAAATGAGGAATGAAGATTGGGATTCTTTGTTAGCAAAAGTCACAAAGTTTTGCCAACAACATGAGATCAATGTTCCTGATCTTACTGCTCCACATTATGAAAGTCGACGACGACGGGATGGCATCACAAATGAACACTTTTATCATTTTGATGTGTTCAATGCCGCCATTGATGTGCAGATAGAGGAAATACGAGCAAGGTTCGATGACAAAGTACTTGAACTTCTGAAGCTTAGCTCGAGTTTGGATCCTCGGGATGGTTATAAAGCTTTCAACATTGGTGCTATTTGTGATCTTGCTGAGAAGTACTACCCTGATTTTTCAGAAAAAGACTTGGATGACTTGAAGTACGAATTGAAGCATTTTCAAGCCGATGCTCCTACTCATCCTGAACTCCAAAATCTATCATCACTTGCTGAATTGTGTCATGGTTTGGCAAAGACAGGAAAGTCAAAGGAATTTAACCTTGTTGATAGATTGATTCGTCTTATTTTGATTCTTCTGGTTTCAACCTCTACAGGTGAACGTGCATTTTCAGCTATGAAGATAGTGAAGAACAGGTTGCGGAACAAGATGAATGATGATTTTCTAGCTGATAACTTAGTTATTTTTATTGAACGAGAGATTGCAGAAACTTTTAGTTTAGATGCTATTTTGAGTGATTTCAATGATCTCAAAGAGCGTCGTGTACTATTGAAATACAATTAGTAATTTTGTTTACCATCTTTTATTTTTGGCCCCCCTATTTTCAAATGCTGGCTCCGTCCTTGTGTGAGACCCAATTAGTTAGAAAGTGGTTTGTTGAGGGCTTGGTGATTTGCAGCTACCCTCTCCTTCAACCTCTTAGCTAGCTTTTCTCAGTTGTGGTGGCTGTATATATATGGGTGTGTGCACTGCAATTTCGGATGATATGAATAACTAAGGTCGTAAAATGTGAATATAAACAACACATCCAAAAATTATAAATTGAGTGTGGCATTCAAAATCTATAACTCTAGAGGTGTTTCCCCCCCCCCCTGATTGACTATGGTTAGACATCAATGGAGACCATGTTAATTCGATGCTAAAACCTCGATCCAGAATATTGCTATTACTTTCTTGTCCTCCAACGTACACCTCACCATGTTCATGAAAGTTATGGTTTTTTCTCTCATTCACTCCATTTTGTTGACAAGTGAGTGCAATTGTAAGCTGTCTTTTGATTCTTACTTCTACACATAGAAATTTGAATTCATTCAACAAGAAATTTGTGACAATCCTTTACTAGTTCAAAAGCAATTAAGATGTTATCACTGATTAACCTACCCTTAACAAAAGCTGACTGTGCTTTTCCTATAACAAGAGGAAGAACTACTGCCAACCTATTTGCAAGTATTTTAAATATCCCTTAATACAATACATTGCAACAAGAGATTGGTCTAAAAATTTTGAAAGGCCTGTGTAGGGATCAAAGCTAGGATTGTGGAATTTACCTGTTTTGGCATTATTCCTGTTCGAAAGAACTCTAGCACAACCTCCTCCACAGATTCCCCAATTATAGCCCATTCACCCTTATAGAACTCAGCAGGAAATCCATCTGACCTCGGAGCTTTATCATTTGGCATATGCTTGAAAACCTTTATGATTTCTTCTCTTGTTACTGGAGTCATTAGAGAAGCTGCAGCTTCTGTATCAAGTGTATGCTTCAGAAAACTTCTATAATAATCAATGGTTTTGCCTTATACAACTACATCTTTGTTCCCCAATAATTGTTGATAGAACTCCACTACAACTGCCCCATTTCCTTTACTGTTGTGACCTCTGTACCATCATCCTTTACTAGTCTTTTGATAGATTGCCTATGATTTCTTACTTTTACCAATCGATGAAAGTATGTTGTATTTGTATCACCCTCCTGAACATACCTGACGCTGGATTTCTGGCGACATAGACTCTCCTCTGCCTTCAGTAATTCACTACAGATGGTAGCTTGCCCCAATTCAAGAATAGTATTGTCCTCGTTAGGATGAAGCAAAACTTCAGATTGCCTGCGAGCCAGCTCCAACTCAGCCTCTCTCGCTCTAGAAGAGATATTAGAATAGCTCTCCCGATTCAACTTTTCCAATTTATCCTTAAGAAACGTTAGCTTCCTATAAAACTGTTTATAGTAAGCCCCTTAAGTTGCCTCATCTCATGCTTCTAAAACCAGCCCCTCATACTTTGGATGTTGCCTCCACATTTTGAAAATTTTGAAAGGCTTCGGAAGAGACTCAACTTCTGGAATAGAATCCATCAACAATCCACAATGATCGACACTCCAGGCGATAAAGTACGAGCCACACTATTAGTAAAAATATCCAGCCGCTCTCCACTAACTAGGAATCTGTCAAGCCTCTTAGCTATTGGGTTTGCTGCTTGTTTATTCCACCAAGTCAACCAGGAACCCTGCACAGCATGATCAGCTAGCTTCATGTCAGCTATCCATTGCCGAAACTCCAAGCTACTTTGAGTAAGGACTGTCATGTTGGAAGCCTCATATACTTCAGCAACTGCATTGAAATCCCCCATAAATAGTACAGGCCTCCCCTGCTGACACTTTGCAAGAAGTTCAGCATACATCAAAAAAATTTCATGACATTCGGATTGCGGAGCACAAAGTTATGGTCTTCCTAAGTTTGTCGAAATTGAAAAATTGCTCATTCGGGGTAGCAAACGACATTTTTTTGGGATGAATGACAGTGGCAGATTGAAAGATCTTGAAAAGTTATGCGAAATAAAATAAATTTTGCTACAGTCGGATAACCTAGCGCAAAGTTACGTTAATTTGAAGTTTCGGCCTTAGGTCGGGTCTTCACCGCGGCCGACAAATGCGGTGAAGCCTTCACACGCAGCCGTCAACCGCGGTGATGCATTCACCGCTTTAGTCTCAAGCAAACATGTGTAGATTGGGAATTTTTCATAAAACGTGTGTATTTTGGAATTTTATTTTTAAAAACAAGTATATTCTGGGAAAAAATCCTAAATTGTTGGACCGGTAGGATATGACGCCACTGAACCTGTATCATAACTACTAGTCACGGGCCCGGCCAGTTGGCCGGATTTCTTTGGCAATCACGTAATACTAGTAGTAATTTGTATCAAAGTTACGCCTTAGTATAAGAAAATTTTAATTAATTATATATACTAAATGGTTGAATCAAATGGTAGAATAAGAAAATCCAAATTATTAAAATACTTAAATAATTCAAAAGGATCAACATAATAATGTTTTGTGACGCTTTAATTGACTAATCTACAAATATCTTATATAAAAATGAAAGAAAATCCTCGTGGAAGGGAACCGAATTCTAAAGTATATAACAAAGTATGATATGTGTTTGGTATAAAATTCATATCCAATAGAGAATAGCAAAAATTTGTATTATTATTGATCATCATTTTGATGCAAGTAGAATTTACCTCGATCAAGTTAGGAAGATTGTTTTTGTTATGCTCTTCCTCATCTTTCTCTATTTTGATAATTGTTTAGTCACTTGTTGAATTCGAGATGTTGCAATATGTGAGCTTCATTCTGAACATCAAACTCATTCCTCAATTTGTAGAAGATCAGTAGGTGGTGGTCCTCTAACTCTACCGTTGCCTTGGAATAGCCTTTTAGCTGACATTCCAAAAAATGGAGCTCCTAAGCCACTCCATAAGCATAATGTTTCAAAATGGAAATATATGGGGAAACCCATGCCAATCAAGCAATTATCTCATTTTACGTCTCCATGCAAACTAAAATGTGAGTAGAAGACTAATGTAGCCTCCCAGAGTCTCCTGAAATCTCTTCATATTAACAATATTTAATATGTAACATGTACGTAATCTTTCATCGTGTATTAGAGCCATGCACTGCTAATTATTTAGAAAAAAAATGTTGTTTATTGTTGGATTGGTAATATATTTATGAATTCAACAAAAAAAATTAACTATGTTGAAGAAAAGTAAACATTCAGGCATTTAACATGTATATTTATCATCGAACTATATAAAACCCAATTTCCAATTAATAATGGTTGCATTACCTACTTGTTGTTGTGTTTAATAATAGAGCATTCTAAATCAACTCCGCTAAAGCAATACACAATACTATTTTCTTTTCTGCCCGTAGTTTCAAACAAATAACTTTCCCAAAAAATGTCTTACTTGTACCTCCAGATTCATCAACAAAGAAGCATTTCCCATTTTCTTCATTATCATCTTGAACAATTTATGGAATGCCTTCCTCTGCTCTAAATTTAATTTTGGATACAATATATTGAATTTATTGATTAAATTATTAGTATTGTAATTTAACCCCTCATCGATCTTTCAATTTTGAGAATTTAATCTCATAGCTTTAGATGGAAATGCAAACCTAAAAAATTAGCCAGAGAATTTCCATATTTTTGTAATAATTTTTCTCTCTCCACAAAACATATATCTTCAATCTCATCAGTAGAAAGTTTCATATTGTGAAAATTTAGCTCCCTTCTACGATTGAACAAGATATCATCGCTCAATAAATCCCAATCTTTTTCCAAAAAATTGCACATCGAACACTTGGTAATGAATAAGAATTATGAAAAACAAATTCCTTACATTATATTCTGAACCTCGAAATGATCGAAAGTAACGTTCATATACTGGCATGACTAAATCATGAAAGTTTAGGGGTCAAAAGTGATGTTCTTGCCTTAAAATTAGCTTAGTGAGGTATTTATTTTTTAGGAATTTTACAATGCTTTATAGCATTGGTGCTATAAGTTTTTGCCTTTATCATTCTGGTTTCATGACCAGAATCAGTTGATGTACCGCAATTCAAAAAAATATGAATTCGTACAGCCGGTTTATATCATTTCATGTCGGCCTATGTTGGTTTAATGAACTATATGTACAAATGAACTATAATATTTTAGGACAATGTATGTACATTTAAATCTCATATTCATGGAATAAATCATAAATAAATTGTTTTTTAATTTCATTATTTACTAAAACAAAGTCATTTCATTTAAACACGTAAATTTATCATGCCGGTCATACTGATGGTATTTATTCCGGTTTAATTGCCTGAATTTTTTGATTTACCGCGATGAGCAAAAATATGAATTCATCTAGTGGTATGATCGAAAGCAACGTTCATGTAACGACATGACTAAATCATGAAAGTTTAGGGGTCAAAAGTGATGTTCTTGCCTTAAAATGAGCTTAGTGAGGTATTTATTTTTGAGAAATTTTACAATGCTTTATAGCATTGGTGCTATAAGTTTTTGCCTTTATCATTTTGGTTTCATGGCCGAAATCGGTTGATGTACCGCAATTCAAAAAAATATGAATTCGTGCAGTCGGTTTATATCAGTTCATGTCGGCCTATGCTGGTTTAATGAACTATATGTACAATTGTGAAATACCATTAACGTCAAAAGAATTGAAACATATATATAACATATTTCAAGACAATGTATGTACATTTAAATCTCATATTCATGGAATAAATCATTAATAAATTGTTTTGTTAATTTCATTTTCTAAAACCAGGTCATTTTATTTAAATACGTAAATTTATCATGCCGGTCATACTGCTGGTATTCATGCCAGTTTAATTGCCAGAATTTGTTGATTTACCGCGATGAACAAAAATATGAATTCGTCTACTGGTATGATCGAAAGTAACGTTCATGTCCCGACATGACTAAATCATGAAAGTTCAGGGGTAATAGTAATGATCGTGCCTTAAAATTAGCTTAGCGAGGTATTTATATTTGAGAAATTTTACAATGCTTTATAGCATTAGTGCTATAAGTTTTTGCTTTTATGGTACAAATTGAAGTTGTACTTTTAACGTTATGGTACAACTTCAGATTGTACCTATACTCTTTTGTACAAATTCTTTTATTGTACAACTTGAACTTGTACGTTTATGTGATGGTACAACTTCAAGTTGTGAAGTTGTACCATAATGTAAGGGTACAAATTCCTTTATGGCACTACCTGAACTTATAAATTTAACGTTATAGTTTTTTTTTCCCAAGAAATGTCAAGAGAGAAAAAACTATACAATCTACCCCAAAACCCTCCCAAACCAATACATCAGTGAAGCCACCCTACAAATACGAAGGAAACGATCTCAAGAGGAGAACTAACAGGGCTTACTGCGCTACTCTATGGGCAGCCCCGTTAGCAGTTCTAGGAACTGCCCTAAACTCTAAGGAAACAGGAGCTGAATACAGGAGCCAGAAGCAGTCACGAAGCACCGGACCTCCGAGGGAACCTGAAGAACTGCCCTGGCGAAGCTGACGAATCACCACTTCTGAGTCACCTTCGATGATGAAACAAGGAAGGGACTTGGAGACCAAGAGGGAGATAGCGTCTCGAGCTGCAATAAGTTATGCGAGGTAGGGGTCAACAATGCCTGGGTGCTGGAACCTTACTGCCAACGCCACATGCCCGTCTGTTCCACGAACCACTAGTCCAAACGAGCAACCAGAAGCACGAACCGCAACATCAAAGTGATCTTCAGATAGCCAACAGGAGGAGGGATCCAGGAGGTGAGGCGAGAGCTTGAGGGCTGAAGGGGAGGGACGGGTATCGGAGGTGAGAGGAAGAGACTACGCGGACTTAGAAAAAGCATTGACGAGCTAGAGACTGGGCATGAGGCTGATAATGTTCAAAAACCACCTTATTTCGAGACTTCCAGATTCTCCACAATACGCAAACGTAAAGGAGAACGTGGGTTTGGGGGTGCTCAGAAAGCATAACATGTCGCCACCAGAGACTGAAAATCACAGTCGGGGCCAAGGTTTTATTAGCTGCGAGCTCTGTCCCACAAGCTTCAGCGAGCTGGGACTTATCATTTAAGAGCTCACTATAAATAGGTTGTTAATATTCCTCTCATCCCAAAACTGGGGAGACTATTAAAAACCCTACAGGCCACTCAAATGACGCTTCAATGTTCCTTTTGCTCAACATGCTTAGGTTTAGGACTTCATTAATAGGAAAATAGGTTACAAGCTCAATAATTGGCTTCTTAAACTCCTCTCCCACATTGAATTTGATCCATGACATTATGACATTTTAGTATTCTTTTCATCTAAAACATGAGATGTAAACCGACCATTAATGATTGTAAAGCATCATAAAGAGATATTTTTTCATCCAAAATGAGAATTTAAACCGACTATTTAAAGTCGTAAAGTGCCATAAAGAGGTCGCTTTAATGACTCATTTGTATCATCTCCTCGAAAACTTCCTGTCGACGAGACCAATTGCCAGTAAGGGAGGCCTACTGGTTTTAGCGACAAGGACATGATTAATTGTAAATAAACTCATGAATGAGGATCAGCAAAAATCACACCCGGTGAATATACATCTTCACTAGAGAAACTCGGAAAGTCCTCCCTCTCCGAATTAAGTGTCATGAACGTGAATAATGGCTCATTAAAGGACTCATTAGTATAATTACAAAATTTAATAATTTATTTAGGATAAATAAATGCCTTTAAACACCAAATAATGGCATATCATCCCGCAATTAATCACTTGTAACGGTTAATCGGAGAGCAAAACTTGTCGTAGCCGTGGCCGCCGGAATTGGGGTTCCCTGTCAATTGTTCGAACAACCGCAGAGGAGACCAAGTTAGTTTAATCCATCATTTTACATATTCCTTCCCTTCGGCAGAGTGTCAAGAGCAGGAATGTGAATTTCCCTTTTAAAGTTCCAATTTGCACTATTTCGAACCCGTCAATTGTTCGAACAACCGCAGAGGAGACCAAGTTAGTTTAATCCATCATTTTACATATTCCTTCCCTTCGGCAGAGTGTCAAGAGCAGGAATGTGAATTTCCCTTTTAAAGTTCCAATTTGCACTATTTCGAACCCAAGCTACGTAAGCAGGGAAAGATGACAAGATAAAGTTGTATTCAAACCACTCTCCAGAGTAGTATAACTTCAAAAAGAGAAGCTTATCCGATCAAAAAAGGATCAGAATCACCGGCCACAGGCCGTATCGACAAGAAATGTCGTTCTTATTATGTTTACTCACATTTTCAGGTGCGAAAACAATCTGTTCAATCTGCGCACAATAAACTCAATTTGCCATCAGGGTAATAGAAGCAATCGCCACTGAGGCGAATCCTCGATCTTAGAAGACAGATCCCCAATCATGAACCGAGTTAACCCAACCCAAGAAAAATCAGGAGACAGGGAAGGAAAGAAATCAAAATCAAATCCCAGAAATTCGATATCCAAATTACCTTGGAGTTCAGGCTGAAGAGAGCACCGAATCGCTGGGGAGCGTAGGAAGAGGAGGAGCAGAATTGTGCTGATGGAATGAATTCTATAATCGCACCAGCACCACAATTGTAATTGTGGGAGTGAAAAGAAGTAAAAATTGAATACCAACCGTACATGTCGAGAACGACGGTCTTGTCCCCGGCGGAGTTAACGATGGGCCAGAATGTGTCATTAGTAACCTCTGTGACCTGTCCGACGGTGGCGACAGTGTCCGTTTCAATTTGCTTCAAGTTGTACATTAAAGCACCAATACTTTATAGCACAGTAGAAGTACTCATTTTGTTAAACTTATAAATCAACACAATGGTATAAACTGATTTGACAACCCTGATCAGTTTAGTCGTAGTTGGTATAAACTGATTTGAGGGTGAAGGAACTCATTTGAAGCTCTTAAATTTTTTTCTAAAAGCTCTTTATTTTTTGGTTTTGGTTTTTGTGTTTGGAATTCGTCTTTCAAACTACCAAATAGCCGCCCAATTGTTTTTAACCAACCCATCTAACTATTCGAATCTTCTAATAAATTGCCTAAGTAATTATATAATAAGTAGTTGAGTTAATGACTCAAATCTCCACGGCTCCGTGGGTTGCGAAGAGAACAGGAAAAAGAGAATTAATGAGGTTGTTGCCAAGAACCTCCATATAGTATTGTTATTAGGAGGAGGAATAGGATCAGGATTGGGATAGTCTACTCAATACATACGGGCCCAAATACACAGAGCCACTACAAAGACCAACAGAAAGCCCAATGAAAGCCTAAATAGAGATTAAGGCCTTCCAAATCCAAGCTCTCGTCATTTACGAACACACACTTCAATATTTCTCTAAATTTCTCTCTACCTTTACCCTTACTTCCATATCACCATACTAAAGCTAAGCACACAGAAAGTACGCATATCGTTATTAATGAATTAAACTCACATTAGGGATAATGCATGTACTTGGCTTGTGGGTCCATATCTTCTTGTTTGTTCTCATAGCAAACTCACTTACTTTTGATCTCTCTTAATTTGATGACGACTCTTGATATCCTCGTGAACAAGCTACTTAATTAACACACAATAGTAACAATACTACAATTTTTGAATCAGAAAACACAGGCCGAGTGCTTCAAAAAAAAAAAAAAAACGAAGAAACAAAGGAAATTAATTGCACAATGAAGCACTGAGGTTTGAAGTGCAAACTAACAGAGACAGAGACAGAGACAGAGGTGAATGCAGTTTAGCGCGGGACATCTACTTTCTGAAGCTACACGAACCAAACTAACGACCACAAATCAGAACAACTCGCCTAGCACGTATGACTTCCAAAGCTTCAACGCGATATTCAGCATATTAATCAGCAAACAGATACAAATCACAGGATCCGGAAACGGAGGGCGATCGGCATCCCAAGAATGACCTGGCGAAGGTGACGTGTTGGTGAAGGTGGAAACAGCAGCAGCACTGCCGCCGCCGCCTCCACGGCCGTCGCCGTTCCCGTCGTCGCCTTCAGCTACCGCAGATATTGCTGCCGTGAGAGAAAGGAGGGCCGCCATCATCACCAAGATTAGAACCTCAACAACGCTGGGTTTCTTCATGCTAGGCTAGGCTAGTTAGCTTTTTTGTTGCTTTTCCTCCCTTTTGTATGTAACCGCAGCAAGCTGGGATATGTATGGTGTAGAAAACAGGGAGCATCTGGAATTGGATGGAACCCGGGCGGTTTTGATTGAAACCCAAAACCGGGTGCACCTAAAAGTTACTGTAATGTTGACTAGAATTGGTAAAAAACTGCTAACCCGAGGCCTGCTGGTGTGGGTATAGCTAGAGAATAGAGAATAGAGGTAGACTGGTAATGACATAAATGCATGAGAGCTGGCTGGCTCGCTCGTGAACTGCTTTCCCAACCACTATACTCTTTTCCATTTCAGTGCTAAATGTCATATCTTGGGTCGTCAGGGAGACTTTTTCTTCAGAAATAGAATTTGGAATCTTTTCGAAAGGGAAGAGCTTTAATTCGGCTGAAAGGGGTCCGATCTCTAGACTCTAGCCTTTGGAAAACCACATAACTAGTTAGTTGATAGTCTGTCGTCTTTAACTCGCACCTAATAGATTTGGGTTTAAAAGTAAGAGCACTTTTACTATGCTATATAGTATTGGTGCTTTAATGTACAACTTAAAGTTGTACCATAACATTAAATGTATAAATTTAGGTTGTACCATAAAGCAATTTGTACTATTATGTTATGGTACAACTTTAAGTTGTAAAGTTGTACCATAACATAATGGTACAAGTTCAAGTTGTACCATAAAAGAATTTGCACAAAAAGTATAGGTACAGTATGAAGTTGTACCATAACGTAAATTTACAATTTTAAGTTGTACCATAAAGGCATAACCCTATAGCACCAATACTATATAGCATTGTAAAATTTCTCTAAAAGTAAAAAAACAACAAAAATAAATAATAATGAATATGTAATACCTTAGGCGAATCACACATCGACAAAGAACGGGAGAGATTCATAGTATATAAGTAATAAATCGGCCTTAACTGATAAGACGCATTTTGGGGTGAAATGGAGAAGTTCTTCATACTCAGTGTGGAGTACAACAAGGATGGGTGACCTTATGGAAGTCACCTTCAATTGCACCCCAAGTCAAAAACCATGAGGATTAAGGCCTAAAGCGGACAATATCTTTGTCGTAAAAAAGTTCGGGATGTTATAAGTGGTATCAGAGCCTCTCCACGATGGTGGGGCAAACCTCAACGAGGGCGTTGAGTGCCAGGGGGGGTGTATGTAACACCTTCTAGACCACGTCGGTCGCGAGGAAGAGATCAGACCACGATGGTCGCAAGTGGGCATTGTCGTGGAGTTTGATAGACCTCATTGGTCGCGAGATCTAGACAACGTTCGTCGCGAGTTCGGTAGACCACGTCGGTCGTGTGATTTAGAAGTCCCTCGTCGTAAGATTTGGAATGGTCATGATAAAGAGGAGGCAAGTAACAAGACGTCAGTTCCAAAAGAGAAAGCATGAGGTTAATTGGGCAACCGTCGATTATTCCACGTTCAAGGACACGTCAGCCATGTCCGAGGAAGAATGGAAGAAGTTCTTTTTGGAAGTTACTCTCCAGACCGAATTTACTCTCTAGACGGTTTTTCTACGACGGTTACCACCTCAAGGCTGTAAATAGGAGGAGGAGTTGACAGAGAAGGGGTTCTCCAAATCCACAACCAACCATTTGACACCCTATAACTTTATCATTTCCTCTACAATGCAGCCTTGGTCGTACTTGCCTATATGGAGGTCTCGCTGAACCTCCATAGGAGTAGGAGTAACTTTACTTAGAATATGTAGTTTTCTTTCACCGTCAATCAAACACCCTCATTCGAACCTTGTTTGAAGAGGAGTGAGCCATGTCTTAGTAATCGTTGTCCAAAGAAGTAAAAGGTGCAATCAATTCGATTCAACACAAGTTTTCTCGCCGGAAAACAGAACTCGTAATCATACACCTTCTCAAACCATCATAAGGCATATCAACAGTTAACCCCATAAATAGCAATATATATGCAATCATCAACATAAAAATGGTCCCTAACAATTAAAGTAAGGCAATCATATCACCTAGCAGTCCACGGTTCATCATATAGCATAAAAGTCCATACACCCCATAATCGTGCCATTCTAGTTAACCTAGGGCATTTGTAACCATAAATGTAATTATCATGATACAACAAACCCGGTATGCCGTGTTAATCCCTCACCAGTTCTGGTTGCTCAAACACTGGTTTTAGCCTCCCGTACCAAAACCTCAATTTTCACCAACAAACCCAGAATCAAAATCCGAGACTGTCTTAATATCCCCTGTAGGGTCCCCGTCAATGTTAATACTAGCATCTGAGTCAAATTCTTGATGAAAACACATCAAAACCCTTGTTGGAGCTAAATTCAACGATTCCGACTCCGACCTAGATAATTATCGAAATTCATAGATTAAAACTAACAAAATTATTACCCCATCGTAAGAAACTCGTATATAAAATTTTGGCTTAATTTGGTTTCCGATCCACCGAACGCCAATTCTTCCGACTAGAAGCTCAAGAAATTCTTGGACCAACCGTTCACTACAAGCTCGCTAATTGGGGGACTATGTTGTAAGAAAAGACTAGATACTTTTAATGTATTTCACCAAAACTCAAACAATTGTAGGGGTCGTTTGTTTCATGGATTTAAAAATAAGGGTTTTGTAATTTAAAAACCCAAGGATTTATCAAGGATTTGAAGCATTATGGATTTGTAACAATCTTTTGTTTGTTGAGATATTTTATCATGGATTTAAGGGTTTGGGAATTAGAACTTAAATTCCAAAATTACCATACTATCCTTTTCTATTTTTTTGTCATGTTGATGATATGTACACAAAACAAAGACTATACGTATTAATACGCATATTGTTGTCATAAGGACAATAATAATAAACGGAAAATTCCGTTTAATTTTAACGTAACATATATCGGTTACCAATTCTTTGTCCTTCTTTTCAAAAGTAACATATAACAATATATATTAGAACCGGGGAACAAAGAATTACACGTTTCATGAAAAGGCCCAAGAAAACTAGAACACAAGAAAATGTATAAAAATCTAACTCATGTTTGTACATTAATTGAATATTTATATTATTTATTTTTTGTTAATTAATTAATTATTTATATTGTACAATTAGTAAATGTGAGGGCAACTTTGGAATTTTAAAAATCATGAGGGTATATAGGTAAAATCTCATCATGGATTTATGGCATGTAACAAATCCCATATCAATATGTGGGATTTACAAGTCCGTGGGATCCACAGATTTGGACCCTTAAAATTTTTGGACCCCATGGATTTGGTCCCTAAATGAAATGCAAACAAACAATAGATTTTCCTTAAATCCATGATGAAATAGATTTGGGTACCAAATCCATCATCCAAATCCACGAATCAAATGACCCCTAGGTTTAATCGTAAAATTTTCTAGCGAACATAATACGAATTTAGCCGGAACTGGATGTTATAATTCTCCCCTCCTTTAAAGATTTTGTCCCCAAAATCTGACCGTTAGTTGATATACCACAGTAGTCGTTCCCTCCTAACATGTACTACTACATATATTGTTACTACCAAACTCATAGGTTAGTAGATTTGAAGTACAAAAGTAAACACATAACTCCTCAAGTTCCCAATTTTAGGTTCATCGCCTATATTGAGTAATCACAACATAATCACAACAACAAGTTCAAAAACATATATCAATAACAATGTTATTGACCTACAAAATGGTTGCAACCACAACATCAAGAATCATATCTCTATTAAAACCTCTACCACCATACTCTTCATGTTGGTATGAATGGTATGAATTCTTTATATGAATGTTCAATAGAATTTTTGAATTCTTTAATATAGGCCAAACATGTAATGGAGAATCTCAATACTTCAAAACAACATACACTTAGTATGATTCAAAGATATATGAAGCTCAAATGAAGGAAGTTCATGACCAAATAGAGAATCTCAAAGTAAATGAGGGAAGTGTTCACTTGCAACCCAGCAAACAAAGGAACACGTTTTAGAGGAGCCAATTGAAGTTAAAATACCTCGAGTATCACTTAAGTTTGAGAATTAGGGTAGATATACCACTTAAGTTTAAATAGAGCGTCGGGTACCTTTAAAGTCAACAAAATGTGTATCCATCTACTTTTCCATCCAAATTAAAATTTTAATTACTTTTTGGGACCCAAAGCTTTTAAAAGCAATCAAACTATATTTCAACAAGTTGTATCTAATATAAAAATTAGAAAACCTTCTAAACATATTATTACTAAAATGGCTAAGCAAAATTTTTCAATATAATAGATAAATTAGTAAAAATAATAAATGAGTATTAAGAAAATTAATAAATATACTACAATATAATAATAAATAGTTAAAATTAATATTAAAATATCTATTTAAACACCCTAATTTAATTAGAAGCACCATTAGAAATAGTTAAAATAGAACCTAATAGATCATCAATACATCAAAACTAAAGAAAGATAAATGGAACACAATCATAAGGAATAAAATATATTCCAGTAATTGAAAACATATTTAGAACGAAAAGAGATGGAAAGTAACCAAGCAATAAAATGAACTATAAAAGCTACAACATTCAGTAAAAGATGTAGAAAAGAAAATATGACTATAGGAAGAGAATTAGAATTACTAAATTTAACTAATATGAAACATCTAGAATATAATATTAGATGTCGTTTGGATGAAGGATTGTCGAAGAATTGTGATGCAGGATTTTAAAACAATCTCATACAATGAAGGATTTTAATCAAATAACACGTTTGGAAAGAGCTGTACAAATTAGGGATTGTGGCCATTAGAGATTTCAAAAACCCACATATGTGGGATTGTGAAATAGCTGATGACCATCAGCTATTTTGAAATCTCTCATTCTTTAATTTATTTTTCCAAAACTTACCCTTATTCATTCTCGAATCCTTCTTCATTTTTCCTCCACCAACCCTGCTTCATTCTTCCTCCAGCAACGACCCTTCTTTATTCTTCCTCCGCAAACCCTTCTTCATTCCTCCTCCAGCAACGAACCCTTCTTCATTCTTTGACCCTTCTTCATTCTTCCTCCAGCAACGCACCTTTTTCATTCTTCCTCCACCAACGATAATCAAACTCGGTTTCCAAATTCAGCGGTCGTAGATTGCGTTTCTCCTTCTCCAAAATTGAATCAAGAACCCAACTCACTTGATCTCTGCCTACAACCATAATAATCGCATTTTCTCTTCTGCTATGTTCTTGCGCAGCTGCTGCTCTTCAATAGAGAGATTCGTCGATGATCGACGACTGTGAAATCGTGGTAGAAATACAGAGCTTGTTTGGGGGTTATGATTTTTGCAAACAATAGAAGGGGGATAAAGGCCATATTTAGGGGATTCGTCAAGCAACCCACATCCCTTCATCTTTGTTGGAGGGAGTCGACGATTTTAGGCAGATGTCGATGTTGGCGGTGTCAATTCCAATCAACGGCGACAGTTCTGATGTTATGTTGGCGGAGTTTGTTTGAGGAACATATGGGGGCAAAACAGTATTTCTGGTTTCTCTATTAAAATCTCTCGTTAGTTTCCAAACGAGTTAATTTAAACAAATCCTGCATATAAATTTCTAGGTATTTTAAATGAGTGATTTAGAGCCAAATCTCTCAAATTAAAAACCCTCATCCAAACCACCCCTTAGAGAATTAAAAGGAGATTTAACATGGAAAATTAGACAACATCACCATGATGTAAGAACACTAAATATAACATTCTTAGATTATTTATATCGAGATAGAATTCATAAGATGTATTTGCTTTAGGAAATTATTCAATCATAAGAACACATAATGATAATTGAAAATATTTATAATGATAGTTGATTCTAAATTTTATATTCAAAAATTGATTCTAAATATTATTAGTTAAGTGGTATAGCTCCCCTAATTCTTATACTTTAGTGGTACACGATGTATTTTACCCGCCAATTGACCTTCCTATTATTGGTCCCACAAAAAGCAATGATACTCAACAAGGAGAATCCCTTAATGATGATGTTAAGACCATAAACTCTGAGATCAACAAGCACGATGATACTACAATTGAAAAGGAAGCTAATACAACAACCCATGGCATCAACAAGGGAAAGAACTTGGTAGAACACACTTTTAAGAAAAGGAGACCAACAAAGAAGCACACAGTGGCGAAGAAAAGACCAGCAAGGATAATGAGAAAACTGAGAATATGGAATGCAATGATACAATTCAAAGCAACAAAGATAGCCACAACACAACCCATAAGAAGACTGGCAAAGACACGAACCAAAAGAAGAAGGCAATAATAGTCCCAACAAAAAGGAGGGGACCAATGCCACTACTACAAACAACGACATTCCATCATTTGATCTTGGTGTCACTAGTACACAAGAACGATCACCTTCTCCAATCATCAATGCAACTACTACTTCAATGTCGAAGAACTTGATACACCAAAGAAGCCAACAAAATTTTAGGTCATTGCGAACATGCGATTATCCATCAGAAAAACTCAGCAACCCAAAACCACTGTTAAGGCTGACAGCAAGCAGGTGAAAGTTAGCAATGTAAAAAGCACTAATGAGGACAACTTGAGAGCTGAATGGGATGTATAAAGTGCATTTATTGTAGAAGACTACATTAAGTACCTCAATTTTCCTGATTCACATGAAGTAATCCTATCAGAGGAACAACCATGTCAAGAGTAAGGTGGGCAACCTACTCCACCACTAGTGATAAGAACACCACTCTTGTTCAACAAGATTGACATGGTTTATAACATCCTGTATTATGTCAAGTGCCAAGGAAATATGTAAGTAATTCAGTCAATTCAAATTTACTTGTTATGATCATTAATATGAACTAATATAAAGTTAATATGAACTGATATGATCTCAATACCAAGTTGATATGAACTTATTTGAACTAACATGAAATTGATATAATATTGACATGAACCGATACGATATTGATATGAACTAATATGATCTTGATACACACTTATACGATCTTGATGTGATCTTGGTATGAAATATGTAAGTAATAACAAATTCTCAAATACAATTAATAGGGATGAGAAAATCTTCAGGAGGACTGATGGCACTTGTCCACTGTCTAGAATTGAGATGCAAACCATTTGCTATGACGAGCCACTATAAGTTGATATCATCAATTGGTATTGTGACTATCAGAACATATTACAAGCAGAATCTGATGAAATTAACCAGTGGTTCTTCGAAATCATTTGCAGTAAGACATTTAGACTCCAATATTGATTAAACCATATTCATATTTTCTCATTAACTACAACTCTCTATTCATTACACAGAAATGGAAGAACATGTTGCTTTGTATGAAATACTGAAAGACAAAGATGATCAATACTATTTCAAAAAGGCATTGGAATATATTGATGAAAGGGACTGGTCGAAACATAAGAATTTCTCAAGCTGCAACCTAGTAAAAAACATATCATACAATCATTATAACATAACAAAATTTGAATCTACTTTCAGTATCACAAGTTACCCTATTTGCTCTAGTGGTTCTTCCCCTAATGCGATAAATATCATGTCGTGATGACTTGTGTCAACATATCATGGAAGAAAATCCTGTTCCTGGATAGGCTTCCTTGAAAAATAGATCATTCAAGCCATACTACAAAAAAAAGGAGTGATGAATGTCATTAAGTATGTGATGAACACATTTTATGATTATTATTTAATTGTCGGTTTACTATTCGTATTATTATGTTGGTCCATTGTTGGGGAGGGAGTATTATGATTAGGTTATCATTTTGGGAGTAAAGGGGATAATTGTCGATTAGTATACTATCGATGTAAGTCAGGTTTATGGTTAAGCATAATAAGAATATCAAAACCCTAACCATCTCTCTAGCCGAAACCCCTACTCTCTTCCCTAGGCTTCGGCCGAACCCTTCCTTCCTTTTCTCTCTCTCTCTCTCTCTCTCTCTCTCTCTCAATTCACAATCCTGAGATCAATCCCTAATTGATCTACACTCATTCCCAATTTCACCGCATTTCTCGCACCTTAGATTTTGGGGCCTATCATATTGGTATCATACCGGTTGGGTGCGGAGAACTATCAAATATGACTACCACAAGAGCACATGAAGAGAAAGCTGGTGGCGACAAGGTCACCACGTCTACCGCCGCACAGAAACCAGGAGACAAGACAGCCGCGGTCACCGCGGCGAAGGGGACCAAGGCGGCGCAGGGCAAGGAAAAGGCACTGATGCAACCGCCACGCGACGGGGAATGCGCCGAAGAGCCAGATTGGGCTGAGGTCTGGTCAGAGATGTTCAAGGTCTCCAGGATGCAAGGAAACCTAGAGGAAGGGCTGAAGGAGGTTAACCGTTCCATCCACCAGGTTGCAG
Organism: Linum tenue; assembly: GCA_946122785.1. NCBI lineage: Eukaryota > Viridiplantae > Streptophyta > Magnoliopsida > Malpighiales > Linaceae > Linum > Linum tenue. The sequence goes on along the minus strand of CAMGYJ010000010.1, from coordinate 8,590,744 downwards.
AGAACGCAAGGTTAGCTGCTGAAAAAGCTAATGCGAACGCAGGTCGGATGGTGCTGTTACTCTCAAAAGTGCTGGTACAGTTATTGGGGGGGGGGCTATCCCCAGAAGGAAGCATCGATGCAGTAAAGGAGACTGGAGCGCTGACTGAGGTGGAGCTCGAAGAGGCAGCGGTTAAGATACAGGGAAACCGCATCCATGGAGACCCGGGCGCGATCGCAAAAGAGCACGAGGTGGAGGAGTCAGCCGCAGAGAGCCTCGCACCCCACCAAGCTGCAACGGGGAACCACACGACGTCTGTGGTGCGGGATCTAGGGCAGAGCGACGGGTTGTTGCCAACTCCGTCTGAGTAGTAGATCGCGGCGGCACAGAAGGGGAAGTCGAAGATGGCTGGGTATGACAACTTCATTCACAATGTGACGTTTAGGCAGGCAGAGATGCGCCACGAGGAGGATGAAGAACGAAGTTTGATGGGACAGGGCAGGACTAGTGCATGGGTTGATCGTCGAATGGTGGGGGATCGGTAGGACCAGTTCGGCCGAACAGGGTCGGGGTGGAATGGTCCAACCTCATTTCCTAACCAGGCTGATTTCGGACCAGGAGGCGGGCAGGCTGGCTACGGCAAAGGCGACTGGCGGATGGAGCGGGAAGAGCAGGGAGGTGGCTACCTTCCCTACGGGGCGGCTCGAATGGAGGATGGGACCATGGAGAGGCAGTTGGAGTTTGAGCAGGGACGCGGGGGAAAGGAGATGAGTAGGCGAGAAGAGTATGGTGGCACCTGGAGTTCGGAGCGGGAGCAGAAACGACCGCACTTCCGTGCAACGACCCCAGATATCGGCAGGTATGGAGGGAATGCTCGAACTATGAGGGTTATGGTGATCTGGTGTTTCGAGCTAAACCTCCAACCATCGAATTTCCAAAATTCAATGGCCAGGAGAATGCTGGGTTATGGTTGTATGCATCTGACAAGTGGTTCAAGAACCATGACGTGCGCGAGGAGAGGAAAGCCTATCTGGAGTCCTTCTACTTAGAAGGCGTTGCACTGCAGTGGTGGGAGGAGTGGTTGGAGAGGACATACACGGAGATGAGGACACCCATATCGTGGCCTCAATTTCATGAAGAGGTTCGTTATCAGTTTGGCAAGTCGGATGGCTGGGTGCCAGAGCAACTGGCAAAGTTGAGGCAAACATGAACGGTCGTTGAATATAAGGCAGAGTCCCTTAAGTTGGGGAACCAGTGCAAGGGAGTGCCGGAAGACACCTTGGTCGGGTTGTGCATGGCAGGGCTGAGTCCAGAGATTGCTGCAGCGGTAAGAGCTTTCGAGCCTGACTCGCTGAGGTCTGCTTTCCATTTGGCAGGGCTCAAAGAGGAGGAGATTGCAAGCTGGCGGAGCGCATTGGGGAGGTACCCGAAGTCGAGCGGGAGTGGCGGATCAGCCGTGGCGGCGGGAAGAAGCGGAGGAGGTTCCATGGGTGGTGCTGGAACTGCTGCGGGATTCGTCGGGGCAGCAGGACCTGGGATAATTGTGCGGGAATTCGAGCGCCACCAAAGGTGTTTGTTCGCTTAACCCTTGCATAAATAGAGCAGAAGAGGAGGGAAGGGAAATGCTTCAACTGCAATGAGAAGTTCGTTGTTGGACACCAGTGCGCGACGCCGGATATGATGATGCTCTTGGGGCGTTGGGAGGATGAAGTGGATGAGGAAGATGACATGGAAATGAAGGTGGATCGTGACGAGAAGGATCAACCTTGAGGGCAAGGTTGTGCTTCAAGGGGAAGGGGATGATGAACATATTTTATGATTATTATTTAATTGTCGGTTTACTATTCGTATTATTATGTCGATCCATTGTTGGGGAGGGAGTATTATGATTAGGTTATTATTTTGGGGAGTAAAGGGGATAATTGTCGATTAGTATAAGTATCGTTGTAAGTCAAGTTTATGGTTAAGCATATAATAAGATTATAAGAATATCAAAACCCTAATCCTCTCTCTCTGTTCTTCCTCTCTCTAGCCGAAACCCCTACTCTCTTCCCTAGGCTTCGACCGAACCCTTCTTTCTCTCTCTCTCTCAACTCGTTCTTTCAATTTCCAATCCTACACTCATTCCCAATTTATCGCGTTTCTCGCACCCTAGATTTTGGGGTCTATCAGTATATCACCAAATACATACCACTACTCAAACAAATTGACTTTGAAGAATTTAGTGAATCCAACTTGAAGAATGTTACATAGCCTAATAACAAGTAATGTGGAATTTTGTAATCAAAATGGTTTGAGAAATGGAAGCTAAGTATGAGGCATATATGAGAACTCAATGGGAGGATTTTGACTTCATGAATGCATCAAAAGACAAGCTAATCACAGACATCGTAGCCAACAAAGATAATCTGGAGCACGAAAGGATCTTCAAGATAGCAACAAAGATGTATTCGTGAGAACATGATACCACAAGAAAACTAGAAATTTTATGTCCCAATGTATCTTAGACAATTTTCAGTTTTGTTTCATTTGGTCGGTACTTTCAATATAAGTTAAAGTTAACCTTTAGAACACTTCCTTTTATTATAGCACCTAGATAATGTAATTGGGATTGGTTTTAGCTAATAATCTAGTATGTTATATCTTGTTTAATTTGAAACATGTGAAAATTTTCAAAATCTACTTTGTCATACCACTAACATATGATCGTATCATCGTCATATATCATCATCATCATACCACAAGCATATGGTCTTGATATGAACTTACTTGAACTTGATATGAACTTATATGAACATATGATATGTACTTATACGATCTTGACATAAACTGATAGGACCTTGATATGAACTGGATACGAACTGATATAATATGAAATAATCTTCATATGAACTGATATAATTTTCATATTGCATTGATATGAACTTGATACGAATCAATATGAATTGATATGAACTTGATAAAACTAAGATATGAGTTCCAACAAACAACAAAGTCCAAAAAATACTCTTTAGTATCAACAGATGAGAATATTATCACAATGATAATACTTCTTATCTGTCATATCATCATCGTATGACAATATTAACACTATAGTAAGAATTATCTTATGACATATGAGCATCATATCGTCGTGATTTTTTTACAACTATGATAATATCAACAAAAACATCAGTTCAAACCTCAAACTATAACTGCTTCACTTGGTTTCATCTTATTCCTCTCATTTTTCATTGACAACACATAGAAATGTCTATTCTAGAATCCCGTATTATGATCCAAAGTGCATACATTTTCCATAATTATCGTTAGGCTAAATTACACGTTTGGTCACTCAAATTATACAAATCTTTCACGTTTGCCACCCAAATTACTTTTCTTTCTTATTTGTCACTAACTTTATAAATCGTTTCACCGTTAGTCACCGGCCGTTACACTCCGTTAAATTTATCCTACTTGGCAGTCAACTATAAAGTTTGACCGTTAACTAGATTGACGTGGAAATTAAAAAAATATAAAAATAAATTTATTTTTTCACCTCATCATTCCACTTATATTATCTACATGGTTTATCATATTAATGACTTAATAAAAAAACTAATTAAAATACACAAATTAATTATGAGTGAGAGGAAAGAATTGTAGAGGCGGCGGGTGATTTACCCTATTCCTCCTCTTCCTCTTCTTCATCTTGCCTTCGTCGGAACTTCGCAACAGGGACGCACGAACTCATTCCCCGAGGTGGACCAAGCTAGTGAGGGTGGCGATTCGTCGACCCGTCGGCGTCGAGATCGAGGGTGGACCAACGTCTGATACTCGTCCATTTCATCTGGGTCGCGACAAAAAGGCCGCAAATATCACTGTCACCAACCCGACGGTGTACCGCACCGCCACCGTTACCGACCGCCAGCGCCATCAGCAAATCCCGAGGACAATTCTACCAAGTTATGGGTTTCGCAGTTGTGGATTCAAAATTATATGCTTTCGTGTCTCGAGGTTAGTGTCTCCCCTGACTGTGACTCCAATTTCGACGAGAAGATTGGCGCCCTATCTTCACTAGCATTGCTTATTACGATACTTGTCGGTCTTTAAGGACTCTGTCCTGGCCTTTTTTGTGTACACATTCGATATGTATGTTGTGACGCCCTACGCGAATGTTGTTCACAATGGTCGATCGTTTTTTATGAGAATTGCAGAGCCTGAATAAGTAAAAATCTTCCGTGTCGATGCAGGGGGTGGTTTTTTTTGGAAATCGTGGTTGTTTGGAGAATGCATCGAGGGTTGGACCAAGGTCCGATACTCGTCGGACCTTGGACGGCGGCCATCTGGATCTCTCCGACAATGTAGTGGAGGAGATTGTCGTGCGGGCAGTTAATTAATTTTTATTAAATAATTGAAATGATAAATTATGCAGATAAAGTAAGTGGAAAGATGAGGTGGAAAAATAAATAATTTTTTTAATTTCCACATCATCTAGTTAACGGTCAAACTTTATAGTTGACTGCCACGTAGGATAAATTTAACGGAGTGTAACGGCCGGTGACTAACGGTGAAACGATTCATAAAGTTAGTGGCAAATAAGAAAGACAAATAATTCAGGTGGCAAACGTAAAAGATTTGTATAATTTGAGTGACCAAACATATAATTTAAGGGGTCGTTTGGATGAGGAATTGTAACGGATCAATTTGACACAATTGTCTCGTTTTGAGACAATTGTATCAAATTGCCTCGTTTGCCAGCAAAAAATTTGGATGGATTAATCTGCATGAGGTATTTTGAATTGATCCGTTTTGAGTCAATTTCAATTACCTGGGGTCAGTGGCGGATCCAGAAATTTTTTGTAGGGGTGTCCTCTTCCAAAAATTGAATTAAATTAAATAATACATAAATAATAAAATATCCAATTAGTATAAATGTTGACAAAAAGTCACGATGTGTTTTCATATTTCGAAAAAAATATAAGATAGATTTGGTGTGTACACTGCTCAACAAACGGTATATCCTACTAGATCGCATATTCAATTTCTAACCTCGTTCATGATGTAATTCAGAGTTGAAAAGACTGTTTCAACACTTGCAGTGTTACCACAAAATCAATTCAAATTAGGGTACCCCTGGGGATAAGAAATCGCGTTTTCACCATTACATAGTGTTTAAAATAGAACAAATGAGTTATAACCTAATGGAGAAGATGTTAAATAATAGTAGTGTCCTAGATTTGAATAACACAGAGTACCACTTATATTTTTTTAATCACGCAAATTACTATCGAGGGTAAGATAAATAATTTATTAAAATTTTAGAGGTGTCCCAGATTACTAATTATATTTTGTTTATCCTTACGAAACTACTACCGGGGGTTGAATAATCGTGTTCCCAAAATTTAGGGGTGTCCGGGACACCCCTAAAGCATCATGTATCCGCCACTGCCTGGGGTGGGGGCAGATAATTCGAATTGACTCGTTTTAATTGCCTCGTTTATAAAACGAGACAATTGATCAAATTGACTCATTTCTAGATTGATCCATCCAAACCACCCTTAGCCATTATCGTTATAATACCTTGAATATGATTAGTTTGACACGAAGAGTAAGCCTGTATAAGAACTCCATTGGGCTCCCGGCCCATGTATCAACAGCCTTTCACCTGAGAGAACCCGATTAACTGTAGATTGCACGATCCGACCACCAGACCCAGATCTTCCTCCTGTTTCCTCTCCGTGATCACTTTGCCGCTTCCTTTCCACCGAGACAAATAAACCCTAACGTTAAACCCCTGTGCAGCTTTCTCCCCAGAATGCCCTAATACACCTCCCTAGTTTCCCCCCTGACTATCCTGCAACTTTCGAAGTCGCGGCTTTACCAGATTTCTACAACTGCCAGAAGGGTTGCCTCTCTACCCTGGCGCCCTGATAATTTCTTACTCATGAAGGGCAAAGCTCCGGCGAAGCGAGGACTGGGAGGTCCAAACAAGTCCAAGAGCAATGGCGATTCATTTTTCAATCCCGATACGAAGAGGCGGCGGAAGGGGGGTTTCCGCGATGATGATATTGAGTCAGGGGAGTCAGACCAGGAGAATGGGTACCCTGGCTCGGACGCGAGCTCTGGACACGGCGATGAGGATGAAGAGATTGATGAATACGCCGATGAGACAGCCGCCGAGAAAAAAGTAAGGCTTGGAAAAGAGGCTCTGCAAAATCTTATGGCTATTGAGAAGAAAAGGGCAGAGGAGGACGATGGGGAAGTGGAAGAAGGAAAAGGGTATGAGAAGGAAGGCGAGAGGGATTCCTTAGTTGCTCGGAAGTTGATGAAGGAACAGTTGGAGGAGAGTGGGCGCTTGAGGAGGGATGTTGCTTCTAGGTAAGCTAGTTGAAGAAACTATACGTTTGGTTTCATTTTATGAAAAAGTTTATTCCTTTGAGGCTTGTTAAAGTTTCAAGCATTCGTTACTAAAGACGAGACACTCTTCTTTGGTAGCAGTGAATGGATTGTGACACATTCCTTCTGTTGACATTTCGAGCCTGTTAAGATGTAGATATATATAGCTTGTGCCAGAATTTGACCAGTGGAATGTGTTTGTATTTGGATGGCAACTTACTTTCGTCAATGGTTTAGGGTTCAGAAGCCTGAAACTGGTGATGGATTTCGGTACCTAGTGAAGCACACACATCCTGTCACTGCAGTGTGCCTATCAGATGATGAATTGAGGGGCTTTTCTGCTTCCAAAGATGGTTCAATCGTTAGTTGGGATATAGAGAGTGGGAAAAGCGAAAGATACAAATGGCCAACTGACAAAATTTTGAAATCCCATGGAGCCAAGGATCCAGAAGGTCGAGCTACAAAACATAGTAAAAGTGTTTTAGCGTTAGCTGTTAGCCCAGATGGCCGGTATTTGGCTAGTGGAGGGTCAGATCGGCACATTCACTTATGGGATACTCGGACACGTGAACATGTTCAGGTATCTTGGCTGGTTTCTTATATCTTATTTGTCAAATATGCCTATCTATGAATTTGTGTGATTCTACTGTTCTTCACTTCTTCTCATTTGAATCCTTGTTAAATGTCTTCCAGGCTTTCCCAGGCCACAGAGGAGCTGTGTCATGTCTAGCATTTAGGCATGGGACTTCAGAACTCTTTTCTGGTTCATTTGATAGATCGATCAAGATATGGAATGTTGCAGACAGGACTTACATAAGCACATTATTTGGTCATCAAAGTGACGTTTTAAATGTTGATTGCCTACGGAAAGAAAGGGTATTGGCTGTAGGACGTGATCGTACTATGCAGTTTTTTAAGGTACAAAAGAGGAACACTTCTCAATTTGTCTTGACATTTTGATCCATGGTTGACTCGTGGTTTAAAGTTGTTATAAGCGTTTATATGGGCTGCGACTTATAAGTTTCCAATGGCCTATATTAAGCATCTTCTTCTGCATGCTACTGTAGAGTGGCATCCCGAACCATTACATCTTCTCTCTCAGTTTATGTCCTGTATTAAATTCTACTTTCAATTGGGTGTAATGCTGACATCTCATATCTGGATTTTGCACACAGGTCCCTGAGGAGTCCCGAGTAATTTTTCGTTCTTCTACCTCGGCTTTAGAGAGCTGTTGTTTAATTGATTATGAGGATTTCTTCTCTGGCTCGGATGATGGGAGTGTCGAGCTGCGGACTGTACAAAGGAAGAAGCCCGTGGACTGTATCAGGGACGCTCATGCTATGCCATCTGACATCAGGGATGAAGAAAAGGACAACCGGAAACCCTCTAATGGTGATGGACGTAACCTGCTTCTTGCTGGTGGTGTTTATTTATACGTCAATTAAAGTGGCCATTGTGGACAAAAAATGGTTTTATATCATGAGGTGCTCAGCTTTTAATGTCCCTAGTTATTTAATCATCCCACTCACATATTATCATTACTGTCATCAGCATATTCCTGGGTAAGCTCAGTTGCTGCATGCAGAGGAAGCGATTTGGCAGCATCAGGAGCTGGCAATGGTTCAGTCCGTTTATGGGCTATTAATAGTTCTCCAAAAGTCATTCGACCCTTGTTTGATCTTCCTCTGGTTAGCAAACAAATCATATATCAACATTCTCATTTGACATTCTCTTTCCTATGCATTATTTCATCCTGAATACTCCTTTTGATGTTACTTAACAAGCTCTCTTCTTTCTGAACACACACAGGTTGGCTTTGTAAACTCTATGGCTTTTGCAAAATCTGGAAAGTTCCTCGTTGTTGGCATTGGCAAGGTAACATGAACTCTCAATATACAGATTCTGGTTTGTTGTTTCGATAATATGCTCTCATATCCTTGCCTCGTAATAATAAGCTGACAGATCATCTGTTCGTTCTGCAATAGGAACCTCGTCTGGGAAGATGGGGGAAGATTTCTGATGCTCAAAATGGAGTTGTGATTCACCGATTAAAGCTTTCGGAGGAGGATGTATCTAAGTTTTGACTGAGCAACTTCAGATCCCTCTCTGTACTACTCAGGTTTACATAGACAGATGAGAGATCCTAATCAATTTTGTCCTGGCTCAATACGATCCATTAAGTTAATTGATCTTTTCTCCCTTCATGTTTCTGCTACTCAGTTCAGGTCTTGTCCCCCTTCTGAGTGAATGCTACGCAATTCTTGTATGGTTAGTACAAAAAGGGAGACAGTAATTGGTATCTGCACTGCAAATGGTATCTGGAAAACAGCCCTTCTCCGGGGAGGAGAATTATTTATTCGTCACTTGTATGTATTACATTGAAAGAATGATTGAAGGAATGATATACAAATCACCATTTACAAAAGAATCAACGAATTTAGAGTGCCGTTTCTTTCTTGTTCATTAACATTGCCGCAGAAGATGCTCGTGGACTATCTGGAGTTGGGGTTATGTCCTTGAAGACCTGGAGACGGTTTCTTCTCTTAGTCGTCGTGGTGTTCATATTTTTCCCAGCTACGTCGAAGCACAGGCGTCTCAATGCGGCTGTTGTCCTCGATATACCAACTCCGTCAGTTTGGGAAGATTGCTGCTCGTTCTTTGTATACCAGCTCCTTACATCATTAGCCATGTTTGCATCCCAGTTCTCGCCCAGAGTTCCTGTTACATCATCAGTCTTCCAACCTGTTGGTAGCTTTCCCAGCTCTGCTTCGGCCTCCTCTTCTTCAACCATCTCAGCCCAACTCTTGTTCGTACCCACTGGAAACTTCACCAGTATATTATTATTGTCATTGTTCCTGGGAGTAGTAGCCGCAGCAGCGGCTTGTGTCCACGGCTTCCTCCAGTCTCTTTCAGCAGGCGAAGGTGAAGAAGAAGCGGCCACCCATCTTGGCTGGGATTCCAGCCGAGGGGTGACCATACTCGCTTCAATTTTCAACGCAGTAGCTTCAGTCCCTCCCCCACTCGACTGTTGCTGCTCTCCATGATTTGTAGTACTACTTGGGAATCCCTCTACTCCCAAATTTCCGAATAAACACCTTCTCGGCTGAGAGAACAGCACCGGTGTCGTTGAAGCGTAGCAATTCTGCCTATGGCGGTGCCTTCCGCTGTTCATGAGGATGCCAAAGCTTCGAGGCGGAGGAGGTGTAGCAGCAGCAAAATAGGGGCATTCCGTCCAGCCATGGTGATCACCAACTGGTTGCGTTTGCAAAGAAGAAGCAGAAGGAGGTTCATCACTTGATTGGCGTGACTCCAACTCCGTCAGCATCTGATAAGCACGCTCAAACGATTTCGCGTAAGATTCCTCCATTGGTTTGTTCCCACAAGAAGTTCTTACGGCTTGAAGCAGAGCCCTTGCTTCAGGGAGCTTGTTCATGTGCATCAGACACAATGCCAAGTTGCATTGCTTGTTCCTATCAGGCTCCAGGGACAGAGCTCTCCTGCAGAAGAAGAATTAACGAACTCCATTTCCATCAGAACAAGCATGGAGAGTAACTCTTCTTTTTTGTTTTGGTATTCACAGCCAAGTTCCAGTTACATACCTGTAATGTTGTTCAGCTAAGCCATAATTGTGCTGCTGCAAGTAAGCCCAGGCCAAGTTTCCTAGAATTCGAGCCCTCTCTTGTTCAACGGTTATTTGAATCTTCTTGCCTTGAGACCTGGCGACCTTTGTCCTTCTCCCACCGAACACCATTCCTTCTTCTATGTTCTTCAGCTTGCGCTGAAGCATTTCAATTTCTTCCTCTACCCTTCCTGACCTCTGTAAGATAAACAAAACAGACATCATCAACAAAAAGAAGCAGGGTCAGGGCCGTGTTCTCCAAGTAAGGAAAGTAGAGGGCAATCGATATCTGGGTTTGTACCAAATTACCTTGTAGAGTTCAACGAGCACGTTGTCAATGGATTCCTGCGATTCTTGAGGGCAGAGATGACGAAAGGATTTGATGGCCTCAATTGCCTCATCAGAACGATTCAATTGCTTCAGCACCACAGCCATGTCTTTCAAGGCACTATCAACTCGGTCACCAGCGTTAATGGCGGCCCAGAACATGGAGACAGCCCTGCTCGGGTCCTTCTCAATCAACTGAACGAACCCAGGAAAAAAAAAGAGAGAGAGAATTCCACAGAGGCAATCATCAGAACACTTGGCATGCGAAAAACTCCAAAGACGTTCAACATAACTCAAGAAACAGAGAACTTTTTACCAGGCGGCGTTTCAAATTCGAAATTCATCCAGAACTGAGATACCCAGACAAGAAAAGAAAAGGAACAGAAAGAAAGGTGGACTTATTTGGGTTGGACTTGCCTGAACGTGTTTGGCCTTGACGTAGGGAGAATCGCCGGCGGGGACCTTGTGAACGACATGGAAGAGGTCGTGCTTGCAACTCCCGACGGGTGAAGAGTTGGCGTTGGCGGAGGAGGATTCCATCTTCCTCTCCGAGAATGGCGGCGGCGGAAAGAGACGGCGACGGGCACGAGTGTGCGGCGGCGGGGTGAGGAAGCCCCGAGCTTGAACTTTCCGATCGCAACTCCAAGCCTGCTCGTTCTCTTTCTGCCGCATTGCCGGAAATTCTTCTGCGACGACCCTTTTTATCCGAACTAAAGAAACGGAAAGAGAGGGTGTGATCGCGCGGACACAGAAATCCCCCACTGCTGTTTCTCCCCTCTTCTGGTTTCTGCTGAGAAACGGCCGAGGAAGTTTGTGGGGGGAACAGAGATAGAGAGAGTTTGTTAGTAGGAAAGAAGCGGGGGGAATTCTGTTGTTTGTTCACTGAGAAAGTTTTTTTGCCGTTTGTGAGGGAAAGGAAAAAAAGCAGAGGAAGAAGAAAGGCGAAACAACAGACTACAGAGTGAGTGAAATTGAAAAGGATGAGGAAGAACAGAGCCGTTTCCCCCCTTTTTATTTATAATAGTAGCCGTTTGGACGGCTTTTTCTGCTGTTTTGCGATTGGTCTGAGACGTCGTTTTGGTTGGGAAATCGGGTTTCTCCGTTTTGTTTTGTTAATTGTTGGGTTCACGAATGGATAGGGTGAGCAATTACCAATCACATCAGATACTCCAATTGTTAAACCCCTATCCAACCTTTGGTTGGACCTGGTCCGATCTAAATCAGGTCTCAAAATGGTTTCCAAAAAGTCCCCCGGTCTGACCTAAATAAGAAGAAAAGAGGAGGAATAGATGAAGAGGAACGAAGAAAGGGATATGGTGGGTGGATCATAGAGGTTAAGTAGATTTATTTTGTGGAAAATATGTTTTTAATAGATAAATTTCTTTCCAGTTATTAAATCTTTAATTACTAGCTTATTTGTATATTTATTTAGAAAACAACTAAAACAACTCAAACCGGCCGGACCCCGATCAGACCATTAAACCTCAAACCCCTTGCTTGAACGGCTCAATGACTTAAACCGGTTTGACAATCTTTCTCCAACCCAACCTGTGTCCCAAGAAGAGCGCCACTCGCAAATCCAAAACTTCCTTCTCGCTCAGACGTGGCTTGGGAAGCCAACAAGCTACTCTGTTAGAAGCTCCAGGAGCTTCAATCTTGCTTATACCAATGGTGACATGGAAGTGTATTTTAGTGATATGAATATATCATAGTATAAAATGATTATATACATGATAATTGAAATATACTAACTATAATTAATCCATTTCATCACCAGCATGAACCAGGATAGTATATGATGGTATATTTGGTCAGTGAAATTGTTTTCATTAATTTATAGATCAAGAACGGGGACATGAACTGATATCAAGAGGCCCAAAATTTTCAAGGTGAATTATTCAAAAAAAGTAAAAATCCAAATAACAACTAAATTCAATATTTTTATAACCACTCAAAACATTTTTTAGATGATTAAAACAATTCAAAATAAAATCTAAGCTAAAATATTTTACAATGTGATTTTCGCTATGAATGAGTTAACTACACAAAATTTTAACTATATATTTTAACATGTTTTTCACTAGTTTCACAACTAAAAAAAATTATTGTGCTCCAATGTTAGTGTTTGAAAAGGAATTTTCATTTGTTATATATATCGGAAACATTATGAGGAGAGAAATAAGAGACTTATGGGAGATTAATCATATTTTTTGAACCGCTGGTGAAAATTTGGGGGCATCGCACAGATTTTCTGGTGTGCTGTCAAAGCACTTTTCAAATTGATGTCATAATAGTGTGAGATCGAGTAATAAAAACAACGCACCCCAACTACTAATCGAAGTAGTGGTATACTTGTCATTGTTAGAAACAAACATATTATTGTTAGGTTTGCAATATAGAAGTCGTAGAAGGTATCGTTGATACCTGGCCTACGCCCGTTAAGCAGTGCTGTTATATAAGGAATGGCTAAAGCTAGGAACAAGAATAGAGGAAACGATATTGGGGTAAGCTACCCTCACCCTAACGACAAGAAGATCATGCAATTGACAGGTAAATGATATATGGTATTTGAGGTACATATGTCATTACCTGTACCGGCCCGGTTTGATGTTTAAAACATATTTGCCCTATATTGCACACGGTTAAAGTTTATACTTGCGCCTTAATTGAGATTTTTATTGTGATATTCGGTAGGGGTGGCTATTTGGTCTGGGTTTTTTGGTTTTACCAGAAACCGGATCGTATAACTTGGACCGGGACCGAACGGTGACCGGATAGCAAACAATCCAATCCCGTCTTCGGTTTAGATTTGAGGGGAAAAAACCGTTCGAGACCGGACCGAAAACCGTATAAAGACCAGATAATAGAGCCAACACCCAAACCTAACAAACTCCTTATCCTTTTAGGCCTCAACCCACTCAAACCCCAATAAAGCTCAATTAAAAATCAAGAACATATTGAGATTGGACCGGGTCAAAATCGGACTATATCTAATCCAATCTTCGGTCCTCATATTCTTGAAATGATCGGACCGGGACCGGATCAATCTGTGCCAATTTAACCGGACCGAACCGTATAACCACTCCTAATATTCGGGACGTCTCAACATGGGTTCGATTTTCGTTACGAGCTTTGGTCGGCTAGCTGACTCTAATACGTCTCGTTTATCTCATTTAATACAAAGTACCTTTTGAAAAAAAAAATGAAGATCACTTTTACTTCATCTAGAGGTGGCAAATGGATTGGATTCGTGGATTGGTGGATCAATGGATCAAATGGATTGGCGGATTCATGGATTGGTTCAAGTGGATTGATGGATTATCCATGAATCCAAATGACATCTTCAGGACCTCAACCTTGGACCAATATGTAAAATGTGAAAAGTTTAGGTACTAAAATGTCACAAGAAAAAAAATTTAGGTACCAAAACGTAATTTTTCAATGATGTTTTTCGTATAAAAAAATTAATTTTTAGGCATCAAAATGTAAAAAAATAAAAATTATAGGTACTAAATTGTAATTTGCCAATGATCCATGGACGGTCCAATCCATGAATCCACCAATCCAATTGGATTTGGATAAAATGGATTGGATTTAAATGAATTGGATTAGTTGAATTTTTAATGGATTGGTGGATTGAATTGAGAATCGCCACCTCTAATTCATGAGTTTTTTCCAATAATAGCACCTTTAAATTTTTTTTACAAAACTAGCACCCATATGAAAAAATTGTCAGAAATAGCACCATTTTTTTTGGAACGCACCCCTAAGATGCGTTTTATAAGTAAACCACACTAGAAGGGTGCGTTTTACTTATAAAACGCATCATAGGGGTGCGTTCCAGTTCAGAAAACGCACTTGGGGGGTGCGATTTATTGCTGCTGCGGAACGGTCTTCAACACCGTTGGATGGAGATGCGATCGGGCGGCTGAACGCTTGCCAGCGGAGCGATCCGCGCCAAGGAATGCAGATCGCACGCCCGAGATGCGGTCAACCCTAGGGAAGCGCAAAACGCATCGGGAGGGTGCGGTTTCCCTTAGTGAAAAATTACCCGACCGCCCCGCCGCCGCCTCCACGGCCGTCGCCGTTCCCGTCGTCGCCTTCAGCTACCGCAGATATTGCTGCCGTGAGAGAAAGGAGGGCCACCATCATCACCAAGATTAGAACCTCACCAAGGCTGGGTTTCTTCATGCTAGGCTAGGCTAGTTAGCTTTTTTGTTGCTTTTCCTCCCTTTTGTATGTAACCGCAGCAAGCTGGGATATGTATGGTGTAGAAAACAGGGAGCATCTGGAATTGGATGGAACCCGGGCGGTTTTGATTGAAACCCAAAACCGGGTGCACCTAAAAGTTACTGTAATGTTGACTAGAATTGGTAAAAAACTGCTAACCCGAGGCCTGCTGGTGTGGGTATAGCTAGAGAATAGAGAATAGAGGTAGACTGGTAATGACATAAATGCATGAGAGCTGGCTGGCTCGCTCGTGAACTGCTTTCCCAACCACTATACTCTTTTCCATTTCAGTGCTAAATGTCATATCTTGGGTCGTCAGGGAGACTTTTTCTTCAGAAATAGAATTTGGAATCTTTTCGAAAGGGAAGAGCTTTAATTCGGCTGAAAGGGGTCCGATCTCTAGACTCTAGCCTTTGGAAAACCACATAACTAGTTAGTTGATAGTCTGTCGTCTTTAACTCGCACCTAATAGATTTGGGTTTAAAAGTAAGAGCACTTTTACTATGCTATATAGTATTGGTGCTTTAATGTACAACTTAAAGTTGTACCATAACATTAAATGTATAAATTTAGGTTGTACCATAAAGCAATTTGTACTATTATGTTATGGTACAACTTTAAGTTGTAAAGTTGTACCATAACATAATGGTACAAGTTCAAGTTGTACCATAAAAGAATTTGCACAAAAAGTATAGGTACAGTATGAAGTTGTACCATAACGTAAATTTACAATTTTAAGTTGTACCATAAAGGCATAACCCTATAGCACCAATACTATATAGCATTGTAAAATTTCTCTAAAAGTAAAAAACAACAACAAAAATAAATAATAATGAATATGTAATACCTTAGGCGAATCACACATCGACAAAGAACGGGAGAGATTCATAGTATATAATTAATAAATCGGCCTTAACTGATAAGACGCATTTTGGGGTGAAATGGAGAAGTTCTTCATACTCAGTGTGGAGTACAACAAGGATGGGTGACCTTATGGAAGTCACCTTCAATTGCACCCCAAGTCAAAAACCATGAGGATTAAGGCCTAAAGCGGACAATATCTTTGTCGGAAAAAAGTTCGGGATGTTATAAGTGGTATCAGAGCCTCTCCACGATGGTGGGGCAAACCTCAACGAGGGCGTTGAGTGCCAGGGGGGGTGTATGTAACACCTTCTAGACCACGTCGGTCGCGAGGAAGAGATCAGACCACGATGGTCGCAAGTGGGCATTGTCGTGGAGTTTGATAGACCTCATTGGTCGCGAGATCTAGACAACGTTCGTCGCGAGTTCGGTAGACCACGTCGGTCGTGTGATTTAGAAGTCCCTCGTCGTAAGATTTGGAATGGTCATGATAAAGAGGAGGCAAGTAACAAGACGTCAGTTCCAAAAGAGAAAGCATGAGGTTAATTGGGCAACCGTCGATTATTCCACGTTCAAGGACACGTCAGCCATGTCCGAGGAAGAATGGAAGAAGTTCTTTTTGGAAGTTACTCTCCAGACCGAATTTACTCTCTAGACGGTTTTTCTACGACGGTTACCACCTCAAGGCTGTAAATAGGAGGAGGAGTTGACAGAGAAGGGGTTCTCCAAATCCACAACCAACCATTTGACACCCTATAACTTTATCATTTCCTCTACAATGCAGCCTTGGTCGTACTTGCCTATATGGAGGTCTCGCTGAACCTCCATAGGAGTAGGAGTAACTTTACTTAGAATATGTAGTTTTCTTTCACCGTCAATCAAACACCCTCATTCGAACCTTGTTTGAAGAGGAGTGAGCCATGTCTTAGTAATCGTTGTCCAAAGAAGTAAAAGGTGCAATCAATTCGATTCAACACAAGTTTTCTCGCCGGAAAACAGAACTCGTAATCATACACCTTCTCAAACCATCATAAGGCATATCAACAGTTAACCCCATAAATAGCAATATATATGCAATCATCAACATAAAAATGGTCCCTAACAATTAAAGTAAGGCAATCATATCACCTAGCAGTCCACGGTTCATCATATAGCATAAAAGTCCATACACCCCATAATCGTGCCATTCTAGTTAACCTAGGGCATTTGTAACCATAAATGTAATTATCATGATACAACAAACCCGGTATGCCGTGTTAATCCCTCACCAGTTCTGGTTACTCAAACACTGGTTTTAGCCTCCCGTACCAAAACCTCAATTTTCACCAACAAACCCAGAATCAAAATCCGAGACTGTCTTAATATCCCCTGTAGGGTCCCCGTCAATGTTAATACTAGCATCTGAGTCAAATTCTTGATGAAAACACATCAAAACCCTTGTTGGAGCTAAATTCAACGATTCCGACTCCGACCTAGATAATTATCGAAATTCATAGATTAAAACTAACAAAATTATTACCCCATCGTAAGAAACTCGTATATAAAATTTTGGCTTAATTTGGTTTCCGATCCACCGAACGCCAATTCTTCCGACTAGAAGCTCAAGAAATTCTTGGACCAACCGTTCACTACAAGCTCGCTAATTGGGGGACTATGTTGTAAGAAAAGACTAGATACTTTTAATGTATTTCACCAAAACTCAAACAATTGTAGGGGTCGTTTGTTTCATGGATTTAAAAATAAGGGTTTTGTAATTTAAAAACCCAAGGATTTATCAAGGATTTGAAGCATTATGGATTTGTAACAATCTTTTGTTTGTTGAGATATTTTATCATGGATTTAAGGGTTTGGGAATTAGAACTTAAATTCCAAAATTACCATACTATCCTTTTCTATTTTTTTGTCATGTTGATGATATGTACACAAAACAAAGACTATACGTATTAATACGCATATTGTTGTCATAAGGACAATAATAATAAACGGAAAATTCCGTTTAATTTTAACGTAACATATATCGGTTACCAATTCTTTGTCCTTCTTTTCAAAAGTAACATATAACAATATATATTAGAACCGGGGAACAAAGAATTACACGTTTCATGAAAAGGCCCAAGAAAACTAGAACACAAGAAAATGTATAAAAATCTAACTCATGTTTGTACATTAATTGAATATTTATATTATTTATTTTTTGTTAATTAATTAATTATTTATATTGTACAATTAGTAAATGTGAGGGCAACTTTGGAATTTTAAAAATCATGAGGGTATATAGGTAAAATCTCATCATGGATTTATGGCATGTAACAAATCCCATATCAATATGTGGGATTTACAAGTCCGTGGGATCCACAGATTTGGACCCTTAAAATTTTTGGACCCCATGGATTTGGTCCCTAAATGAAATGCAAACAAACAATAGATTTTCCTTAAATCCATGATGAAATAGATTTGGGTACCAAATCCATCATCCAAATCCACGAATCAAATGACCCCTAGGTTTAATCGTAAAATTTTCTAGCGAACATAATACGAATTTAGCCGGAACTGGATGTTATAATTCTCCCCTCCTTTAAAGATTTTGTCCCCAAAATCTGACCGTTAGTTGATATACCACAGTAGTCGTTCCCTCCTAACATGTACTACTACATATATTGTTACTACCAAACTCATAGGTTAGTAGATTTGAAGTACAAAAGTAAACACATAACTCCTCAAGTTCCCAATTTTAGGTTCATCGCCTATATTGAGTAATCACAACATAATCACAACAACAAGTTCAAAAACATATATCAATAACAATGTTATTGACCTACAAAATGGTTGCAACCACAACATCAAGAATCATATCTCTATTAAAACCTCTACCACCACACTCTTCATGTTGGTATGAATGGTATGAATTCTTTATATGAATGTTCAATAGAATTTTTGAATTCTTTAATATAGGCCAAACATGTAATGGAGAATCTCAATACTTCAAAACAACATACACTTAGTATGATTCAAAAGATATATGAAGCTCAAATGAAGGAAGTTCATGACCAAATAGAGAATCTCAAAGTAAATGAGGGAAGTGTTCACTTGCAACCCAGCAAACAAAGGAACACGTTTTAGAGGAGCCAATTGAAGTTAAAATACCTCGAGTATCACTTAAGTTTGAGAATTAGGGTAGATATACCACTTAAGTTTAAATAGAGCGTCGGGTACCTTTAAAGTCAACAAAATGTGTATCCATCTACTTTTCCATCCAAATTAAAATTTTAATTACTTTTTGGGACCCAAAGCTTTTAAAAGCAATCAAACTATATTTCAACAAGTTGTATCTAATATAAAAATTAGAAAACCTTCTAAACATATTATTACTAAAATGGCTAAGCAAAATTTTTCAATATAATAGATAAATTAGTAAAAATAATAAATGAGTATTAAGAAAATTAATAAATATACTACAATATAATAATAAATAGTTAAAATTAATATTAAAATATCTATTTAAACACCCTAATTTAATTAGAAGCACCATTAGAAATAGTTAAAATAGAACCTAATAGATCATCAATACATCAAAACTAAAGAAAGATAAATGGAACACAATCATAAGGAATAAAATATATTCCAGTAATTGAAAACATATTTAGAACGAAAAGAGATGGAAAGTAACCAAGCAATAAAATGAACTATAAAAGCTACAACATTCAGTAAAAGATGTAGAAAAGAAAATATGACTATAGGAAGAGAATTAGAATTACTAAATTTAACTAATATGAAACATCTAGAATATAATATTAGATGTCGTTTGGATGAAGGATTGTCGAAGAATTGTGATGCAGGATTTTAAAACAATCTCATACAATGAAGGATTTTAATCAAATAACACGTTTGGAAAGAGCTGTACAAATTAGGGATTGTGGCCATTAGAGATTTCAAAAACCCACATATGTGGGATTGTGAAATAGCTGATGACCATCAGCTATTTTGAAATCTCTCATTCTTTAATTTATTTTTCCAAAACTTACCCTTATTCATTCTCGAATCCTTCTTCATTTTTCCTCCACCAACCCTGCTTCATTCTTCCTCCAGCAACGACCCTTCTTTATTCTTCCTCCGCAAACCCTTCTTCATTCCTCCTCCAGCAACGAACCCTTCTTCATTCTTTGACCCTTCTTCATTCTTCCTCCAGCAACGCACCTTTTTCATTCTTCCTCCACCAACGATAATCAAACTCGGTTTCCAAATTCAGCGGTCGTAGATTGCGTTTCTCCTTCTCCAAAATTGAATCAAGAACCCAACTCACTTGATCTCTGCCTACAACCATAATAATCGCATTTTCTCTTCTGCTATGTTCTTGCGCAGCTGCTGCTCTTCAATAGAGAGATTCGTCGATGATCGACGACTGTGAAATCGTGGTAGAAATACAGAGCTTGTTTGGGGGTTATGATTTTTGCAAACAATAGAAGGGGGATAAAGGCCATATTTAGGGGATTCGTCAAGCAACCCACATCCCTTCATCTTTGTTGGAGGGAGTCGACGATTTTAGGCAGATGTCGATGTTGGCGGTGTCAATTCCAATCAACGGCGACAGTTCTGATGTTATGTTGGCGGAGTTTGTTTGAGGAACATATGGGGGCAAAACAGTATTTCTGGTTTCTCTATTAAAATCTCTCGTTAGTTTCCAAACGAGTTAATTTAAACAAATCCTGCATATAAATTTCTAGGTATTTTAAATGAGTGATTTAGAGCCAAATCTCTCAAATTAAAAACCCTCATCCAAACCACCCCTTAGAGAATTAAAAGGAGATTTAACATGGAAAATTAGACAACATCACCATGATGTAATAACACTAAATATAACATTCTTAGATTATTTATATCGAGATAGAATTCATAAGATGTATTTGCTTTAGGAAATTATTCAATCATAAGAACACATAATGATAATTGAAAATATTTATAATGATAGTTGATTCTAAATTTTATATTCAAAAATTGATTCTAAATATTATTAGTTAAGTGGTATAGCTCCCCTAATTCTTATACTTTAGTGGTACACGATGTATTTTACCCGCCAATTGACCTTCCTATTATTGGTCCCACAAAAAGCAATGATACTCAACAAGGAGAATCCCTTAATGATGATGTTAAGACCATAAACTCTGAGATCAACAAGCACGATGATACTACAATTGAAAAGGAAGCTAATACAACAACCCATGGCATCAACAAGGGAAAGAACTTGGTAGAACACACTTTTAAGAAAAGGAGACCAACAAAGAAGCACACAGTGGCGAAGAAAAGACCAGCAAGGATAATGAGAAAACTGAGAATATGGAATGCAATGATACAATTCAAAGCAACAAAGATAGCCACAACACAACCCATAAGAAGACTGGCAAAGACACGAACCAAAAGAAGAAGGCAATAATAGTCCCAACAAAAAGGAGGGGACCAATGCCACTACTACAAACAACGACATTCCATCATTTGATCTTGGTGTCACTAGTACACAAGAACGATCACCTTCTCCAATCATCAATGCAACTACTACTTCAATCGTCGAAGAACTTGATACACCAAAGAAGCCAACAAAATTTTAGGTCATTGCGAACATGCGATTATCCATCAGAAAAACTCAGCAACCCAAAACCACTGTTAAGGCTGACAGCAAGCAGGTGAAAGTTAGCAATGTAAAAAGCACTAATGAGGACAACTTGAGAGCTGAATGGGATGTATAAAGTGCATTTATTGTAGAAGACTACATTAAGTACCTCAATTTTCCTGATTCACATGAAGTAATCCTATCAGAGGAACAACCATGTCAAGAGTAAGGTGGGCAACCTACTCCACCACTAGTGATAAGAACACCACTCTTGTTCAACAAGATTGACATGGTTTATAACATCCTGTATTATGTCAAGTGCCAAGGAAATATGTAAGTAATTCAGTCAATTCAAATTTACTTGTTATGATCATTAATATGAACTAATATAAAGTTAATATGAACTGATATGATCTCAATACCAAGTTGATATGAACTTATTTGAACTAACATGAAATTGATATAATATTGACATGAACCGATACGATATTGATATGAACTAATATGATCTTGATACACACTTATACGATCTTGATGTGATCTTGGTATGAAATATGTAAGTAATAACAAATTCTCAAATACAATTAATAGGGATGAGAAAATCTTCAGGAGGACTGATGGCACTTGTCCACTGTCTAGAATTGAGATGCAAACCATTTGCTATGACGAGCCACTATAAGTTGATATCATCAATTGGTATTGTGACTATCAGAACATATTACAAGCAGAATCTGATGAAATTAACCAGTGGTTCTTCGAAATCATTTGCAGTAAGACATTTAGACTCCAATATTGATTAAACCATATTCATATTTTCTCATTAACTACAACTCTCTATTCATTACACAGAAATGGAAGAACATGTTGCTTTGTATGAAATACTGAAAGACAAAGATGATCAATACTATTTCAAAAAGGCATTGGAATATATTGATGAAAGGGACTGGTCGAAACATAAGAATTTCTCAAGCTGCAACCTAGTAAAAAACATATCATACAATCATTATAACATAACAAAATTTGAATCTACTTTCAGTATCACAAGTTACCCTATTTGCTCTAGTGGTTCTTCCCCTAATGCGATAAATATCATGTCGTGATGACTTGTGTCAACATATCATGGAAGAAAATCCTGTTCCTGGATAGGCTTCCTTGAAAAATAGATCATTCAAGCCATACTACAAAAAAAAGGAGTGATGAATGTCATTAAGTATGTGATGAACACATTTTATGATTATTATTTAATTGTCGGTTTACTATTCGTATTATTATGTTGGTCCATTGTTGGGGAGGGAGTATTATGATTAGGTTATCATTTTGGGAGTAAAGGGGATAATTGTCGATTAGTATACTATCGATGTAAGTCAGGTTTATGGTTAATCATAATAAGAATATCAAAACCCTAACCATCTCTCTAGCCGAAACCCCTACTCTCTTCCCTAGGCTTCGGCCGAACCCTTTCTTCCTTCTCTCTCTCTCTCTCTCTCTCTCTCTCTCTCAATTCACAATCCTGAGATCAATCCCTAATTGATCTACACTCATTCCCAATTTCACCGCGTTTCTCGCACCCTAGATTTTGGGGCCTATCATATTGGTATCATACCGGTTGGGTGCGGAGAACTATCAAATATGACTACCACAAGAGCACATGAAGAGAAAGCTGGTGGCGACAAGGTCACCACGTCTACCGCCGCACAGAAACCAGGAGACAAGACAGCCGCGGTCACCGCGGCGAAGGGGACCAAGGCGGCGCAGGGCAAGGAAAAGGCACTGATGCAACCGCCACGCGACGGGGAATGCGCCGAAGAGCCAGATTGGGCTGAGGTCTGGTCAGAGATGTTCAAGGTCTCCAGGATGCAAGGAAACCTAGAGGAAGGGCTGAAGGAGGTTAACCGTTCCATCCACCAGGTTGCAGAGAACGCAAGGTTAGCTGCTGAAAAAGCTAATGCGAACGCAGGTCGGATGGTGCTGTTACTCTCAAAAGTGCTGGTACAGTTATTGGGGGGGGGGCTATCCCCAGAAGGAAGCATCGATGCAGTAAAGGAGACTGGAGCGCTGACTGAGGTGGAGCTCGAAGAGGCAGCGGTTAAGATACAGGGAAACCGCATCCATGGAGACCCGGGCGCGATCGCAAAAGAGCACGAGGTGGAGGAGTCAGCCGCAGAGAGCCTCGCACCCCACCAAGCTGCAACGGGGAACCACACGACGTCTGTGGTGCGGGATCTAGGGCAGAGCGACGGGTTGTTGCCAACTCCGTCTGAGTAGTAGATCGCGGCGGCACAGAAGGGGAAGTCGAAGATGGCTGGGTATGACAACTTCATTCACAATGTGACGTTTAGGCAGGCAGAGATGCGCCACGAGGAGGATGAAGAACGAAGTTTGATGGGACAGGGCAGGACTAGTGCATGGGTTGATCGTCGAATGGTGGGGGATCGGTAGGACCAGTTCGGCCGAACAGGGTCGGGGTGGAATGGTCCAACCTCATTTCCTAACCGGGCTGATTTCGGACCAGGAGGCGGGCAGGCTGGCTACGGCAAAGGCGACTGGCGGATGGAGCGGGAAGAGCAGGGAGGTGGCTACCTTCCCTACGGGGCGGCTCGAATGGAGGATGGGACCATGGAGAGGCAGTTGGAGTTTGAGCAGGGACGCGGGGGAAAGGAGATGAGTAGGCGAGAAGAGTATGGTGGCACCTGGAGTTCGGAGCGGGAGCAGAAACGACCGCACTTCCGTGCAACGACCCCAGATATCGGCAGGTATGGAGGGAATGCTCGAACTATGAGGGTTATGGTGATCTGGTGTTTCGAGCTAAACCTCCAACCATCGAATTTCCAAAATTCAATGGCCAGGAGAATGCTGGGTTATGGTTGTATGCATCTGACAAGTGGTTCAAGAACCATGACGTGCGCGAGGAGAGGAAAGCCTATCTGGAGTCCTTCTACTTAGAAGGCGTTGCACTGCAGTGGTGGGAGGAGTGGTTGGAGAGGACATACACGGAGATGAGGACACCCATATCGTGGCCTCAATTTCATGAAGAGGTTCGTTATCAGTTTGGCAAGTCGGATGGCTGGGTGCCAGAGCAACTGGCAAAGTTGAGGCAAACATGAACGGTCATTGAATATAAGGCAGAGTCCCTTAAGTTGGGGAACCAGTGCAAGGGAGTGCCGGAAGACACCTTGGTCGGGTTGTGCATGGCAGGGCTGAGTCCAGAGATTGCTGCAGCGGTAAGAGCTTTCGAGCCTGACTCGCTGAGGTCTGCTTTCCATTTGGCAGGGCTCAAAGAGGAGGAGATTGCAAGCTGGCGGAGCGCAGTGGGGAGGTACCCGAAGTTGAGCGGGAGTGGCGGACCAGCCGTGGCGGCGGGAAGAAGCGGAGGAGGTTCCATGGGTGGTGCTGGAACTGCTGCGGGATTCGTCGGGGCAGCAGGACCTGGGATAATTGTGCGGGAATTCGAGCGCCACCAAAGGGGTTTGTTCGCTTAACCCTTGCATAAATAGAGCAGAAGAGGAGGGAAGGGAAATGCTTCAACTGCAATGAGAAGTTCGTTGTTGGACACCAGTGCGCGACGCCGGATATGATGATGCTCTTGGGGCATTGGGAGGATGAAGTGGATGAGGAAGATGACATGGAAATGAAGGTGGATCGTGACGAGAAGGATCAACCTTGAGGGCAAGGTTGTGCTTCAAGGGGAAGGGGATGATGAACATATTTTATGATTATTATTTAATTGTCGGTTTACTATTCGTATTATTATGTCGATCCATTGTTGGGGAGGGAGTATTATGATTAGGTTATTATTTTGGGGAGTAAAGGGGATAATTGTCGATTAGTATAAGTATCGTTGTAAGTCAAGTTTATGGTTAAGCATATAATAAGATTATAAGAATATCAAAACCCTAATCCTCTCTCTCTGTTCTTCCTCTCTCTAGCCGAAACCCCTACTCTCTTCCCTAGGCTTCGACCGAACCCTTCTTTCTCTCTCTCTCTCAACTCGTTCTTTCAATTTCCAATCCTACACTCATTCCCAATTTATCGCGTTTCTCGCACCCTAGATTTTGGGGTCTATCAGTATATCACCAAATACATACCACTACTCAAACAAATTGACTTTGAAGAATTTAGTGAATCCAACTTGAAGAATGTTACATAGCCTAATAACAAGTAATGTGGAATTTTGTAATCAAAATGGTTTGAGAAATGGAAGCTAAGTATGAGGCATATATGAGAACTCAATGGGAGGATTTTGACTTCATGAATGCATCAAAAGACAAGCTAATCACAGACATCGTAGCCAACAAAGATAATCTGGAGCACGAAAGGATCTTCAAGATAGCAACAAAGATGTATTCGTGAGAACATGATACCACAAGAAAACTAGAAATTTTATGTCCCAATGTATCTTAGACAATTTTCAGTTTTGTTTCATTTGGTCGGTACTTTCAATATAAGTTAAAAGTTAACCTTTAGAACACTTCCTTTTATTATAGCACCTAGATAATGTAATTGGGATTGGTTTTAGCTAATAATCTAGTATGTTATATCTTGTTTAATTTGAAACATGTGAAAATTTTCAAAATCTACTTTGTCATACCACTAACATATGATCGTATCATCGTCATATATCATCATCATCATACCACAAGCATATGGTCTTGATATGAACTTACTTGAACTTGATATGAACTTATATGAACATATGATATGTACTTATACGATCTTGACATAAACTGATAGGACCTTGATATGAACTGGATACGAACTGATATAATATGAAATAATCTTCATATGAACTGATATAATTTTCATATTGCATTGATATGAACTTGATACGAATCAATATGAATTGATATGAACTTGATAAAACTAAGATATGAGTTCCAACAAACAACAAAGTCCAAAAAATACTCTTTAGTATCAACAGATGAGAATATTATCACAATGATAATACTTCTTATCTGTCATATCATCATCGTATGACAATATTAACACTATAGTAAGAATTATCTTATGACATATGAGCATCATATCGTCGTGATTTTTTTACAACTATGATAATATCAACAAAAACATCAGTTCAAACCTCAAACTATAACTGCTTCACTTGGTTTCATCTTATTCCTCTCATTTTTCATTGACAACACATAGAAATGTCTATTCTAGAATCCCGTATTATGATCCAAAGTGCATACATTTTCCATAATTATCGTTAGGCTAAATTACACGTTTGGTCACTCAAATTATACAAATCTTTCACGTTTGCCACCCAAATTACTTTTCTTTCTTATTTGTCACTAACTTTATAAATCGTTTCACCGTTAGTCACCGGCCGTTACACTCCGTTAAATTTATCCTACTTGGCAGTCAACTATAAAGTTTGACCGTTAACTAGATTGACATGGAAATTAAAAAAATATAAAAATAAATTTATTTTTTCACCTCATCATTCCACTTATATTATCTACATGGTTTATCATATTAATGACTTAATAAAAAAACTAATTAAAATACACAAATTAATTATGAGTGAGAGGAAAGAATTGTAGAGGCGGCGGGTGATTTACCCTATTCCTCCTCTTCCTCTTCTTCATCTTGCCTTCGTCGGAACTTCGCAACAGGGACGCACGAACTCATTCCCCGAGGTGGACCAAGCTAGTGAGGGTGGCGATTCGTCGACCCGTCGGCGTCGAGATCGAGGGTGGACCAACGTCTGATACTCGTCCATTTCATCTGGGTCGCGACAAAAAGGCCGCAAATATCACTGTCACCAACCCGACGGTGTACCGCACCGCCACCGTTACCGACCGCCAGCGCCATCAGCAAATCCCGAGGACAATTCTACCAAGTTATGGGTTTCGCAGTTGTGGATTCAAAATTATATGCTTTCGTGTCTCGAGGTTAGTGTCTCCCCTAACTGTGACTCCAATTTCGACGAGAAGATTGGCGCCCTATCTTCACTAGCATTGCTTATTACGATACTTGTCGGTCTTTAAGGACTCTGTCCTGGCCTTTTTTGTGTACACATTCGATATGTATGTTGTGACGCCCTACGCGAATGTTGTTCACAATGGTCGATCGTTTTTTATGAGAATTGCAGAGCCTGAATAAGTAAAAATCTTCCGTGTCGATGCAGGGGGTGGTTTTTTTTGGAAATCGTGGTTGTTTGGAGAATACATCGAGGGTTGGACCAAGGTCCGATACTCGTCGGACCTTGGACGGCGGCCATCTGGATCTCTCCGACAATGTAGTGGAGGAGATTGTCGTGCGGGCAGTTAATTAATTTTTATTAAATAATTGAAATGATAAATTATGCAGATAAAGTAAGTGGAAAGATGAGGTGGAAAAATAAATAATTTTTTTAATTTCCACATCATCTAGTTAACGGTCAAACTTTATAGTTGACTGCCACGTAGGATAAATTTAACGGAGTGTAACGGCCGGTGACTAACGGTGAAACGATTCATAAAGTTAGTGGCAAATAAGAAAGACAAATAATTCAGGTGGCAAACGTAAAAGATTTGTATAATTTGAGTGACCAAACATATAATTTAAGGGGTCGTTTGGATGAGGAATTGTAACGGATCAATTTGACACAATTGTCTCGTTTTGAGACAATTGTATCAAATTGCCTCGTTTGCCAGCAAAAAATTTGGATGGATTAATCTGCATGAGGTATTTTGAATTGATCCGTTTTGAGTCAATTTCAATTACCTGGGGTCAGTGGCGGATCCAGAAATTTTTTGTAGGGGTGTCCTCTTCCAAAAATTGAATTAAATTAAATAATACATAAATAATAAAATATCCAATTAGTATAAATGTTGACAAAAAGTCACGATGTGTTTTCATATTTCGAAAAAAATATAAGATAGATTTGGTGTGTACACTGCTCAACAAACGGTATATCCTACTAGATCGCATATTCAATTTCTAACCTCGTTCATGATGTAATTCAGAGTTGAAAAGACTGTTTCAACACTTGCAGTGTTACCACAAAATCAATTCAAATTAGGGTACCCCTGGGGATAAGAAATCGCGTTTTCACCATTACATAGTGTTTAAAATAGAACAAATGAGTTATAACCTAATGGAGAAGATGTTAAATAATAGTAGTGTCCTAGATTTGAATAACACAGAGTACCACTTATATTTTTTTAATCACGCAAATTACTATCGAGGGTAAGATAAATCATTTATTAAAATTTTAGAGGTGTCCCAGATTACTAATTATATTTTGTTTATCCTTACGAAACTACTACCGGGGGTTGAATAATCGTGTTCCCAAAATTTAGGGGTGTCCGGGACACCCCTAAAGCATCATGTATCCGCCACTGCCTGGGGTGGGGGCAGATAATTCGAATTGACTCGTTTTAATTGCCTCGTTTATAAAACGAGACAATTGATCAAATTGACTCATTTCTAGATTGATCCATCCAAACCACCCCTTAGCCATTATCGTTATAATACCTTGAATATGATTAGTTTGACACGAAGAGTAAGCCTGTATAAGAACTCCATTGGGCTCCCGGCCCATGTATCAACAGCCTTTCACCTGAGAGAACCCGATTAACTGTAGATTGCACGATCCGACCACCAGACCCAGATCTTCCTCCTGTTTCCTCTCCGTGATCACTTTGCCGCTTCCTTTCCACCGAGACAAATAAACCCTAACGTTAAACCCCTGTGCAGCTTTCTCCCCAGAATGCCCTAATACACCTCCCTAGTTTCCCCCCTGACTATCCTGCAACTTTCGAAGTCGCGGCTTTACCAGATTTCTACAACTGCCAGAAGGGTTGCCTCTCTACCCTGGCGCCCTGATAATTTCTTACTCATGAAGGGCAAAGCTCCGGCGAAGCGAGGACTGGGAGGTCCAAACAAGTCCAAGAGCAATGGCGATTCATTTTTCAATCCCGATACGAAGAGGCGGCGGAAGGGGGGTTTCCGCGATGATGATATTGAGTCAGGGGAGTCAGACCAGGAGAATGGGTACCCTGGCTCGGACGCGAGCTCTGGACACGGCGATGAGGATGAAGAGATTGATGAATACGCCGATGAGACAGCCGCCGAGAAAAAAGTAAGGCTTGGAAAAGAGGCTCTGCAAAATCTTATGGCTATTGAGAAGAAAAGGGCAGAGGAGGACGATGGGGAAGTGGAAGAAGGAAAAGGGTATGAGAAGGAAGGCGAGAGGGATTCCTTAGTTGCTCGGAAGTTGATGAAGGAACAGTTGGAGGAGAGTGGGCGCTTGAGGAGGGATGTTGCTTCTAGGTAAGCTAGTTGAAGAAACTATACGTTTGGTTTCATTTTATGAAAAAGTTTATTCCTTTGAGGCTTGTTAAAGTTTCAAGCATTCGTTACTAAAGACGAGACACTCTTCTTTGGTAGCAGTGAATGGATTGTGACACATTCCTTCTGTTGACATTTCGAGCCTGTTAAGATGTAGATATATATAGCTTGTGCCAGAATTTGACCAGTGGAATGTGTTTGTATTTGGATGGCAACTTACTTTCGTCAATGGTTTAGGGTTCAGAAGCCTGAAACTGGTGATGGATTTCGGTACCTAGTGAAGCACACACATCCTGTCACTGCAGTGTGCCTATCAGATGATGAATTGAGGGGCTTTTCTGCTTCCAAAGATGGTTCAATCGTTAGTTGGGATATAGAGAGTGGGAAAAGCGAAAGATACAAATGGCCAACTGACAAAATTTTGAAATCCCATGGAGCCAAGGATCCAGAAGGTCGAGCTACAAAACATAGTAAAAGTGTTTTAGCGTTAGCTGTTAGCCCAGATGGCCGGTATTTGGCTAGTGGAGGGTCAGATCGGCACATTCACTTATGGGATACTCGGACACGTGAACATGTTCAGGTATCTTGGCTGGTTTCTTATATCTTATTTGTCAAATATGCCTATCTATGAATTTGTGTGATTCTACTGTTCTTCACTTCTTCTCATTTGAATCCTTGTTAAATGTCTTCCAGGCTTTCCCAGGCCACAGAGGAGCTGTGTCATGTCTAGCATTTAGGCATGGGACTTCAGAACTCTTTTCTGGTTCATTTGATAGATCGATCAAGATATGGAATGTTGCAGACAGGACTTACATAAGCACATTATTTGGTCATCAAAGTGACGTTTTAAATGTTGATTGCCTACGGAAAGAAAGGGTATTGGCTGTAGGACGTGATCGTACTATGCAGTTTTTTAAGGTACAAAAGAGGAACACTTCTCAATTTGTCTTGACATTTTGATCCATGGTTGACTCGTGGTTTAAAGTTGTTATAAGCGTTTATATGGGCTGCGACTTATAAGTTTCCAATGGCCTATATTAAGCATCTTCTTCTGCATGCTACTGTAGAGTGGCATCCCGAACCATTACATCTTCTCTCTCAGTTTATGTCCTGTATTAAATTCTACTTTCAATTGGGTGTAATGCTGACATCTCATATCTGGATTTTGCACACAGGTCCCTGAGGAGTCCCGAGTAATTTTTCGTTCTTCTACCTCGGCTTTAGAGAGCTGTTGTTTAATTGATTATGAGGATTTCTTCTCTGGCTCGGATGATGGGAGTGTCGAGCTGCGGACTGTACAAAGGAAGAAGCCCGTGGACTGTATCAGGGACGCTCATGCTATGCCATCTGACATCAGGGATGAAGAAAAGGACAACCGGAAACCCTCTAATGGTGATGGACGTAACCTGCTTCTTGCTGGTGGTGTTTATTTATACGTCAATTAAAGTGGCCATTGTGGACAAAAAATGGTTTTATATCATGAGGTGCTCAGCTTTTAATGTCCCTAGTTATTTAATCATCCCACTCACATATTATCATTACTGTCATCAGCATATTCCTGGGTAAGCTCAGTTGCTGCATGCAGAGGAAGCGATTTGGCAGCATCAGGAGCTGGCAATGGTTCAGTCCGTTTATGGGCTATTAATAGTTCTCCAAAAGTCATTCGACCCTTGTTTGATCTTCCTCTGGTTAGCAAACAAATCATATATCAACATTCTCATTTGACATTCTCTTTCCTATGCATTATTTCATCCTTAATACTCCTTTTGATGTTACTTAACAAGCTCTCTTCTTTCTGAACACACACAGGTTGGCTTTGTAAACTCTATGGCTTTTGCAAAATCTGGAAAGTTCCTCGTTGTTGGCATTGGCAAGGTAACATGAACTCTCAATATACAGATTCTGGTTTGTTGTTTCGATAATATGCTCTCATATCCTTGCCTCGTAATAATAAGCTGACAGATCATCTGTTCGTTCTGCAATAGGAACCTCGTCTGGGAAGATGGGGGAAGATTTCTGATGCTCAAAATGGAGTTGTGATTCACCGATTAAAGCTTTCGGAGGAGGATGTATCTAAGTTTTGACTGAGCAACTTCAGATCCCTCTCTGTACTACTCAGGTTTACATAGACAGATGAGAGATCCTAATCAATTTTGTCCTGGCTCAATACGATCCATTAAGTTAATTGATCTTTTCTCCCTTCATGTTTCTGCTACTCAGTTCAGGTCTTGTCCCCCTTCTGAGTGAATGCTACGCAATTCTTGTATGGTTAGTACAAAAAGGGAGACAGTAATTGGTATCTGCACTGCAAATGGTATCTGGAAAACAGCCCTTCTCCGGGGAGGAGAATTATTTATTCGTCACTTGTATGTATTACATTGAAAGAATGATTGAAGGAATGATATACAAATCACCATTTACAAAAGAATCAACGAATTTAGAGTGCCGTTTCTTTCTTGTTCATTAACATTGCCGCAGAAGATGCTCGTGGACTATCTGGAGTTGGGGTTATGTCCTTGAAGACCTGGAGACGGTTTCTTCTCTTAGTCGTCGTGGTGTTCATATTTTTCCCAGCTACGTCGAAGCACAGGCGTCTCAATGCGGCTGTTGTCCTCGATATACCAACTCCGTCAGTTTGGGAAGATTGCTGCTCGTTCTTTGTATACCAGCTCCTTACATCATTAGCCATGTTTGCATCCCAGTTCTCGCCCAGAGTTCCTGTTACATCATCAGTCTTCCAACCTGTTGGTAGCTTTCCCAGCTCTGCTTCGGCCTCCTCTTCTTCAACCATCTCAGCCCAACTCTTGTTCGTACCCACTGGAAACTTCACCAGTATATTATTATTGTCATTGTTCCCGGGAGTAGTAGCCGCAGCAGCGGCTTGTGTCCACGGCTTCCTCCAGTCTCTTTCAGCAGGCGAAGGTGAAGAAGAAGCGGCCACCCATCTTGGCTGGGATTCCAGCCGAGGGGTGACCATACTCGCTTCAATTTTCAACGCAGTAGCTTCAGTCCCTCCCCCACTCGACTGTTGCTGCTCTCCATGATTTGTAGTACTACTTGGGAATCCCTCTACTCCCAAATTTCCGAATAAACACCTTCTCGGCTGAGAGAACAGCACCGGTGTCGTTGAAGCGTAGCAATTCTGCCTATGGCGGTGCCTTCCGCTGTTCATGAGGATGCCAAAGCTTCGAGGCGGAGGAGGTGTAGCAGCAGCAAAATAGGGGCATTCCGTCCAGCCATGGTGATCACCAACTGGTTGCGTTTGCAAAGAAGAAGCAGAAGGAGGTTCATCACTTGATTGGCGTGACTCCAACTCCGTCAGCATCTGATAAGCACGCTCAAACGATTTCGCGTAAGATTCCTCCATTGGTTTGTTCCCACAAGAAGTTCTTACGGCTTGAAGCAGAGCCCTTGCTTCAGGGAGCTTGTTCATGTGCATCAGACACACTGCCAAGTTGCATTGCTTGTTCCTATCAGGCTCCAGGGACAGAGCTCTCCTGCAGAAGAAGAATTAACGAACTCCATTTCCATCAGAACAAGCATGGAGAGTAACTCTTCTTTTTTGTTTTGGTATTCACAGCCAAGTTCCAGTTACATACCTGTAATGTTGTTCAGCTAAGCCATAATTGTGCTGCTGCAAGTAAGCCCAGGCCAAGTTTCCTAGAATTCGAGCCCTCTCTTGTTCAACGGTTATTTGAATCTTCTTGCCTTGAGACCTGGCGACCTTTGTCCTTCTCCCACCGAACACCATTCCTTCTTCTATGTTCTTCAGCTTGCGCTGAAGCATTTCAATTTCTTCCTCTACCCTTCCTGACCTCTGTAAGATAAACAAAACAGACATCATCAACAAAAAGAAGCAGGGTCAGGGCCGTGTTCTCCAAGTAAGGAAAGTAGAGGGCAATCGATATCTGGGTTTGTACCAAATTACCTTGTAGAGTTCAACGAGCACGTTGTCAATGGATTCCTGCGATTCTTGAGGGCAGAGATGACGAAAGGATTTGATGGCCTCAATTGCCTCATCAGAACGATTCAATTGCTTCAGCACCACAGCCATGTCTTTCAAGGCACTATCAACTCGGTCACCAGCGTTAATGGCGGCCCAGAACATGGAGACAGCC
The DNA here is from genome assembly GCA_946122785.1 of Linum tenue. Classification (NCBI taxonomy): domain Eukaryota; kingdom Viridiplantae; phylum Streptophyta; class Magnoliopsida; order Malpighiales; family Linaceae; genus Linum; species Linum tenue. The sequence continues at coordinate 8,557,356 of CAMGYJ010000010.1, read as the reverse complement.
CTGCTCGGGTCCTTCTCAATCAACTGAACGAACCCAGGAAAAAAAAAGAGAGAGAGAATTCCACAGAGGCAATCATCAGAACACTTGGCATGCGAAAAACTCCAAAGACGTTCAACATAACTCAAGAAACAGAGAACTTTTTACCAGGCGGCGTTTCAAATTCGAAATTCATCCAGAACTGAGATACCCAGACAAGAAAAGAAAAGGAACAGAAAGAAAGGTGGACTTATTTGGGTTGGACTTGCCTGAACGTGTTTGGCCTTGACGTAGGGAGAATCGCCGGCGGGGACCTTGTGAACGACATGGAAGAGGTCGTGCTTGCAACTCCCGACGGGTGAAGAGTTGGCGTTGGCGGAGGAGGATTCCATCTTCCTCTCCGAGAATGGCGGCGGCGGAAAGAGACGGCGACGGGCACGAGTGTGCGGCGGCGGGGTGAGGAAGCCCCGAGCTTGAACTTTCCGATCGCAACTCCAAGCCTGCTCGTTCTCTTTCTGCCGCATTGCCGGAAATTCTTCTGCGACGACCCTTTTTATCCGAACTAAAGAAACGGAAAGAGAGGGTGTGATCGCGCGGACACAGAAATCCCCCACTGCTGTTTCTCCCCTCTTCTGGTTTCTGCTGAGAAACGGCCGAGGAAGTTTGTGGGGGGAACAGAGATAGAGAGAGTTTGTTAGTAGGAAAGAAGCGGGGGGAATTCTGTTGTTTGTTTACTGAGAAAGTTTTTTTGCCGTTTGTGAGGGAAAGGAAAAAAAGCAGAGGAAGAAGAAAGGCGAAACAACAGAAGAGTGAGTGAAATTGAAAAGGACGAGGAAGAACAGAGCCGTTTCCCCCCTTTTTATTTATAATAGTAGCCGTTTGGACGGCTTTTTCTGCTGTTTTGCGATTGGTCTGAGACGTCGTTTTGGTTGGGAAATCGGGTTTCTCCGTTTTGTTTTGTTAATTGTTGGGTTCACGAATGGATAGGGTGAGCAATTACCAATCACATCAGATACTCCAATTGTTAAACCCTATCGAACCTTTGGTTGGACCTGGTCCGATCTAAATCAGGTCTCAAAATAGTTTCCAAAAAGTCCCCCGGTCTGACCTAAATAAGAAGAAAAGAGGAGGAATAGATGAAGAGGAACGAAGAAAGGAATATGGTGGGTGGATCATAGAGGTTAAGTAGATTTATTTTGTGGAAAATATGTTTTTAATAGATAAATTTCTTTCCAGTTATTAAATCTTTAATTACTAGCTTATTTGTATATTTATTTAGAAAACAACTAAAACAACTCAAACCGGCCGGACCCTGATCAGACCATTAAACCTCAAACCCCTTGCTTGAACGGCTCAATGACTTAAACCGGTTTGACAATCTTTCTCCAACCCAACCTGTGTCCCAAGAAGAGCGCCACTCGCAAATCCAAAACTTCCTTCTCGCTCAGACGTGGCTTGGGAAGCCGACAAGCTACTATGTTAGAAGCTCCAGGTGCTTCGATCTTGCTTATACCAATGGTGTCATGGAAGTGTATTTTAGTGATATGAATATATCATAGTATAAAATGATTATATACATGATAATTGAAATATACTAACTATAATTTATCCATTTCATCACCGTCTACTTTCACAGCATGAACCAGGATAGTATATGATGGTATATTTGGTCATTGAAATTGTTTTCATTAATTTATAGATCAAGAACGGGGACATGAACTGATATCGAGAGGCCCAAAATTTTCAAGGTGAATTATTCAAAAAAAGTAAAAATCCAAATAACAACTAAATTCAATATTTTTATAACCACTCAAAACAGTTTTTAGATGATTAAAACAATTCAAAATAAAATCTAAGCTAAAATATGTTACAATGTGATTTTCGCTATGAATGAGTTAACTACACAAAATTTTAACTATATATTTTAACATGTTTTTCACTAGTTTCACAACTAAAAAAAACTATTGTGCTCCAATGTTAGTGTTTGAAAAGGAATTTTCATTTGTTATATATTGGAAACATTATGAGGAGAGAAATAAGAGGCTTATGGGAGATTAATCATATTTTTTGAACAACTGGTCAAAATTTTGGGGTAGCGCACAGATTTTGTGGTGTGCTGTCAAAGCACTTTTCAAATTGATGCCACAATAGTGTGAGATCGAGTAATAAAAACAACGCACCCCAACTACTAACCGAAGTAGTGGTATACTTGTCATTGTTAGGAACAAATATATGATTGTTAGGTTTGCAATATAGCGGTCGTAGAAGGTATCGTTGATACCTGGCCTACGCCCGTTAAGCAGTACTATTATATAAGGAATTGCTAAAGCTAGGAACAAGAATAGAGGAAACGATATTGGGGTAAGCTACCCTCACCCCAACAAGACGACATGCAATTGACAGGTAAATGATATCTGGTATTTGAGGTACATATGTCATTACCTGTACCGGCCCGGTTTGATGTTTAAAACATATTTGCCCTATATTGCACACGGTTAAAGTTTATACTTGCGCCTTAATTGAGATTTTTATTGTGATATTCGGTAGGGGTGGCTATTTGGTCTGGGTTTTTTGGTTTTACCAGAAACCGGATCGTATAACTTGGACCGGGACCGAACGGTGACCGGATAGCAAACAATCCAATCCCGTCTTCGGGTTTAGATTTGAGGGGAAAAAACCGTTCGAGACCGGACCGAAAACCGTATAAAGACCAGATAATAGAGCCAACACCCAAACCTAACAAACTCCTTATCCTTTTAGGCCTCAGCCTACTCAAACCCCAATAAAGCTCAATTTAAAATCAAGAACATATTGGGATTGGACCGGGTCAAAATCGGACTGTATCCAATCCAATCTTCGGTCCTCATATTCTTGAAATGATCGGACCAGGACCGGATCAATCTGTGCCAATTTAACAGGACCGAACCGTATAACCACTTTTAATATTCGGGACGACTCAACAGGGGTTCGATTTTCGTTACGAGCTTTGGTCGGGCAGCTGACTCTAGTGCATCTCGTTTATCTCATTTAATACAAAGTACCTTTTGGAAGAAAAAAAATGAAGATCACTTTTACTTCATCTAGAGGTGGCAAATGGATTGGATTCGTGGATTGGTGGATCAATGGATCAAATGGATTGGTGGATTCATGGATTGGTTCAAGTGGATTGATGGATTATCCATGAATCCAAATGACATCCTCAGGACCTCAACCTTGAACCAATATGTAAAATGTGAAAAGTTTATGTACTAAAATGTCACAAGAAAAAAATTTAGGTACCAAAACGTAATTTTTCAATGATATTTTTCGTATAAAAAATTAATTTTTAGGCATCAAAATGTAAAAAAATAAATATTATAGGTACTGAATTGTAATTTGCCAATGATCTATGGACGGTCCAATCCATGAATCCACCAATCCAATTAGATTTGGATCAAATGGATTGGATTTAAATAAATTAGATTAGTTAAATATTTTTAATGAATTGGTGGATTGAATCGAGAATCGCCACCTCTAATTCATCTAAGTAAATCTAATAAGTAACTAAATCCATCATCAAATTTATAAACAACACTTTTAAATTCATAATAAATTTATAACACTTTTATACCTATGAGTTTTTAGAACTAGAATGCTACCAAAATCTTCATTTTAAAATCTAGGAAGCAAATCATTAGGTACAAAACCCTAGAACGAAGGACGACTGGGGTGCGTAACTTCTCAGCTCATCGTCACACTCGCACAGAGCCAGAAATGCCTCCGAAAGCCGCAAAATCGAAGGAGGCGCCGGCGGAGCGCCCGATCCTCGGGCGATTCTCATCCCATCTTAAGATTGGCATAGTAATAATGCTTACTTTCTTCTTCTTCTTCTTCGGCTTCTTCTTTCTTTCGCTTGCATGTGGTTGAGCGTTCTTAATACTCAGTCGTCGCTGCTGGTGTTCTTCGGCTTCAGGTTGGATTGCCTAATGTCGGGAAATCGACTCTTTTTAATACCCTGACGAAGTTGTCCATTCCCGCCGAGAACTTCCCTTTCTGCACCATTGAACCTAATGAGGCTCGAATTAATATTCCCGACGAGAGGTTCGACTGGCTTTGCCAATCTTTCAAGCCGAAAAGCGAGGTTCGTCTCTTAACTTTGCCGTCTTCTTGTTCTTATGCTTGGAAGGGATAACGTATCGGGATGGATAAGCGCTATGTTGCAGGAGGTTATGAGATATAGGTTCTAGCATTGTAGTTGGACTGAGGGATATTGATTCGGGAAATGCAGTTGCTGTGATCTGTTGTACCCAGCATCTTGCTTAGTTGCTGCTTATGTGATTTACAGCTTTGTGGGTGTCATGATCCGTACTTATTAAACAATTCAATGTTCTGGCTGTTACATTACCACGTTATCTCCAGGTTTCCGCATTTCTTGAAATCCATGATATAGCTGGGCTCGTTAGAGGTGCTCACCAAGGACAGGGGTTGGGCAACAACTTCTTGTCACATATCCGTGCTGTTGATGGCATCTTCCATGTTCTACGTAAGAGGCTCAGTACTTAATCTGTTTCATGGAAAACATTTATGAATCCTGAGGATCGCCACTTGAAAGCTTTTATTTTCTTGTGTTTGTGGGCTTATAATCGAGCAGGAGATTCTGGGTAGAGACTGCTGTGTTTCCACAATGATGGTTGTACATCCAATCACATTTTCTTTACAGGAGTATAGAAGACCACTGCTGCTTGATAGCCTTCCTAGTTGATTGTGTGATTCTTGTTTATTTGATTCTCGCGACTTTGTGGTTTGTACCTATATTAGATGGTTAGCTATAAGATAGTCCACAAAACGGGCTTCGAGTTGTGTAAGTTAGCTTTCTTGCATCTACATTGAATGCACTAGGCAGTGTGCTAGTTGTTTATGGTAGTATTCTATGGAATAAACTGTAATAGTTTCTGTGCTTTTCTTGTTTTCTCTCAATCAATCTCCCTAGAGCTAATATCTATTATTTACGTTGGCATGCAATAGGTGCATTTGAAGATTCAGATATTATCCATGTCGATGACTCGGTGGATCCTGTCAGAGATCTGGAAACTATAGGGATTGAGTTGCGACTAAAGGTATCTGTTATGGTGCATGGTATTTGAATTAGGGAGTTCTTTATTGTTTCGAAAGCTTTGTTTTAAAAATTGTTCTTAATTCGTGACATAGGATGTTGAATTCATGGAGAGGAGGATTGAGGATATTGAAAAGAGCATGAAGAGGAGCAATGACAAGCAGTTGAAGATAGAGCTCGAGTTGTGCCAAAGGGTTTGTGTTCTATGAGTTCAGATTCATTTCTAGATGAAACTCTAGCTTCATCGTCATGTGTTATCATGTTGATATGAGTTCTTGTACCAGTTTATCATATTGATGCGGAAGCAGTAGCTTAACACGTAGGAGACTGTTTCAGATCTGAACTCTTAAGTTTTTTGCTTTTGGTTCCCTTTCTTTTAGGATTCACATAGCCAATGCGTTTTGTTTCAAATCAATATTTGTCCAATTGGCGTGATTCATTGTCTTTTTTCCCCCAGGTCAAGGCATGGCTTCAGGATGAGAAAGATGTGCGCCTTGGAGATTGGAAAGCTGCTGATGTTGAGATATTGAATACTTTCCAGTTGCTCACTGCCAAGCCTGTTGTTTACTTGGTTGGTATTCCTTATGACCCTTATCCCTTGTGATGGACTCCCTCGGTGTCTCTCTGTTCAGTTGCAATCCTTTGTCATAAATTTATTTAGTGTCACAACTGCTAGCCCGAACGACAGTTCCACCCTCTTTTTCTTTCACAAAGACAAACTTGCTGCCACGTTAAAACACCCCTCCAAAGGGCTTAGGAAGTTAGCTGGGCTGAAGTCACTCTGTTTGCCAAGGGGAGACAGCCCTTAAATGGCCCAAAATATTTCTGAATGTACCATACCCAATGAGGGCATTCCTTTTCTTAGCATCGACCGTGTTTATAGTTCTCATAGCCATAGGTTAGTTTCTTGCACTGCTATATTTAATTATTTGAATATCTACCTTCTGTACCGTGTACAGGTAAACATGAATGAGAAAGACTACCAGAGGAAAAAGAACAAGTTCTTGCCGAAGATTCATGCTTGGTATTCCCATCTATTCAGCAATTATTATGTAAAATTGGCATTCTAAAAATTTCTTAAAGTTATCGGTCATTTTGTTTCTTTCAGGGTGCAGGAACACGGGGGTGAACCCATTATTCCTTTCAGCTGTGTGTTAGAGAGGAATCTGACTGATATGCCACCAGATGAAGCAGCTAAGTATTGTGAGGAGAACAAGGTACAAAGGTTAGTGATTAGAGGAAACTGGCTTCTGTATCGCTGTCAAGCCGGTTGAAATGTTCTCTGTCCCTAACTGTTGAAGTAGTCACAAGAATATATATATAACAATTTTCTCTTTCAACCGTGTTTACTATTAAGTATACTCGGCTTGTATGGATGATGTAGTCCTGGTTGCTTCACTCAATCGTTCTATTTCCATTTGGGTTTAGGCTCCTGTTTACTCCAGATTGCTTTATTGATTAAAATAAGCTGATTATTTTGCAGTGCTCTTCCTAAAATTATTAAAACCGGGTTCTCTGCAATCAATCTCATATACTTCTTCACTGCTGGCCCTGATGAGGTAATGTAACTGTGTACTTAGGGATTCCTCTTATTCATCATGAACAAAAAAAAAAAAAAAAAAACTCAATTTTTATTTATTTGTTATTATCTTGTGACCGTATTTGAAATGCACAATGCCTTAGGGGGTTTGAAGTTTGATTATTTGGTATCTGTGATAGTCTCAGTCGCTGTACTTGCTATACTGGTTTTTTTTTTTTTTTTTTGCTTGCTAATGTCTGAAAGATATACTTTTGCAGGTGAAATGTTGGCAAATCAGGCGGCAGACGAAGGCTCCTCAGGCAGCTGGGGCAATCCATACTGATTTTGAGAAAGGGTTTATATGTGCTGAGGTAGCTCAATTTCTGATAATTGGTTTATATCTATTGCCGGAAACTAAATAGACATAGCTATTAGCTAGGCACTAGGAAACTTTTGGGTAATAATTTTCAGTTACCTACAGTTGTGGCATTTGGCCTCGATCAAAATTGACATGTCTCTTCCTTTTCCTTTCCTCTCTAATCTTCCTTACTTAGCATTCATATCCCTGTCAGCCTGGAAGTTCCTTCATGAAAGAGAGGTTCCAATATACATTTGAACTTTGTGATTGGTTATGGCTGTAATTGCTAGTGGTTCTCTCCTGAATCCTCAGAATATTTTTGAACGTCGATTTTATTAGCCACTTATTTTCGACCTGCCGCCTTTTCATCGAAATAGTTGTATCATGTACCTTATAACTGTTCATTAAGTGAAGTGACTGATCTTTGGGCCTGCTGGTTGTGGTTAGGTCATGAAATTCGAGGATTTGAAGGAGCTTGGCACTGAGTCAGCCGTCAAGGTGAGTGATTTCTTGAGTTGAACTTTGGAGGACCCTGGTTAATTTTAACTTTTAACTCTCGACATTAATGCTGCATATAATTTTAAATGCGGCACACCTCTTACGTGTGTTCCCCCGCTTTTGAACTTGTGGGGGAGTTAAATGAAGGAATAAATAAATCATTCTAGAATTGTGGTTCCGTGGAGCATTGGTAGTCTCTCTACTCCAAGTACAATTAACAATTTCGTATGAATTTGCTGAAGCTCTTAGATTTTTTGAATAAACACAGGCTGCTGGGAAGTACAAACAAGAGGGGAAAACATATGTTGTCCAAGATGGAGATATAATTTTCTTCAAGTTCAATGTCTCTGGAGGTGGCAAGAAGTGAGCTTTCACCAACCTGGAAGACATTATTGTGCCCGCCGGTAAGTCGAACTTATAAGAATTTAACTGAAGGAAGATGCGTTGTGTGACACCTTAGTGTAGTCCAGAAATTCAGCACGCGTTTCGATTTTGATCCGATAACGCTTGCTTTGTTTGTCTAGAGATACCAACATTGTGTGTTAGTGTTATACGACCTTCTAGTCATCCAAATACTTTTAGTCTTGTAAACATGTATTATGGGAGCATGCATGAGAAGGTGGTTGAAATTATGAATTACAGTGCGATGATGTCTTATTGTCGTTGATTTCTTTTCGACGTATTGATAATAGCAGTTCTAGGTTTTGCTTGCTTGCTACAAATGATGGAATGATGATGTCTTCCAGGTTGTGTTGTGTTGTGTGGGTGGAAGAGGTAGTGAATGGTTTGTCTCAATCGTGAATGTTTCTTGGTGTTGACACCAAAATTTAATCTTGTACCATATTGGTTAAATAAAAGGGAGTAAATAGTTTTATAAGGTTAACTTAATTATCATAATTCAAATAATTAATATGCACAAAGTTGATTGGATTTTTGAGCTAAGGGCACCTATGCCGATGATGTGTTCATATCGGTGACCACCATACAACCACACTCATAATGATAATGTGGTGATGAGGGTGATCAACATACTGCCATCGCCATGATGTGTTGAGTGGGATGATCATCATACCGCCACACCTATTATGCGTCGAGAGGGGTAGCGACCATACCGCCACACCCATTATGTGCCGAGAGGAGTAGCCACCATACTGCAACCCGCATGATGTGCTACCCTCATGACGTTGTGAGGGTATGTGCCGAGAGGGGTAGCCACCATACTGCAACCCGCATGATGTGCTACCCTCATGACGTTGTGAGGGAGGTGGCCACCATTATAGGTGTCAATCGGGCGGGTTCGGGCTGGGTTCAATTGGGTTCAGGCTGTGTTCAATCGGGTTGCGGATTCATCGAGTTTTGGGTCGGGCGGGTTGCGGGCGGATCGGGTTTCGGGTTGTTCGGGCTAGCGCATCGAGTAACTTACTCATTACTCGTTACCAACTTACATATTTTATTACACTAATTTAAAATATTTTCTCAACTTTTTAACCAATTTATTTCTACCTCGTATATATATACTTAATTAAAAAAAACTAGTCAAAATGTTAAATCAATTTGTATGACTTGCAATCTTGTTATGTAAGTAATCATAATTGGTAAAGTACACTAGCTAATAGTAATGGTGATATCAATATTTGCAACCAAAAGACACCATTAATTGTTTATTTGATATTTTAGTATTAATTTAGTAGTAATTGGATTAAAGTATCTCGTTTAGTATAACCATGCAAATCTGGTATTTGGCAAAAGGAAAGTGATAAAAGAAGTTATTTCGAAATAACTTCAGTAAACTGTTGCCAAACGAGTTATTTGTAAAATTGTTCGAATTATCCTAAAATTTGAACCATTAAAGATTAACTATCAAATTTAGTAAAACTATTGTGACTTCAATCATAACTTACTCAATAACATATATCCTATACACTTAGCCTTACCCTCAATCAACAATATTAACTTAGTATATGTTGTTGATTGTATACCCTAAACCATCAATACATTATAAATTATACACTAACCACATATCCTATACCCTAACCATATGTCCTTGAGTTGTGATTTTGCTAGTATAGTTAATTTAAAAGTGAAATTCATACTTTGATTTTCAAAACATAGATAAAAAGTGATATTTGCTAATTGCTATACCCTAACCATATATCCTATACTGTACAACACATACCTTGTACCCTAACCACGTACCATAAACATAAATTAAAAAGGGATCTCCTGCCGTTAAAGACTTCAAATGACGTCAAGTGAACATATGTTAATAAAAAACTTAGAATCGTCAAAACCATCAATATCTTATACCCTAATCATATACACCCTAAATCATATGTACCTTATACCCTATACCCTAACCATATACTTTATACCCTAAACAATGAACCGTCAAAGATTATTTATCAAGTTTAGTATAATTGTTGTAACTAATGGTTAATTTATTTATTAGCCCATAAACAATTACATACATATATATTAGCCTTCAAAGCATATAAGAATAATTTTAACTAGTCATGCCCTCCATATAAAAGTTAAATATTCATATTTCAAAGGCTAAAATTTTGAAAAACCAAAAAATTGAAAACACCAAATTTGTTTCATTCTTTTTGAAGAACATCAAATTAAGAAAATATTACGGATTGTGACAGTTTCTGAAGAAGATCCTTTTGGTTCGGGATGTGATACCTAATTCATTTTAGAGCCTTATTTAAGGGTTTGTAGTTGATAACAAGACGAGGAACGCCTTGTTCCTTTTCCGCATTATTAATGACATAGAAAGCAGAACAAATCCAAGAGGAATGGCTAGGTCTGATAAGGCATTTTTTGAGTAATTATTGAATTTCTTGTCGATAATGTTTTTCAAGATCCAAAGTCATTTGGATATGCCTGGCCTTGGTGGCAATGAGTTTTTCTGTGAATTTTTTTTTTCATAAGGGAGATCAACCTGATGTTGTTTTTTATACCAAAAAGCATTGGTTGTATCAACACTAATAAAGTTTTAATTGTGTTCTTTTAAAGAGTTGACTCGTTTTTGCAAAAGGGGTTGAGAAAGTTGTTGTAAAATTCGTTGAAAATGTATCTCATCATGCAAATAAGATATTTGATTAGTTTTACAATGAATTATATGGTGTATTTATTTAATAGAAGAACGTTGCAAAACATTTAGGTTTCGAACTTTTCGTTTTTGCATAAACGAGAATTCAACATTGTTGCCTAACACAACACTGTTAATTCCTTGGTCGTGACGGTAAAAGATTTTAGAATGAGAAAAGGTGTCCGTAGGATCACTTTTTGTTGCATGTCACGTACTAGGACAAAAAGAGTTTTGAATTCGACATTTTGTTGAAAAGTTATGGCATTAGAAAGTTTATATATATTGTATTTGAAGAGGTTGAGAGTTAGCGGCAGATAATCGCTCGAGTGTCTTTCCATAGTACTTAGTATGAATTAATCCTTCTTGAATGCAGTTCATATCTGCTCCTGTATCAAGAAGGGCCACTATCTTTAAAGTAAAATCAGAAGAAACTTGAATATTAATGATAACTTACCATTTTTGGGTAGTAATGGTAGATAAAAAAACATAGAAAATCTTCACCAGTTAGCATTTCCTTTGTTTATAAACTGTTGGTTGTGTGAGGAGTGTCATCGAAAAAGTTGTCGAGATTAGATGTTGATGGCTCTTCTGAAGGTTAGAGAGCTATTAAAGTTTGTAATATCTCATGATCACTATTTTGTAACTGTCATAATTGTTGAATTTCTTTCTTAACAATATCCAATTTCTTTTGAAAATCACGAAGAGAAGGATTGTGAGAATCGTTATTATTATGTCGAGAAAGGATATCTTTGACACTATAGGTCGAAGCTTCATGAAAGGGATTGTTTGGTGGAATAGGCACATGAGGTTTCTACATGTGCTCATGAAGTTTTTTGAAATATTTTTCCTTGAGATGAGGATTATCAATATTATTGATTAGATCTAAATTAAAATAAGTTCTTGATCTTTGGTTAAAATATTGATAGAAGATTCAGAACTTTCATCGATGTCATGAAATTGTAAGGCTTGAAGATTCTCATCATTATCAGAAGAAGAAGAATCCTCATTAGTAGAGTAGTGTTGTAGGAATTAGTCCGATCTTTTAACTTCGTTGATAGTAGCCGTAGAGTAACCCTAAAGCAACCAGATCCCTCCCGTAAGTCCCACTACATCAGCCACTAAGCATTTGTTTTATTGGTGGGCAACGGGAAATGGGTATTTAAGTATACCCATACCTGTAATATTTATTACATAATGGAATTGGAGATGAAAAATTTCTAAATTTGGTACCATAAGATATCCGCTAATACCCGTTTGAGTAATATGGGTACCCGTAATATCCATTACATTAAGGGTAAATGTCATATTTGGTCACTGAGATTACTAAATCGTGTCATGTTTAGTCACTAGAAAAATTTAATATCGATTTTGGTCACTCGAATTACTGAAACAGGTTACATTTAGTCACTCTCCCATTAGCCTCCGTCCAACTCCGGTCACTCGAATTACTGAAACGTGTCATATTTAGTCATTCGAATTACTGAAACAGGTCACATTTAGTCACTCTCCCGATAGTTTCCGTCCAACTCTATTAATGAAGTTGGACAGAAACTAACGGGAGAGTGACTAAATGTGACTTGTTTCAGTAATTCGAGTGACCAAAATTGATATTAAATTTTTCTAGTGACTAAACATGACACGATTTAGTAATCTCAGTGACCAAATGTGGTATTTACCCCATTAAAACATTAATTTCCTATAAAAGGCATATTCACCTTACCATAAGATACCCGCTAATACCCGTTTGAGTAATATGGGGACTCATAATACCCATTACATTAATTTCCTATAGAAGGCATAGCAAACGCAGTCCCAACCTAAGCCCATCATCCACATCCGCTTGGTTTATGGTGACCCAATAGTGTGCAAAAACCATGACAATACACAACACAAACGAGCTAGCTTATAGTTGGGGTTAGGATTGAGGAGCAATGGATCAGGTCAATAACCTTATGGTGAGGAATCATGAGTAACATGTTCACATCAGCATGACATCAGCATCCCTCTCTCTCCTGAAAAGTCTTTAATTTTCCCTCATTAATCTTTGACGGACGATTTGTCACTCGTTTTAAGTCAAAATTTAACTTTTTTACACAGTTATATCAGATTAATTGTGCTCTTCAAAATGATATCCACTTTGATATATTTATTGAACAAAAAAAATTGAGCCATTTTTTACCAGTCTATACCATATGGTATTGACTGGTATTGAAATAATAGCATACCTATGGTTTGAAAAGTGTACCATGGTGGTATAAACAAACCAAGACTGTATGATGGTTGAATACATGATAGTAGAAATATATTAACTGTCATTTACGACTTTTAACATTGTGTACCATAAGATACCACCCCGTACCAAGGTGGTATTGTATGGTATTGTGTGGTATTTTTTTGTACTGTAATTTGTTCACCCAGAAATTTGTATATCCAATAGATCCAATATAGTAGAAATATATTAACTGTCATTTACGACTTTTAACATTATGTACCATAAGATACCACCTTGTACCAGGGTGGTATTGTATGGTATTGTGTGGTATTTTTTGGTCCTGTAATTTGTTCACCCAGAAATTTGTAGATCCAATAGATCATGATGAACTCGTCCCTTCTGTGCAAACGTTTTCAAAAACGAATTAAAAATGAAGAAAATACCATATGGTATGCAATTGGTACCGAGAGGCCAAAATTTTTTGTTCTAAAAAAATATTGAAAATTGATCTCATTTTGTAGAGCAAGATGAACTCGTTCCACCTGTGCAAAAAAAATTAAAATCCGAGTTAAAATGAAAAAGATATGAGCCGATTAAGAACGGGTACTGTTTGAAACGGGTACCCAATCCCGTCCCGTTGCCCACCCTAATTTGTCTAACTATTATGATAATAACGTGTTTCTAACATTTTACAACTAACTTCATGGATTCATACTAGGAAAGACTAGGAACCATTCCTCCAGAAAACCCTAATTAATAGAACGTCTTCGCTCTCAATAAGATTACATGTTCAAGAGTGAGAGAGCAGGGGGAGGTGAAGAATCCGACAGATAACAAAAAAGGGTAAAAGCCTAAAAGGAAAGGAAGGTAAAAGGAAAACTATTCAATAGTACAACCAAGACTTCGCATGGCTTCATCAACTACCCAAAACGGCGATCGCCACCAGCTTCCTTCCGTTCCTTTCTTCTTTATCAAGAATTAAAGTGAATAAATGTAAATACATGTACTTAATGTTTTATTGCTCCAGAGACAACCACTCTAACTCTACTTCTAACTCCCCAGATTCTACGTTCTGGAGCTTGAGAAACACTTGTTGCTTCACCTTCCCATCCACGATGTTTACTGTGCTATCCTCTATGAGAGCATTGTCAGCTGATTTCAACCACTTGCCGATCTGCATGTTCCCAAACATCTCCGGGTCACCATACGCCATTGCCGAGTTTATCAATGGCTGCAAGTCGATCTCTGCCTCCCCCATTATGTCATCAGCAGAGAAAGTGTCGTAGTCAAACACTTGCTGCAGTTTTTGGACAGTAAATAATGTTTTCGTTAGCGACTTGCAATGCTCCCTCCATCTCTCCCTACTTAAGTTTTTTGTCATCAGAGGAAGGAAGAAAATGCTTACCAACTTCACAGTGCCATAGTCTTGTGGAACTGAGAGCATGAGTTCCTCATCCCATACTGGATTCAGGTTGCTCCTAGCTACAGTGGTCTGGACAGTCTAGCAAACCAGAAAAAAAACAGTTTCAAGACGTCAAAAATTGGCAAAAAAGAAACAAAAACGTGTGAAGCTTTCCTTTACCAACCTGTTTACCGAGATTGAGGATGACATAAGGATCACTTGACAACATATCTCTCACAGCCAAGTTTGTACCCTTCGCAACCTTCACCTTCAGTAAACCAATGAATTCTACCATGCCATCCTGAAGGCAGGGCTGTCGGAGTTAATTCAAGTGAACAAAATTGTCACAGCAAATTTACTTGTCTATGCTACCGAATTTCCTAAGGGTTCTCGGTTACTAGAATGTAACAGTATGATATTCAGATAAAGCAATTTTGCCTGGGGAATTTCAAATTGACTCATTTTGAGACAATTACAATTGTGTGGGATGGGGCAGACAATTCGAATTGACTCGTTTTAAATGACTCATTTTGTAAAATGAGACAATTAGCCAAAATGTCTCGTTTTTCAATTGATCCATCCAAACGATCCCTAAAGAAAAAAAGGTAGAATGGCAATTACCGTAGATGATGCACTTGTGGTACTGAATGAATCCATGATCCTCTTGGAAAAGCTTAACTGGGAAGATACAGCAGACTTTCCTGAGGTAATTCGCAAGCCAGGTTTCATATAATCTTGGAGCTCATACTTAGATCTGCGTTAGGTAAACGAAACGGATTTAACAATGAAGCCATTTTGTTGGTGTATTTGAGAGGGTGAAACTTGCAATAGAAAATGTATAGTTTTCACCAACATTTTTCATGTGTTTGAGTGCATTTGAAATTGTACAAGCGATAGCAAATGCAACAAATTTATGCAATCTAATGTACTTTGGGGTATGACGTATTCGAAAATACACTCTAGAAATTGTGACCCCCATGCTTCTTTTTCAAATTGCTCGACCACAAATTCACTTGTCCAAACAATACTCTTTGGACTTACATATGACAGAATAACATACAAAATGAATAAGATTCAAATGTTTCACAAATCTATTGAATACCAAACCAGTACCACACCAGATCTTCACTGCACACTCCCAAATTGCATATTGGGATTTATTCCTCAAAACTCACCATTTATTGATAAAATACTGAGATGAAGACAACGAGATAAAAATAAAACTGCAAATTGAAGGCAGCGGGATGGAGACAAATAAAGCATGGGATGATGGATTATGCAACTTCTCTATCCATATTCAAGGCATCTTTACCTTATGAATTTTGAACGCTCATCATGACTGGCATCCGGTTTAGGCTTTGATACTCCGTCAGGTATATGAGCCTCATAAATTGAATTAACAGCTGCATTTCCTCCAACTTCAGCCATTGAATCAATCTCTTCCTCCATCCAGTCATCCAGTGTCACTGATAAAACCTGCACACTCCAATTAAAGTTGCACCACTAACAGTTCGTCACTGGGGGGGGAATACGTGCATCGGGAGCATAAAATAAGATGAAATAGAGGAAATCATAAGAAAAATCAAGGCCACAAAACTTGCATAGAACAAGCTACACAGGTGAGGTCAACTGAAGTCATGTCCATTCCATATTGTCAGTTTAGGTTAATTTAGCTTGCTTACCTTTGAGATATGGGTACCAAGGCTTCGGTGCACACTGCAACATTTTAAGCAGAGGAAGACTCCAATATTTGCAGACCTGCAAAATAAGATTGGAGGCAGTTTCTCAATCAAAGGGCCTATCAAAGACATGAACACGAATTCCATTACTCTGGGCTTGATCTTGTATACTTAAGATTAAGAGTGATTAGTAGAAAAAAGAAATCAAATTTTTGGGATACTTATAGAAAGAGGGTCTTAAACTTACGCCCATTTAGGATCCGGAGCACCACAATCAGCACAGGTACGATTATCACTTTGTTGCTGCAAATCTCTTAATTTTCTCCTAGCTGCAAAAGAAAAAGTATCGATGGGCAGTTAGCTATGAGCTAACAAAATATAAAGACAGTGAAATGAGAATTTCACACAGAAGGGAATGGTAGGGTGCTTAAGGAAAAAAGTTCTGCAACCTAAGACCCGTAGCATTCATTGACAATAGCAAGAAGATAAAACACTCTTATTCCTATGTTGATTGCTGAAGGAAAGGAACATACTATATTGATTTTATCTATGCATTATGAACCAAGGACAGATGACACAGGGGCTTTCAATAAATTCAATCATGTTCAGAAGAGATTCCTTTTATTTGGCCACTTTAAAGATCTTGGCGACTTCAGCAGATAAACTAACAATCGAAGTATTAGGGAAGAAACACTAAATTGCCGACACTCTCAAGGAGCACTTTCCAGGATGCATACTGTACAAGCAAGCATATACCTGAGGGGTTTTTCTGAAGTTCTGTCAAACGACTCATTGCTTTGCTGATATCCAAAGATCATCAAAACAAAGCCCACTCCTGATGTGTAATAAGAAAAGCTTAAGCAGCATCACCCACAAAGCACAGCATACAGAGAGAAAGATCAAATGAAAAGCAGATCCAATGAAGGACAGTGCCACTGAACTTAGTACGATATCAAACCATGGAACCATCAAGAAACAAGCACTAAGCTTTAGGAACACAATGAGAAATTTGATCGATTGGGGCCTTTTGAGTGCAAAATTTAGGGAATCATGAGCAAGCTAAACATAGGAAAGATGCAATTAATCTTTTCAATTTAGGCCTCAAAGAAGGATCCTGCTCTTCTGCTGCTAATTTGGTGCTCAAGAGAGGGCAGAAGCCGGAGAAATTAACCCTGGACCTTCACTTTCTTCCCCCGTTATGAGACAACCCAGGAATTCACAATCCAAAAGATTGCAACTTCCGGGATCTTTTGCATTCCACAAGTTCCGAACCAACCCAGAATTCAGATTCCAAAATCTCACGCAGGCAAAAATGCGTTTATTTCCGTATGCATTAATGATCCATCATATACTTAACAAACAAACCAAAGGGAAGGCTCGTCGGCAAAAGGCATCAGAAACAAAAGCAGGATTTTGCATTTTCAACCACCCATCTACCCAATCACCGGCAAAGCAACAAGGGTGGCGAGGGAGAGAGAGAGAGAGAGAGAGCAGTTTGCAAAGGGAAGGAAGCGAATCGAATCGTCGAGCTAAGGAAACAAGGAGAATCAGCTGACCTGAGTAATTCCCGGCGACGAAATCCTAATGTCTGACTAGAGAATCAGGTAAGCTTTCCGGAGCGAACTTCTTTTGCCGCTTGGTCTAAGAGAGCGATGGGGAAGAAGGAAACGGTGTCGGCAAATGTGCAACGCGGTGACTTTCGGAGATGGAAAAGTGGAGAAAGAAGCACCACCACAATCTTTCAATCCGCGCCATGCTTTTGATGAACTTTGGGAGAATAGTATGGTGATGATGGTCAGGAGGTGGGACGACTTTTTTGATTGGATAAGCGGTGCCAAATTATTATCATTTCGTTTTGGTTTTACTTTCGGAACCATGTTCTTTCCAACATTTTCCTCTGAATCCAAACTGTAAAGATTCGATCTTTCTACGACACTTTCGCTCAGAAACGAGAAATCGTTGAATCTTCTTTTCCTCTCTAACGTTCGTCCATTTTCCATTGAATCAAGGATGAGGTTACTCAATGTTCACAAATTACAACAAAGAAGGTTTTGACTTTTTGGGCATTATGCTCACAACAATTTGTTTTTATTTTTAAACGATTCGATTTATTCAGGTTGTCATATTAGTTTATACGGTTATGTCAGTTTGGCAAGTGATATGAACTCATCGATGATACTACAGGTTGATGTCGGTTTTAGCAAAATATGTAAGGAAGTGAAAAAATCATTAAAATTAAATGACGTTAGGCATATATATAACACATTCTAAAACAATTTCTCTAAAATCTACATCCATATTTAAAAAATGCAACATTTTCAAACAAAATGAAAATTTCTTATATTCAACGTTTAATACCAACATCCAAAAGTTTATACTTGAATGCAACAAGTAACATAAACGTTTAGCTTTCAATTCAGGAAACAAATCAAAAATTAGTTTTTATTAGTTAAATTCGCCATTTAGCCTCCCTCAACTTCCCTTGACCTAGTTTGATGAAGATATCCTAAACGACATTGACAGCAAGCTAGAAAGACTTGAAAATATCGATTATAGCATTGTGAATGGATTCAGAAGAAAATGTGTTAGACTCTGTGTTGAGATTGATGTGCATAAGCGCCTTGTGAAAAAGTAAATACAGAAGCACAAGGTATATAGAGTGGAGTACTAAGGGCTCCATGAGATACGTTTAAGTTGTGGTCACTATGAACACTTCTAGGATGCCTAGCCAAACAGGAGGACTGGGAAATCACTAGGGGACGCAACAGCAAGTTAAGATAAATAACTTTATAGGGTTCAAGGTTTGTTTGATTTTTTCACTAAAGAAACTGAATAACTGTTGGAACAATTGATGCAATAGGAGACATAAAAAATCATAACATTGAATGAATAAGTTTAGGAAACACATTGCAAGAAGAATTCCAAAGAAAAAAATAAGTTTGTGAAGGGTGATACAAAAATTCCGAAAGTGAAAAATGATAAAGGAAAAAGTCATAAGGCAATAGTGCACACTAAAGAAAGACAATATGGCCTCATCGGATAACTCAAAACAGGAGGGTAAGAATAAAGCACATTCGGTCACACGACAGTTGAACTCCAAGTCAAGTAACCAAGCGAAAACATCGGATAAGAGTACTCACCCAAACCTAGAAGGCCAAACTCCTTCAAAGTAAGTGGAAACTTTGTGATCAAGGTGTAATTGGCTGGAATTGGTGATTTGTATTGAATAGGAGATTGGTTTAAATATACCAATCTCTACAACAGAACCACTACTCACGTAGCTACAAAGAGGGTAACAACCCATCCACTACAGCACTAATTACATAAAATAAATGGAAAGTAATTAATCTAAGAAGAGTCCTTATCACGCCCCCGCAAGATGGTGACGGGAACGACACCAATCTTGGACCGAAGAAGTTGGAAACGAGCAATGGGCAGGGGCTTGGTTAGCGAGTCCGCGAGCTGGAAGGCAGTGGGAACATGCTGAATTTGAAGCTGCTGTGATTGGACAAGATCCCGAACAAACAAGTAATCAAGAGCAAGATGCTTCATGCGAGAGTGATGGATGGGATTGGCCGAGAAGTTTACAGCACCGAGATTGTCACAGTAGATAGTTGGAGGAGTAGAAATCGGATGATGGAGCTCGTGAAGAAGATTCTGTAGCCATAGAAGCTCCGACGTGGCGTGTGCTAGAGCTCGATACTCGGCCTCAGTGCTGGATCGAGCAACGGAACGTTGTTTCTTTGATTTCCAAGAAATAAGAGTGCCGCCATAGTAGATGAGAAATGCCATAGTGGAAGTGCGATCATTGGGATCGCCAGCCCAATCGGAATCAGCGAACGCCACAAGAGACGGAGTGGGGGTCGAGGCAAGGCGGAGACCGAGATGAGATGTACCTTTCAAGTAGCGAAAAAGCCGCTTAACATGTTGCCAATGCAGCTGCGTAGGAGCGTGCATGAACTGAGAGAGCTTGTTGACGGCGAAGGCGATATCGGGGCGGGTACAGAGGAGATACTGCAATGAACCAACAGCCTGTTTATATAGGGTCACATCAGCAGGAGGTGAGCCATCAACGAGCAAGAGCTTGGCGGTGGAGGACAGCGGAGTGGGAGCAGGATGCGAGTCAGCCATGCCAAACCGGGTAAGTACGTCGGACACATATTTTTGTTGAGAGAGAAGGAACCCGGAAGATGTCGGTAAAACTTCAATACCAAGAAAATAATGGACAGGACCGAGGGTCTTGAGGGAAAAACGAGCAGCCAAACGAGCCTGGAAATGTGCAAGAGCAGGAGCATCATTGCCGGTAAGTAGAAGATCGTCGACGTAAACCAGAAAGTACAGTGTGACACCGTCCTTGTGGTAAATGAACAAGGAGGCATCTGATTTGGACTTGACAAATCCTTCCTCTTGAAGAAACCCGGACAGAGCGAGATACCAAGAACGAGGCGCCTGTCTTAGGCCATAGATGGGCCTGGTCAAACAACAAACATGATCAGGATGCTTCGGATCACGGAAGCCTAGGGGCTGGGTCATAAAAACCGTCTCTTGCAAAGAGCCTTGGAGAAAGGCGTTGTTGACGTCGAACTGCAGAATCGGCCAGTGATGAGATAGAGCAATGGAAAAGACAGTCCGAATGGTGACGGGCTTCAGAACCGGGCTGTAAGTATCATGAAAGTCGATGCCCGGACGTTGAGAAAACCCCTTAGCCACCAACCGGGCTTTAAACCGTTCAATAGAACCATCGGGGCGACGTTTGATACGAAAAATCCACCTGCAGCCAACGATATTAAAACCAACAGGACGCGGAACAAGTTTCCATGATTTATTAGCTAGCAAAGCCTTTATTTCGGCCCTCATTGCCGCATTCCACCGTGGGTCAGCAAGAGCCTGCTTGACCGAAGTAGGCTCAACATCCAGAGTAACAGCCTGTGAGAGAAATAGTTTCTTGGGTCGGAAAATACCGTGCTGGCTGCGAGTGACGGGCCGATGAGCAGGCTTAACCGGAGGTGGAGGGAGTGGATTGTTCTGTTGGGAGGAGGAAGCACTGGGGACCGCAGCTGCTGGAGACGTGAGGTGATGAGGAGCCGTGCCGGGGAGTGGAGGAACGATCGGGGCAGAAGAATGAGAAGGCGGGGCAGGTGAGAGGGAATAAAGAGTGACAGGGGGAGTAGTAGTGGCAACCCAGGCTGGCGGATCATAGGTGGGATCCGAAGGGGAAGAGAGGCCAGGAAAGACAGTCTCATCAAACTGGACATGGCGAGACGTGTAGATGCGATGGGTAATGGGATCATAACAATGATAGGCGCTTTGAGTGACGGAGTAACCCAAGAAGATGCAACGACGGGAGCGAGGTTCTAATTTATGGGCAGAGTAGGGGCGGAGCCATGGGTAACATAAACAACCGAACACCCGCAGTTTGAAATAGTTTGGAGTCTCATTAAACAAGGCATAGAATGGAGAGGTGCCACGCAGAGAAGAGGAGGGAAGGCGATTGATGAGGTAGGTAGCAGTTTGAAAAGCATGAGACCAGTAACGAAGTGGGAGGTTGGCAGTATGCAAAAGGGCGAGACCAGTTTCAACTATGTGTCTATGTTTGCGTTCTGCGAGGCCATTGTGCTGAGGAGTGTGTGGAGGAGTTAATAGGTGAGTAATGCCATGTGTTTGGAGGAAAGAACATAGTTTCTGGAATTCACCACCACCATCACTATAAATACGCCGAATCGAGGTATGAAAGTAATTTTCGATCATTGTTTTGTAAGTGGTGAAAACATGATGAACATCAGATTTACGGCGAAGAGGATAAAGCCAGGTGTATCGAGAAAAATGATCAACAATGACTAGATAATAAGTGTAATGGTCATGAGAAACAATGGGAGAAGGCCCCCAAACATCCATATATAATAAATCAAATGGACGAGAACTAGTGAGACTTGAAACGGAGAAAGGCAGTTTTCGGCTTTTATGAAGAGAACAAGAGTCACACAAAGAAGAAAATGTAGGAGAAATAACTGGTAGGGACTGTTTACGCAGTACGCGAGAAAGGAGCTTGGCATGAGGATGCCCCAACCGGTTGTGCCAGACCGTAGAAGAGAGCCGGGTTGTAGCGGTTAAGGCAAGACGAACAGGAGGAGAATCCGCGGGCAGCTCATAAACATCACCTCTATTCTGGCCTCGCAGCAGGTGCGCCCCCGTGGCTAGATCCTTCACAACAAAAAAATTAGAGAAGAATTCCACAGACACCGGGTTAGACTTACACAGTTGGGCAACAGAAAGAAGACGACGTTTGATAGCAGGCACACGTAAAACATTATGGAGATGCAAACGTGTGATAGGAGATGATAAATGAGAGTTGCCAACATGTGTAATAATCAGACCTGACCCATCGCCGATGAGGACTTCATCCGGACCACTGTAATCGGTATATAGAGAGAGATTACCAAGGTCGGGGGTCATGTGATTCGTAGCAGCAGAATCGACCAACCACCCGGATGATGAAGAGGAGCCAGCAGTAGTATGATGAGCTTGGGGGCGCCCGCGAATGCGGTAGCAGTCTTTGGCGGAGTGACCAGGTCGATCACAGAATTGACATTGCAGTCGTGGCCTGCCGAGGAGAGACGGAGCAGCAGAACCGGGCATATAACCGGCGGACGAACGAGAGGATGGAGCACCGCGCGACTGGCGAGGGCTATCATCGCGAGGAGGGTAAGCATCAGACCCATAGGATGAATAACCAGGGGAATGGCGACGAGACCCACCAGGTGAGCGGCCATAATTATGACCCCGAGTGGAAGAAAAAGCTGTAGTAGGAGCCTGATTGGAAGGGCGAATAGTGACCAGGTCAGCTTCAACGTCCACAAGCCGATCATGAAGATCTTCTATAGCAATGGGAGTGTCCCTGGCGCGAATGGCAGCTGAGAGATGGCCATATTCCTCGCGAAGGCCACGAAGAATATGAAGAATAAGATCCTCATCAGAAACCGGCGCATTGATCAGGGCAAGTTCAGCGGCGGTCGTGCGCTGTGCCTGTAGATAAACCGATACTGGTCGGTTTCCTTGAGCCTCTTTGCCAAGTTTCTCCTTCAGATTGATGACACGCTGCGGTGATTGATTTGCAAACATACGTTCTAATATAGTCCACGCCTGACGAGAATCGGTGGCTGCAGAAACATAGGGGGCAACGCCGGGGGTCACCGAGGCAAGAATAGAGTGAAGCAGCAACTGTTCTTGTCTGTACCAGCGACGACGATCAGCAGCAGGAGCATCAGCAGCAGGAGCTGGATACGTGCCATCCAGGAATTTGAGGAGGTCGAGGCCGCGAAGAAGGGTGAGAAGCTGGGCTCGCCAGGTCGGAAAATTGTCGTCGGTGAGTTTGGTGGGGAGCTGAGAAGCCGGGTTCAGTGTGATGATGGTGTTGGCAGGGGCGGATCTACTTGAGGCCTCGGGGGGGCCCCGGCCCCCCCGAGCATCTCGAAAGTTACGTTTAAATGGTTCGGCATAATACGTATAAACTAGAGAGTAAATATTAATAATCGCGTTGCAAAATAAGGACATGAATTTCTGCTTAGCCCAGCGGAAAGGCGCATGTCATTACACTAAGTGGTTCCTGATTCGATCCAACTTTGAGGCCAGCTTGGAACACCATTTTTTCTTTTTTATGCTTCCTTTAAGTTTTCATTTCAATGAACAAATCAATTTAATTATTAAGCTTGTTCATTAATTCCTTAATTTCAAACTAGATCAATTAAATGATTCCATTTCAATGGTACCTTCGGATATATTATGAATAATTTGTGTTTAAGAAGAATATTGATAGACATTTTTTTTTGTCGTAAAAAGAATGTTTCGCTCTATATTGAAATGAATTATCAAAATTGTATATTTTTTGTGATTTAAATTCAATTTAATGAAAAAAAATTGTTCGGTTATTTTTTTAACCTTTTGATAACGTATTAAAAAATTTCGGCCCCCCCGATGATCAAATCCTGGCTCCGCCCCTGGGTGTTGGCTTCGTCGAGGTTAATGACTGTTTCGCCAGACATGTTTGGAGCAGAGGACTGATGGGAAAGAATTGCAGGAGAAGAATTGCAGGGAAGAGATTGCCAGAAAAAAGTAACGAATTTGATAGAGATAGAGAAGAAAGAATTTCGATTCAGATTTTTTAGGAGGAGAGGTTAAGGAGATCGGAGCCCTAGCTCTGATACCATGTAATTGGCTGGAATTGGTGATTTGTATTGAATAGGAGATTGGTTTAAATATACCAATCTCTACAACAGAACCACTACTCACGTAGCTACAAAGAGGGTAACAACCCATCCACTACAGCACTAATTACATAAAATAAATGGAAAGTAATTAATCTAAGAAGAGTCCTTATCACAAGGAACTAGCTTTTACCCGACCCGTTGGTCGGATCAATTTCATTCTATTTCGTATAATTTATTTTATCAATATTTATGATTTACTTGATTTGGGATCTTTAATTTTATATGATTCACGAAAAATATTTGTGGTTTTAAGAGTTGACAATGACGTAAAAGGATAGTCCAAGCTATTATATTGACCAAAATCTCAAATATTTGAAGTATTTATTTGAAATTTTATTAAATAAAACACTTGTTGATTCAAATATACAATCGTTTGTCATGAAAATGGGATTTTATGAAAAAAGATTCACGACTTCATAAAGAAAGAAAACCAATTTGATATTCAATAACAAATGTGAACATCGTTTGGATCATATATTTCAGTTATGTATTTGGTATCTAAATTCAACACATGCGAGATTTGTCTAACTCCTAAATTTGGAAGTAGGTGCTAAAACTCTAATCAAATCAAAGGTCAAGGATGAAAAGTTTTGCTATCGAATTTGAAATTTGTTGGTCCCCATTAATTTGGAATAAGTGACATCCATAAATTAGATTTGTAAATCGAGCATTCAAAGAGACCGATGGGAAAGACATAAAAGTAAAGAAAACAGTAAAACCATCCAAACAACAAACCTGGGAAGAATTATCATGGTGCCATATTAGCCAACATACAATACATTATTAATAGTTGATTAAAAACATGTCATCTTCAAGATTCTCTGGCAATCTCATGGTTTATTGATTAAAACGCGATTCCCAATATGAGAAATCTGTATGTGATCTGGTCACAATTATCTTTTCGCCTATGTTGGTCCTTGCAATTAACAACCCATAACAAAATGAGCTAGCATGTGGCATAGTTATAAGGTATATGCACAAAAGTGAGTTATTAAATGTCCAACGGATCAGGAAGTAAACATTAATAACTCACTTAGCAATCATCCATATTAGCACAGAACATAGTCATCGAAGTAGCTGTTGTTTTAAGAATTAATTAGTGGGTTGAAACTAATATTAGTGGGTAGAAACTAATATTTCTCCAACTCCCTTCTGTATCCCTCCATCGATGAAACCCAGCCGTCGCTAGGGATGGTTGGGGCGGGTTTGCCTAAACCATCCCCATTTCCATTACCAAATACCCAAACCCATATCCGCACCATACCCATGCAGAGGGAGGTTTTGCAAACTCATCCCCATACCCATGGTTTTCGGATACCCATGGATAATACCCATCTCGTATAAAATATTATTATATCTAAAGTTCAACATGTATGTCTTCAATTATAACACAAAACACACATAATAAATAACAAAAATCAACATAGTTATAGTATTTCTTAATAGGAAAAAGCATTCAATCCTCAAATAGTGTTTAATGAATAAAATTTGTTCCTCAAACCGCGAGGTCTGGAAGATATAAAATGGAGCCAAACACATCCAAACCACCATTCATGGCAAGCACTTGATTAATAAGTTGAACTCGGCAAGTGAAAGCTTCCTAATGTGCTATTTGGAAGGTAAGTACCCAAAACTGGCATAAGCTCATTAACCTGCGAATAAATCACAAGAAATTAAACAAAAAAAAAAAAAACAGAAGCAAAGAGAGAAGGTCACCACCATGTCGATTGCGTTATTCCTTCACAATCGTAATAGAGTTCTTCACCTTTTCGATTTTGTGCGTCTTCTTATTCCTCGTTCCACTGCCGTTCTCTTTGCCTTCTATGTCTTTGTAAACTGCGACCAGGGGATTTGACCAGGGAAAATTAATTCTCTGCTGTTGCTTCTTCTTCTTCTTCTTCCTCTTAGCCTTTTTTGTATTCATGAAAGTCCTCATATGTTGACCAAACTAAGACTTATCACAAACACCCAATCAAACTGAAAGGAAGTCGCCAAACTTGAACTACCTGGCTTTGCCTTCTTTCTACTCCGCTAACTTAATCATCCTTATTCTTTCCTCTGCAAACCCAACGCTCATTTCCCACTTTCTCCTGCCATCATCGAGTTCCCGTCGTCGTTCCTTCAATCTGAAAGAACGGGCAAAAATGATGAACCAAATCCATGTAGTATAGTAAGGGAAAATCATAACGTAGACCCAAAAATCAACACACTAAATAAGAAGTCAGAAAGTGAATATTAACGAAAGAGAGTCAGAAACCCACCGCCGCCGCTAACCCATCCCTCGCCTTTTCTCCTTATGCGAATACAAAGCTCGTTTTCTTCTTGTATGGTTCACTCTCAGTAATCATAATTTAGTTTCGTCGTCGTCTCTTTGATCAGAAAAGAATTGGAGAATATGATGAACCAAATCTATCAAGTACGATGGGCTAAACCCAAATTTAGAACTAAATATCCGGAACAGAAAGGAGACTGAAATGGAATATCAATGAAAGAGGGCGAGAAACCTACCAGTTGCAGCTGGGATCTAAACCAGAGCTCAATTATTTATGCCTTCTTTGGAACTCGGCTCCCCTGGTTTCCCCTGTTTTCCTTGGCTTCGAGGGGCTTATAGTCGCCGAATTCGCCGAAGACGTGGTCTCCTTCTAAGCTGCGATAAGGACACAGGAGGTACAGGAAGGGTTGGCCTATCAATTTAGCTGGGTACACATGGAAACTCAATCAGATAAAACTAAAGATAAGCGAAGTAAATGATGGAAACAGTAATAGGTAATATGCAAATCAGACTACCAAATCCAATTGCGAATAGAGGAATTGCGGGCTTCCCCAAAACGCATATATATCAGACTAACAAATCTGACAGCGCGAAGCAACCGGGCAAAACAAATAGAAAAAATTACTGACTCCCCTTCAAATCGTCGGTTGGCTGGCAAGGGTTCAACGCAGAACTACCTAATCCGGATTGAGAGAAGCAGCAGGAGCAAACTAACCGAAACAATCTCGCCTCCCCTTCAAATCGGCGGTTGGCTGGAGAATCGTTCACCGCATAACTACCAAATCCGATTGTTCGAATCAGCGGGGGTAAACAAATACCACAAATCATGACTCACCTTCGATTTGCCGGTTGGCTGGGGAATTCACCGTCAATTAGCCGCAGGTCTTCCTCGCTCAATCAGGTGTTCGCCGCTCGTTCCAAACTTCAGAATCTCGGCACGGTAAACTCCACATCAGCGGGCCGTCAATGCCTTCCTCCGCTGAGCAGCAAGCGTCAGTCCCTGTTCCCAAAATTGTCCGCTGAGAAATGGATATCCTGCCGTGCTGCGGGAAGGAGAAAGCAAAACGTAGATAATCCCGGAGAAAATGGAAGATGATTTCAGCCGCAAAAAAAGTAGTGGGAACCGACGGTTTCTTATCTCTCCTGCCAGGCGGGAATTTTTAATTTAATCCCGCGTAACCACCCTGCCACGTCAGCCTCCTAAAATCACTCTATGCGCAGGAAAATTTGAATGGGGGTTGCGGTTTTACTTTTCAGCTATAAATTATACTGTTGATATGAAAGCCACAAGTTAAGAAGAAAAAGGAAAGAGCATATACGAGGAAGGATAAAAAAAAGCATTCATAACCCAATGAACCAAGTAACAGGGAACATCATAACACATTTTTCCAAAGCTAGGCCCTGGATACTATGATCACCTACGCCAGGAAGATTCACTTCAATGACAGCAAATTCGAGCAGAAAAGTTAACACGAGAATGTCCAACCATCTACATTGTCCAATAATGATATTAACATAAGTGTAGGTGAGACAACAATGGTTTTCGATACAACCTAAAATTTTTGATCACCTGGTCAAATGAGGGAAGTTCATCCTCATTTATATTTAGATGATTAATGTCTTTTTCTGAAATTGTAGGAGTGCTAATACATCATAAATTATACTTATTTTTAGTCCCCATTTGATGTTCTTTGGGATATCATTTAGGCAAGATCTATATTTTTGCCAATTTTTCGCTCAGCTTGTTGTTTTAGTGTGTGGCAGGACACCATGAGCGAATCTGGTGTTTTTTTATGGAAAATGCACTAAAGATTGGAATATGAAGTTGAGGATGATTTGGAGAGCATTTGGACGTGATTTAAAGATATTACGAGTCCAACACGACCTAGCGCATGACTGTATTTGGAAGGTTTTCCTATTTAGGTTGTGATTAGGTTTTCTTGATGGGGGGGACGGCTATACTCGATCTAAAACCTCAAATTTAAGTTAGAGGGAAGAGAAAAAGGTTTTTTAGTAGCTTTACCCATAGGAGTCGATTGGTGGCAATCAATCAACGATTCTAGCATGGAGATCATATCTTCTTCTTTTATTGTTGGGACAGCTAGACTCGGCCAAAACCTTCTAAACTAACTAGTAAAAGGTTTCTTTGACTAAGAGTCGAAGTCATGGCCGAAAGATCTTGTTTTGGTCTTGGTCACATTGTGATTACTAGTTGGTTTCTCCGTCATTGTACCTTGTATTTATTATAAATACATATTCCTCTCTTTATAGCTCTTTTGGTCATCTAGAGTTCTCCAATGTTTGATGTATCAAGAATGAGAGTGACAATTACTATAAATAGAGAACCAAATTGAAATTTGATCCCATTCTCTGGATCTTCCTTCAGATACTCCTTGAGGTCATCACTTCTTAGATTGGTCTCTCCGATTTGTACAAGATTTTTTCCACATGTAAGGTTACTTCTTCGTTGACAACATCAATTCTTGCTGGAACAGAGGCATGGAAAGGCCTTCCAAAGAGGATTGGACATTCTTTGCTTGTCTCCATGTTAACCACGAGGTAGTTGACTCACTAAAACTAACACAACCAGACTACGACCAAATGTAATCGTAGTCTATCTTGGGGCAGTCCGACGATGATAACGAGAATCCCGGGATGTCCAACGTTTAATCCAATGCAGAGCAGAGAGCCATCCAAAGCCAGGCATCCCTAAGCCACTCATTTTTTGCTCTTTTTCGCCTACTTCCTCGAAGCAACGTAGTGCAGTTGGCAGTGGCCGCTCCTCCGCCGCAACTGATAAAAGCAAAGTTGGTTTTGGTTTGGGGTTCTGGGAACCACGACAAGATGGTTGGTATTCAATTTTGGTAGTTATAATAAATTTTTTTATTTAATTTATTGTTATGATGTGGTGGAAATTATGAAGATTAATTTTTAGGGTGTGCCTACGGTGACATGCATGTCACGGTGACTTGCACTTTCCGGTCGACCTCAGTTAGGTTCCGGTCGACCTCATTTAGGATCCGGTCGACCTCATATAGGATCAGGTCGACCTAATCTGTTGTTTCAGTGTAAAAACAGTTCATGGTGCCTACTTTGGATATTCATATCATACAATTGGCTAGATGGAAATTGAAGACTAATGACTTGTTTTGAAGCTGTAGTGTCCCTCTACATATTGAAGTGATTGAGAGCTCGATAGGAAGTTCAGAAGACCATTTTTGAACCTCATCAAAAGGCTATGCCAAAACTGGGAAACTGCCTGGAAATGGCTAAGTCTGGAAACGTGTTTGTGAAGCCTATTTTGGAGCTCAATTCGAGAAGCATGAATGCGAGTCGAGTCCAAGAGCCTCTACCACGTTAAATTAGATATGTTTTTATACAAAGTCAAGTCATTGGAGGAAAGATTTGATATCTGTAAGGCTTCAAATAAAAGGGTCGAAGTTGCTACGAAGGCTGTTTTTCTGGCAGACTTCGAGCACAAGCAAGCTGCCAGAAAAACAGCCTTCGTAGCAACTTCGAGCCTTTTGTTTGAAGCCTTAAAGATATTCAATCTTTCATCAAATGCCTTGCCTTTGTACAAAAAAATACGTAATTTAACGTGGTAGAGGCCCCTGGACTTGACTCGCATCCATGCTTCTCAAATTGAGCTCCAAAGTAGGCTTGACAAACACGTTGCCAGACTTAGCCATTTTCAGGCAGTTTCCCAGTTTTGGCATAGCCTTTTGGTCAGGTTCAAAAATTGTCTTCTGGACTTTCTATTGAGCTCCCAAGTACTTTAATGTGTAGAGGGACACTTCAGCTTCAAAACAAGCCTTTAATCTCCAATTTCCATCTAGCCATTTGTAAGATATGAATCTCCAAAGTAGGCACCATGAAACTGTTTTTATCCTGAAATAACAGATTAGGTCGACCTGATCCTATATGAGGTCGACCGGAAAGTGCATGTCACCGTGACATGCATGTCACCGTAGCAAAGTCCTAATTTTTATTATTTTTAATTGCGACATCACTTATTTAACAGTCAACTCTCTGAGTTGACTGTCACGTCATATAAAGTTAACGGAGATTAACGGAGAGTGATCAAAGTTGAAATGTTGAACTAATTTCAGTGACCACGAATGGAATAAAATAATTGTAGTGGCAAACGTAAAATATTTTAGTAATTCTAGTGACCAAACATGTAATTTACCCAATTTGTTATAAATAATTATCCCGACGATGGGAATAAGGAACACCATTAACACGAATTAAAGAGAAAGAATTACACCGCTTTTATTTCGTACGCTCGAACACATAGTAGAGCGATATAACATTTGAAATAGATAGAAAGAAGATAATGAGAGCTTGTTGTGGTGTGCCCTTCTTCTACAACTATGCGTTTTTATAGGAAATGGTGATCCAATCTCATAATGATGGGGAGAAGAGGGCAGTTGGGGAAGTGGAATCAATTGACATCCACACGTATATATAATTTTATAATAAAATTAAAATAGTCAACCTTTGAGAGATCTGTAATGTTCAAGATAAAGTAAGTTGAGGGTAGAGCACGAGTATCCTGAAAAAGGGATTTTAAGAGAAAAACTGTGCTACAAATTTTCTTGTTTGTGACGAGCGATAACATGACTTCATAGGTCTATCTTGTGGAACTTTGGTCGTGTTCTTTGATCCCACTCTCTAAAAAAATTCGATTATGTTTCTTTATTATGAGACTTGAACATTTTATGAGAATAAAGTATGGAACAAGCATTGATCGGTGTTTGTATTCTTTCTCCATATTACCTTCTTTTTAAATAGGGGTCGAGCTCTCATATCAAGGATAGTTTATACTATATTGAGAGGTGTGCTCGATTTTAGAGGTGTAGTGAGAATCTTTGACTTAGATTGCATTTATGTTTTAACAAAGTGGGTTGTAAATGGCTTGTGAGTCAAATATTTGTCGAAGAAGTTATTTATGTCAAATTTGAGAAGAGACAGATGAGGAAGAGTTGCTATTAATGACCTTGAGCTCTATTAAGTTCACCATGGCTAAAGTTTAAGTAGAATGAACAGGTTGTCTTTTTCCTTTTTGAGTTTATATGGAATCTCATCATATTTAATATACATTGAGCGGTATTGGGGAAAAAAAAATTAGATGACAGTGCAGTTGAATTGCAAGTGTTTGAAGTTAATAGCTTTTGAAAGCTAATTGATCGCCTTTTTCAAAGTTTTACTTCTTAAGACAAGTGTACCTATCGTAGAGGCAATACAGTGACAAGCAATGTCGTATTCCATAAAGACTATGAACTACAAATATCGAGTTATGTTTTTTATTATTTAACCGATCTCTTCAGTTCAGTTGATTAATTAAACTAACTAACAAAGCAATGAGATTCAACAAAGACATATCGCTATTACGAAGGCAAATTCAGGTAGAGAAGGCATTGTTCAGACTTCGAATCCCCGTAATTAATTCATACCTCTTCAATTGAATCTACATAGACTCGATGTTATATTCTTTGATAGTAGGAATTCGAAAATTGGTATTAACCCAATTTTCTCATCTATTAACACCCTATTAGTCGATTCAACCTAGATATGATATTCTCCTTGACCTAATTCAATTTGCTAATGATGATCGCTCAATGAATCCCACTATTAGGCTTAAACCTATGTAGAAGTCCCTCCCCCTCCATCTTTTGGTAGCTCGAGGTCCTTTTTATCTATGAGTGTTATATTGTATATATGGGGATCTTCTCCTCCACATACATACAAAACAAGAAAGCATACAACAGGCGTGCTTCTACCGCATACTTGAAATATCATTCATAGACAAATCAAAGATCATAATCATCAAGATCCATGTAATATCAGTCAAATCAGTGATAGGGCTCATCTACTCCAAACAACAAGACATGATTAGTTCATGGCTAATGGTGAAACTACCAAAGGAGTGAAAGAAGAACTGTTTTCCATTATGAGGGACTTGATCGAATACTCCAAGGTGACTCTTTTGGGGTAGAACTCCTGGAAAACCTCTCTTCTGCTCACTAACTTGTCTCTGATCTTATTAGGGTTTGCATGCCCAAAGTCCCTCATCAATTAGGCTTAATAATGCTTAAATAGTTAAGACAAAGATTCGTTGATGGGTACGGTCATGGCCGTGAGACTACCCATGGGTGAAGTCTGCTCCCGACACTTTTAGTAACACGATGTCACTTTGGAGGAGAGATTGCCATCATTCATGATCCAGGTGACGGCCAGGGGGTTTTCACGGCCTAAGTCACGACCATGGGGTGTTCACGGCCCGAGTCACGGTCGTGACATTGGTCGTGAATGGCTCGACACAAATGTTCTTCATCTTCAATTGCTCTGCCTTCCTCACCACTCTTTGTCTAAGTCATGGCCATGGGGTGTTCACGGCCCGAGTCACGGTTGTGACATTGGTCGTGAATGGCTCGACACAAATTTTCTTCATCCTCAATTGCTCTGCCTTCCTCACCACCATGCCATAAGAAGTCTGAACAGATTTTATGCACTCGTTTGAGTACATTTTTGGGCAGCAGGAACACCTGCATCCAAAATTGCAACTCCCATAACCACTAAGGTTAATAACTGCAACCTTCATGCATAACTGAGCTTTTTAACCTTCCAGCTTTTAATTTTCCAAGTAATTTTATCCACCAACCAATCGTATTCAGCAGAAGAGAGCTTGCCTAAAACAGTGGAAGACCCAAATATCGAACTGGAAGCTTGCCCTCCTGGAATCCTTACAACTTAAGTGCATTTTGCTTGAATACCACAGAGCAACCCTCAAAATAAACTTCACATTTCCTAGGGTTACATTGTAGCCCAGATAACTCATAAAATTCCTTGAGAACACTCTGCACTACAAAAATTGCTCTAGCAGAAGCCTCAATGAATATTAAAAGGTCATCAGCAAAGCTAAGATGGGTGAGCACAACCCTTTTACACTGTGGATGAAATGGAAGAGACCCAGAAATAGCTGCAGCATTAAGAAGCATAGATAACCCTTCCACGGCAATAGTAAAAAGATAAGGCGACATGAGATCACCTTGTCTAACCCCCTCTCTTGGCCCCAAAGTAACCGCACAATCCTCCATTCACAGATATACTACAACGAGCAGTTTTGACACATAATGATATCCATTTGCTAAAGCTTACTGGGAACCCCATGATATCCAACATTAATAACAAATATTCGCAATTAATCGAATCAAAAGCTCTCATTAAGTCAACTTTGATAGCACAACGAGAAGACAACTGTTTGTTATGATATCCACTAACCAATTCTTGAGCCATTAGTATATTATCCATAATTCTTCTACCCTCAATAAAAGCATATTGGTTACCACTTATAAAAGTAAGAAGAACCTTCTTCAACCGATTTGCCAGGAGTTTAGCAATTATTTTGTATAGCAAATTAATGCAAGAGATCGGTCTAAAGTCTTCCAGAGCACAAGCAGATGGAATCTTACGCAATACAGTAATGACAGCAGAGTTGACACTAGTTGGCAACCTTCCCGAATGAAAGAAGTCTAACACCGCTGTAGTAACATCCATACCAATAATAGCCTAGGCTTTCCAATAAAACCCTGTTGAAAAACCATCAGGCCCCGGTGCTTTATGGGGATCCATATGCATCACCACATTTCGAACATCATCAACAGTGAAAGGAGAACATAAATACTCCTTTTCCTCATCACTAAGCCTCTTCTAAATCAGACCTTCTAACCTCACTCTGTTAGGATGAACATTTGGATCAACCCTGTCGAACAATAATTTGTAAAATAAAATCTGAGAGATTCATAAGCAATCTGACCACTTTTAAACAATTCCTCACCATTCTCAGTCACCAAATTCCTGATAGATTTTCTTGGCATTTTTTATTTTTATAGCTTGGTGAAAAAGAAACCTGTACTACGCTCCCCCAAAGAAAGCCAGTTTGATACGAGATTTCTGTTTATACATGCTCTCTTCAACCTTCTTAAGTTCAAGCAAACGTGTTTCCAGAACAACCACCTCCTTAAAAGCTTGTTCACAAGGATCATCCAAAGCTTTTAAATGAGCATAATGTAACTGCCATTCCATCTCCTTCACCTGTCCACCAAGATCACCATATATTTCTTTATTAAATCGTTTTAACAGCTTCTTGACCTCATTCAGTCCAGCCTTTACAACCATAATAGGAACACCATGCGCTGCCAACTCCCAAGCCTGCTAGATCAGATGAAGGAATTGAGGGTCCTCTGTCCAGAAATCAAAGAATTTAAAAGGCTTTGAAAGAGATTTCTGGCCAGGCTTCGTTGCAACAAGTATTCCGCAGTGATCAGTAAACGTTGTCGGCAGAATTTCCACTTTGCATTCAGGAAACTTATCAAACCAACTCTCATTAACCAAAGCTCTATCCAGTTTCTTCGCAATAGGATTATTTTCTTGCTTATTTGTTCATGTAAACTGAGGTCCAACTGCTTTGTGATAAAGTAACTCCATGCCGGCCACCTTGTTTCTGAAATCATCCATACAATTTGTGTTATCTCTGGGATTATAAGTTTCCCAGGTTTCAATACAGCACTGAAATCCTCACCAACTAGCCATGGAATCCCACTATCCTTTGTTTGACACTTTTCCTGGTAAGTCGCCCTTCTCTCCATTTCACCATTGGATCCATAAACAGTAGTAAAGAACAAAGATTCCCCATTCATCGATTTAGCCAGGCAGTGCATGAAATTCTTCCTGGGCAACAAAATACTAACATTCACTAAATTTGGATCCCAGAACAACCACACTCTCCCCAACTCAGAGTCCACATAATTCAAATGCCTCTTTTAGTCCGGACAAAAATCAGCCACTACCTCATCCGTCTTTATTTTCCTAACTCTCGTCTCAAGAATTGCTACTGCATCTACTTTATACTTACGAAGGACCGAGAACAAGTCCTTCCACATTAGCCTTTAATTTTTTAATGCTTAAGTTTAACTATTTATTAATATTTTTGTGACGTGTATTGCTGACTATAAAAGTTAATATAATAAATTTTGAATGGAGATGACTAAGTGATGATTTTGTATACACTCAAACATACATTGTATTGAAACGTAAAAAAAAAAAATTGGAATCGTTTTTTGAAAAGTGGAAATGTTTGTGACCATATATGCTAATTACCCCACCGCAGTGCGACCGGGAGAGAGAGGGGATTCCATTTCGTTTGTGGCAACAGAAGCAACAGCTGCTGCAGTGGGGGAGAAGTCGGTATCAGCCGTACATCTCAGCTCTGCAAGGTAGAAGATAACCGAATCGGAAAGGTCAGCCTGCCTGTTCCTCTTCTTCTGAATTTACAAACCCTATATCTGTTTCCTTCTCAGGTTTGTCTCCCATTCTTGCGTTGAGTTCCTCAATCTCATTCCGAATCTGCGGCGCCACCTCTTTCTTTCTCTTATTTCTTTCCCTCGGTTGTCCTTTTCGTATGAAGGTCGGCCGAATTCTGTTGAATTCGCGCCACATTTGTTGGCTCAATTCTCTGTGGTTCAATGGCTCGAGGGACATGTTAGTTTGCCTGCAATAAGCGGAAATTTTGAAAATTTTGCTAGGTTATTGAGCTCTGCTTTCAGGATTAGCGATTGATCGTGCGAGATCTCTGGTTTTCCAACGGTTCAATTGCTACTACTAATTTGTTGCTGCAACAGTTTTGTCCTCTTTCCCCTTTGGGGATAATTTTTGGCTTCTGTTTTTTCCTCCTCTCTCTCCCCCCGGTCAGTGGACTGTATCCGTCAAAATTCAATCTGGTTGGCTACCCTTTCTCCGATTTGCTTGAATAGTTGAGGCTGCGGAATTCTGATACATGTTTGTGTATGCATGTTTAACCATCAACGAACGGCCTTCATGCTGTTGCTTTCTCGGCTGCTTGCATTTGATTTTATCGCGGATTCATTCTTGGGTTTGTATTTGAAGTTTGGGTGTCCATTGACAGGCTTCGCGATTGGCCATCCTGCTTTGAGGGGCTCATGACATCGTCCATGCATGATCTTTCTGGTATTTATCTCAAAATCCGGTCTTGGTGATTCCATAACTGTGGCACAACTTTTTAGTTACTTTCAGAACAGACTATGTGAGCTTTCAAGACTTCGAAAGATTTTTAATTTACCTTGCTGAATTGTTTGTACCAGTCGATTCTTTGTTAGGGGCCATTTCCTTTTTGTCTTGATTGGATGTAATGGATGGTCATCGTTAATTTCATTTGGTGGCTTTTATTCTCGGTGTTAAACTCCTTGCTTGATTATGTTGGTGCAATTTTAGCCTAATCTGAGATGGCTGTAGTAGAACATATTTCTGGTGGCAAGCAGCATATCATATTTATGCATTTGAAAGCTCGTTTTCCAGAAAACAATGAAGCGGATGAGCAACAGAAAAACTCAGAAGATCAGATTCAATCTCTATCTCCAGCAGCAGTGACACATCCTGGTGTTGCATCCCAGAAGATTCCTTTCTCGCCTGCTCCACAACTTGGGTCAGGACAAGCTATGGTATCTGAATCCTTTGTAGTTGCACGTTCTGTATATATGTGGTTGACTTGTGTGTTTCTGTTGTGTTCCTTTACATCTGATAGAATCCTTGCTTCTGGGTTATAAACAAAGTGGAAATGTCGAAGTATTTATGTGTTCTTGTCCTGTTTAATTAAAGGTACCCCAAGCTTATCCCTATCCAGATCCTTACTGTAGAAGCATATTTGCTCCCTATAACTCCCAGTCATATGCCCCGCAGCCATATGGTGCGCAATCTATGGTAAATCGTTTCGCTCTTTCAATGGTGTTACCATACATGCGTATTTCCGGCCTATTTGAACGCAGTAGTTGGTCAGGTTTTTCGCTTGGAGTTCCTTCTATTCTTGTTCATACTTAACAAAAGCATTTTCAGGTCCATGTTCAACTAATGGGAATGCAGCAAGCTGGAATGCCTTTGCCATCAGATGCAGTTGAAGAGCCAGTATTTGTTAATGCAAAACAGTACCATGGTATATTGAGACGCCGACAATCACGTGCGAAAGCAGAATCAGAAAACAAAGCTCTTAAGAACAGAAAGGTAAAATATGCCACCCACAATAGCAATTCTGCAATGTTTGTGACTTCTAATTTCCATCTTTTTTTCCTGTTTGCATCATAATCCATAGGTTCTATGTTTTCATGCTCCTGTTCCACTTTGATAATCTGCTCCTTCATAACAGCTCCTTGTGTGCAAGTTTAATTTGCACCTCTAACTGGATTTCGTGGATTTAAGGGAGATCACAGTCTTGGCCGTGGATTTTGTTTTGATATGTGCTGCAAATAATTGAAATATTGAATTCGTTCTGTATGCTGTTATCCATTGAATTGCCTAGTTTGGTTTGTACTAGAAAATTTCCCTCCAAATTCATGTGGTATGACTTGCAATTGCTACTCACTTTGCAGCCATACTTGCACGAGTCTCGGCATCTCCATGCAGTGAGAAGAGCTAGAGGATGTGGTGGCCGGTTCCTCAACTCGAAGAAGAATGGGAATCAACAGGAAGAAAACAACACTGGATCGGGCGATAGGACGGAATCGAACATCAATTTGAACTCCGATAAAAGTGATATGGCATCCCCTGAAGGAAGGAGTTAGTACTTTAGAATAGGGCAAGAGGCAGTGCAAGCAAGCGATACATGACGACGACAAACATACAGTTGTTTAATATCATGCTCGCTGAGAGGGAACCCTATATCCACCACTCTGGTCACGTAGCACGATAGCATGTATAGCAGCATCTTTTCTCCAGAGGCAGTGAGGTGTTTAGGTGAGTTCCGGCCTTCCGGGGCAACAGGCATTGTAATTAAGGATCAGAAGGGTAAAAAATAGGTAGCTTGGAATGGGTTTTATTTAGAAGAATTCTCTATTTTGATGACAGGGAATAGAACTGATACCGCCAACAGTTTGCTTCTTAGTATTGCCCGATGTAGTGTCAGGCTGGCAGGTTCCCTCGTCCACGGGAGAGTCTCTTCTTGTCTAATAGCTTCGAGTATGATCCTTGAACCTTTTTGTCTAATAGCTCAGTTGAAGCATTGTAGTCTTAGTAAAGAATAAAGATGGTTGCAGTGCCCGCGACATTTGCAGAGCCCGTGAGCTGTGTAGACCCTCCTGGAAACATACGATCTTCACGGTTTGGGTGTTGACATCATGGTCTGCT
This sequence comes from Linum tenue, assembly GCA_946122785.1. Taxonomy (NCBI): domain Eukaryota; kingdom Viridiplantae; phylum Streptophyta; class Magnoliopsida; order Malpighiales; family Linaceae; genus Linum; species Linum tenue. The sequence continues at coordinate 8,518,795 of CAMGYJ010000010.1, read as the reverse complement.
AGACGTGATAATCTTCGTTTGGCGGTGATATTCGCGCTTTTTACCATTTCATTCCTTTTTTGCCTTCTTTCGTCCGACTTTTGATCTCGATGTCAAGATTACTCTCTTAGGTCCGAAACATGACAAAACACGAATAAATCCTGTGTAAATTAGCTCCAAGGACGGCATAAACACATCAAACGTCACAAGTAAAGGGTACAAAAGTGCGTAATCTAATCTGCATCAGAGAGTAAAGATAATTGATTAATTTGTTTTCCGAAATTAGTAGAAGTTATATTTTCTAAATTCCCCCCTATCCAATGGAGTATATTATGAAGAGATGATTATTGACCCATCATATTGATGAAATCAAACCCATAATGGCTTAATCACTCTTCGGATAGCATCAATGTTGAATCATTATATATGTTCATCCAAATAAAAAAAATCATTATTGACGCTTGTATACATAACTAAGTTAGCCAACTGCTTGCAAATCAATTATCCTGTAAAATACATACCCTCCCATCATATTGATGAAATCAAACCCATAATGGCTTAATCACTCCTCAGATAGCATCAATGTTGAATCATTATATATGTTCATCCAAATAAAAAAAATCATTATTGACTCTTGTATACATAACTAAGTTAGCCAACTGCTTGCAAATCAATTATACTGTAAAATACATACCCTCCCTTTGGGTGTATGACTGGCAGAGCTCCAAACCTGCAATTCTTACTTCCATTACCAGAACTTAAACCCTAATTAGTATTGAAACTTTACAATACATCAATATAATATTTGCCCCATATATATAGTTGGTGTCAGATGTTTGGTTGTGAAAACCTTTTCCCACACTTCGTTTCTCCTATTTATAGCCATCAGTTGTAACTGCTCTTGTAACTGTCGGCTGGCCGGTTGCCTCAACCGCCTTGGGGTCCCATCACCACCTTGATAACTAATTGGTAACCTTCTCGTTGTGTTCACTCCCATTGCCTTGGGGCCCCTTGTCATGTCTTGGTGACTGGTTGGTACTTGATGGCATCGATGTCAGGTTGGTGGTGAGTGTTATCACCTTGTCGTGTCCGGATTGTGGTTGAGACTCTTTGGCTTAACCTCCATGACGAAGTCACGATCACACCCTTGACAGACCCCATAATTCCACACTTAGATTTTGTTGCTATCGTCTCGCTCTTCTTGTCTCGGGACCGCCACATGTTTGATGATACGAGAGAGCCTCCTCCATGATGGCTTGGTACCACCATATCCTTGTTAAACTAGCCTATTTCCCCACCAAGGCTTTCCATTTAGTCTTAGGGAGCTCCTCATGGTTCTAACTTGTCATCTCAGTGTCAAGCCCATCGTGTCGGCTTCATGCTTCCTGATACCCTACTCCCTCCCCCTGTCGGTAAGCCACTCTTACAACATTGTTAGTAAGCATATCTCATCACTTGTTACCCCATCAGCTTGACACAAAACCCGTGTTTCCAACTTAGTTAGTCTCCATATGTCCCCTAAGGGGCTCAATACCAAGTCCTCTTGTCAACTCGGATACCTTGGCAGACAAGTCTCCACACTCGAGGTTCCATACCTAGTCTTGAGAATCTAAGAATTGTCCACGATGGCTTGGTACCTCGTCAGATGACCACCTAAGGTGGTCTTCAGACTTAGTTTTTTTAGAGCTCATCAAGTTAGGACCTTGGCGGCCTACTAGCCACCTTGGGTTGGCACCCTGCCAGCTTGATCTATATACTTAGTTTTTTGGTAGGTTTGATAACTTGATACCCAGCATGTCTTGCCAGCTTGGTACCCTCTTTCTTGGCTACCAAGCCAGTCTTGCCAACTTGATATCCTGACTCGGTTTGTGTATGTCTCTCTAATTGGTACACGGATTGGTACCAGTCGCGTTGCTACCAAGTCATCAAGACTCCAGAATTAGCCAAATTCCATATCTTGCTACCAAGTCTGCCTTGTCGGATTGGTACTCTCTTGGCTGGCTATGTTTAACGGCTTGGTATCCACACATAGTACCAAACCTGTCTTTTCGGCTTGCTGCCAAGTCTGCCTTGTAGGCTTGGTACCTTGTTTCCTGACTAGTAAGTATGTCTTACTGGATAGGTACCCTATCGCCTTCTTACCAAGTCATCAGGACCCAGACTTAGCCAAATTTTATAGCTTTCTACCAAGCCTGTCTTGTCGACTTGGTACTCTATTGCTTGGCTACCAAGCCTGTCTTGTAAGGTTGGTATCCAGACTAAGTTTGGATGGCTCTCTAGTTGGTATCGACTTGGTATCTAGGCCTCGAGCGGATTGGTGTTCTGCAGAGAAAACTCAATGATGTGTTGGAAGCCAAGAGGGAGAAAACCCGGAATGAGGAGCGCGAAGCTATCCACGCTAAGGCTCGAAGTGAGGTCGAGGAGGAATTGTGAAAGTCAGCGGATGGTCATGTCGCTGAGAAGAGGCAGACCATGCTCACATGTTGAAGGAGCTATGCCCGGGCTTTACGTAGGAGGATTTGGTCAAACTTCATGACCAGGAGAAGGTGGAGGTTGTCTGCGTGGCTCAAGCCAACTCGATTCGTTCCTACAAGAACTCTATCGCGTTCCAAAAGGTGCTAGGAGATTGCATGACCAAGGTCGTTGTTGCCGTGCGTAAGAAGGTCCGCCTGGAGAATCCTGGTATGCATTGGAACACCGTTGTTGTGTTGACACATGTCCAGTGTTTCATCATCGAGAAGCGGCAATGGACCCGGACACTGAGTCAAAGAGTGAGACAGATGAGGCAGATTAGACGGGGGAGGGAGTTCCGCAGAGAAGGTTTTTATCGATGACTATGGTCGAATTTGTGGTCGTTTTGGCTATATTTATCATTTCTTTTTGTAGACATGTTTTGGGATTATCCTCACTAGTTCCAGCTTTTGATGAAATCAATGTCACTTTTACCGTCTAATTCTGCGAACATAACTCGCGACAATCTCTGTCTCTTATCTCATTTTGAGAAAATCTTAGTTGTTTATTTTGTTACATATAATTGTTATTGCATGGGATTTTGAGCTTCTTTGTTTACGTTCGGTTATTGGGTTAGTAGTAATTAGGGCTAATTACGTTAGTCCTTGGGGATTTAGGGCTCCGTTTGGGTGGCGGATTGGGGTAAGGGCCGAGTGGTCAAGGTAATTGTTGGGTCCGCTAGGGTAAAGGCTTAAGCATTAGGGTTTCTCGTTCTATAAATACTTAGGTTTAGAACCGTTTGGGTTCGGGTTCTGGGCCTGGCCTGTAACCGTTTCCTTTGCCATATTGGATTAGCTAACACACATCGTGTTAGTGAACCACGTAAATCGTGTGTCTGTGTTTTTCGATTCTCGCTTTCGTATTCTTACTTTATCGATTCCGGCGGTCTCCCTATCCGTAGCAGCGCGTTTATAACAGTTTTGTTTCATTTTTTGGCCTGTTTTATGCATTTGGCTTGTTGGATGCAGGTTATGCACTTATGCCCATTGAAGGCTCTGCCATGGCAAAATACGACACACTCTGTTCACAAAGGGGCTCCTATTTCACACTCCACAACTCCTCAATCGTCGCTTCCATCTTGCTCTCCACCTCATGCACTACATGCATATCTTTTCGGTCTCCGATCGATTCCTGTGTTGGCGCAGGCATTGGGCTTCACATGTGGTGGCACGTGTGGCAGTGTGAGCCCTTTCACCAACTTCATCGTTGATCGGTTCTGGTGTCGGAGCAGGCATCACCCTAACTCCATCTTCGCCGTCTCATCCAAAGACCCAAACCCTATCCTCAACGCCTGCTCCTTGTCCGCCAGAAAACCCTCCCTTGCCTCCGCCTCTGGATCCTCCTGTGGACTCTAATGGATAACTATGCTTCTCGCCTCCTCTCTCGATGAAATCCCGCAAATTAAATTTTAGGCCCCGTTCTAAGAAGGTCCTTTGCAGCAGCGCCATCCTTAATGCAACCGTCGCAATATAGGTCAGTAACCATTGGTTACTCACCCATGAGTAACTAAATCTGGAACTTTGGATCTAACTGTGTCAAGAAAATCCAGATCTAAGGGTTGTGAATTAAAAATATTTTATTTTCTCTAGTTTTCTTAATCTGCTCTTATGTCTTATCTTCTTCATTCTAATTCGGATTTCAAATTTTTTTTTTTTTTTGCACAGATGAAACGAGTTCGTTGTGCTCTACAAAATGAGATCCATTTTCAATATTTTTTGAGAATTTTTTTTCATACTTTTCGTTACCAACTTCTTACCATATGGTATCTCTTTCATTTTAATTCGTTTTTAAAATATTTGCATAGAAGGAACGAGTTCATCATGATCTATTGGATCTACAAATTTCTGGTTAAAAAAATACATGAACAAAAAATACCATACTATACCACCCTGGTATGGGGGTTGTAACTTGTGGTACACAATGATGAAAGTCGTAAATGACAGTTATTATACTCCTACTATCATGTATTCAACCATCCTACAGTCTTGGTATGTTAATACCACCATGATATGCTCTTATTTAATACTAGTCAATGCCATATGGTATAGATTCGTAAAAAATGCCTCAATTTTTTTTGTTCTAAAAGTATATCAAAGTGGATATCATTTTGAAGAGCACAATTAATCTGATTTATTTGTGGAATTTTTTTTTAATTCCGACTTAAAATAAGAGATAAATCGTTCATTAAAAATTAAAGGAGAAAAGATTTGAGCATACTATAAGAGAGAGAATGTTGATGTCACGCTGATGTGGATGAGTTACTCATAGCTACTGACTCTAAGGTTACTGACCGGATCTGCTCCCGATGCAACCGACACAAGTGTGATTGTTCGTGACTAAGGAGGAGGTCGAATTTGGATTAAAATAAAAATAAAGTATAGATAACTCATAATTGGTGAGTGGGAGAGGGAAATTAAAATGAATTATTGTTATTTTTATGATTTTTCAATAGTCCCAATTTTGAGGTGAAAATTTAAAAATAGTTATTTTTATTATTTCTTATTTGGTAGGTCATCCATTTAACGGTCAACTATCTGACTTGATCGCCATGCAGGGGCGAACCCAGTTGGAGGGAAGCGATGTCTCGGGACACCCCTAAAGTTTGAGAGAAAAACTAATCAACCCCTTGTAGTAGTTTGCGTATGGAAAAACATAAAAAAATGATATTATATGTGATTCAAATCTATAACATAATAGTTATTAGTGAACATCTTTTCTATTTTACTACACTTCATTCATTGTTGTAATGTTTTCATAAATATAATTATAAACGTATAGTATTTATCCTCTATTTTTCCAAAGTCTAAAACTAAACCCACAAACTATCCCTTTCTCACCTTATTATAACACACAATTTTATCTTAAAGGTTTTGGTCACCTTTCCAATTTTTGTGTTCTACAAGATTTTGAGAATTATCGTCATTGTGTTAAAAATGACGAGCCATTTTGCGGATTAAAAGGAACTAACTAACAATTTAATGGTTTTCTACTAGCTACCAAGGTTCCCCAGCAACGGCGCCAAAAAACTTGATCACTTCAATGCGTGCAGATTATTGTAAATGGTTAGCACGTGTCAACAACTACCCCATCCTAAATCAAGTTTAACCTAAGATGGTAATGTCTTATAGTGGTAAACAAGGTTGTATTTTACTCGGGTCCTGGTACCCTAGTCTACTTTCCACCTTGTTGCTAATTAGTTAATAGATTTTGGAGGTTTTAGTGGAGGACTTGAGGAGATTACTAGACTAGAGATTGATCAAAGCTAAAAGCAGGTATTTCGGGCAACTCATCCTCCTCCTAGCTTAGGGTTACTATGCATACACAAATACTTAGGGCTATCGAATGTGGTGAGTGAGCTCTTTTCGTGGACTTTTGTGGTTATCCACATGCCTCTGAGTACGCCTCCCCTAAACCCATATAAAGTCACCTCGATCTAGGCTATCATATATGGGGCATTGAGCTCGTAGCTCCTTTCATTGGATACTATCCACCATCCACACCAAGGTTTCATCCCGGGTTCTATCTATGAAGGCTAACCTACAGCAGGGGTCGGTCGCCTCGACCACCATAGGTCCCTATTCATACATCTATCTCGATTTGCTTGATGGCGCATTCCCGTGTAATCCTAGAACTTCATACCCACCGTACGTAGAAGCATAAAGTAGGTTAATAGAGAAGATTATGGAGACTTACCCAAACACAATCAATGATAGAATAGCAATAGAATCAACTAGATAAACACATTAATTCATTCAAACCCTAAAATATTCTTACATACATAATAAACCCTAAAACTAGGGTTTGGGGTTTAGAACCCCTAGTACTTTAGAGGACTACTCCATAAAGGAGGGAAGAAGAAACATAAAAGAAATTGAAGAACACTTGGGTTGAGGAAGATGATCCCTCTCTTCTAGCTAGGGCTGGCTATTTGGTCTGGGTTTTTTGGTTTTACCCGAAACCGGACCGTATAACCCGAACAGAGACCGGATCGGGACCGGATAGTAAACAATCCAATCCAATCCAATCTTTGGGCTTATATTTGAGGTAAAAAACCGGATAAAGACCGAATAAGAGAGCTCAACTCCCAAAACTTAAGGGTAATTTGCATAAACGGTCACAAACCTTTGCACTTAGTACAAAACTTAACCAACTCCTCACCCTTTCAGGCCTTAGGCCACTCAAATCCCCACAATCTCAATATAAAATCAAGACCGAATTGGGACTGGACCGGGTCAAGACCGGACCGGATCAAGACCGGACTGTATCCAATCCAATCTTCGGTCCTTATATTTTCAAAAAGACCGGACTGGACCGGATCAATTTGGGCCAATTTAACCGGACCGGACCGTATAGCCACCCCTACTTCTAGCTCCTTCTCCTTCATGTCCTTCTTTCTCCTTCCTTCAGCATCTGTCTCTTCTCTTTCTCTAAAACTAGAAATTTCTCTCAAAATCAGCTCATCTCAAAGGGGGAAAGGGGTCTTCTATTTATAGGCAATCTGGGGACGGAGAAGTTCGCGGCCAGAAGCACAGAGATCGTGATAGTGATCTTCAGAAGTGAGATTGCGATCTTGAAACGTTGTTGTCCTGTCCTTCGGAAATGAGGAGATCGCGGATTGACTTCGCGATCGTGATCCACGAGTCGCGGCCGCGGTCTTCCTCTCGCTCAAATAATGTTGTGGTCATGATTCGATTGTGGAAAGTCTTTGTTTCTCCCAGGCTCCTTCCTCGCGAAGTTCGCGCCCTGAGCCCTCTAATTCGCGGCCGCAATCTTCAGCTTGTCTTTGCGGTCCAGGATCTCGGCCGTGATCTTTACTTCTAGGCCACTATCTTCAGTCTTCTGCCCCATTGCTACACTTGTGACCTTGTTTTGTACATAATTCGCATATATCGTCGAACACACCCTAAAATCACATCGAATTCAAATAGGAACAGAAAAGGGATGCAATTGACGGTGATTAAGCATTTATTTACACGAATTGGCACAAAACAAACCTCAATATGACGGGTAAATAACACCAATTTAGGTGTTATCACTTAGTCTAGCAGCTTGCACTCCTCTCATTGATAAATTAGTGGCTAGAGTAAAGAGCTGGCAGACAAATGCATTATCTTATGCAAGGGGTGCATTGAACTTGTGGGAAATGTACTATACAGCTTAACTTAGTTTTAGATGTTAGTGTTTCTACTACCAAAATCAGTCATTAAAGAGCTGGAAAAGATATGTAGCCATTTTATTTGGGGAGTTGAAGCTGAGAGCAAATATGATATGGCAGAAGCTTACCTTTCCAAAAAATAAAGGGACATGAGTAGTTGGAATGCAACATGTATAGTGAGACATAACCCAATTTTCGTTTGCCCCATGGTGCAACATAACCCAAATTTCGGTAGCCCCATGGTGCAACAGAAAATTTGTTGCTTTTACGAGGTTTTGAATTTCTTTTTCAATATTTTGACGGAAGAATTCCTCATTGGAGTCGCTACTTATGATTTGGACATAGTCCCGAAAATCGCGGCTCCAAAATGTCTACGATGGAGTTGAGAGTGAGGGAGAGTAAGTGTTTTTCTCTTTCTTTAATCAAATTGGTGTTTACTTGTTAAGGGGAAGTTAAAAAAGGACAATAGGATAAAAGTGTAATTTTAGTGTTTTTTAGGATGATCGATAGTAATTTTAAGGACGATCTTTATCGATTTCCTATGGACAATTGTGTCTGACTGGGCTTTTGTTTTAAAGCCTAAAGCACGTTTTGTGCCTTAACCCAGCAGCAAGATCTGCTCGATTTATTTATTGGTTTAGGCCCACAAACGTATTGGAATCTGGAAACAGTTACAAATCCTAGGCTCAAGCCCAAATATCTGTCACTGCTTTATCTCTCCACCTGGGGCGTCTCTTTGTCCCGACTGGGAAGTAGAGAAGTGCTGCAGGCAGGGAAGGAATAGGTACTGATGGAGCCAACTGGGGAGAAGGAATCCATAGCAGAGGCTTCCAAGGAGGTTTCTCGGGAGTTCAGAACCCTAATCAATGGCGATGATTTGGATAACCTCAAGCAATTGCAGCATCTCATGTACGTTTCAAGCTCTCTGTCCCTCCCTCAATCCGATCTTCCCGCAAGTACGCCGATTGTTAAATCTGTCTTTCGGAGTCGTTTCTGATTCCCGATTTCACCTTGGCCGGAAAACTATATGCCTGTCTCCGGTGAATTGTAGACACTGCAGCTTCTTGTTACTGTTTAAGTCGAATCACCACTTCAATTCTTTATATTCTTCACCAAATTCAGTCCTTGAAATGGATTGTAATTGTTAAACTGATGGTCCTCTCTCCTTGGATGAAATTTTCAAACTGAGGGGCTTCATTTGGTCACATCTTAGACGAATACTCTCTCATTTGCCTACTATGGAGTTCTTACCGAGTCCTGCTACGGCCATTAGAGATGCTTATTTTACGTTTTCTAGTTGAATTTGCATACCCTGGAAGATATATGGGCAATGTTTAGAAGTAACATGGCTCGGTTGCGTTCAAGTGTGGAGATTGAGTCTGTTTAAGGACTCATCGAACCTCAGACTGACTGCGCAAACATTACTGTAGTACGTAGGCAATTACTGGATATCCTATTTGCAAGTTTAGGTTATAGTTTCGCCAGATTTTCTTCAAGGAAATGCCTGTTAACTTCAGTTGCATCTGATTGTTCGTTGCATTGTGGATGGCAGACTTGGGAGGCTGCAGGACAGCAATGCAGTGTTGACCCATTTTAACGACTATTCGGAAAATTGCTTCACTGAGGTTTCCGGGGATTTTTACAAGAACACTCGCCTGCTCAAGTCTATGAAGTCTGACCTTGATTACATATTTCTAAGGCTAAGGTAAAGACCGATTGCTGTCTATTCTTGATCCCAGTTTATTTGTCTAAACTGAGTACTTAATTTAAACATGTGGTGAGTAATACCAATACCAGCTGCAGAATGATGTCTTTGTTCAGCTGACTGAGTTGGCTTTGTCAAGCTTTATTGTGACATGAAATATCACTTGTAAATCTTTGTTGCAACTGAAGTCTCTTTTTTTTTCTTCTGTTTTTTCCATTCTTCCCTTCTGCCTTGTTCCTTGGTTCTGCAGAACTATGAAATCGAAAATCTCGGCAGTCTATCCTGATGCATTTACTGACGAATCAGCGAAGCAAGTAGAGGACCGTAGACCGGATCTTGAAGCGCCTATGGAACCATAGTGTGTTGGTGCATTTAATTTCCTGAGACATATGCCTCCCAGCTTATTCCTTATGTTCTTTTCTTCTTTCCTGTTGATATATAATATAGTACCCTTACGACATTGTTACATTCTTGCATATCTGCACGTAATCTTGTAGTAGTAAAGGGATTCCATTTGCATAGAAACCACAAGGTGGCAGTTTAATGAAGATATCACGCTGTGCTTCATGTTCTGTTATAGGCAGGCGGGAGTTGAGTAAAAAAAGGGTTAGCAAAGGAAGCATCTTTCACCAGTGGAATCTCCCAGGCAGATGGGTTTGTTACTACGTTCTTCTCTACTTTCTCTTTCAGTTGTAGACATGGGAGATGTCTCTCGCCTTTCATCCGATCTGTTGTGGACTTGTGGTAAATCAAAGCGTTTCCGTTCGTTTATGTACTTCTTTTCCAAACTATTACCTCTGTTTCTCTGATAAAAAAGGGCAAAGATTGACCCTCGTCAGTCGCGTGCACTGTTTTTCACTCATGTAATTCAGCCCCGATGCCTGAACATTCTACTTCTAGCGCCTGCCTGTCTGTCTGCTGTGTTCTCTTTCTCATGCAAATAGGATATATTATTACATTATTATACTAGCACTTGCTTGTGCTTTGGGGTGAATTAAAAGTTATAATATGCTTTCAAATTAAAAAAAAATTATAATTATTCTTGTAGAGTTACGGTATAAAAAAAAAATAGAAAAGCAAACAGTGGCGGACCCAGGATTGTTGGAGAGGTGTGTCGCCGATAAAATCCAATAATAATTAAATTAAATTAAAAAATTAATTAGAAATTAAAAGAAATTGTAAACGAACCACGGTGACTTTTCATCTGTTGAAATGTCTCTAAAATACATTCATCACTTATGCTGCAAAGTCAATCTTTTTCAATATACACACCTAAACAATTATTCATAAATTGGTCACTCAACCGATTTCGAAGATCGTTCTTGATTATCTTCATAGCTGAAAATTCCCAGGCAGATGGGTTTGTTACTATGTTCTTCTCTACTTTCTCTTTCAGTTGTAGACATGGGAGATGTCTCTCGCCTTTCATCCGATCTGTTGTGGACTTGTGGTAAATCAAAGCGTTTCCGTTCGTTTATGTACTTTTTTTTTATGAATAAGTTGTTTTATTCATCAAGAAAGGGAGGACCAAATGGGAAACCCTCCCTAACTGGCAAATCAAGCACCAGACCAGTACACGCAATACTCAGAACAGTACAAGCTCCATAAAAGAACTAAAAACAACTAAGACTCAGCACTCACCACCACCTAAACTAGTAACAAAAATCTCAGGAACTGCAATAGCTACTTGAGGGTATCCAGTCCTTAGCAGCTGCAGCAAGCTTTGTAACTTGCCAATAAATTGTCCAACATCCAGCAACTCTCCTACCATAACCCTTCGACATCTTTTCCTCCAAAGTTCAGCCACCACCATAACCCACATCAGCCTCCCTCGATCAGATGCAGTACAGTTCATCCGAAATAGGGATACAGCAATCGACAGGGACTCTTCCCATCTATCACCTACCATATTCCTTTCACCAAACACAGCCTGGAGCACAGCTCTCGAGTACAAACAGCCAAAAAAGAGATGATCTCTAGACTCATCAGCAGAGGAACACAATGGACAGGTGTAGCTAGTAATCGAAGGATTCCACCGCCTCACTTTATCAAGTGTGTTTATTCTGTTCATGATGACCAACCAGACAATCATCTTGTCTCTAGGAGTCCCGAATGATTTCCAAACCAAAGAGTGCCACAAGACCTTTACATGCTTAATACGAATAGCATCCCAAACTTTTTTAACAAAAAATTAGTCATGATACTATCATCCCAAAACACACCTGCCGAGCTAACCTTGATGTGCTGTGCAGCAAGAGGTCTAATTTTCAGCACTTTTCTCCAGGCCCATGAGCAAGGAATAATAGGGGAAATATCCCAGATCGTGGTATATTGAAGCTGATAGTGCCTGACCCAGGTTGCCCACAAAGAAGAAGAATTTGAAGAAATTGCCCAAAGGTGTCTGACCAGACAAGCCATGTTCCAGCTGCGCAGGTCTTTAAACCCCAAACCCCCCTCCTTTTTTGGCCTTGCAACCACTTCCCATAGCACCTTTGCCTTCTTCCCCACCTCCCCTGAACTCCATAGGAAATCAGAGCAAACCTTCTCAACCATCTTCAACACTTTATTTGGAATTTGAACTATCCCCATCCAATACTGAGTAATACTGGAAATTACAGCAGATATAAGCTGAAACTTACCTGCATATGATAAAGTTCTCACCTTCCAACCTTTAATTCTAGCAGTAATCCTATCCACCAAAGCAACACAGTCTGCAGAATTTAACTTCCCAGCAATCAATGGAATTCCCAGATAGCGCACAGGAAGCTTTCCTATAACAAAACCAGTACTAGCAGATATAAGAGCTTGAACATTTGGATCCACCCTCCACAAAAGACTTCACTCTTTGCAGGGTTACACTTTAACCCAGAAACAGCATAAAAAGCATCCAGGATTGTTTTTGTTTGCCCCACAGCTTCAGGAGTCCCTTTAGTGAAGATCACCAGATCGTCAGCAAAGCACAAGTGGGACAAACCTATTCTATGAGTCTGGGGATGAGGAGGGAGGGTTTTAATAGCATTAAGCTTTGTTAAGCATGCAGGAGAGCACTTCCATAGTTATAGTGAAGAGATAAGGGGAGAGAGGGTCCCCTTGTCTCAAGCCTTTCTGCGCAGGAAAATATCCACAGAGCCCTCCGTTGAAGCACACACTCAATTTTGTACTTTGGAGACAAACTTTAATCCAAGTTATGAATTGAACTGGAAACTGCATAGCTTCCATGACAGTTTCTAAATAACACCAATCAACACTGTCAAATGCTTTCATCATGTCAACCTTGAGAGCATACCTAGGGGAGATATGCTTCCTATTATACAATCTAACCATCTCATGAGCCAGGAGAATACTATCACTAATCAGCCTGCCTTTTATAAAAGCAGATTGGTTCTGACTAATTACAAAAGGGAGGACTTCCTTCAATCTGTTAGCAAGAACTTTGGCAACACACTTGTACAGTATATTGCAGCAAGAGATAGGCCTAAATTGCTTCATACAATCCGCATTCAGCACCTTAGGAATAAGAGCTAGATATGTAGAGTTTACCTCAGAGAGTAGCTTCCCTATTCTGAAAAAATCCAGGACACCAGCAGTGAGTTCATCCCCTAGAATCTCCCAATTATACTGAAAGAAGCCTGCTGTGAAGCCATTTGGCCTAGGTGACTTCTCTCCATTCATAGAGAATAGAGTTGATCTAACCTCCTCTCTGGTTATTGGGCTGTAAAGGAGTTCTGATTGGTCAGAACTGAGTCTATGGACTAATAACTGGGCCATTAGACTACTACTAACCCTCTGGATCTCAGGATTCTTTGTACCCAGCAGTTTGTGATAAAATCTAACAGCCTCCTCACTCATGTCTTTGACTTCAGTTAAGACTATCCCCTCCTCTGAGACAACCTTTTTAATAGTTGAACGAGCCTGACGCATCTTCACATAGTTGTGGAAAAAAGAGGTATTTAGGTCACCTGTCTTGACCCAAAGAACCCTTGATTTTTGCCTGTAAATCACCTCTTCCTCCTTAAGGAGAGCCAAAAGTAGGACCTGACAATCAGTCACTTTCTGGAAAGATTCAGAGGAAGGCTGAGAGAGAGCTTCTACCTGCAGCAGTTCAAGTTCCCTCTTTGCAAGTCTTACCCTCTCAGAGATCTCCGAGTAAGAAGATCTATTCAGCTTTTTCAACTGCCGTTTAATCTCCCTCAACTTCTGGCACACTATGAACATAGGAATTCCTTTGTAATTCTTGCTCCAAGCTTCTTTTACAATCTGCTTGTACTGAGGATGAGATTCCCAGCTGCTGAAATACTTAAACGGTTTTGGCAGAGAGGAAATATGAATATCAGATGTCATAAGCAAACCACAATGATCAGAGAGTCTAGGGGGGAGGAGTTTAACTGCATAGTGAGGAAAAGTAGTCAACCAGCTAGAATTTACTAACACACGATCTATCCTCCTAGCAATAGATTGACCCTCGTCAGTCGCGTGCACTGTTTTTCACTCATGTAATTCAGCCCCGATGCCTAAACATTCTACTTCTAGCGCCTGTCTGTCTGTCTGCTGTGTTCTCTTTCTCATGCAAATAGGATATATTATTACATTATTATACTAGCACTTGCTTGTGCTTTGGGGTGAATTAAAAGTTATAATACGCTTTCAAATTAAAAAAAAATTATAATTATACTTGTAGAGTTACGGTATAAAAAAAAAAGCAAACAGTGGCGGACCCAGGATTGTTGGAGAGGTGTGTCGCCGATAAAATCCAATAATAATTAAATTAAATTAAAAAATTAAGTAGAAATTAAAAGAAATTGTAAACGAACCACGGTGACTTTTCATCTGTTGAAATGTCTCTAAAATACATTCATCACTTATGCTGCAAAGTCAATCTTTTTCAATATACACACCTAAACAATTATTCATAAATTGGTCACTCAACCGATTTCGAAGATCGTTCTTGATTATCTTCATAGCTGGAAATTCTCTTTCGCAGCTTGTAGTTGCAACAGGTAAAGTCAACACAAACTTATACAACAATTAAACTAAAGGGTAAAGAGTGTCCGCCTAGGCTATTGGCCATTTGGCCTGTGGGTTTTTTTTTCCTCTTTTAATTATAGGCCAAAACCCAACACACATCACACATATATATTGTATGGGCTGAGAGGCTGTTTTTTTTAATAGGAAGTGATACGATTATGATTAATGAGTTATTTTAAACAAAATTAAAAAGGATTATGATTAAGATTGACTCATTTGGACAATAAATTCTTCAACTATAATGAAGGTGTGTCGGCTATCCCAAAATAAAAAAATTTGTACAAAAAATGTGTAGATTTTTCGCAAAATTCTCGAGCGAGGGTGTGTCGTCCAGCCTTCGGTCCGCCACTAAAAGCAAATATATTATTAGAGCTATTATTTTTAGAATTATTACACCATAAGTTCCCAAAAATTACCAAAAATCGAATTTTTTGGGTCCCCTGTCTGTTTGTGTCTAGGAATTCCAGATTGTGAATGTTGGGTGTTTGCGTGAGAGGGCAAGGCGAGCAGGAAGGCTAATCTGACTTAGGATCTATGGACATAGAAGAGCTTATAATAGTTTTGTGTTTGCTTGATGGTCCAAATTATTAGACGACCTTCTATCAAACTGAGAGTTAGGAACCCATGAATAGGATTGATGGTACTAATTAATTACTGAATCGCTAAATGTCGTCCTTAAAATTGCTAACGGTCGCGCTAACTCTAATAATAAATGACTTATATACCCCAATAAAATTTCAAAATTTAAACAAACCAAACAATCCCTAACCCCTCAAACTGAACCTCTCATCTGCCTTCTTCGCGAATCCCTCTCGACGCACCAGTTCATCGGCGTCTTTCCCGCCGTCGTCGTCGCCCGTTCTCTAACGAAATTTCCAAAAAAACGCTCAACCTAAGGCAAGTTACGGTTGGTCCATGGTGCAACCGCAAGTGAGCTGCGGTTGGCCCATGGTGGAACCGCAACTCATTTGCGGTTGCACCATGGACCAACCGCAAGTGAGCTGCGGTTGGCCCATGGTGCAACCGCAAGTGAGCTGCGGTTGGCCCATGGTGCAACCGCAAATGAGCTACGGTTCCCTTTTTTGTTTTTTTTTTTTCAATTTTTTTAGTGAACTTTACCGATTCAGAGTCGCTAGTCATGCTCCAGACATCATATCGACGATTCCAACTCCAGAATGACGATGATGGATTCTCTCTTTTGAATAATGTTTTATTTTCTTTACTAAGTTGTGTTTGTTTTCTAAAGGAAGAGTAAAGAAGCTAAAAGGTTAAATTTGTAACTTTGATGTTTTTTAGGACGACATTTAGCAATTTTAAGGGCGACCTTTAGCAACTCCCAATTATACACCTTACTACTAGACAGATATATGACTTTCGCTTTCACAGGACCAAGTCTACACCAACTAATTAGTCTTAGGTTATTAATCAGGTTCATTCTTTCCTGTATGCATTGTAAGTGGAGAACTTTGATCAAATAGTTTTTCAGATTCTGTAGTTGAACTATTTTGACTTTTTTATTTATGTATCTGCAAAATCATAATTGACGAGCTGCTAAAAAGGGAAGAATCATGCTCTAAATTGAGTTTTAATTGATTTGAACAACTTAATGTAGGGGTCGTTTGGAAGTTGTGAATGTTAAATGGTTGCATTGTAATGAATCACCATAATATAAATGCATGTATTGATACAATAGATGCGTTTTAACAATACATTGTTTGGTTGTTGAGATTCTACTTTATGCATTGATTTACATAAAGTTACTTTTATGGGGAAATGTCATATTTACCCTCAACTTTTAGTATAAGACAAAACTATTAGGGATATAAATGGAAAGAAAAAGTTGACACAAATCTAAAACCAACAATCACAACAATCTCAACTTTTAGTTGAGATTGTATAATGCATCATTTTTTGTGATTGTTGGTGGGACCTATCTAAAACAATGCATGCATTGTTTTACACTTTGGCACTTCCAAATATTGTATTGTGCACAATACATGTATTCAACAAACACAACTCTAACAATCACAACTTCCAAACGACCCCGTAGATGTAATTGTTTGTTGTTTTGATCAATCTACAACTTTGAAAAAGTTAACACAGGTGGAACTAGTTAACAACATTGCTTCAACAACATTGGCTTGGAAGGGTTAGAAAGGTGATATCACTTGTATATTTGATTAGGCAGCAAAATATGACCATTTCATTTATTGGAGTTATTCACCACATTACTAGGCAGCAAAGTGTCAGACTGCTTGATAATTGATCCTCCATTTGTTATCAAAGTCTCAAGATAACTAAGGTTAAGTTATATCTATACTTGATTATTGATCCCATGTATGTATTTGCAACAGATTGGCAGGTCCCCCTGTTTCGTGATGGGTTTATGTTGGATCATAGAGTAGAGTGGGTAACTTGCATCGACAATGCAATCAGCGACAAAACCACCTCTCTTGAATTCAGCCAACCAGACCATTGCCTCCGAACCCTTCAATTCCTTCTTCTCTTTGGCTCTTTTCCGCCATGACAATTGTCATCGAGGTGACTTGCTGCAGCTTCTGGGCAAAGACTCCCAATTCCAACTCTTTGCATCTTACAAATGAAGAACAATGGATTTGGTAGGAGTCGCAGAAAAGGAAGTCGCATGATTATGTAGCCGGTGAGGTGAACAAGGATGAATGCTGGATTTGTTGGGTGAAGCCTCCCAATTCCGGGTGATAAAAAAAAGACCTCAATCCCTCAACAAAATTTAGATTTCTATTGGTTCAACGTATCTGTAATGTGTAATTGGGATGGAATTCCATTTGTTTATTTGATGGTTGGACTATGATTTAAATGATCTATGTTTTTTCCACTTGAACTTTGGTCTTGCTTTGCATGAGAATCTTTTGTTTATTAGATGATTCATTACTGCTTTACTTTGAAATATGAAGAAAACTTAAACTATGGTGCCTCTTGCAATTACAAGCTTTTATGCTATAGCTTGGACTAAAAAATAGACTAGATTTGGTAGTCCATATTTAAATACTGCGACAGAGCGCGGGCCATTTATTCAGTGCGGATAAACAAAACACCAACATAGAAACTCAAATAATTTGAAAGGCATTTGAGTTATATATGAGAAAGCTCGGTAGGTTTGGAATGAAGCCAATCACATCCCACCCTCCATTGAAGGCTTACTAATAAGCTCATTGACCTGTAAATAAATAGAGCAATCCAAAGTTAACAACTACTTCAAATAAAGACAATATCGGAAGAGGACAAAGCAAAGAATAACAGTGACGAAAACTGGAAGTGCAATCCTATGGAATGTGTAAGCAAAAGGTTACGAAGAGAGGTCACTTTGGGCTTACCTAGTTCATAAGTGTCCATCGAGCAGTCGAAGAAAACATAATTAATCTCACCGAACTTCAACAAAGATACTTTTGGATTTGCTCTTGTAGGTTAGGATTATATGATGGGAGAAAGTTGAATCATCATACTTTTTGAGCTCGAATGATAAAGGGTCGCTCCGGGTCCAAAGGAGTTTGGGGCGTCAGGCATGACCTCAAGGGAGCAGGCGCCCCACCTCTTGAAGAATAGGAGGAGATGAAATTAGAGAGAAGTTTTGTTCCATGTTGATAGCCCCTCATTCATGAATAGAACACTCCTATTTATACAAGTTTGGATGTTATGTGTGTGGTCCATGCACCTCAGACTCTCTGTCACTTTACATTGTACTTCTGGTCAGAAGGTGTCTAGTGGTGTAGAGGGTATCCCCCTGGCCTCTTCCTTGCTGATGTTAGGTATGCTAACTTGTCTCTTAACCTTGTCTTCTTCCACTAATGATGTAACATTCTCTTAACCTTGGCTTCTCTTGGAATCTTCTTGTGAAACTTCTCCAAGTATTAGGCTTTACCTTCATACCCTAACAATTGCCCCTTGGCATCAGTATGAGTATCATGGCAGCGTCAACATAAAGAGAGTCTTTCGCTAACCTTGCTTTCTTGTCTTCTCGATCAAGTGCATGCTGTCGTTTTTTACTTAATCAGCACCAGGCTTTTCCTTTCAAGCACCTGCTCCCTTTCATTGGACGAACCATTATGGTTATTCTCATTCTCCCAGAAGCAAGCGCCTACTTTATTCCCTTATCGATCTTCTGATCTATTGAGAGCTTGTGCGCCCTCGTGGGTGTGCTTGCTTCCAAACAAGATGTAGTAAAATGAGAAAAAAAGTGTATGTATCAAGTAACAGAGACTAGCTTAAGAAGAAATCGTGCCCTTTTTTATCGAGCTCTTGATGTTTGCATTCTTATTTTCCTCATCAAATAATTCCTGAGTGTCTACTCTTGCATCTTAGAGGATGCGCCTAGGCTCGTGTTAGGGGTGCCTAGGCTATGTCAATTTAATCTTCTTCCGATCCATTTGAGCACTTTAGCTCGTGTCAGAGGATTCAATCTATCTTGACAATTAAATGAAAATGAAACAAACTTGTCAGTTAGTCTTTGAACACTCTGTGCCTTGCCCATTTGATACGAGCGCCTGGCGCTCTTTTCCTATATTCTCCTTTTCTCCAAAAGATGCCCCCTACTATTCCCATGCTTTCCATTCATTATCCGAGCTCTTCCATTTTTCTTCCGATTACTTCTCAATTTTAGAGAAGTGTTTGCTTCGATTCTTTAACTAAGCACTTGTCACCCAACTTGTCGTCAGTTGCCTTAAGACCCAAACTAAATCTTGTGTAGTGTTTGTGCTACTTCGATTTCCTTGCTTTGGTTTTCTTGAGGGTTGTAGTGCTTCAACGAGGTGTCCGGCGACTCGCTCCTTTTGCCGAGGTGTTTGACATTCACTAGGGCACCTAACACGTCACTCCTTCAGCGAGGTGTCTGACCTTCAGTGGGGCGCCTGGTGCCTCACTCCTTTGTTTGTCTCTGATGCTAATGAATTCTAACCTCACTCTTGTAGATCTGACATTACTTGTTTTGTTTACTTAAGCATGTAGGTGCTTCACTTAGGCACCTGAAGGCTCGCTCCTTTGTCGATGTGTCTGACCTTTAGTGGGGCACCTGACACCTCACTCCTTCAACGAGGTGAATGACCTTTAGTGGGGCGCATGGCACCTCACTTCTTCATTTGTGTCTGATGCTAATGACTTCTAACATGACTCTTGTAGGCCTAGCATTACTAGGCGCCATGCGCCTCACTTATTCAGCGAGATGTCTGACCTTTAGTGGAACGTCTAGCGCCTCACTCATTCACTTGTGTTTGACTCTCATGATTTCTACCATCGATCTTTCATGTTCACCATTTCTAGGCCCCTGGCCCCTCACTCCTTCCACGAGGTGCTTGACCTTCAGTGGGATGTCTGGCGCCTCACTCCTTCATCGAGGTGCCTGACCTTTAATGGGGTGCTTGGCACCTAACCTAACTTCTTCGGCGAGATGTCCGACCTTCAGTAGGACGCCTGGTGCCTCACTCATTCGCTTGTGTTTGACGCTCATGATTTCTAATCGATCTACCATTTTCACCATTTCTAGGCTTCTGGCACCTCACTCCTTTAGAGAGGTGCCTAACCTTCAGTGGGGCGCCTGACGCCTAACTCCTTCAGCGAGGTGCCTCACTCCTTTGCTTGTGTATAATGCTTATGACTTCTAACCTTACTCTTGTAGGTCTGACAATTACTCAATGGGGATCCTTCCGACTAAGAGAGGATACAATGATGCTCCACTAGGGGAATAACACGCCATGCTCATCCTCGGCGGAGTAAGAGAGCATGACACGCCAAAACACAACACCAAACTGCGACCAAGTGTAATCGTAGTCCGGGAATGCAGTAACTGACAAGTTCTATTATCAACCCGGGGTCTAGATCTACTGCTTACTCCGTGATTGTCTATTATCTAGCCAACTAAGTCGAGTGATTTGTGTTTAAACTAAAAGCAGCAAGAAAGCAGGAAATTATTCGGTTTTCTCAAGCAGGTAAGAGTCACTCGGGAATGAGTCCCCCTAGCCCCTTAGTTAGGTTCAATTGTAATTTCCCTGGGTTGATTTACTGTTGATTAGACTGCGGAAGATCCGACAGTAGCTTGGAATCTCTTAAGCTGACCAAGCCCTCTCAGTCTAACTACCCGGCAGACGACTAGTCTTCACCGGGATAGAAAGCTGAAGCAGTAAGCACAGAACTCCACTACTGGAATTGAATTCCAGTACAAAGCAGTAAACTGGCTAACTCTCGTATAACCAATCTCCTACTATCGAATGAAGAGGCTCTAACAACCTAATCAGATTCTATCTATCTCAGGTTGCAACAGAAATCGAGAAAAGCTGATCAAACTTCAAACAATTCAATAAACATGCATCATTCGATTAAAATCAAACAGTATAATCATCCCAATTCATTACAATCAAATCCCTAACACCAGGAACTAGGGTTCTTCATACCCAAGTGAGAGAAGGGTTCTACTCCATAGAGAGAGAGAAGAAAACAGTAATCGGATTAGTCATACTCATAATGATGAGGAAAATCTGCTCCAGGATGATGATTTCCACTCCTATGACGATCTACAAGCTCGATTTGACGAAACCCAGCTCCAAGATAGCTTCTAGGATGTGTTCTTCGTACTTTCTCTCTCTAGGGCTCTGTTTTTGCTCTGAAAATCCGATTTTTTTACTTTTGGCTCGAAATTGGCTGAAAAACCAGGATTTCCCGACTCACACGGGCAGGCCACACGGCCGTGTGGCTCACCCATTTGGCCGTGTGAGTCAAAACGCGCCGTATCACTTAGGTCGATCTTCAGCCATCTCACACGGCCAGGGTTGCACGACCGTGTGAATTTCCTGGGATGCCCGTGTTTGCTCTCGGCGAAAGTCACACGGCCACAATTGCAACTTGCACGGCCGTGTGATACCCAGGACTGCCCGTGCGGCTTCCTCAGAACCTCGCCATGCGTCCGATCTTCGTCCAATCGACCCCAAACTCGCTCCCAAGCCTCCATTCATGTACTAGGACCTGAAATATCACAAACAAGCAAAACCTAGCGTGAAATCGGCCTAAAACACGAGAAACAACACCTCAAACGGTGTAAGAACAGGGGTAAAACATGTGTAAATAACGGTCTATCAAACTCCCCTACACTTAACCGTTTGCTTGTCCCCAAGCAAACCAAGTCAGACACAAGGTAAGCTTACAAATTTCAATCAACCAACATTGGGGACAAGTCATAGAGGCACAGAACACGTGAATCGTACTGGTTTTCAAACATCAACACATGAACAACCTCAATAACAACCTGGACAACCACCACAAAAGACATTCGAGTGCAGCAAAATCGAGTAAAGGAAGAGTCTCCCTTCTGTTCACCAGCCAACCTAGACTTGACTCAACCACTTACTCAAAACAGTCAACTCATGCATCCAAATCACGACATCAGAATCGAGACCAAGCAATCTAGGTCCTCACCGGGGTACAAGAGTATATAGAATATGAAAATGAATCACTCACTCTCGACCAGTGGGGTCAGGACAATTTGATGCGAAAAATGCGCATGCTATTTCTCTCAATCCCTAACATCTCTTCACCATGATGGCAGCCTCTAAATGCTAGAGTTCACATATGGGGTGTCACCACTAACTAATCAGGAGGTCTTAGACACAAGTTCAAATGACTGGCTAGGGTCTTGGACATGGGGAAAATGCCTTTTAGGTGGTGGAAGCATTCATAACACAAGGTTCCACATTTCCAACCCACACAATCACAGTCAACAAACCGGTATTTCCTTTCTGCTATTCTGCAATACTCAATATCTCAAGCACAAGAGCGAAAGAGGTATAAACATCAGCATTTCCAAGCCAGACTGCTAAGAAACACTACTTAAAGGGCATTATTCAGATTTTTGGTAGTGGCTCTCTTTTGCTTTCAATTTTTCTTTGTTTTTCTTTCATTTTTCTTTTCATTTCTTAAGAGAGCCACCACTTCTGCACATATTTCAAACACCTGCCCAACTTTTAAGCACTACCTCCAACACTCACATAAACTTTAGCAGAAACAACAGAGAATATGTAAAAACCACTCTGTGGAACCTTCTAAAAGATGCAAAAGGGTGATTTTTTTCATTATAGACCAAAAGAAAGGATGACACACGGCTCAAAGGGGCTGACTAGGGGATATTACACATCAGGACAGTCAATTTGGGCGTGGGCTAATCCTATGCCCCCATCATCTTAGCTAGTGACAACGTGAATGCTACACATCATGGAAGAGGGATCTATCGCACAAGAAAGAAACGAGCAGGCTCAAATCTCACATGGCTACCTATATGCTCTATCTCACATTCTGATACCCTGAACTAGATGGATAAACGACTGTCAAGAACAAGTAATCAATCCAAGTCACAGTTGGCAAGCAAACAGTTGAAAAACTGGACCCCTACATAATTCTACTGCACATCTCAGTCCTCATCATAGGTGTCCTAGTCAAAATCAAGCTGTCATGCATCATTCCGAAAACCATTCAATTCATCAATCAAAACACAGTGCCAATATGATCAAACAGCAGTACTTGGAGCCCTCAAATCGTAAGATTCGGACAGCGGACTAGGCTCCAAGCACACAAATATATATTCCAACCGATACAAAGCACACCCCACACTTAAGCACGACATTTCCCTCAATGGAGTAGAGGGAGAGATAAGGGGAACGATGTTATCGGAGTGAAATACTGCTGGGGGACTGGAAGTGGACCAGTCAGCGAGAGACAAACGGGAAGATGGACAGTTCTGCACGAATCGAACACCAAGAACACACTAGCACACTGTGCGTTAGGGATAAGTGTTAGCCCAGACGGCTACAACAGAAACAAACAAGCAAAGAAAAACAAAAACAAACGACACGAAGTTCAAGCTCCGACACACATGGAGCAAACACAGAAAAGTCTAAAACGAAAAAAAAAACACACTGAGATGGGCACTGAGAAGGCGTCATCACCATCAGCACCATCATCACCATCCGCTGGGGGAGGTGGAAGTGGAGAGTCCTCCCAGGGAGTCCTCCAGACGGGCTGCTCGCCCGGGAGCAGCTGGAGCAGGTGCTGCTGGACCTCCTGCATGCGCCATGAACGGCGCTTCTCCCGCTCGATGTGTGCGAGAGTCACTCCCTGCTGGGTCTGGAGTATGTCCAGGCGCTCATCATAAGCAGCCATCCTGTTCTGGTACTGGGCCTGGTGTTCCGCGTACTGCTGCTGGAACTGCATCTGCTGGTCGAGGATCTGCTGGTTCTGGATCTGCAGCTGCTCGAACTGGTAGGAGAAGTAATCCTGGCCCGGGAAAGCGGAGCTGCCACCGCCGTACTCGAAGGTGGTGGGGCGGGGGGCAGCAGCAGCATCCACCTCCTCGGGCTCCACATCATCAGCAGCCTCCTCCTCCTGGCCCTCTGGCTGGACCTCTGGCTGGGTCTCCGCGGGGATCTGAGGTTCTAGAAACCCCTCGATCCATAGAACGCCGCGGTTCTCTCGCAGCAGGTGCATGTGACTGATCGTCGACCTGCCAAAGACGAGGGTGTCCCCCTGCTGTGTGCACCCCTGCAATGAAAGGCCGAAGTAGGTGGTCAGGCGGGTGATGAGAGGGGCGCAGTGGAGGCTCTTCAGTTCCGTAGCAGTCTTCTCGAAGGTCCTGGCCACCACTGATCCCAAGTGGAGAGGATGGTCGAACTGGCGGATCGAGGCGATGAAGTACATGGCCCTCTTGGTGATGGCGCTGGCACTATCGGAGGTTGGGGTGTAAGACTTCGCTAGCAGGTGGTGGAGAAGGCGGTTGTCGAGCAGCAGGATGGTGGCCTTCGTCCTCCCAGCCGAGAATGGACGTCTCTGGCGCGTTTGATGTGGGAAGGATGGGTCTATTGTTGGTTTTGTGAAAAAATGACAAAAATTGGCCGGAAAAATCAAAATATGGTGGTTTGTCGCGATTTTCCGGCCAGATTCAGAGGATTCCGGCGAGGGTTGGGAGAAATTCTGACCACTCGGTCATGCTGGCCGAATATATAGGTCGTGCTTGGCCGCACGGGCAGGCTCGCACGGCCGTGCAAGTTGCATTTTTGCCCGTGTTGG
Source organism: Linum tenue (assembly GCA_946122785.1). Taxonomy (NCBI): domain Eukaryota; kingdom Viridiplantae; phylum Streptophyta; class Magnoliopsida; order Malpighiales; family Linaceae; genus Linum; species Linum tenue. Next base: position 8,494,343 of record CAMGYJ010000010.1, on the reverse strand, counting down.
CCGACACGGCCAGGCCGATGAATTCCACACGGCCGTGCGAATTGCACATTTGGCCGTGTGGAATTTGCCGAGAGCTCGCACGGCCTGAGGAAAAAATCCACACGGCCGTGCGAGAATTGGTGTTGCCCGTGTCGGCCACACGGCCAGGCCAAGCCAAGCCACACGGCCGTGCAAATTTGCACTTTTGGCCGTGCGAAAATTGCCGAGAGCTCGCACGGCCTGAGGAAAAATTCCACACGGCCGTGCAAGCTTATGGCCTGGCCGTGCGAGGTGCTGGAGCCCCGAATTCAACCTGTTTTCACTCAAACACGACATTCGACTCTGGATCAACATCTCAAGACTCAAAATACACAAAAAAACAAAAGGAAAAAAGTAAGAAAATGCAAACCTCGGTGGGGTTGCCTCCCCACAAGCGCTTCTTTACCGTCTTTTAGCTGGACGCCAGTATGGATGCTCAGGGAAGTGTAGGATCAGGTGTCTTCAAGAGCGGATCCACATCGCTCTTGAGGTACAGCTTCAAATGGTGGCCATGCATGCGATGAATGTGGCCACCAGCATTCGCCAGCTCGACTTGGCCATCCGGCAAGATGCAAGCGAGTGAATACTCGGATGGCCAAGGTGGGGGCGGGACCAGCTCGTAGTGGTCTCCGGCTCTCTTTCGAGCAGGCTTAGCTGCCTGCAGTTTCGGCCGCCACTCCTCCTTGATCTGTGCTTTTGGTGATGGAGTGGTCAGGAGTGGCGGCGAAGGTGTGGGAGGCGGGTCCTGCAAAATAGGCAACACAGAAGGATACACGACAGACTCGTGCTCCTGGTGAGATACAACATGCAGAGGTGACGAAGCAGGTAAATTATTAGCAATTGAAAACGTTATTCGCTCCTCGCCATCCCTCAAAACTAAGGTCCCATCATGCACATCTATGAGAGCCTTGGCGGTGGCCAGGAAAGGCCTTCCCAGTATAAGGGGCACGTCTGTGTCCTCATTGATGTCCAGGACAACAAAATCCACCGGATATTTGAATTTGCCAACCTTAACCAGAAGGTCTTCCACTATGCCCCTAGGATGCACTACAGATCTGTCAGCTAATTGAAGGGTCATCCTAGTAGCGCGGGGTTCACCTAGGCCTAGTTTCTTGAACAATTTATACGGCATAACATTGATACTAGCACCTAAATCCGCCAAGGACCTCTCTACATGCAATTTATCAATAGAGCACGGGATAGTAAAACTACACGGGTCCTTCTTCTTCTGCGGAAGCTTGTTCTGCAGAATAGCCGAGCACTCCTCGCTGAGCTCCACAGTGGCCAGCTCACTCAGCTTCTGCTTCTTCGAAAGAAGCTCTTTCAGAAACTTCGCATACTTGGGCATTTGCGATAGTGCCTCCAGGAAGGGCACTTGGACATTCAGCTTCTTAAGCATGGCCATGAAGTTTTCAAACTCTGCCTCCAGCCTGTCTCTGTGCAACCGAGTAGGGAAGGGAAGTTTCGGGATATACTCCTTCACTACCGGTTGCGGATTAGGTGCAGGCACCTCAACCTCCTTCTCTGCCTCTTCTTCAACCGCTGGAGATGCTAAGACAGGGGTCTCTCTCTCTTGTTCCCGAGCAGGTGGATCAACAGTCACCTTGCCACTCCTGGTCATGATGGCATTGCAGTGCTCATTCGGGGTCGGCGGATGAGGGATGGGCTGCCCGGGTAGAGTACCAGGAGCCCTTTGAGCCACTGCCTGAGCCACGCTCCCCAGCTGGGTCTGGATATCCTGCAAGACAGCCTGTGTGTTCCTCTGACCAGCTTCAAGAGCCAAGAATTTACCCGAGGCCTTCTCCATGAACTGCTCAATAGTGTTGAATTTCTGAGCACTAGAACTGGCGAGAGAACCCACCAAGTCCCGCAGTTCAGCCAACTGGTCATTCTGCACTGGGGCAGCAGGGGCTGCACCTGGCTGCTGGAAAGGTCGCGGTTGTGATTGAGCAGCATGCCCCGGCATGGGCTGGTAAAGAGACTGTTGCTGCTGCTGGAATTGCCCCTGTTAGGGCTGATATGGTGGCCTCTGGAAACCCGGTGGTCCCTGGGGGACTGGTGGTCTGGAATTTGCTCCACCCCAAGAGAAGTTAGGATGCTGACGCCACCCCTCGTTGTAAGTGTTACTGTAGGGGTCATTGCGCCTGACATTATTGATGAAGTTCACCTGCTCCTGGGGTGTGGTTGATTCCTTCATCGCCTGGCAGTCCTCCACCGTGTGATGGGGGCTCTCGCACCAGTGGCAGAGCATCGCATGCTGCTGTCCGGTCCCTGGAATCATCCCGGAACGATCGATAGCTGAAACTAGCTTCGATACTACCTGCACCAAATCAGAGGGATGGGCTCCCACAGAATGTACACCTCGGCTCGGTGCTCTCCTCGACCTCCTAGAAGTGCCCCAATCGTACCCGTTCTCCGCCATCTCCTCAAAGAGTTGATTCAGCTGTGGCGGTGTTTTGGTCAGCATGTTCCCGCCACAAACCGAGTCAACCAGCTGCTTGTCCTCCGGGAAGAGGGCGTGATAGAAGGTGCCCACCTTGAAGGCATCATTGAAGCCATGATTTGGACACCTCAGGAAGAGACTGTTGTATCTCTCCCAAGCATCCCTGATGGTCTCATCCTCATCCTGAGCAAAATGTGTAATTTGCTTCTGCAGGTCAGCTGTCTTGGATGGAGGATGGTAGCGGGTGAGGAACTTGTCCGCCAGGTTGGCGAACGTGGTGATTGTCGCCGGAGGTCGAGTGTCTAGCCACTCCTTGGCTTGCCCCTCCAGAGTGAATGGGAAGTACCTCAGCTGGATGGCGCCTGTTGGTACCCCATTGATCTTGATTCCATCGATGAGCTCGTGGAATCGCCTGAGATGTGATCGGGGGCACTCCCCCTCCTTACCACAGAACACCACTGAACCGCGCAGCATGGTGATTACTGAGGTGCTCACCTCAAAATTGTTGGCTGGGACATGAGGGTGTTGAATGGGTGACCTCATATCCGCAGCTCTAGCGGTCCAGTAGGATCCCATGGTCTGCTCCTCTGGATTGATCACATCATGGTTCTGTGGACCAGCCATCTCTTCTTCTTCTTCGATCTGCAGCTGTGATAGCGCCTCCTCCGCAGCCAGTCGCGCCTTTAGAGCTCGCTTGAAGTTCCTGCAGGTTCGTTCAAGCTCCTGGTCTAATGGTAGTAGTTCTCCCGACTGGCTACGGGTCATGCCCTACCTGCACACAATCAGCAGAAGAAACCCGTGAAGGCACACAGGTGGAAGAGATGAAATGCAATAAATAAAAAGCTAGAGTAACAAATTCTCACGTTTCCCCAATAACCTAGAGGGATCCCCGGCAATGGCGCCAAAAACTTGACACGCCAAAACACAACACCAAACTGCGACCAAGTGTAATCGCAGTCCGGGAATGCAGTAACTGACAAGTTCTATTATCAACCCGGGGTCTAGATCTACTGCTTACTCCGTGATTGTCTATTATCTAGCCAACTAAGTCGAGTGATTTGTGTTTAAACTAAAAGCAGCAAGAAAGCAGGAAATTATTCGGTTTTCTCAAGCAGGTAAGAGTCACTCGGGAATGAGTCCCCCTAGCCCCTTAGTTAGGTTCAATTGTAATTTCCTTGGGTTGATTTACTGTTGATTAGACTGCGGAAGATCCGACAGTAGCTTGGAATCTCTTAAGCTGACCAAGCCCTCTCAGTCTAACTACCCGGCAGACGACTAGTCTTCACTGGGATAGAAAGCTGAAGCAGTAAGCACAGAACTCCACTACTGGAATTGAATTCCAGTACAAAGCAGTAAACTGGCTAACTCTCGTATAACCAATCTCCTACTGTCGAATGAAGAGGCTCTAACAACCTAATCAGATTCTATCTATCTCAGGTTGCAGCAGAAATCGAGAAAAGCTGATCAGACTTCAAACAATTCAATAAACATGCATCATTCGATTAAAATCAAACAGTATAATCATCCCAATTCATTACAATCAAATCCCTAACACCAGGAACTAGGGTTCTTCATACCCAAGTGAGAGAAGGGTTCTACTCCATAGAGAGAGAGAGAAGAAAACAGTAATCGGATTAGTCATACTCATAATGATGAGGAAAATCTGCTCCGGGATGATGATTTCCACTCCTATGACGATCTCCAAGCTCGATTTGACGAAACCCAGCTCCAAGATAGCTTCTAGGATGTGTTCTTCTTACTTTCTCTCTCTAGGGCTCTGTTTTTGCTCTAAAAATTCGATTTTTTTTACTTTTGGCTCGAAATTGGCTGAAAAACGAGGATTTCCCGACTCACACGGGCAGGCCACACGGCCGTGTGGCTCACCCATTTGGCCGTGTGAGTCAAAACGCGTCGTATCACTTAGGTCGATCTTCAGCCATCTCACACGGCCAGGGTTGCACGGTCGTGTGAATTTCCTGGGATGCCCGTGTTTGCTCTCGGCGAAAGTCACACGGCCACAATTGCAACTTGCACGGCCGTGTGATTCCCAGGACTGCCCGTGCGGCTTCCTCAGAACCTCGCCATGCGTCCGATCTTCGTCCAATCGACCCCAAACTCGCTCCCAAGCCTCCATTCACGTACTAGGACCTGAAATATCACAAACAAGCACAACCTAGCGTGAAATCGGCCTAAAACACGAGAAACAACACCTCAAACGGTGTAAGAACAGAGGTAAAACATGTGTAAATAACGGTCTATCAGAGCACAATGGGCTTCTTCTGACCAAGAGGGAATAAAAAATTTGATTAGTGCCTCACTATACGCTTAGAATCAGTCGCCTCCCTCTTCCTTTGCACTACGCGCTTCCTTTGTAAGAATTGTCTTCTGGTACCTTCTCCTCTGTTGTGGCGCTTGAGCATGACCTTAACTATTGACAAGAGTGCCACCATTGCTTGACCAAGTTGTCCATGCATGCCTGCCATCTGTCTAACTTGAGTCTCTTGGAGTTTGGTATGGAGGCGCCCCAATCGTTTAGTTTATTCTTCTGTTTCTGCCATCCTCGTATCTATTACTGATACAAAATAATTAATTCATAATTAATAAATAAATATTTTTGGAATTTCTTCAAAAAATATTAGTCTCAAGCTGACCCACTTACTCGCTCGATCGGCTGGTCGGTTAGACGGCACGCGCTTGCGTGTGTGTGGTGGTTCATTAGGTTCTCCCTCTCCCACAAAAGTGGGTCACCTTAAGGGGCATGCCCCTAAGAGAGAGCCCTCTATATCCTTATACAATTTAGAAAGTGTAAACCTACCAATGTGATAGTTTTCTCTCTTGAGACTTATAGCTTTCAAAAGCTATTCATTTTTTACGATCCCCCACTTGAATAGTTTTGAAACTATCTCTGGGCATCAACAGATCTGTAAGATCGGGCATAAACTAAGGTCTCTCTCGAGTTGAACTTTAGCGTAGTGGTTACACTTCTGATTTCATAAGGGTGAATTGTAGTCTTGAACCTTATCTCAGACAGTGTAACACAATGGATCTTTTCATTGAGTGTTATTCTCTCGTAAACCGTGCTTTTATGACCCTGCACGTTGTCCCGGTTTACTGAATGCTCTAGCAACTTTGTGCCTCCAAAGTTTAATAGGTAGCGGCCTCACTCTCACATTCACATAGATAAGTCTATCAGAAGTACTCCCAAAGTAAAGTACTTGATCCCACATAGGGTATAGATCCCATTAAGAGTTTTTAACTAAGCCTCCATTGCTTTGGGACCATGCTTCACTATGCATGAACTTTTCTCATACTACTCATAACTTGTTATTATCCATTAATAATCTAACCTTCTTCCTCTGATGATGTAACCTTCTCTTAACCATGGCTTCTCTTGGAATCTTCTTGTGGACCTTCTCCAAGTATTAGGCTATACCTTCATACCCTATCAATTTCCCCTTTGATATCGGTATGAGTATCATGGCGACGTCAACATAAAGAGAATCTTTCGCTAGCCTTGCTTTCTTGTCTTCTCGATCAAGCGCCTGGTGTCTTTTTTAACTTAATCGGCACCAGGCTTTTCCTTTCAAGCGCCTGCTCCCTTTCATTGGACGAACCATTATGGTTATTCTCATGCTCCCGGAAACAAGCGCCTACTTCATTCCCTTATCGATCTTCTAATTAGCTCAATGAAAAATCGAAGTTAAGGGTTTATTTTGAAGATGGAGGGCTCCTCTACATATTGGAATGCTTGGATTCTCAAAGAGAGGCCCATAAGGTCATTTCCAAAGCTCATCAAAATGCCTCTTCAAAACATAAAAGTTGCCTGAAAATGGCTAAGTGTTGGAGACAGTGTTTCGAGCCAATTTTAAAGGCTTATTCGCGACAAAGGAGTGAGAGTCGAGTTCCAAGCTTCATACCACATCAAAGTACAGGAAATATACTACAAAGGAAAGGCATTGGATGAATGGATTGGTCATTGGGAGACTTTGAAACAAGGCCTCAAAGATTCGTTGAAGACACGATTTGTCTTGCTTTCCAAGTTTTGTTTCCTTTTCCTTATTCTATACAGATTCAGTGTAATTGTTGGATTTTGATTCCTTGTTCGAGTTGTAGAGTGTTTAGGACATTTTTACCTTGTTTGTAACTTAGCTAGGATATTTAAACTATTGCTAGATCATTGTAATGGCAATCATTATTCATTGAATTAAAAATCGAGAGTTTTGAGTTCATGAGCTTTGTCTTGTGAATTGAGGGATCAACCTTGTCGAACTAGGTCTGATTTCGAGCTTGTATCATCCAAGTAATACCCCTATTCGTGGCCAAACAAGGAATACACCAATTGAGCCTCTTTCCCATCGTGAAAATTGCACAAAAGGTCACCCCACATAGACACACACACACCAACTCTGTTTTGGTGTTCTTTGTATTCGAGGTCAATCTTTGCAATTGATCTTTGGTTGTGCTTCTTTGAAAAAAAATCAACCCTTAGTGGGTTATCAGACGGTGGGTAGTACCCATTGAAATGAGCTATGTTCTTAAAGCCCCAGATACAGTAACCATGAAAGCCCACGAAAAAGATCTCACTCACCACATTCACTATACCCAACTTATTTAGACATTGCATAGTAGACCTAGACTAGGGTGATGGATGGTTCCATGAAGTACTTGCTTTTATCCTTATCTATTCTCTCTACGAGTCATGTCGCTTGAATCCTCCATCACAACCCCTTAAACCGATCGGCTAGATAACAACAAGGTGGGAAGTAGGCTAGGGTACCAGGACCCGAGTGAATACGACCTTGATTGCCACTATATGACAATGCATTTTAGCAAGGACCAGGAAACCGGATCGTACCGTCCGGTTCAACCGGGAACCGGACCAAAAAATGAAACGATAGGCTGTTAGGGGACTTTTTACCGTGTCGGCCAGTTTTTTCGGGTTAACCGGCACAAAGCGATTAACCGCCCGGTTTTGTTCTAACCGGCGGTATCCTATATACAATAAAAAATGTTGTCGTTCTAAAAAAAAAAATGGTGTCCAAAGTCCAAACAACGAACGCCCAAAATCAAAGCATTGGAGGAGGTTTTCATCGTTTCTTTCTTCTCCAGCTCTGCTCTTCGCCGCCCCTCCTCTTCTCTTCTCCTCTGGTGAGTGGCGACTGACGACCCGCGACCGGAGAGATCAACGGGGAGACCGGCGAAAGGTCTAGTCGATCCATGCACCTCTCCGTCGTGCAGCCGCACCGCCGTACCTCTTATCTTCTCCTCTGGCAAGTGGAGAGTGGCGATTGGAGACCCACAAGGCCACGATTGGAGAGATCAATTAGGCACTGCCTTTGATTTTGCTTTGAGCGCGGGGAGTGGGGGTGAGATTGGTTTTGCAATCTGATGCCTTTTGTGGGGGTGGCGGTCCGTTTTCTTCGGTGGTGGCATGGATCTTCCGGGGGGTGGAGTTGTGTGGGTGTTGTGGTGGTTTTTGGCGATGTTTTCTCTCTTCCATTTTTGGGGTTGGTTGGTGTCTGAGTGGTGGGGTTTTCCGATGGCGGTGCGGCAGTGTTGGTTGGTGGCTGTCTTGGATGATTGTTGCGATGTAGTGGTGTGTGTTTTTCCTTTGGGCTAGGGTTGTTGTTGTGCTTTGTTTCGGCTTGGTTGGCTTGTGTTTGGGCTTTTTACGTTTGTTTCTTGTGTGGGCTTTTTACGTTTGTTTCAAGTGCAAATTTTGTTTAGCACTGGTAGGTGGGGAAAGGTCGAAAGGGTCAAGTGGTAGGTGGGAAATTTTGTTTAAAATTTCTTCTTTTTTCTATTAATTTGCTAACTACTTCTATTTATTCATTTATTATCCGGTATATTCCGATACATCCGGTATTACTCCGATACGATACCCTAATTTTGGCGCCACCGTTTTTTGACAAAAAATATATTATTATTACAAAAACGATATTTACCGGTACGAAATGGTTGAACCACGGTCGTACCACAAAATACCCTACCAGAAAGGAATCTGGTATGATGTCCGGTACGGTTTCCTTTACCATGCATTTTAGGTTAAACTTGGCCTAGAATGGGGTAATTATTGAAACGTGCTAACTATTGACAATGACTTGCACGGAATGAATCGATCAAGCTTTTTGGCGCCGTTGCCGGGGAACCTCGGTAACTAGAAGAAAACCAACAAGTTGTTAGTTTAGCCTTTATATCCTTTGTTTTGTCTTTGTTTGTGTTTTTGTTATTTTCGTAGTTTTAATCGTTTTGCTTTTTATTATCCAACTTTGTGTGTCACGGGTTGTTGAGTTTGTGTCTTGTAGCACTTTTGTATGCGAAGAAGGGACTCTTTGGAATCTACCTCTTGATATATAAATCGAGATACTACCTCTTGATACATAAATTGAGAGAACCCTTGGAATCTAAGAAGAGTTGTAAGGCATCAACCTCCACCAATGACTGATCAACAACGACAATCTCAAGTTCCACCAAGGCCTAGAACTAGAGGTGGCAATTAGGATCCAAATCCATGAATCCAATCCAATCCATCCACCAAATTATCCATCTAATCCAATCCATTTAAATCCAATCCATTTGATCCAAATCCAATTGAATTGGTGGATTCATGGATCCATCCATGGATCCAAATGACAAATTACGATTTAGTACTTACATTTTTTATATTTTACATTTTGGTACCTAAAATTTATATATTTATACGAAAAATATCATTGGAAAATTACATTTTGGTACCTAAAATTTTTCATTAAGACATTTTAGTACCTAAACTTTTCAAAATTTACATTTTGGTCCAAGCCTTGGATGTCATTTGGATTCATGGATCAATCCACCAATCCATTGGATCCAATCCATGAATCCACCAATCCATTTGATCCATGAATCCACCAATCCAATCCACGAATCCACGAATCCGATCCAATTGCCACCTCTACCTAGAACAATTAGGGCTGGGAAAATAGACCAGACCGTTAGAAAAACCGTGGTCCAAACCGTACCGCACAGTTTGGTCCGGACCGTAGACCGTGAAGTATGGTCTGGTCTGGTCCATGGTCTGTATTATTTTATGATTTGATCTCTTGGTCTGGTCTGGTCTAGACCGCGGTTTACCGGACCAAACCGTAGACCCAACTGACTTGTCAATACGTGTTAACAACCCATTCGACCACTCTCCAAACTCCCACAACGGCACCAAGTCTCAACCTTAATTTTGTGAATCTCTTCCCTCCTTCATTCACAACCACATTTAACCACAGAGTAGAGATAATCGTGTCTCCATATGACATTATGTTAATGTTTATGACATTATGGTGCAAGCTGGGATGCTTTTACTTTGTATCTTTGTTATGTACTAAGATTTAGAGTATCAAAATTATTCATGCATGTTAGGATTAATGTTTCAAGGCAAATAACAATTATTTTTCTTGGTTATTGGTTCAATTTTTTGTGTGGTTGACTAAACAAATTATTCATTTTTCGTTGAGTGTGGTCTATCTGGACCAGACCAGACCGAACCAGACCGCACAGGCGTGGTTTGGACCAGACCGTATAGTCTGTGGTCTGGTCTGTGGTCTATACTTTAGCCTCTCGGTCTGGACCGTAGACCGTATATATGGTCTGGTCTGGACCAGACCGCACCGTTTCCCAGCCTTAATGATTGTGAAGGGATTTGAAGAAAGCAACAAGTGCCCAGAGTTCTGAGGTAAATTGGAATTGGGAGATTATAGGTTGAATGCTTTGGGAATCAGATTGGGAAGAGAATTTGAGATTGAGTTTAGCCTGAAGAAGAAGGATAGAATGAGCAACAAGGAAAGAGATGCAGCAGTCAAATGGTGAGTGCTATTTGAAAATACTTGCATATAAATTGATACTCTTCCTAGAATGATGGTAATGATAATTATGCTTTCGACATCCACATGCAAGGCAAAAGAATTGACATATTGAAATCCTATGATCGATTATCCACAAATTATGTTTTTATGAAAAGTGAAAATGCAATTGTAGGGCAAAATAAATGAAGAAGATGAGAAGAGAAATGCAACGGACGAAGCAAGAAGATGATGCCATATTGTTTTAGATAGAATGAGGAATAGTATTGCCGCAAAAAAATAGTGTTTTCAAGAAAGTATGAGAATGGTTTATGAGAAAGTAGATGAGATCTTACAAAAAAAGTAAATGAGATAAGGATGAGCGATTATTGGCGTAGAGGAACGATAAAAGGACACAATATGTTCTTTTCTTCATTTAGTCGATGATATGCACCTTTAGTCCTATAGGTGTCTCTTTAATGATGAAATTTCTGATCCAACAGCACAAAACCTAAAACCCAACAACAATGAAGCGCGACTTACATGAAATAGATATTTTTTAATGAATAAATGAAGGACTATCATATGAATTGCAAATAACATGCAAATGAATTTGTTGTCTAGTGACTTGTTACTAGAAGATTCAGTTACTCTGTATTCTAGTCTTAACAACTTTGTTATACAAGTCTTATTGTGCTTTCTCTTCTTTAAATATAGTAATTTGTCAAGTTCAAATCATCCCATTTATAAATCGAAGAGTTAAACCAACTCATCTGGAAGTTTAGAGAGCTAACTGAGAAAGGCATAAAAGTTTGGAGATCCAATCGAGATTGCTAAGATTAAGAAACGAAGTCATATGTTAATTAAATTTAATAATTAATCTGCAACAATGTTCCCCTTGCCTGCCTGCCAAGGTTGGCAACCCGCGGGTTGACCCACGGGTCGATCCAATTTGACCCTGACCCGGTGAGAAAAACGGGCCGCACGCACCCGTCGGACCGACCGCTATTAGGTACCGGGTTGGAGGTCAAATTGTATCATTTTTTTTCTTTAGTTTGCGAAATGCGCCTATTTTCCAAGTTTTCTTTTCGCCTAACTCAATCTTTGGAATACTAAGTTGAACATTTGAATATTTATGTTATATAAGTGTGTGTGAATTTTCACTATATGTTGGATCTAAGTACGATATGTTATTTTGGTGTAATATTATATGTTATAACTCATATGTTAGATAAAATTTGATATAATTTATGAGGATAAGTGCAATATAATGACTCTTTCTATATTTCCGGGCCAATTCGAGCTAAAACGGTTGACCCATTAACCCTTGACCCACTAGCTCGACCGGGTCCGGGTCAACCCGCGGGTTGACAACCTTGCTGCCTGCCCTGCCTCACTAATGCAATTTTTCGCTTTTTCACCAATTTCCCTCCCGCAATTACAGGAGTGCTTATATCGGCTCTCCATCTCCTCTCGCCCTCCTCCCTCTTCTTATCTTTCTCAAATACACTTTTCTTCCTTGTCTGATTCGATCCAATTGGCCGCAGCTTCCCGCGAATTCGTGAAACCTAGGGTTTCACTGCGGAACCACACGTTCATTCCCTCGCGCGCTGATAATAATATCTTTCGTGGGTTTTCCATTTCCGTGATCTCGTTGAGGGGACGAACGGGGGATTGTTTGGTTTGGAGAGGACGTGGGGGAAGAATACTCTTTTCTCGAGGCGTTAGGGTTTGTGTCTGCTCTACAGATCTGAAGTCGGAGTTACTGGGACGGACAGGCGATTGATTCCCTTTGGTGAATTGTAGAAAGATGTTTTGGCGTATGGCTGGCCTCTCCACTGCTTCGCCGGTGACATTTCTCGACCTTGTTTCCCCCCCACGCATTGCATGTTTCCTTTTCTTTTGATTCCTGTACTTGAGGCGAAGAAAACGTGGGTTACGTGAGAGCTCGTGTAGGATTGGCAACCGGCGTTAGGGGTTGTTTCCGGCTTACGTGGCAATGCTCTATGCATTGAATGGAAAGTGTAGTGACGGAGAAATAAGTGGAATCTTGGATTGGAGTCATCGTTAGTGTTCGGAAACTTCAACTTCTTTGCCTAATTTGAGACTGAATTATGCGTTACATTGGGCATTTAGCTTTGCACTTCTGATAGTAACTGGGTGTGAGGTCAGATTTTGTGGGTTATCAGTTTTCCACCCTTTTCCAGCTGGGAGATTATTTCTTCAGTATGGTCAAGGAGTGTGGTTTTTCGCTGAACCAGAACATTTGAGCTGTGTTTTTTTATCTTCCATACTAGTGAAATAATTTCATTCAGTTTCGGCTTCTCAAGCTATTTTGTGTGAAACTGCAGGTGGAGACAATATTGGACAAAGATAATTTTACTCTAGAGGAACTGCTGGATGAAGATGAAATAATTCAAGAATGCAAGGCACTCAATGGGCGCCTGATCAACTTGTATTGCTCTTTCCACTGTGCAGCTTAGACATTGTTATTATGTTTTCCCTTATATGCATGTACAGCAAAGACCTGACAAGTTCGGGTGCCATGTCAAAAAAAGACTGATTGTTACGAAATGCTTTAGATAACGGTAAAAGAGTTGCATCATTTTATATTTGTAAGGTCTTTACCATGATTTATTTTGGATCAAGACACAAATTAGTAGGTAAATTTGTCTGTTCTGATAACTTTGTTGATCCCATAGTCATGAGATAGAACTTTAGAGGCCATGTTCTGATAGTACACCTGATCTCGGCTCCCTTATAAAGCGGTTGCTAGAGAACAAATCTCTTTTCTAGCCTTGTCCATTGATACAACCTTAGTTCTTCACAGATTATCTATTTCATCTTCAGTATCTTACTGGTTGCCGATTTGTTATTGTTGCTTTTGAAACTATTTATTTACTGAATTATTTCGTTGACTTCACCTTTTCCATTTTCTGGCTTCCCCCCTTTTTTTCCTATCTGAAATCGCAGTTTGCGAGAGAAGGCTCAGGTGGAGCAGTTGATTCGATATATTGTGGAAGAGCCGACAGAGGATGCTGAGAAAAGGCGGGCGTTCAAGTAAGTTTCTTTGGCATTTGTTATCCTGCTTCTTCCGTATGTTTCTTCTTTTCCTTTTTCCTTAGACGAGCATGGATTTTCTGATTTCTCTGTATGCTTAACTGATGCTGAGTTTCATGCTCAGGCTCCCGTTTATTGCTTGTGAGATTTTTACTTGTGAAGTTGATATCATACTGAAAACATTGGTAGAAGACGAAGAGGTAATTAGAAAAGCCATTCCTATCTTACCTGATTTTCTGTACCGATATCTCCTATTCTCCAAGGTACAACTGTGGTTGCTGAGCTTTCTAGTTCCCTTTTCAGTTGATGAACTTGTTGTTTTCGTTCTTGGAGCCAACCCATTCCCATGGGACACTGTTAGCAGGCTACTTCAGCAAGGTATCTTCTGGTGAAAGTTTGATATGCTACTATCATAATGTCTTTCGCTCTAATATATCTCTGTTTGGGTGAATTCATCATTTACTGAAACAAAACCTTTTGTTGCTAGGTTTGTATATGCCTTTTGCTGCGAAAGACGGTTCCTTTCTTAAACCATGTCAAGGTAAGTTTTATCCTCACATGAAGGGAAATCCCTGATTGAATGCTGTCATTAGGTATCAATTATTAATGGATGTAGTCCCTCATTCAGATCTTTGTCTGGTACAATTTTCCTGGGAAGGAAGTTTGAAACTTGTTCCACTGAAGTATTTATGAACTATATGGGAACTCTTTGTGCTGTGCATAAGGTTGGTCTAAGTATCTTTTTTAACGTGGTTCTTTCTGGCTTCAACTTGGAAGTGACGTTGTTTACTTGCTGTTTTTCCTTAATTCTTGGCCTGTATTTCAACCCTGGAAGGGGGGACGCGGGAGGGTACTTTGCAGAGGCGAGAAAATGGTGGTGCTCTTCTAATTGACAGTTGCATGCTTAAAGTTCTTTTCTTTCCAGTTAAATTGAATGTATATGATATTAAAGCTGTGCATAGGATGTTATTACAGGTTTTAAGATTATTAAACATCACTGAGATGTGGAGAATTGAAACGGTTACCCACGAACGTAAACTGAGAAGTGCTTAATTTTTTTTTTGTTGGACATGTTTGGTAGTGAAGTAGGCAACTTGTGTTGCAGTGATTTGACCGGGATGAGTTTTAACTTTGAAATTTGCTCATACCGAGTTCTGTCTTCTGTTGACAAGTGCACACCATTTTCCGAGTGGGAAGGAGGTCACCTGTTGTCTGTGTCGGAAAATAGTCATTGTAAATTTGACATCTAAGCACTTCTTATCCAGTTATTGCGCGTTCCAAACCTTATACTAGTTCTATCGATTGGTAAGACGGCAGAACATTTGTTAAATTATAAGTTAGGTCACCAGAATGCGAGTGTTAGTTGATTTTATATTTGTATTAGTAAGGGCATATTCTGTTGGTTGGAATGTACAGTGTATTCATTAGTCACTAATAACGATAGAACTTCTGTATTCTTGGTGTAAATATGGCTATTAATTTGCTTTCCTTATGTTACGTTTCAGGGTCATCAGGAAATTCTTGCAAAGCTGGTTGACCTTATTGGTATTACCTCTATTATGGAGGTGGGTTGTTTGTCACATGCGTAAATTTGGAAGTATGTTTACTCCGCTACTTGCATGGTAGTATTAGCAGCCAGTTATTTTATTTCTTATGATGCCACATTTCTCTTGAATTAAACCTTTCCTTATAAAAACATGTCTGATTCTGTCTTCCTAAATCTTGGGTGCATTTGTTTATCAGGAGTTAAGTTGGAAAATAGTTCAACCAAACACACTACTTTAATCTACATGTTTAGAACAACTATTCCTGGCAGACTCCACAAATTATTATAAGCGTAATGATACATTACTGTAAAGTCGTATTTCCAACTTTACCCCTTCTAAATGAGAATATAGGTTTTAGTTCCTTATAAAAAAAAAGAACGGACAAGTGTGCCGGGTATGTCTTGATGCATTGCTTTTCTAGCTAGGGAGAAATTGAAATGCTGCTTGTCTAACATTCTCTACTTATGTTAATATACAATCTTAAAAGGCATTATCCTCTTTGTAAGTTCTTCATAAAGAAATCCGTCTAACCTTTTTCTTCTTTGAGAATCCAAGAAATTGATATAGCTCAATTTTTTAGCTGGACTTGATGCAATCCAATTGGTAAAAGCTTTTGTGTATTTTCAATTTCTTTGTGCAGGTTTTAATCCGGTTAGTTGGTGCTGATGAGCATTTGTACTCGAGTTACGCAGATGCCATGCAGTGGATACAGGATACAAGTGTTCTGGAGTTGATTGTCGACAAGTTCAGCTCATCTGTAAGTTGCGACTTGCGAGTACTTCCACGTGGATGAATTTTATGTTTTTTCGTGCTATTGAATGAATTTATTTTCCTGGGTTCAAATCAAGTAGTCCACCAAGCAATTCTGATATGCGTTGCATTCTGCAGGATTGTCCAGAGGTGCATGCTAATACGGCTGAGACCCTTTGTGCAATAACCCGATTTGCTCCCCCTGGTCTTGCTACCAAAATATCCAGCCCAAAGTACGAAGCTTGCTATTTTTTGTCTTTACATTTTTGTATTCTCACTAGCTCCCTTTCTTGATTTGTTGATATGCTTTGCTTTCTGGTGATGCAGTTTCATTGGAAGGTTGTTTCGACACGCTCTGGAAGAATCAAGGCCAAAATCTGTACTAGTTAACTCACTATCAATATGTATATCTTTGTTAGACCCCAGGAGGCTTAATTTAGGGACATATCATACGTACAATCGCCAGCTGAATCATGGATCTGCAGTAAGTGGTAGTCCAACCACTGTTGAGGGGATGCTCGAAAGCTTAGGTAAGCCCCTTTTTAGAATTCTAGTATTTTGTGGAACCTATTGTAAGTCTTTTATGCAACGATGCTTCTTTGTGGATTTTTGTATGTTTCTCATATGCGTAAATCCAGCCTTATTTGGTCTGTTAATATTTGTCAAGTGAGGAACTTCTCAAGTATCTTGATAGGTATATGTTGTTACCTTAATTTTAGTCTTCCAAGAATGAGGTTATGACAGGTAACATTTGTGTAGATCTTAGGAGTATTTCTAGTGATAATGATTGAACATTTGCTATCCTTGTCAGGTGACCTTCTGAAGCTTTTGGATGTTTCATCAACAGACAATGTCTTGTTAACCACATATGGAAAGTTGCAGCCACCTCTTGGCAAGCACCGTTTAAAGGTTACCTCCGTCTTCTTTTTCATGTATTATTTTGGAAATATGAAAGCATTCTTTCATTCCCACTCTTTAATTCATATGCTGAATCTGGATTTTTGTCTTTCCTTTGCAAGTAAATTGTTGTTAGTGGTTTCATACGCATGTTGACATTTTTCTTTTTGTATTGGTGTATATCGAGGATCATTTTTTAACTTGACATCTTTCAACTTAAATTTACGTACAGATTGTGGAATTCATCTCAGTCATCCTAACCATTGGCAGTGAAGCTGCTGAGAAGGAATTAATTCGACTTGGAGCCATCCAGAGGATTTTAGACTTGTTTTTTGAGTAAGTTTTGGTCCTAGTTTGCATGTCTTGATTTTCTGACCCCTGGTTTATTCACTCATTTTCTGTATTTCTAGGTATCCCTACAATAATTTCTTGCACCACCATGTAGAGAGCATTATATTTTCGTGTTTGGAGAGCAAGAATGGTTGTCTTTGTGAACATCTTTTACATGAATGTAATCTTGTGACAAAAATACTTGAAGCTGAAATGAATTTCACATTGGCAACCGATTCAAGCAAGGTACATAAACATCTTGGCTTTGACTGGTGTCTTGAGATTCTCATTTTACGGATTCATATTATGATGTCTGATCACTTTTGTTTCAATTATTGCAGCCAACTGTCCCTGCTGAGGGTAGATCGCCACCTAGGATAGGGAATATTGGACACTTGACACGTGTTTCTAATAAACTGGTTCAGTTGGCAAATAACAACTCTGCTGTTCAAGCACTTCTGCAGGTTAATATAATTTTTGTTAGAGATTTAATTAAGACTTGACTGCTTGTAAGCTGAAAAGTTTGTTAATTGAGAAGTTTTTGTGCATTATTGTTCATTTTAAGTAGGTTCAATATGCTTCTTTATTATGAATAATTTGTTAAATTTTGTTCGGATTGGTTATGCATGACAATCTTTCATCTGTTTGACTTTGTTCTTATCTTATTGTTGCAGGAAAGTACTCAATGGATTGATTGGCAAACAACTGTGTTGACCAAGCGTAATGTGGTAGAAAATGTCTACCAGTGGGGATGCGGGTAGGCTCTCTTTTCTGTATAGTGAACAATTAGTTCTTCTAGCCTACAGTCTTCTTGATAAAATGAAAAAAGAGGGAAGGATAAGGAGAGAGGAAGTATAGTAAATTGTAGCCTGGGTGTCTTTGCAACTAATTTCAAAGCTTGTTAGAGTACAAGATATTTTCGGAGGACAGTTTTCAAGTGTGGTGACATGTAAGTTGGCCGATTAACTGATGTGCCATCAACCTAAAACCTCTATTTACAGCATAGTGGTGGTATATGTTGTCTTCAATATCCTGTGTTTCCTTTTGGCTAACTTTACACTTTTAGCACATAAACATGTAGTTTTGCTTAAGAAGATCAACAAAGACACTAGTAGCAGTCGGTTGTTAGTGATGTTTTACCTTCTTGTATCTTCTCTGGTGATCTTACTGTGTTTTTGCTCTTGGACCTTTCACGGAGCTTTCTTCTTAGCATATGTGTTCTTGTAACAGGAGGCCAACTACTCTGCAAGACCGGAGAGATAGTGATGATGATGATTATCAAGATAGAGACTATGATGTTGCTGCTCTTGCAAATAATTTGAGTCAAGCATTCCGATATGGTATTTACAACAATGACGACATGGATGAGGTATGCAATACGAAAGGATGGGGAAATTGTTGACAATAATGGAAAATTTAGCATGCGTTGTAGGAAGAACCGGTCAGCACTGAAGGCTTTTCTTTGTCATTCTTGTGTGCCTCATTGTTACTGGCACTATCTGATTGTCCCTCATTGTTACTGGATGTTGTGCCTTCCATCAGCTGATCTAGTCAAATGTTTTGGTCTCTATATGGTTCATAAGAAACTCGTAAAGGAAGATAAAAGAAACTACAATAGTGGTGCAACAGCTTCAAAGCTTTCTTAGATTGTCTCCCCTATTGTGGATGGAAACCAGTTTGAGGTTATTAAACAGTATTCACCTGCTAAAACTTTTTTATGTCCATTGTAGGTGCGTGGCTCACTTGAAAGAGATGATGAGGTAAAGTTCGTTGCTGGTCAAGCCAAATACCTATTTCCACTGGGAAGGAATACTACGTAAATAGTTGCTTTCAGATTCAGAGTTTTTTTTCCCTCATTTACTCATTCTGGCAGGATGTCTACTTCGATGATGAATCTGCTGAAGTAGTCATATCTTCTCTGCGTTTGGGTGATGACCAGGACAAGTGAGCCTGTTACTGATTCCTCAATTGCTAGTTTTTTTGCTACTATTCCATATGCATTTTATGTTCTTTCATGATTTGTCGATAGAAGTTGTCTTGCCATAATTAATACGTCATTAAACGAGGGGGCTTCTGATTTTTTGGAGACATTGCACTGTAACCACACATCAGAAAGCAATACAAAATCAGTCATTTTGCATGGTGGTGTGATTGTTTTGGCCATGCTGCTTATAATATCACAATTGATTTTCTTTCCGGGAAATGCAGTAGGATCTTAGGAGGATGACGCTTTCTTTTTCAATTTCTGGTTATATATGAAAATCTATCTCACATATTTCCTTAGCATTACTGTCTTAGCTCATCCTAGTTGTCCTTATTTGCTCTACTGGTTTGTGGCTGAGTTGTGAGGTGTGTTTGGTATCTTGCAGCAGTTCGCTATTTACAAACTCCAACTGGTTTGCTTTCGAGGATGACAGAGCTGCAAATGAGCGGTCTGCTGGTGCACCTGCTTCTTCCTCACCAAATAATAATGACGAGGGTGGGACTGGTGGTGCTGCCACTGATATTCGCAGCACGGAGAATGTGGCAGCAGCTAGTGAAGACGATGATTTAGGTGACACAGCCACTTCTTTACCACCATCAGTTGACGAATGCAACAAGAACCTGGACGAGACGTCTGCGAACACTAGTCTGTCTAAAGACTCGAACGAAGAATCGGAAACTGGAGTAAATGATAATAAACCACCTGCTTGGGTTGAATGGAGGGAAACACCAGATGATGTTGATAATGGTTCACCATCTGGTTCAAAGCAACCTCCTCCACCTCCCAACAGCGAGCTTCAAATAGACGCAGCAGTAAATCAGGTGGAGGGTGGTCAGGATGGCAGTCCAGAGTCTGTTGGTGAGCAGCAGTCTTCTACTTCTCCAGCTGAATGCCCCTCAACTGACTCGGCCAATGAGAACCAATCTTCTAGTGGTACAAACCCTATTGCTTATGGTGATGCTGATGGCAAGACTGCAGATGTAGAAACAGTTGAAGAGAAGAATGCTGGAGAAATGGCTAAAGATGATGAATGATGACGATGACGATGACATGGAAAAGAGCAACTAAATGTGAAGAATTATTCTTGACTGCAGAATCAATCATTGGTTATAACTCGGTTTAACTCATGCTCTGTGCCAACTGGATTGGGTTGGAAGAAGATGGGTGGATTGAGGAAAAGGAGCTCTCTGTTGAGTGACTAGTTGACTCTACTTCAGAGCCTCCTTTGTAAATTTGTTGCAAGGATTTATTGTGTAGGGATAAAAGAAGTATCAATTCTGTCTTCCTCAGCTCACAGCTTGGACGTGAGGCTTGCCACCGCCTCCACCCGCCCCTCAAAGGAAGACGGTAGTTGACCATTTTCTTCTCCTTTTTTGTTCCCCCACTCCAGTTATAAATTTCATTTTCTTTTTCTTTTCCCTCTATTTTTCTTTTATATATATTTTCCCACTTCAGGTGATCCAATGTTCCTATTCATTGATAATTGTTTAAGGCTGTCGAAGCTTTGGTCGCCCTTTCCTTCCACAGGTCTTGTTTAAAAACTGGAATTTGTTAGAATGTTAAATCACATGGGATTTTGTAGCACATTGATCTGTTCATATTTATGACCCATGCTTTGGCCTCCTCCCTTCGCCGCCCTTGTTTTCCAAGTTCATTCTGCATTTGGCCGTCTTTTAGTAAACTTGTTAATCAAGGTACTATGGGTAAACAGAACTCTGTAACTAGGATCAGAACCGAGATGAGGGGCAAGGCCCAACGTCTCAACAAGAAACACAGAATAAGCTCTGTTAACTTTAAGGTACAAGCTCTCATGGCTGCTTTGCTGAAACATAAACAATACATTGAGTGAAGGTCGATCTTGGGAGAACTAACGATTCTCAATTATCCATCGTTAAGTTTTGAAGGCTTTTTACACGAGTATTGTTTTTTTTTTTTAATTTTACCACAAATATAGTGGTTTAAAAACAATTCACAAGGATATTGTGTTTTTTAGGCACAGAAAGGGCGAATCCGCGCGAGCAAATTTTTTTAGCTAGACTAAGGCATTTTCGCGCGAGCTGTGTAAAAGAATATACCTTCTCGCGCAGAAATGTTGGGCTGTTGTATGTACTGGTTTTTGTACTTCTTCTCGCGCGGATCCACTTGGGCGACCATTAAAGCTCGGATTGCAGCCTCCTCGCGTGTTTCTTATCCCAAGACAATTTCTTTCTCCTATCCATATAAGCGGGTTTCAGTATTCTCACCACAAAAAATTTATATTACGAAGAGCTGCTGGTTGCTGCAAAGATAGCTAGGTAAGAGAGACATTTTTTTTACTTTGATTCTTAAAATGTTATTATGATTTTGTTTAGTTAGTAATTAGTTAATTTGATTTTTATGTAGTGATTTTAGACGATTTAAATTAATAATTCGGTGGAAATCGGAAAAAGTAGAGAACAATTTGGGCGTCGATTTCGTTGGGGGTAGAAGTTTTCAGTTGACAGTTCCATGCAGGGTGACATATCATCAATTTTGTGAGAATCTTGTTCCGAGGATATGGCGTAATGACGAAACAGTACAAGATAGTAATATGGTCACAAGTTTCAGTTACAAACTTCCAGAATGGTAGAATGATGTTCTATTTCAATAGGCGATCCCTATTATGGACGATGATAGCTTGAATGTGCTTTCCAATTTTATGGCACAAAATCTTATTGTTTGGGTGCTGAAATACATGCTGAAATTAGTTAGGGTGAAGATTAGACATGAAGTGTGTCATCTGATAATGACTAGTAAAATCTATCTAATCTAAACATCTAATCTAACTAGCTAATGAACTTTAAAAAATTGTTTTTATGAAAGACTTACCTCGTTTGTCCAAAGTGAGTCGGCACAATGTTGACCATGTGCCCACAGAAGTAACGAATCGATCAGAGCTGGATTAATTGTCGCAGGTGGTTGCCTCATGGAATAAGTATCCATAATCCTAGGAGCGAAAAACAAATAAAAAAAATTTATTTTAAAAAAACAACAACTCGCCGCCAGCGAGGTTCCCTCTGCCGGCGACCTTTCACTTACGTTGGTGCTGGCCGCGACCTCGCCACCCTCTCCCACGACCCCTTTATCCTTCGACAACGCCTTCCTCTTCGCCAGAATCATGGTCGGAGTCAACCATCTTTGTTCTCGCGGGTTCGCTTCACATCCACACTAAAAAAATGGCTCTCGCGAAATCGCGCATTTTCTCCTTCAAAACACAATATCTCTGTCAATTGTTTTCAAACCGCTATATTTATGGTAAAACTAAATAAAATCATTTTTATATAATATCTATGTGGCAAGTTCAAACATTTTACTTCTTGCCACGTCATAAGAAATCATCCATCTCACTTAATATTTTGCCACGTTTGAGTCAACTAACAATTGACCGAACGAAAAGTTAACACTTTGACTATTTTATTGTTTTTGAAAACATTTGACTGTTATTTTGTTTAAAATGAAATGTTTGGTATTAAACTGTAGACTCAAATAGTCATTATAAACTTCAAAGGTAGTAACCTACTGCTAATATGAATGCATTAAATTAATCATCTAATGAGTTGAAACTATATAGTAAAAAATAATCTAAATCAATAATAGGTAAGAACACATAAATTATTAAATACTAATTCATTAGTAACTAATATAAATCTCAAAATAGTTTGAATTTTTAAGAGCCGACATTAACATATAATGATAGTTTAAGAGTATTATAGTTGTCTAATCTCAAATCTTCTAAATATATTTTAGACTTTTGATTAAATAAAGCACTCTAGGCTCAAAAGTAGTTGGATTTCCTTCTACATTATATAATTATATGAAACATTTGTATTTTCTTCTTTAACTTTTATTTTAACTTCTTTTATATATAAACTAAAAATTAATATTATGAAACAGAGACAAAGAATACAAGATATATTTGTGTTTGACCTCGATTAGTATCGGGGGATTTGTGTGGAACCTTGATCCGGACTCCCTCGTCTGATCTCCTCGGGAGTGGATGAATCCTGTGGAGAGTCGGGGGCGGCCCCCGTGATCTACACGCCGACGGTCAAGTTAGAATAGAATATAAGGTAGTGATAGAGAAATGTAGAGAGATAGAGTTTAGAGAGAGAACCATCAGAGTTAAAATGTGGGAAGGGAGAGAAGTCCTTTTGCTTGGAGGGTCTGGCCTCCTTATATAGGAGTCGGAGGCATCCAGTGGACGCCTCCCGGTGGTGGGCGCCTCCCGTTGTGAACTTGTGATGGACGCCCCCGGTAGACTGGATGCCTCCCGTAGATGGATGCCTCCCGGTGATGGACGTCTTCGGGTAGAGGACGCCCCCAGGTGGACTGGACGCGTCCCGGTGTACTAGGCCCCAGAATGGGCTTGGGCTCAAGGTGAGACGCTTTGTGGTGGGCTTGGCCCCATGTTAGGCAGGTTAATACTAGACCCACCAATTTCTCCTTTGCTTCTTGTATTCTGTAAGAATGGAAGGAGTAAAATAATGCGTTAATGTGTATTAACTTGCCTTACTTGCGAGTCCGCACAATGCGGTTTTGCCCCTTGTGCGACCATTGATCAGTGATGGATGCACTGGGTGATGGATGCCTCCGGTGATGGGACGCCTCCGGGTGGACGAGACGCCTCCTAGTGATGGACGCCTCTGGGTGACAGGATGCCTCCCGGTGATGGACGCCCACGAGTGGACTGGACCCTTGCGAGTTCGGACGATGCGGTTTGCCCCTTGTGTGGCCATCGTCTTTGCTTCTTTGTTTAGCATTCGATGTCTTGAGTTAGAGCTCTCAAGTCGTTTGAGATTTCCCCACTAGCCCATTGCCGAGCGTGCTAATATGTAGGCCGTAACAGTGAGCTGTATGCGTTAAGTTGTTGGACCGCGAGATGGGCATGAGTTTGTGTGCATGTTAAGCGTGAGTTGTTGGCTGAATATTAGGCGTTAGCTATGTGTTAGGGAGGGCGGCCCCCACGACTTGAGAGTTTTAACTCAAGGCTACGTTTGTGTTTTGAAGATGCCACACCTGCTGGAAGGCGTGATCGTGCTAGCTATACCGATGTCGCGCCTACTGGGAAGTGGATTCGGGCTTCTACGTCGAGGGGAAGCATCGCTCAGGAAGCGGGATGCAGTTTTATATCTGCGAAAGATGTGAGTGACTAGTGCCCCATATTTTTAGAGCACAGATATAAACATAGCATGCGTGAAATATGTCATGGTATAGTGAAAATGATTCTCTTCATGGCATGACATGACATATGAGATATATTTTGTCTAGCATGATTCGTAATAAGCATCTTTATGGAATATGATATAAGATGGGAACTTAGCTATAGGAGACGCAGCAGAGAAGTTTTAAATTATTGGAGTCGCATGTATATGCACAGATCGACCTTGTGGCATACTGGTGGGAGTTGTTGATAAGTTGGAAGCGTTCACGACTTCGATTCACGGCGGAGACGTGCTCCATTTTTTTTTAATAATGTAACCCAGATTGGGCTAATGAAGACGAAGCGGGCCTGACTGCGATGCGGTCTTAGATTGGCCACGTTTGATCAACTTGAGGCGATGTAGCAGGCCCGTGATGCGGTGGGAGCTGCTGATAAGTTGGACGCGTTCACGAGTTCGATTCATGCTGGAGACGTGCTCCATTTCTTTTTAATAATGGAACCCGGATTGGGCTAACGAAGAGGAAGCGGGCCTGACTGCGATGCGGCCTTAGGTTGGCCGCGTTTGATCCGCTTGAGGCGATGTAGCAGGCCCGTGATGCGGTCTTAGATGGGCCTTGATGGGTTGCGTTTGATTCGCTTGAGGCGAGGGAGCTCATGTGTGAGCGAGGTCATTATTGAAGGCGTTGGTGTCGAGCTTTGTCTGGTCTTAGGCGGGTCGCGAAACTCTGTGTTGAACGCGTAGATGGGCTAGAGGAGGTCCTGGGCCCAATATAGTTGGGTGGCCCAATTACTAGGCGGTTGTCTTTGAAGGCGAGTTGGACCTAGAATGTTATAAATACGAGGCGTCCGCCAATCTAGCACACTTCTTCTTGTAGTGCACTGGTTAGCTGCCTTCCATTTGATCGATAGGTGTCGGTTTCGTAGCTTGATAGAAGCGTTTCCACTTCTTTGTTTTTTTAATTAACTAATTAAGACTTGCATTTGATTGGGCCTTCGCGGGCGGTCCTTAACGAGAGGCAGATTTGGACTTCGGAGGCTCAGTTGGGCATGGGCCCTTGATGATGGAGACAGTCTTGATATTGACTTCTTTCTTGGACGCGGGGTGGGCCGGATGCGTTGCGGACCCCAAGCTGGAGACCGGCTGCGGGTCGAGTCCTTGAGTAGGTCGTGCTAGCATTGAATGTGAGGCTTGCCCCATGCTTGATTCTTAGGCGGGCCTATGTTGCATGACAGAAGGCGGGCCTGTGTGAGGTGTGCGATTGCACTGTTGGTGAGCCGTATTGGCTGGACTAGGGTAAACCTAGAAATTATTGAAGTAGAGCAGGTTGGGTGAGCCTCCTTTGCTTCACACTGCTTCATTCTTTTCCTTTCTCTTTGTTTGTTTTGTCGATCCAATCTTCAAGGCGGGTAAGTGCCATTTGTGTTTTTCTTCTTGTGACGCGGTCTTCGTCCAAGGCGTTTCAGACGCGTCTGTTGCCTTGATATTTGTGTGCATTGATTTTTGTGGCAGTTTTCTCTTTCTGACGAAGAGAGAGAAGTAGTCGGTCAGTTTTTCTGACGGTAGGAGAAAACAACTAAGTTGTGGCTATTGCTTCTTCTTGATTTGTGGTGATCAACCCTATGTGGTTGGCATGGTGGCACCGTGACAGTACCATGACAGTGACTGTTCGCCTGAGCTCCGGGACCAAATCGATCTCCGGTGATCGGGATCTGGGAAATCACCAAAGTGATTCGCTTCTTTTTGGCTGCTCGTTGTTTTTTTTTTTGGCGCAGATTAGTAGCGTCGGCGGGAGTCTTTTGGAGAATATGGTGGCAGAGGCCAACGGAGCGAAGGAGACCCCGACGCCGGTAGAGATGAGAAGTCAGACGATGACCGGTGATGATGGCGGGTTGTGCAGGTGTTGACAAGCGGCTGGGAGAACCGTTGTTGCCGACCTGATCTGATTTCTTCCCCTCTTTCAGATATCAAACGAAAGGAGTACTAAAATCTTAGCCCCACGGTGGGCACCAAAATGTTTGACCCCGATTAGTACCGGGGGATTTGTGTGGAACATTGATCCAGACTCCCTCGTCTGATCTTCTCGGGAGTGGAAGAATCCTGTGGAGAGTCGGGGGCGGCCCCTGTGATCTACACGCCGACGGTCAAGTTAGAATAAGATATAAGATAGTGATAGAGAAATGTAGAGAGATAGAGTTTAGAGAGAGAACCATCAGAGGTAAAATATGGAAAGGGAGAGAAGTCCTTTTGCTTGGAGGGTCTGGCCTCCTTATATAGGAGTCGGAGGCATCTAGTGGACGCCTCCTGTTGTGATGGACGCCCCCGGTAGACTTGACGCCTCCCGGTGATGGACGCCTTCGGGTAAAGGACGCCCCCGGGTGGACTAGACGCGCCCGGTGTACTAGACCCCAGAATGAGTTTGGGCTCAAGGTGAGACGCTTTGTGGTGGGCTTGGACCCGTATTAGACAGGTTAATACTAGACCCAACAATTTGTGACCTAGATAATTAGATACTGATACCGATAGAATAATTATTTGTCTCTAACAGCAAGTTTTCTTGTTGTGAGTCAAATATATGGAAAGAGCAAATATATAATGTAATCTTGTGCATTACATAATTTATGGAATAAAAAAACAACTCCAATCAACCAACTTTTTAGTTTAATTCACTCAACCTCTTTCAATCTCGTTTCAATTTTCTTTCTAAAACCATACTACTCAAAACCTTGCCCATTAATCTCCTGCTAATTAAAGAATTAATTAATCAAACTATCCTCCGTGCACTCGATATGATGATCATTTGAACTTGGACTGGAGCTGAGTGACGACATTGTTGTCGGCCTGAAGGGCCTTGGCGACAACCTCGACGGGGATCTTGGGGTTGGAGCCGAGAACCGCGGCGAGCACCGGCTGGGTCCCGGGGTTCTGGCTGTTGAGCGCGGCGATGGCGAAGGCTGTTCCCTTGCCGACGTTCCTCTGGAAGTGGGTGAGCGCCTGGGGGAAGACGAAGGCCTCGCCGGCCTGGAGGACCTTGGTGATGAGCTTGGTCTCCGGCAGGGTGGTGACGAAGCCGACCTCGAGGGTGCCTTCCATCACGATCAGCATCTCGCTGGCCCTGGGGTGGATGTGGGGCGCGTTCACCCCGCCGACGGCGAAGTCGAGGCGGACCATCGACACGCCTTGCGTGTTCAGCCCGGGGATCTGGTTCACCGTCACCAGCGTCGCCTTAAACCCCGCCGGGTTGTTGGTGTCGCCCGCCTTGTTTAGCCCGCTGAAGGTGAAGTCGTCCGCCGACACCGACTGCGGCGCCTTACAAGCGAACCCATTCATCGGCACTGCATGATGTTCATATATGTAGACAATGATAAATATCAGTAATTAAGCGGTATGGTCGCTACTTCGGTACACTCAATTTTTTGGGTGCATTCAACGCACCAAACTCTAAAAGTGGTCATAATACATCAAATTCTGAAATTTAATGTGGTAGCATTAGTCTAATATGATGATATAACATAAAATCACAACTAATTAATCCATTACCCTCACCTATTAATCTTGAATTTTGAATTCCAACCCAAAATCCCAAATTGTAAACCCTAACTCTAACATCCTAAACCCTAAATCATTCAAATTAGAGTGCATGTTGAATGATTCTTGTACAAATTCATCTGGTTTCTGTTCATCATACCACAAGTGATGATTGACATCATTTTCATATTAATCGCCTGTTCATAATGACGATTATGAGGCGGGTGCACCCAAAAAAATCGGTGTACCGAATACGCCACCATATATATATGGATGATTCTATCGTACACCAGACAAAATCGTGGGTATGTCGTATAATTTCCACCGTCCGCATCCATCTCAACGGCCAGCATATAAATGAAGTAATTTATCTTTTAATAAATAAATATCCGCATTAATGCTGAACGTTCAAATGGACATAAACCGTGGAAATTGCTGGTGTACCACATACCTCAAGTCTCTTGTGTACCATTGAAAGTTTATATATATGCATTCCACAAAACATTATTTGTGCGTTGCCGTCTAGGGAATTCATACGCATACCTCCGCCCTTATCGGCGACGCAATAATCCTGAAGCGGCTTGTCGTCGGTGGCGAGAGCCGGGGACCAAGCTAGTGAAAGAAGCGTGATTAGAAAGACGACAACGTAATCGGCGGCAGCCATTGCTGACGTTTTGCTCTAGGTTTTATTTGATGATGATGTATATAGAAGGGAGTGGAGAAGGGGTGAATGATGAGTTAGTCGTATAAATATGTTTGGGGAAAGGCTCCACGACCGATAACAATTCCTTAAGTAACGGTAGAAAGAAAGGTTCAAGTGTTTTTTCTTCCGGGATCCGATATATATTCCTCCACCCTCCGCGCTTGAAGGAGGTGATCAGCACATGCAAGGTGGTGGATCAAATGCACTAGATGCTATATAGTACTTCTCTATTTTGGTTTGCCTTGCCCACCTAAGTATTTATAGGGAAAATGAATTTATTTTCCGTTTGGAGGTAACATAATATTTTTGGGTTCTTTTGTTCACTCATATATATAGCATCTCTAGTGCTAGTGCTTTGTGATGAATTAATTGAATTTGTCATATAATGTTTTGTTTCAATCAAATTTTTTTACACTCGTAGATGAACTACCCACTAGATGGACTACTATTAAACTTTCAGTCTTTCACGGTCGTAAATGGACTAGACAGAAAATTTTCTAAAATACAATGCATTGTGTGTCCTTTTCTATAAATTAATACTCACCATCACAACTACATTAGCAAAAAAAAAAAACCAAAATGTCTGATATTATAATTGACTTTAAATCCACCAGAACAATATGCTTCAAAATTAGAAACCATATAATACATTAAAGTGAAACACCAAAACATTGGTACCTAACATATAATCAACAAAATAACCCAAACATCAAAATTATTATTAAATTATCAATAAAATAACATATCAATCACAATTCTCAACATACTTTTCCTCTCACATTTTTCTTCCATTTTCCTCCATAAAACAACATTTTCCCTTCTACTTTCTCTCCCCTCAAATTTTCCCTCTTCTCTCTCATTTTCCTTCCTTCCTTGAAAACAAGGGGTAAGACCCCTGTGTTTTTATCATCATGATATCACTTGTCCACAGATGTGGAGGTGGATTTATTCACCGTGTAGGCAAATCATTCATTGACTTGATTATGAAGCTTTGAATAGATGTATCGAGCATTGCCCAAAGTCAATGTCACCTTGCTCTGGGCTCTCGCACTGAGTTGGACCAAAGGCCCTGCGGGTCATTAAACAATCCCAGTCCATTACCCAAATATAATTGGCGATAAACATCCAATGAGCCCAGTCGACCTCACTGTTATGTAATTAATTAATTAGTTAATAGCGCAAGTATCATGATTAATTATCATAAACGGTCACAAAACTATTCACTTTGTACAAAACGGTCACAAACCTTTAATTTTGCACGTTTCAATAACATATGTTTGGACTAATAACAAAAAAGTAATTCCGTCCATCTCCATCCAAAACTCCGTTAATTTACTTTAGTCAGCACGCCATGTCATCAACAAATAATATTAAAAAAATCAATAAACCAAACCAATTATACCTAATCTAACCAAACTCAACCCCACCCAAAAATTATACCCAAGAAAAACACAAATTCAATCGAAAACAGACTCAAATATGCCTTCCCCTCAGCGGCGGATCCAGGATTGGGTAGAGCACTGAGCCACATTGGAAAAAAGCAGAGAAGGCTGGGCCGTAATACGACGAATACTGAAACGAACACCAAAAATCGAAAATTTACACGTGCTATACTAACTACGGATCGAGGGAGGGCTGGGCCGTGGCCCGGGGGCGGCCCCCCTAGATCCGCCGCTGCTTCCCCTCTTTAACCCTAATCCGAGACTCATCCTCACGATCCAATCCCCATCTCCCAATTCAAAATCCAATCCCATCTCCTAATCCCCGTCTTTCGCCACCACCAGGTCCCTCTGACAATTTCTCGAGTTGAGCAAGTTGATACTCCGCGTCTCCACGGTGACGATGGAAAAGGGGATGGGATTAGGTGCTAACCCTTATAAGGGTTAGCACCGTGATAACTAGCAAAAAACGCTACTAAAAATAATGAAATCACTACGGATTATTATAAAATCAATACAACATCTAAGCTAAGTCACTACTAACCATTGGTTAGGACGGTGCTAACTCTTGTACAATTAGCACCGTAACTCCTCCCTAGAAAAGGCGGTGAGGATTTTGCTTTCGGTGGGGCAGTCGTTGGGGTTGCGGCGAAGTTGTGTCTGCTGCTACAAGTGGAGAGCAGCGAGAGGGCGAAAGGCAAGGGCGAAGCTGTGTCTCCAATCTGTTTTTTCTGAACAGATTTATACACAGGGCATAAAATTGTGCCCTTCTGAAATCTCAATGAACCATTTTTCTATTCAAGGGAAGATCTATACGCACTTTGTTTGTTCTTTCCATAAGATGAAATTTAAGAATAAATTTGAATTTTGGATTGGGAGATGGGAAATGGGGATTGGATCGTGAGGATGATTCTCGGATTAGGGTTATAGAGAGGGGAAATATATTTGACTCTGTTCTCGGATTGGGTGTGTATTTTTATTGGGTATAATTTTGGGTGGGGTTGAGTTTGGTTTGTTTGGGTATAATTGGTTTGGTTTATTGATTTATTTATTAATATTTGTTGATGACATTGCGTGTTGATTTGACTAAACAAATGGAATTTTGGATGGAGATGGACGGAATTACCTTTTTGTTATTAGTCCAATTATATGTTACTGAAACGTGTAAAATTAAAGGTTTGTGACCGTTTTGTACAAAGTGAATAGTTTTGTGACTGTTTATGATAATTACCCCAAATATCCTCCACTATTCCTCGCAACATTTTCTCCATAAGTACTGTTCATTAGTGCTATTCTTAGCTGCAGCCGAACCCAATCTAGAGAAAACCAAAATCTTTGCAACATTTTTTACCATCCATTATTATCATAAACACCAAGTTCACCCCTATGATTCTTCCAAGCAAACCGACCGAAAAAATGCTTCCGGAGAAAACCAAAACCCATTACCACTGTTAATTTTTGTTTGTATACTTACTATATGATTTAAAATTCTTAATTTATAGAAAGATAGATATTTCTTATATGAATTTTTAGCTCCATTACGATTTTAAAATCCTTCATTTATAGAAAGATAAATATATATTGTATTTTTAATCCTTCTACTTAAGGGGCAAAGAGAATGTATCAATTAAATAAACTAATTACGTAAATATGTCGTAATATAAGTTTAAACAAATCAAATTTCTTTATTATTAACTTAATTGTTGAAGATATCATTAATTAGTTTTACACAAGGTTCTGCAATGACACTTATTTTTTACATAATAGTTAATAAAATTTGGTGATTTGTAGCTTAATTAATTTGTTATTAACTAAAATATTCATCATATTACCAATTTACATTACACAAAACTTTCGTTAGGTCGGTTAACTTTAACATAATAATTTAATAAGATCTGTTCTTTTTGTAATTTATTATAGAAGATTTACACAACTTCATTCCATAATATTAATATAAATTAAAAATACATTATGTAAATTTATAAAGCAATGATTATTTCTTATGTATCAATTTAACAACTAAGTCTTCCATATTGATTAATACACTATGTAATTCTTATGGAGGGAAAATTATTTTTAATGTATTAGTTAAGCAAAGGTATTACATAAGTCTTCCGTAATATAAATTTAAACAAAAATATACATATTATAATTAAAATTTTGATCATCTTATCAAATTACATTACACAAATGTTCGGCAAGGCCATTATGTGATCATTTTATCCAATATAAATAAATTGCTTTATTATTAACTAAAATATTCACAATTTCATCAATTGTGTTACACAAAAATTATATTAATTCAATTAAATTTTATCAAAATTTTCAAAAGGAGGTTATACTTTATATAAATTTATTTTATTATTAGGCCACACAATACATATAATTAAAAAATACTATTATATAGCAATTATGTAAATTAAAAATGCATTGCAAAAAACATATGGATGTAAGGTTATTTCTCACGTATCAATTAAACATACACAATACATAAATCTTTCATAATATATATTTGGAAAAAAATTGTGTTATTATTAGCTAAAGATCGATCATATCATCAATTTGTATTAAGCAAAAATTCTTTAAATTAAGCAATTTTCACATAATAGTTTAATCAAATATAATATTTCTTGCACTAAATAACTTTATTATTAACTGAAAATCATTCATTATTAATAAAACATTCATCGTATTATCAATTTGAATAACTTAATTTTATTATTAGACCACATGTTTCAGAAGATTTACTTAACAATGTTCTATAACATATATGTAAATTACAAATTGATTACGTAAAACTTATGGATGAATAGTTATTTCTTATATATCAATTATGTAAGTCTTCCTTAATGATTTAGCAACTACCTAAAGTTTATAAAGGGATAATTATTTCTTATGTATCAGTTAACAAATGTATCAAGTCAGTCTTTCATGATATTAAGGTTATACGTAAAAGTAATAAGGATATAGTTATTTCTTAATGTATCAATTAAACAAACATATAACATAAGTCTTTCGTAATGATTAAGATATTACGTAAAATTTATTAAACAAGCATATGACAGTATCTAACTTGAACGATTTTGTGGATTATTTGAATTCAACTATATAATAAAATAAGTAGATGAATTTCTAAATATAATTAGTTGCTTACCGCCGCGAAGCATGAGAAAAAAATTAGTGTTAGTTAAGTTATAGACATAGGAAAGTTTGAGTGATATGGTACATACTTGTGGCAGCAAGCAGCAAGCAGCGAAGCACCTTGTATTGTATGGTATATCCTCCATTAATTAACTGCAAGGCTAAACGTCGCCCTAGTTTTACTATTATCACCCTAATTTTAAACGTAATATTACAAAATTATCCTTTCTTAATCAATCCATATTCAACAAAATAATAAAACCAATAAAATCCCTTATCCTCCTCCAGGCTCCAACGTGTAGCCTCCCAAAAACCATCGGCGTCCTTCTCCCCCGCACTCCGCCGCCGATCCTTCTACGGTTCCAATATGGAATAAAATCTTCCTCTTGAGAGCAGACCAAAGCTGCTCTTTAGCCCTGCCAACCAGCAACAACAATTTTTCAACCTTATCACCCCTTGCCGGCTATTTTCGCTGACTTCTCTGATTTCCTTCAACAACGACTTCGACGAGTATAGCGTCTTCCCAAAATCAATTGTGTCTGCAACTCCATTGTTGCTTCCAAGGGAATGATATGTGTGTGTCGTCAAACAAGTAAAAGTACTTTCAGTTAAAGACCCTGCATGAACTCTAAAACCAACCGCCTGATTGGCGTAGCCGGTGGGCATGGTCACCGCCTCATTCGGCTCCGGCGTACCGGAATTATTTATGTTGATTCTACGTTGAGATAAAGGATAAAAAAGGTAATTCCATGTTTTAAATTAGGGCGATTAAAAAAGATTAAGGCGACAATTAGCAACTCCCATTAATTAATTAATTAGATGAGCAATTCAACCTCAGGCAGCGATGCCGACTGCATGCCTATTAAACTCCAAAACACAAGGGGTCTTAATCAACCAAATCAAAATACGAATATATGTAGGAAAAAAAAGTGCATATACTTTCGTAGCATGTATCCAGGCATCTCCTAATCCTATGCTATATACGATTGAATTGGGTAAAATTAAAGTATTTATATATATATATATATGGTGACTTCTACGGTGCCCAGGGCAAAATCCGGGTACGGGTACCTTGGCCGATCTTAACCATTCGTTTTCAATCTCCACGGCTCACGTTTGTTAAACCTAACTGCGCCACTAAATAACTAAACAAATTACAAAAAGCCTCCTCCGCGTTAAGTTTGTTTTCATCCTAGTCCAACTAACTGCTCCGATTAAATTAAATGGATTAAGACTGCAAACCCAATTGGGTAGACCCACTGCCGCCCAAACCAATTTCCAGTCTCCCTAACCAATTACACGATCCCTCTCTCGTCTTGGAGGGACGCCCCTTCACAGTTCCAAGAGAAGCTCCCCATCCAATTTGAACTCCCTTTTTTTTAATCATCTTTTTGAATCCCAATTACTTGCATCCACATTCGACGTAGATTGAATTTCCCAAATTTTTTTTGTCTTGTTTCTTCTTCGCCATTGTATTTCCCCTCGCCTATCTCTTTCTAACACGATTACGGCGACCATGTCTATTATTGTGTTCATCAAACTTTTCATTTGCAAAAGAACCCTTGAAAGAGGTTTGCTAACCCTAGGGTTCATGTCACTAGTGCTTTGTCATCTTGTCTTAGCGTTATTGTGATTTTCTCGAACCTTATATCTCTCAGTGAAATTTAGGTTTCCTGATATGTAGTGTTCGTCTCGCCCAGAGGATTGAGGAAGAAGATGAAGAACACATAATTTGATTCGAATCGGATGAAGAGGTCTCCTTAGTTTGTGTTTATGTATTAACGGTGCGTTTAGGAGTAATTCTAGTTGGACTGGGTCTGATCATTGATTTTTTCAGGCT
This sequence comes from Linum tenue, assembly GCA_946122785.1. Lineage (NCBI taxonomy): Eukaryota > Viridiplantae > Streptophyta > Magnoliopsida > Malpighiales > Linaceae > Linum > Linum tenue. The sequence goes on along the minus strand of CAMGYJ010000010.1, from coordinate 8,459,678 downwards.
TTTAAATAACATTCAAACGTGGGCTTGTACATGACCCATGCAATATTCAAAAGTGGGCCTGGAACGTGCGAGCCCATTAGTTTTCTCCTGCGGTATCAGCGCCAACCCTAGTTTAACTAGCTTTACTTACCCTAGTTTAACCTACGCGAGTTAACATCATCATTACTACATATCTTCCCAAATCTTCTAACTCTTGACATTCCAGACTCAACCGTCTCCATCACACGTCTCCACACTCAACCCCCACGATCACTTTTTCTTACACCTACAATCTCTCTTTCCTCCATCTTCACCTTCCCTTGTTCCTTCTTCCTCTGACTCCATGGCAAACAAAGGCAAATCGTTTGCGGAAATGGGCATACTAACTCTATCAAACGACGACTGCCGATCCACCCCAAGTCTCGGGGACTATCTTTCATTCACAAGCAAGACATCTATTGTGGCCGAGTACGAGTTCATCCACCTGAGTCCTTTCCCTCAAGAAGTGAAGCAGTTAATTAAAAATCTTGGCTGGGAAAAGTTCTTTGATCTCCGGAGTCGAGGAAGCACCAGTTACTGCCCGCATGTGGTGAGGAAGTTCTACCACAATTTAGAGCTGTCTGGTCCCTCCGATTCTCATCTCGTGTCGATCTTCCTGGGTTATAGAGCCTGCTTCCAGCCTCATCAGTTTGCTGAGATCCTCGATCTCCCCGCCGCAGGACGCCACATTGATAGCAGAAGCGATCTTCGACGGCTGTACGATTTTGAGTTTGAAGTTGAACTGGCGAAACTGACGAATTGGCGCATCCAGGCTTCTTTCCTCCCAGATCCTCTTCGATTCCTCCATTGGATGATCGTCAACTGCTTCATGCCAAGGTACAGTCGTCAATCGATAATTCGTAAACTTGACCTGTTTATCCTTGTGCAAGCTCAAAGAGGTGTTCCTGTTAACCTCGCATCTCTCATGTGCCTGAACATGGTTGAGGCTGCTCCTAGAGGGGAAAACTGGTACACTGCCTTTCCATATGCCACATTCTTGACCACCTTTCTTGAAAGGGTTGGGATGGATATGGGGGTTTATGCTAAGGAGTACCAGTGCGCCTATTTGCCAGTCTACCATATCGCCGAATTGACCAATACTTTTATTGACCTTCGGCATACGGAGCATGAAGAGACCCCTGAGGCATCCTCAAGCAAACGTCCTCGGCTTACATGAGAGTCGATTGATGCAGGGCGGGGTGGAGCGTTGGAGCAGCAAAGGGGCCAGCATTGGATGTCTTTTGTTAAGAAGTTTACTGTAAGGCTTTGTTGTTTTTTTTTTCCAGCCTTTTTCTCCAGCACTCAAAACTGTCAGGTACTGAGGGGAGCCAGTACATCATCTGACTAGGAAAGTCTCCCATTTTTTTAATTATCCAGACAAATATTTTTCTATGCATGCAGTATTTTGTGAATTTGCCATGGCTAATTTCCCTAAGACAGGTGACGAGATGCAGTAATGGTCATCCCCAAGCAAGGAGGTGCAATTGCATCCTACACTTGCTATGATGTGAGAAGCTATTGCAAGGGTGCAAATTTGGTTGCAATTGAAATTGGCCCACGAGTGGGGACTATTGATGAAATTGCAATGTTTTCTCAAAATTATAGAAGTAGAAGTAGGGACTACCTATGAAATTGCAAATGAATTTCATTGGGGGAGATTTTAATCCGCTTTTGTTCTAAGCAGTTCCAATTAGGTCGAAGTAGGGACTACCTATGAAATTGCAATGTTTTCGAAAATTATGGTTTTATTTAGAAGTTGAAGTAGGGACTACCTATGGAATTGCAATGTTTTCAAAAATTATGGTTTTATTTATATTTGGTCACTAGTGACGATGATAGGCGTGAATAGTATGGATATGGCTTGATTATAATGATTTTTTATCTATGGTGATTTTTCCCCCTTTTTCATCAAGACTCATGCTTCTTTTATCCCCCTGTGGATCTATCATGCTTCGTTTATAGTAAAATATCCTTTTAATTATACACAATAAAGAATCCATTAATTATGTATGCCTTTTTATTGTATTTATTACTACAATGAATTCTCTGACTAAAAGGGGAGTGAAAACATCGTTGGTGGAAATTCAAGAAATGGAATGATAAGGGCTGTGCATAAATTCAATTTCTGTAAATAATTAATGTTATTATTATTAGTTAGTAACGTCATTAGTTTTAGTTAGTGGGTTAGTGGCTCCTACTTTGTAGCTTCAATCTGTTCATGAGTTGGTACTTAAGCCACTCTCCTGATCAATGTAAATCACTACTTTCAATCCTTTACATGGAAGCCTTTCCATATCCTAGGAACATTAAATTAATTACATAAGAATTTTCTATCTGCCTTGTACTGGGTTTGGTCATTATTTATACTGATTGGGAGCCAATCATTTTTACCTTTTGGGTTACCTATACATGAATGCAAATTTAATTATACGATTGGGAGCCAATCAGTTTAACTATACATGATCCCAATTAAACATCTCTACAAGATACAATGGCTTGAAGCCTTGAACAGAAGCAACCTCACTCACAAGTTAGAAGCTGGAATTTTGGTGAAGTCCCTTTGCCATTTCCACGAAAAAACAAACCAAACCAAACCAAATATAGAAAGCATTCACAATACCAAAAACCAAATATAGAAAGCATTCACCAAACCAAAAACCAAATATAAAACCATTCACCAAACCAAACCAAAAACCAAATATAAAAAGCATTCACCAAACCAAAAAACAAAAATAAAAAGCATTCACCGAACCAAATAAAAAACGGTTGTCCATCATCCTGAGAAAAAAAACATAACTGTTGTCCATCATCTTGAAAACTAAAACGCAAAATCAGGTTGTTCTTGGGCTCGTTGACTGGGTTTCCTTGTGCTCTTCTCTTTCCTTTTTCCTCCTTTCATGGGTTTTCTTGTACTCTTCCACTGCAGCTTCAACTTGAGGTGCAACTCTTCTTGCTTCCGTGAGCACCATATGCCTTATGTAGTTCATGGGCGCTCGAACAAGGTACAAAGCGATCTGCATCCTCCTCACTTGAGTGCATGGCTATCAACATCAACAAACATGGTGCTTATCGCATGATTCAAAAATAACAATCAATTGTGGTTTTCTAATATGCGAATTAGAATTGTCTTTACCCAAATATAAGAGGAGTCCCAGCTTGCGCCATACATCCACATGCATACCCAGACTCCACTGTCAGACCTACATAAAATAAAAGCATTGCGTGATAAGAACCAAGTTGATAAGTCGTCGTTTAATATCACAAAAAATGGGCATACTTACCGATGAAGTTGTTCTTGATCCTTTGAAGGAGTTGGGTACGAAAACTCCGCAATCCTTGGTGGCGACAATCCCGGACCTTGTTCACGATAGAGAATCTTCCACAAGGCTTGCATAAAGCTCATCTGTACAAATTAAGAAACGTTTGTAGTTAGAAAGAGTTATTTACATTTATTTGCGTTATAACGGCACAATGTCACAAATTTACCATTGTTTGAACAGATTGTAGTCGAAAGGAATTGCGGTCTTCATTTGGTTGTGGATCCAAGATATGGACTTCTTCCTTGTCCAACTTAATGACAGCCAAGTACCAATGGGCATTATCTCTCATCGGAACACACACCTACATATGCGGAAATTGTCAACACGTATTAAAAAAATAAACTGCAAACTATGTAATACTTATTAAGACGAACAGTTTACCTTGTTCACCATATTGGTTCGACTAAGGAATTTTGATTCGTATAGGTCTAATGCCATCTTGGGTGTTATTCCACATGAAATCACTAGTTCCTGCCCATGTGGTAGTTGCACAATTGAAATTTTGTCAACACAATATGATTCACGTTAAAAAAACATGTGTTGTAATTTTTTTGGTGAGAGGAAATTGTCATTAAGTATAATCGGACCACAACCTGTAGTTCAGCAGGCAGATAGCACACTCCTTTTCCGTCCTTGGAATTTGTCCACAACTCTTCTAGAGTCAAGTGGCAGGCCATCGCTGTTATAACCTAATATAACATGGACAAAAAACACTTCATGATACTATCGAGTTGTTATAAAATAATTCTACGTAGAAAGCATTGATAGTGGACAAACAAACCAAAATTTTGGAGTTCAGTTGATTACTTCAGCATCTACGAATGAGCGAGGGCTTAAGGACCACAATGACTTCCTCGTACAAGAGTTGTTAGAGGTTTTGACCAATACTTCGCCAGGTGGCAGATGGGCTAAAAATATATAGTGAGCAAGCTGGATTTGCTCATCATCGTATTCCATAGCGGTAGGTAGCTTAAACTTCAAAACAACCTGGAATAGGGGCCACAAATAAACACGAGTTGAAATGCATTCGTTATGACGGAATAACGGCAAAGAACACTTCAATTGCAAACATGACACCTTTATTACCTTGTCAACAGAAGGTAGACAAATACTTTTTCCATTTGGCTTCTTTGGTGTGACCTCAGAGTCAGATTCATCGTCCGAAATAAAAACGATGACTGAAGCAGGAGTGGGTGGACTGCTTACACCTTTGGGTATCCTTGGTTTCTTTGTTGGAGTCACAAATTCGGCTGTCTCCTACAATGACAGTGACCTGCGATTAATAAATTAACTAGAATGAATTTCAATGGTAAAAAGATATATTATACATACCACAAGCTTGGACGAAGAGCGAGTAATTCTCCTATTTTCCATGTTGTGCCTCTAATCTAAGCTTTACTCTGTACTCAAAATCGCGGCAAAGAAGGATATGGAACCACTGCTCTACCGATGAAGGTTAATTATATATACAAGGTTAGGATAAATTGTGGCGCCATATTTTTCCCGCGGAAAAATAGCTAGGGTTTACTCTAAGGTACATGAACTTGGGATAAACATGGGTAGTTATTAAACCTAAAATTAAAAATATACTTTTTCGATTGAATAAAGAATTGAGTGCTATTAGTAAATATTCGCTCATATTAATATTTGATCCTTCCCCATACACGTAGTACACAGCTAGAGTCAGCTGGCGTTTGGCTTTACTAAGAAAGCTTTTTCATTTTAAATATTTTCGTTATTTGTGAAAATGGTAAAGAAATCACTAAGATAAAGAACAGAAAGTTCAACTCGTTCCTACCAAAAATATAAGATATCACAAATCGTGTTATTAATGGGGATAATTATTAAGTGGCCCATTGAAGCATTAATTCTGCCATCATTCCCAGTAGGGTTTTGTAATCTACGTCCTTGGTTCCCCAAAATTTCCAGCTGTGACAATGACGTCGGAGGCAGACTCACCATTGACGTCGGAGGGAGTCCTAGTATTGACGTCGGAGGGAGTCCAAGAAAACGTTGGTGCCGGAGCCAGTCACACCACCCAGGAAGATAATGTCGCCGATCTCATATTTCTACAGCCTGAAGATATTGAAAAAATGAAGTTCGATGATACAGAAGAAGCCTATGATTTCTACATGGACTACGGGTTAGTCAAAGGCTTCGACATCAGAAAATCAGACATTGGTCGTGATAAGAACAAAGTTATGATATGGGGTGACTATGTATGCTCTGGCGAGGGAAAGAGGCGCATGAAGAGCACAGAACGAAAGAGAGAAGCAAGAGGGGAGACCAGATTTAACTGCAGAGCCAAGATGCGTGTTAAACAAGACAATGTCGATGGGAAGTGGTATGTGCACCAGTTTTATGATGTACACACACATGAAACGATCCCCAGAGAATATAGACACTACATGAAAGGGAAACGTCGTATGAGTGATGCAGTCAAAGCAGCGATAAATTTTAGAAGAGCTGCAGGTATGAAAACTTCTCAAATTGTGAATCTGGCCGTATCAGAAGCAGGAGGCTACGACAATTTGGGGTACACGAGGAAGGATGCATATAATTATGTGGACAAAGAGAGGAAAGAACAAATAAGTGAAGGTGATGCCGCAACAGCCCTAGCCTACTTGCAAGCTAAATGCAGCGCGGACGAGCATTTCGTTATTGAACTAAAGAAGGATGACGACGACCGGCTTATTAACATTTTCTGGGCCGATAGTATTTCTGTTGCTGATTATGCATGCTTTGGAGAATTACTGTCATTCGATGCTACTTACAAAAGGAACATTTACCAGATGCCTCTCGTGATTTTTTCAGGTACTTTTCCTTCACACATAGAATTATCCCAAGCATGCTAAAATAACCCTAGAAGTTTGCATAATCTAACTTTGTTTGAACTTTTTTAGGTGTCAACCACCATTCGCAAACTTGCGTATTTGCATGTGCTTCCTTGGCTAACGAGATAGAGGAAAATTATATTTGGGTGTTGGGAGCTTTGAAGAGAAGGCTAGGCGGTGTAGATCCCAAGACTGTTATTACAGATGGGGATAGAGCAATGCGTAATGCTATTCAGAAAGTATTTCCCGATGCAACACATCGTCTATGTTCCTGGCATATAGACAAGACTATATCCAGAAATGTGAAGAATCATCCTACTTTTTTGCCCCGATGGAAGCATTTTGTGTCAGTTGACTGGGAACCTTCAGAATTCGAAGAAAAGTGGAAATCAGTGGTTGAGGAATGCTCCCTTCAGCACAACAATTGGGTCTCCAATTTATTTGAGCAAAGACATGAATGGGGGTATGCATATTTGCGTTCGAAGTTCTTCGCAGGCTTGAGTACAACATCAAGATGTGAAGGACTGAACTCTCAACTTGCCAATTATATCGAGAAGGATAAAAATCTCCTTGAGTTCTTTATTCACTTTGATCGTTGGACTAGGGATATGAGGGAGAATGAGCGTCATGCTGATTTTGAATCCATTCATCGAGAATGAACCATCACAAGCAATGTCTTAGTCTCACTTCAGAAGAGTGGAGCGGCGGTTTTCACAAAGAACGCATTCTTCTTATTCAGAGACGAGGTTGAAAAGTAGGCATGTTGCATAAGGTTGGAGACAGAGCGATCGGAAATGGAGCATGTGTACAAGGTCAAGGTGTCTGGCATGGATAAGGTTTCTCAAGTCACGTACGCAATTGAACCCTTTGCAATGGAATGTAGTTGTAATCACTACAATTATATGGGAATACCATGTCGTCATATGATTTTTGTACCGAAAGAAGAGAGCATACTGGAACTTCCTGAAGGCCTAGTACGTCGAAGATGGTCAAAGAAGCCGAAGACACTAGAGAGCTTGGAGGAACCGGGCAGACTAGATGAATCGCAACTTTTCGCATTGAGGTTTGCCATGACTATCACTTTTAATTTTTTTTTTTAATATTGGTTCGAAGCTAGGTGAACATTAATTTTACTCACTTTGTATAAAATCTTGTGTCAATCAGGTATGGTACTATTCAACAACACAGCTTACAACTAATGTTAAAAGGGGTAAAATCTAGTGAGTGCTTCAAGATTGCTCGTGAGGGAATTCAATCATTATGTGAAAAGTTGGACATGGTGGACACTGGCAACGTGGACATACCCGACATTAATAGACCGAAGGCGAATGAAATTTTGTTGGATCCATTACAAGTCAAAGCTAAAGGTTCGGGGGCTAAAAAATCTAAAAGGAAGAAAGGAGAACCACGACAGTGTAGCAATTGCGGTGAATGGCGCCACTATAGGACCCGATGCCCACATCCTGTTGGCTATGTGAAGCCAACCTCAAACGGTGATGCCCCGAATGATGGTGTTTCGGAAGAGGGTGGCGGTGGCGATGACACCGATGTTGATCCTCCCACCACTCAAGATCAGTCGGAAACAGTAACGAAGAGAAGGCAAAAGCATTGCAGTAAGTGCGGTTCTACCAATCATAATGCAAGAACGTGTACTGGGTCTGGGTCATCCGATGATGAAAATGACGATGATGACGATTATGAGCAACCTAGGGTAATAATAAGATATAATTGTTCGTGTCTACACAATGCAGTTGCATCCAATATTTTTGTACGTCTAAAATCGTCGTTATCGATTTTGCAGAAGAGGCCTGTTACAAGAAGTAGCAAACTAAGGATTGTTGAAAACTTGAAGTGAAGATGGACGTCCTTATCCTATTAGGATTAGGACTAATGGACTATGTGAAGACTGCCAGTATCAGCTTGAAGCGGCGTCGTTTGATTTATACGAAGACTGTTGCCGTCTGCGGAGTCGTTTAACTTGTGTGTCGTTTTATTTATGTGTCTCTTTGGTTTATAAGAAGACTACTGCCTTCTACGGTGTCGTTTTATTTAGTTCGGATGGATTTGAATGAATTCGATATGGAGGTTGCTCCCTAAATAAATCATGTGCAACATTTCAGTTGAATTATGTTTCTCACTCGTTTTTTTTATTGAATTATTAAATCGGATTTTTTACTTGTTTATTAAATTACTTAATTTTGGCTACTAAAATTATGAAATGTAATTTGGGCGTGAAATGACAAGAGCATGCGCCGACAGAGGACTTCTGAAAATGGAGGCAGTAATCAAGAAATAAACTACAGTATTTTTATTGAGTCAAAGATCCCTCACCGATATATTATTAAGATCTCAAACACTAAAAGTACAAATCTTGAAAAACAAAACAATGTACTTTCCCTCCTCCCACTTTTATACTATACATATGGCAACTTTCCCCTCTTGTATATATTTTGGGAGCATGATCAACAAGTACGCGTCAATGTCGCCCAGAAGAACCATCATATGACGTAGGGTTCCACAACACCTATTATGGAATCGTAACAACATATGATGATTCTTTGGGCGATATTCAAACGACGACTTATTGTCATTGCTCCCCTCCCTGCCTCTAACAAAGACCCTGCATGGAGAGCAAAGGAGAAACAATACAACGAAGGATTTAGTTTAACAGTCATGATCTAACAATGACATAATTAAAGGAACTGAGATCTAAAATAATACGCAGTCTCATCTTTACCACTGCACCCGAAAATAAAGCATGGACAGGAGGACGAAGAGGCGGATGGGGTTGATTTTCGGGGTTGAGAAGATGGGAGAAAGGGGTCTTTTCAGGGATTGAGAGGAGGAACGAACAACAGCAGGAGATGAGTGCCTCTTGGGTTTCGGAGCATGGTCTCTCCCTCTCTGATTAAAGAATTTATAAATGAGCTCATAAATTTACTTTGCCTTTCCAGCCCTTCCCATTTACTGAAAATCACACTCCCTAGTCCCTACCGCTGCCTCGGCCTTGGTAACGTCAGCACTGGTTAGGGGCAAATGAGACTTTCCAAAAACGGCGATATCTGATTGGGTGACACGCCGCAGTTAGGATTGAAGCTCTTTCACCATCGGATTAAACGAAAATTTAGGAATTGACGGCGGGAGATGGAGATGTGCTTTTAGACTGGCTTTGTAGATTAACTAACTTTTTCGTTTACCAAAATTAATCTACAGATTTGGTACATGTAATTGTAACCCTAAACCCTAAACCCGAATCCCTAAACCCTAAACCCGAACCAATCAATACCATATACTCTACAACAATAACAATTAGCAATATTTCTAAATAAGCAATTGCCTCTCCATCCCTTGCAATTGCCAATTGAGTTGCCACCTAGACTTTGCCAATTGCTAAAGGTTGGTTTTGGTAGATTTAAAATATTAGTTGGGCCCACATTAGCAATTACAAACAAAACTTAGGGATGTAGGTGGTTTGCAATTCTTTTAACTGAAATTGCTAAATATGATGATGTGGCTGTAGGGACCACGTTTAGAAATTGCTAGGGATGGAGATGGTCATACCCGAACCAATCCATCCCATTGCTTATTTAGTGGAATCCTAGGTGGCACCATTATTTAGCAAGATTGCAATGCCACCTAGGATATTTTTTCTAAACTAGCAAGATTGCTAAATTAGGAATTCTTCTTGCAATGCCAAACCCTAATACACAAACCAATCAATAACATATACTCTACAACAATAATACCTTATAGGCTTATTCCCTAACCAATCAATACCATATATACTCTAAACCATCAACACCTTGCTTATTTAGACCATCTCCAATGGTGCAATTCTTGAGAATTGCAAGCTGATGTGGCAAGGGAGTGAAAGTGGGATGGTGAGTTGCATTGATGTGGGATCAATTACAAAAGTTGCAAATTTGCATATGATGAATGTTTTCATGTAGTTGCAAATTTTCATGCAGCACACACATATATACAATTCCAATCATAATACTTTACATAATTCGAATAACACAACGACAAAAAACAACTTGAGAGAAAACTCATATTAATATAACACACTCACCAATTAATATTGAATTGCATTGAAAATTAAGTAGGACCCACGGTCACAATTGATGTATAGTTAAAGTTGCTGAAGTGGCAATTGAGACCATATATTTGCTCGGTGTTGGAAACTTGAACTGAAACTGGAAGTCCTCCTATGCCGAGTCGTTTGGTATATAAGAAGACTGTTGGCTCTTGCGGTGTCGTTTAATTTATGCACTCATTAATGGTCAGTTGAAGGCAATTTTTAAGCACTCTAAATAAATCATGTGCAACATTTCAGTTGAATAATCTTGAGAACTAGTTTTTTTTATTCAATTATTATATCGTATTTTTTGCACTAATTTTGAGTACTCGTTAAATGGGTAGAGCATGTGGCGACAGAGGAGCAGAGTTCGAAATCCGGCAAAAACTCCGGTTGGCCCAATCGTAACGACTTCTAAAAATGGAGTCAGTAGTCAACAAATAAAGTACAGTATTTTAATTGGGAGTGTAGGATCCCCTGCAGATTTAGAAGATCTCAAACGCTAATAGTACAAAGTACAGTATTTTTATTGGGAGTGGAGGATCCCCTGCAGATTTAGAAGATCTCAAACACTTTTGGAAGCCGCCATGGAAGCGAAGAGAGAAGCAGAAGAAAAAATAACAAAACAGTATACAAATATAAACAAATGTTACATAGAGTCCAACAAAAACAAAAAGCTGTACTTTCCCTCCCTATTTTATCCTATTATACATATGGCAACTTTCCTATCTTGTATACATTTTGGGAGCATGATCAACAAGTACGCGTCAATATGGCGCAAAAGAACCACCACATGACGTAGGGTTCCACAACACCTATTATGGAATCGCAACAACATGTGATGATTCTTTCGGCGATATTCAGACGGCGACTTATTGTCATTGCTCCCCTCCCTGCCTCTAACAAAGACCCTGCATGGAGAGAAAAGGAGAAACAATACAACGAAGGATTTAGTTTAACAGTCATGATCTAACAATGACATAATGAAAGGAAATGAGATCTAAAATAATACGCAGTCTCATCATTACCACTGCACCCGAAAATAAAGCATGGGATAGGAGGATGAAGAGGCGGATGGGGTTGATTTTCGGAGTTTCATATTGAGAAGATGGAAGAAAGGGTTCTTTTCAGGGATTGAGAGGAGGAGGAACGAACAGCAGCAGGAGATGAGTGCCACTCGGGTTTCGGAGCACGGTCTCTCCTTCACTGATTAACGAATTTATAGATTGACTCGTAATTACTTTTGCTCCCCTCTCTTCACATTTACTGAAAATTACACTCCCTACCACTGCCTCGGCCTTGGTAACGCCAGCATTGGTTATGGGCAAAAGCGACTTTCCGAATTCGGCAATATCTGATTGGGTGACACGCACGCGACGATGATCGAAGGTATTTCACCATCGGATTAAGGGAAAAGTTTAGGAATTGACGGTGGGAAATGGGGATGTACTTTTATAAATAGTCTGAATTTGTAGATTAACTAACTTTTTCGTTTACCAACATTACTCTATTGATCTGGTTTATGTTATTCTAACTTGAATCATAACCCTAAACCCTAAACCCTAAACCAAACTCTAATACACGAACCAATCAATACCATATACTCTACAACAATAACAACACCTTTGTTATAAACGCGCTGCTACGGATCGGGAAATCGCCGGAATCGACAAAGCAAGAATACGAAAGCGAGAATCGAAAACACGACACACGATTTACGTGGTTCACTAACACGATGTGTGTTAGCTACGTCCACGGGCGAGAGAGAGCCAGCTTCACTATATCGAGGAGATTACAGATTACAGAGGAGTATGAGAAGTATTTATAGTATTTATAGCGAGACCCCCGATTACCAGTCGTAGCGGCTGATAATCCGATTCAAGTCATATCAACAACCTTATAGGCTTATACCGTAACCAATCAATAACATATATACTTTAAACCATCAACACCTTGCTCCTCCCTTATACCATAACCTTCAAGACCTTATACTGTATACCAACAACACCTTCTTCTATCTCCATCCCCAACTTTCAATTTATAATAAGTGTTTCCTTTGAAATATAAAATGGAACCCACCTTGGCAATTGCTAGCATAATTTAGGGATGTAGATGAATAGAAATTGTTAAGTGATGAATTGCTAAAATTGATGATGTGGCGGTAGGGACCTCGTTTAGAAATTGTTGTTCAATTTTAGGGACGAAGATGATCAATACACTAACCCAATACCATATACTCTAAACCATCAACAGCTTATACAATATCGTATTTTAGGGATGGAGATGATCAATACACTAACCCAATACCATGTACTCTAAACCATCAACACCTTATACAATATCGTATACCTATACGCTGATAAATTAAAATTATAACTTGCTTTTCAAAACATAAATTAAAAATTGATACTCACTAAGTATCGAACCACAAACCTCTACTTTATTGACTAAGCAAATAACAGACAATTAACCAATTAAGCTACATCACATTGATGATCATCTTGCATAATTTCGCTTTCTTATTAAGTGAAGGGTTAAAATGAACGATAAATATATCACAGGGGATTGTTTCAACTTCGGCGGGGACTGAGAGAGTGGAAAAGGGGTAATTATTCTACCAAAAAAGAAAAGAAAAGGTGGAATTAACGAAGAGTTAAATTGGATGGATTGTCTTTAGCACGCCACTACCACCCAAAATCCTTCGGAGCAAAGACATGTTGGTTCAAGTCAAAGAATAAATGAAGAAAGATGAAGTTAAGAACTCTAACTAATTTTGATTCCATATGTGGCGAATCGCTAATGGGCGGGATAACCAACATGGCAAAATCGTTAATGAGAACCTACTTTGCACACACCAAATCATTTTATCTCGTACCGATAAATGTGTAAAGAGACACGCTACAATAATTATGTCTAAATTTCCTGATAATAAGGCATGATCAGCATTTATAAGAAGCTGTTAAGACAATATAAAATCGAGAAAAATAAAACAACACCTACCCTCAGCCGAATCAATCAATACAATATGCTCTGGACCATCAACAATTCAACACCTTATAAACCTTCCCATATACCATATACTCTAAACCATATACCATATACCATATACTCTAAACCATCCCATATACCATATACCATATACTCTAAACCATCAACAACCTAATACACTAACCAGTCAGTAATCATTAACTTAACCATAAACACCTTATACAATAATCGCATACCTATACGCTAATAAAATTTTACATTTTGAAAATACTTGCCCAAGTAAAGTACACAAGTACTTCAAAAGTGAAATTCTAACTTTCGTTTCAAAACATAAATTTAAAAAATGTCCTCACTAAGTATCCAACCACAAGCCTCTAATTAGTCTACAAGAGGTTTGTTATGTCAAGAGGGGCAAACAGTGAGAGAGTGGAATATGGGCAATTAATAAAGAGTTAAATTGGGCGGATTGTTTTTTACCTCGTACCGATAAATGTGTAAAGAGACACGCTACCATTTACCGAATCCCAAAAAAAAGATGGAACATAATTGTGTTTAAATTGCGTGAACGCAAGACATGATCAGGATTTAGAAGCAGAAGCAGAAGCAGGCGCAGATGTAAATAAAAGCCCAACCTCTTCACAATCCGGACCATGTACACAAACCCACTTTTGAAGGGAATTTAAAAGCCCAACTAGACTTTGTCCTAAACGCACCGTTAATACATAAACACAAGTTAAGGCGACCTCTCCATCCGATTCGAATCAAATCCTGTCTTCTTCATCTTCTTCCTCAATTAGGTCGAAGACTGTGTTGCTTATTTCATCTTCAATTTGTGTAAATTCCGGTCGGAAATATAATGGCGAAGAACAAAAAGTCGATTGTGGATACAAGGAAACGATGATTATGTGGAGATTTTTGATTCCGGTCGGAAATAAAATGGCGAAGAACAAAACGTCGATTGTGGATACAAGGATTTGTGGTTCAAAATGATGATTATGTAGGGATTTTAGATTGAAAAGGGATCTTCTCTTCGAACGTGGATACATAGATTTGGGGTTCAAAACATGATGATGTTGGGGATTTGATATTGGATTGGGAGCTAAATCGAATGTCGATCAAATGATAAAAAGGATTTCAGATTTCAGAAACGATGATAAAAGGATTATGTTCGAACTTCGAACTAAGAGGGGACATCCCCTCCAAGACGAATGAGGGACTAGAAATTGGTTAGGGCGGCGGGTCGTATCCATAGGGTTTAACCTCTTAATCGATATAATTAAACCGGGTACAGTTAGGTTGAAGTCCAATGAAAAACGCTTAAACGCTTCATGATGCTTTTGGTAATTTTACTTGCCCCTGGTTACCTGTACCCCGGATTTTGCCCTGTGCACCGTAGAACTGCCCATATATATATATATATATATATATATATATATATATATATATATATATATATATATAAATCAAGGATCGAACTCATAATCTAAGAGTATTTTATCATTATAATAGAAATTATTTAAGGTTTAAAAGCTAAGAGAAATCAATTTATCATACTATAAAAAAGTTTGCAATTGAAATATATCCAGAACTCGATATTTCTATCTTGTAAAGCTAGTTTTAACTATATCTGTTGCAACTGCAAATATAGAAATAACATTTTCAGCTTTGAGCTATATTAAAATAATTTTTCGAAGTTAAATGGGAAAATGAATTTACTTTACAGTGTAGACGACAAATATATTTCGTGTTACTTTCAGAATCTGAAAAATGGATCAATGATTGTTTATGAAAATAATGATGGTATTAGACAGATATTTTTTTCTATTACCGGAAACGGAAACCACAGCCAAGACCAAGAGAGACGGAAACGGAAACCACAGCCAAGACCAAGAGAGACGGAAACTGAATAACATCACATGCCATTCTGGTGGTCGGCCTCCACGTCCCATGCAATTTAATTTCCTCTCTTTGACTCCCTCCATCTCTTCCAAAGCGAATCTCCCTCTGCTCTGCTCTTCCTTTCACGAGCCATCACCAAAATGGGCGACGCCGCAGCTCAAACTCACAACGTCAAGATTCTTCATCTGGTAATTCAAAGTTTACAAAGCTTTCTCCATTTCCAACACTCTGGTAGTTTACTCCCAATTTTGGGTTTCGTGCAGGTGAGGCATGCGCAGGGCGTCCACAATGTTGCAGGAGCCCAGGATCACAGCGCTTTGATGTCTCCTCGATATTTTGATGCTAACCTCTCCCCGCTTGGATCCCAACAGGCGAGTTATCAATTTTCTTTCTACCAAAGTTACCACTTTTGGATTATTGTTATTCCGCGCCTCCCGTTCTTTCCCAGCTCTTGAATTGAAACGTTTTACAGGTTCGAGATTTGAGCAGTTATGTGGTTTCATCTGGGATCCTTGCCAAAATTCAATTAGTCGTCACCTCTCCTCTGTCGAGGTTGGAATTTCTTGGCTTTCTACTTGTGCTCTTCAATTTTCTTTTTAATTGAGAATGAATGGATTGGGTTTGGCAGGACTATAGAAACTGCAGTCAAGGTGTTTGATAGAAAGCTCACCAGCGAAAGTGTACAGAACAGTGGTGATGATGCTGCAGAAATGTCAGATGTCAACTACCCACCAATTTTGGCGTATGAACTTTGTCGAGAGAGATTGGTTAGTACTATCACCGAGAGCCCAATTGGAGTTTATGAACTTCTGCCGAAACTGGTTTTTTCTTGATCAAGTGTGTCCTTGTTTAATGTTGCAGGGGCTTCATCCTTGTGACAAGAGGAGGACAGTCACCGAGTATCGGTCTCTTTACCCTGACGTTGATTTCTCGTTGGCAAGCACTACTTACCCACATCCTGACAGTGATGGTTCCAGGATTCTCACTTTTTGTATCTGAAACTAACTGCAAAGAAATGTGTTGTCTTTACAGATAGAAAGTGATGATGACGTTATGTGGAAGCCTGATGCTAGAGAGACCTTTGCAGAGGTTGCAGCCAGGGGCTTGAAGTTCATGAACTGGTATTTACCTCCCCTGTTTTACCTGTTCTGCAACCTTGTTCACTGCATATTCTTAGCCCGAAAACCTAGTGTAGGAAAGGCCTTCTACTAGTAGTCTATTACTCATTGATTGTTACCTAGGAATCTCCTTCTTCATCATTATACGGTTCAATGTACCACAGGAATGACATTGGAAAGATTGTATTTTCAGGTTATGGACACGACCCGAGAAGGAAATTGCCATTGTTTGTCATGACAGGTTCTTGCAGTATACCTTAGAGGCTTTGACCACTGACTGCCAGCCTTCATTGAGGGCTGAAGTATCCACACAGTTAGTATTCCCCAATGTTTTAGGGCCAACTCACGCTCGGCTTCATTTTCCTTGTGACAATCTCATTTCCAGATCAATTTGTGTTGGCTTGTGTGAACGACTAATGGTTGCTTGTTTCTTCAATCTTCGCTTCTCCAGATTCAAGAATTGTGAACTTCGGTCTCTGATCACTGAGAATGAGAGGTAAACGTTACATTCTCTAATGACCTCTTAGCAGGAACAAAATTGATCAACCCTCCTAAATCCGTGCATTTCTTTCTGTTGGAAAAATTTCCAGGGTCGTGTCATGCCTCGGCAAATTCCTCCCTAGTGATTCTGCAAACTAGGGGGAAAAGCAAGCTCAACAGTCTTGGCCTTCCATTCCCTTCATGGAGAGTACACTCCTTCAAGGACGGGTTAGTCCTTTTTGTACAGAAAGGATTTGATCTTGTACAGAGAAACCAGTAACTAATTGTTATGATGATTACTGATAGCACTCAGAGCTATTATTTTCTGTTCGTATGCGTGTTAGGAGAGCTGATGTAAACATCTGAATTTCATCAATTGGTCATGACTGGATCCAACAGTTGGAGTACGTGTAATAGATACTTGTATGGAGGAAATAGAATGGAGATCAAAGTTTCTTATTTCATTGCAGTTTTTTTAAAACAGAACACTCTCCCAGAATCTGAACTAGTAGCCACTAAGGGTTATTAAAGAAGCTGCTCTACTTTCTTGCCATGGTTTTCGTTGCTATCCGGAAACTTTACAGGATAGTTTGTCGTTGTATAATCTGAACCAGTAATGCTGAGAGTGAAAAGCCAAAAAAATGTCGGGAAATGACGGCTTCATCTTTAACAGCAGCTTCTACTTTCTAGTTTGTTGTGCTTTTTCCTTCTATCAGAGGAGATACAGTGATATACTCAATACTCACCCTTCGTCCACCAAAACTATGAAGCTGACAATTGACAAATCTGCATATTAGATATAATTATATAAAAAAGAAGCTGTCTTAATATAAGAAGAGAGGTGGCAAAAGAGGCAGCAGATAGGGTCAGTAACCATTGGTTACTGACCTATCAGTATTAAATCCGGACCGTAGATCTAGGGATGGCATTATTATATTGTTGGGCTGCACGTGGAGTGAGGAGGGGCATTTTTGTCCGATTTTTGAAATTTGATTTCTTTCCTTCTTTTTATTTTTTCCAGCATTTATATGTGTTGTCTTTTAATGGAGGAAAGAGAAAAAGCAGACTTTTCTCTTCCTCTCTCTTTTCTCTTTCTTCCTTTCTCTCTTCCAAAATTCTTTTTCCAGATCTAAATCTTATTTCTTCTCTTGTTCTTCATTTTTTTCTCCAACAATCGATGAATAAATTGCAGCCTCCCACTTCAAATTCGGTGAGGCTCCAAATCCTTCTACTCTCAAGCTGCTCATTCCTTCTGTTTTTTTCTTTTATCGGCCTCAAAATCGATGATGCTCCATATTGTCAAAGAGGGGACAGATCTAGGTGAGTTGAGTTTGCATCTTTTGTGTTTTAGTATTTGTTTGTGAATTAATTCCGATCTTCTTCCTCTTTTTCTTTCTTTTTCCATTCGGTGTTCTTCATTGCGGAGGAGTAAATGACAGGAGACAGAAGACAAGTTTTTTTTCCTCTTCCTCCTTCTGTTTCCCCTTCTTTGAGAATATATATTGAGATTACCACACTATACCATATGGTAATGTGTCGATACCATATGGTATTGACACATTACCATATGGTAATGTGTATATACCACACTATACCATATGGTAATTTGTATATACCATATGGTAATGTGTCTATACCATATGGTAATGTGTATATACCATATGGTAAAGTGTCTATACCATATGGTAAAGTGTATATACCATATGGTAATGTGTCTATACCATATGGTAAAATGTATACCATATGGTAAAGTGTGGTAACGAAATGTATTTTTATGGATATCGTGTTTTACTATGGTCGTAAAAGGGTTGTAATTAGATTTATATTATTTTTATATGGTTTTAACTTCTCATACCATGTGGTATTGTATGGTAATTACAATTAATTTGTGTTCATTCGATTAACCATGTTCTACTATGTTGGCATTGTATGGTAGTTAGATTTACCATATGTTGATATTACCACACTATACCATATGGTATTGGGTGGTAACGAAATATATATTGATATTACCACACTATACCATATGGTATTGGGTGGTAACGTAATATATATTGATGTGCCAAATTTTTTCATACCATATGGTATGGTCAATACCAGTCATTACCATATGGTAATGACTAGTAATAACTGACAAATTTTTTTATGTCTGAAAAATATCAAAGTGGATATCATTTTGAAGAGCACAATTAATCTGATCTAACTGTGCAAAAAAAATTAAATTCCGACTTAAAACGAGTGAGAAATCGTCCGTTAAAGATTAAGAGAAGGAAAATTAAAGGTTGTTTGAGGAGAGAGAAGGCGCTGATCTGATCTGGTCAGCGTCAGCGCGTCAGAGACATCATTAAATAGGGGTGCAATTTTACCTTAGTGCCCCTCCGTATTTTTTTTAAATAAAAAGAAAAAGCTGACACGTGGGGGCCAGGGGAAGGGGTTACTGATGGTTACTGAGGTATTGGTTACTGAGGGGATCCGCTCCCGGCAAAAGAGAGTGTTTCCAGAAAGCTGATGTTTCTCAACTCATTTTTAACCTTGTGCCAATTTTACACTGTCATTTTTAAACGGACTCAACATGTCATCCAAGAACCCACCATTGCCAAAAAACTGCAAATCCTTATATTTCCTGGTCCTTATCCTGGAGAACCCCCAAAGGAAAACTTTTTCAGATCCAAAAAAACCCTAATCCTGCCTTGTGAACGAAGTAAAGTACATAACAAAATAGATTTTTGATAAACTCTTGCCAGTTCAAGAATTTTATTGCCCTGGCAGCAACTTCTTCAGATGTCTCCCTCTGCCCAGGTGTAGGCAATGTGTCCTCCTCATTAGTGAGAACAGTCAGAACTACAAAAGGCACTGCAGTAGAAAGTCACGTATTTTCCAAAAACTGTGATGGTTAATTGGTGATGTTATGTGGATTACTTGCCAGAGAAAAATTGACAGCTGGGAAAAGAGAGCGAGACTACGTTATGCTTCTTCTCCGGTCACATGGACGAATCTGTTAGTATGGGGAAAGAAAACCATGTTCAGAGTTGCGGTAACTTGAGGGGCTGTTTGTTTGGCAATTCAAGAATTACGATATACTGTTGCGACAATGCATTCAGAACGACTAGGGCAGTATATAATATATGCAGAGGTGCACTATAGAACAGCTAGGGTTCGGTTGGGTTGGCTCGACAGAATCCACTTCCCTGGTGTTCCTTTTTTATCCTTGTCTATTGTTGCAAAAAGCTATGATGAAGTAGCAGCCGCCATTGAAGGCAGCTGAAGCCGGGCTGGAAGGGAAGAGTGTGTCTGGTGTTTAGTGGAAGTGTGGTAGAAGGTAGGGTTTTGGAATGAGCAATACTTGCATTCTTCTAGTAGTAACAAAGCTCCAGCTTTGTTAAGGTAACAAAATTCTTCTAGTAGTGGCTAATTTTCTTGCACTCAAACTGTAGTACTTTTCTTGCATGATACAAAAATGATTCCAGTGTTCACATTTACAACAGGCCATGGACATAAACTGAGAGGGTTGAGGAAAAAACAAAATCTAGAGCATCCTTTCAGAATCTATACTACAAAGTACAAAGTCACAGTTTAATTCTGCCGTTTCCCTCTTCTTCTTTCCTTCTATAACTTTCTCTTTTCGTTTGTTCACATCATAGTTTTCAATCACAGAATGCAACAAACATTTCAAACCTCGTTCACAGACACCACCGAATCAACAGTTACAAGAAATCCTGTGGCTAGTATATAACCCGAAATCGTTTACCTATGATTTCCTGACGAATACAAAACCTAGCAAGATAGACATAAGCAGGATGAGGACAGCTGCCACCATGCTGAAACTGAAGTTAACGGTCTTCCTCAGCTGTCTGTTGCTACTTTCTGGACTTGCATCATCGACTTCTCTGCTCTTGCTAGAAGAAGAATTATTCGAATTGCCAGCCACTGAAACATCCCAGAAAGATTTGGAGATCACCGATGGAGCTTCCACTTCTGGCTGGAAGAACGTTGAGGCATCAGTTGGGGCTTGCATGGACATCAACTCCACACAGTGATCTTTTATGACCTGCCACAATAATCCAAAAAACATCATAACTTGAATGCGAATTCCCTGCAATCGAAAATTCAGTATAGGACAGACAGGCAAAAATGCACCAAACCTCAAGTGTCTCTGATGGTTGTAGGTAGTCACAAATGTAGATATCACCCAACCATGGAATGAAAACTCTTCGAGGGAATGCAAGATGGCATGTTTTCCTGTTTTAACCAGGAGAGGTGACATTAAACTTGTCACCATTTAACTACTATCATCTCTAGAATGCCTTAAACTACACACCTTAAAGAGTGAAGGGCAAGTTTGGAAACAGGTTTATGAGACAGTCTGTCTTGGCTTGCTTCCTCAGTGCCTTCATCTTCTGCAGCAAGTTCTTGATCTGCTTCATCACATAAGATGTCCAACCTGCTTTGCAGACTCCTGACTATGTCAAACTTCAAAAAAGAAAAAAACACAGAGCAAAGGTTAATCCAAGTGAGAATGGGATGGCATTATGAAAGCTACAAGACTGCCTACTAAAGCTTTAATCTGGTCAATTTAGGTACAGGAAGAATATGAAAAGACATCTGCATTCCATTTTAGCATCTAAAAAATGTCTTTCATGCTTGGTGTGATCGCATAGGTACTAACTATAAAGGACCACGTGCAACAAGGAATTTCTACAGAACTCTATTTACCCTGAGCCTATTAACCTCAGATTTTGCTTTGATAATCTCTTTCATTTGGGAATGAGGGTTGAGGTTTTGGGTTCTATACTCAAAACTGGCAGAAGTTGAACACACTATATAAATTGGACTGTAACTAGCCAGGAGAGAAGTTAAAAAGGTTCCAAAGCCAAGGAAAACAACTGTCTCTATCTTGCCATCTAAGGTTTGAAAAAAACAAAAAAAAACTATCTCTATGATCTGGGAGTGATTGTGAATATTCAAAACTTTGGTCATACAAGATTAGGGGATACAGCCACCTAAGCGGTACTGAGGAATACCACTAGCCTAGAACCTGGAGGTCACAGGTTCGAAAGTAGTACCTTACTCACAAAAACTGAAACCTATATCATCCTTATCCAAAAAACGATTAGGGGGTACAGCCACCTAAGCGGCACCTTCACCGGTAAATGAGGGCCACCCTATGATAGGTTTAAAGCAACTTTAACAGTATTTGGGACAAATCTCAAAGAAGACAATACTATACATAACAAGAAAAAGGCAGCAGCTTCCTAATGTTATCCAATGCAAGGTCTGAAGCAGAGGTGCATTATTAAGGTTTGAACCAATCTGCATATGAAGGGTCAAATGCCGAATTCCAAAAGCTAGATAGAAACAGACAACTGGGATTACGACATACCTTTATATCAGCAACTGCCTGCGAAACCGGCTCTTTGTTGTTCAGATACGTGAATGAACAAACAGACCCACCAAAAACAAGAAGACCATCTACATTTTTCTGACTGCATGCTTTATAGGTAAAAATAAAATCCAAATATCAGATGCCCAGATGATATACAGGGCTAATATTGACTTTACTCAATACATGAAATGATGAATTTGTCAACAAACCTTCAGTAGCAGGGTCACATTCCAGGAATGGAAGAAGCAATTCAACTTCATGTAAAGTGTCAGTGGTGCATGGCTCATCGTTTGTGATCTTAAATGGACAGTAATGGAGATATTAACTTCAACATAAAAAATGTTGCCGAACACTGAACAGATAAAATAAAGAAACCCAAAAAATGCTAAAGACATGTTCACAGTTCTTATTTACCAATTTTCCATCAATTACAGCCTTTGCACCTCTTAGCTCTTTCACATGTGTTGAGATTCCATACCGAAGAATCGCACTCAGCGTTGAAGCCGTTGATTCATGTTCATGGGATATAGGTAATCTGCGGATATAAAACTTCACTCTTGAGTTTGGCAACTACCACAAGAATGCAGCAATTTCCAAGCAAAGGTTCCTCCATCTTTATACAGCCATTAAAATCAAAAAAATCATCCTAAAATATTGTAGCCTGATAGATCTACCCAGCAGGAATG
This sequence comes from Linum tenue, assembly GCA_946122785.1. NCBI lineage: Eukaryota > Viridiplantae > Streptophyta > Magnoliopsida > Malpighiales > Linaceae > Linum > Linum tenue. Next base: position 8,436,874 of record CAMGYJ010000010.1, on the reverse strand, counting down.
TAATCCAGAGTAGAACTAACCTATTATTTATTCCTACCTGAGCTCGAAGTTATAAATACACCTAAATCTCTGCATGGAGCTTAAGACCTTCCCCATTTTGAAATCACAGGGTCGTATGCTGCTTGATGTGATACTTGAAGACAGCATACAATTCCGACATGTCCACCTACAGAAGATCAACTTACCGATCAACATATGAAGCAGCAAACGTAGTCCCAAGTCATGGTGAAAAGTTGAACATAATTAGACTAACGCAAGATACAAAATACCTCCTTGGGCTATAAGATATGTGAATAAGCAGTCTTTCATCCCAATCTCCTTCTAGAATAGGTGCGGCTTCAGCCACTCCTTTCACTGTCTGCAAAAGCTATTACCGTTAATAACACCCAATCAGCCCGGAATCGCATAGGACATTGCTCTGGAGAAACGGAAAACCCTAAGAAATCAAAGTTCCAAGGAAGCTACCTGGCAAAGGGTAATAGTTGAGTTCTTGAATGAGGTATCACTAACCCAGACATAAACTCCCACCACATTCATCCCGCCAACTAACATTCTCGAAACCTAAGTGAAACCCTCACCACCGTTACAGTAACTGGAAATGAAACTAAAGCCGGCTGGCTGGATTGACGAGGAAATCAAGGAAGAGACAAGCAGACCTGGCGAGCGTGCTCGGCGACCCAGTCAGTGTCAATGAACAAGGTGGAAGCATCCGAGACCTGCGATTTGGATTTGGAACCGCCCTTTTTCTTGTCATCTTTGGTCTCGACGACGGAACAGGCTGGCTCGCCGGCGTCGTTCGTCGGAGTGGGGACTAAATCGAAGACGAAGCCTCGGTCCAACGGGGAGCTGAGCTTGCCGATCACCAGGCCGACCTAATCAAATCAAGTGGAAAGGGAATTTCAGAACAATTAGATCGTCCCCCCAGGGAATTGCAGAGGTGAAAATGTACAGCGTATCGAGGAGGGGGACCTGGGCGGTGAAACCAGATTGAGTAAGGCGGTCCTCGGCCAATTTGAGTTGGTTTTCGTCTCCTACGACGACCTTCACCATTGTTGTTTGAGAAGAGATTCGCCGTTGAAAACTTGGGACTTCGATTCTGCTCCGATCGACTACCGGTCAGTGGTAAATGGCAGGGGCGCAGAGATGGTTTTGGCGGAGCCAAAAAGAATTAATTCTCATATCATCCCTCTGTTCCTTCTTTTTTCCCCGACCTCAAGTCGCGCTCCCGCCGCTCTTTCCTTTTCCATTTTCTCCCCACTATTATACTGTATGTCCAACGTGTGGGCTTGGCAAACTGGGCTTAACATAGAAAAGACTGCTTCCCCTGGCCCAAATTTGATGTGTGTCTATTAAAACCAGGCTAAATTACAAGTTTGGTCACTCGAATTACATAAATCTTTCACATTTGTCACCCAAATTACTTTTCTTTCATATCAGCCACTAACTTTATGATTTGTTTCACCATTAGTCACCCTTCCGTCAGACTCCGTTAACGCCGTCAAATTTTGATGACATGACAAACAGAAGTGCTGACTGTACCGTTAAGTTAATGACGTGTCAATTTTTATAAACAAATAAAAAAGAAATTACACCTCATTCTCTCCTCACAGCTACCTTTCTCTTCTCCTTCCTCTTCGCACGAGCAGCAACCAAAAGAGAGATCAGACTCTCTGATACCCTTGTCGAGAGTCGAACTTGGAAGGTTGAATCCAGTCCGCCGCCTTTGTCATCAATCGCCCTCCGAGTTCGTTTCCGCCATCGGCGCCATCAATTTGCCCATCCCGTGGGTGAGGTCCCTGTTACCAACACCGTCAAATCAAGTTTCAGCGGTGCCATAGTCATCTTCTCCCGCAGCCGCTCGTTGCTTTTTCCTCATCCCGGTGCTGCTCGTTGTCGTAAACTCCGCCGCCTTCAGCAACCTAGTCCGACGCACCACCAAACTTTCCCGTCGAAGTCGGAGCCACCACCATCTCGCCAAGTCCAGTTGATAAAGCCTAATCTCCAGACCGTTGCTACAACCTCAGCCCGGAATCCACGCCATCGTCATCAGCCGATGCATGTGTTAGCATCGATCCGCCATTGTCGTCGTCCCCAGTTTCTTCTTCTAGATCTAGGGAAATCTTCCAAAACATAACCACCCCTAAAATTCAAAATTAAAACTCCTCAAACTTGGAATCAAACAAAACCCTTAAAAATCGACAAGCATTGAGAAGGAACAAAGTACTTACCGTCTTTGTTTTCTCCCCGGCGACGAGAGCAGACCAGTGGCATATTGAGATCGATGGTAGGAGGAGAGGTCGGTCGATTTGGATTTCTTATTTGTCATCGTTGGTCACGTCCATCCACGACCAGTACACGCTAATCTGGGAGCAAAAGCCGGCGATGTCGGATTCGGAGAGAGGAGCTCGGCGGTATCGAAGGCGTCGTGGATTTTCTTCTCGTCGCGATTGTGGACGAGGACGGAGCTGGGGACGATGGAGAATCGTGCAGCGGCAGAGTGCCGCCACCAGGCGAAGGAGCCGCCGGTGCCATTTTGCCTAGACGGAGCGGTGGTGGAGCTGGATGGAATAGATCTCCAGGCCCAACTCTTGCGTAAAGATGGGGAAGGCGAAGAATACAATGGAGGGGAAGGGGTCACTACTCCTCTGCCTATTTTTTTTAATTGTTTTCTTTTAATTAATTTAACAGTACAGTCAGCATTCCCGTTTGCCATGTCATAAAAAATTTGACGGCGTTAACGGAGTCTGACGGATATTAACGGAAGGTGACTAACGGTGAAACGAATCGTAAAGTTAGTGGCTAATATGAAAGAAAAGTAATTTGGGTGGCTAACGTGAAAGATTTATGTAATTCGAGTGACCAACCGTGTAATTTAGCCATTAAAACCAAACTGAATGCAGTTTTTTTTTGCCAGAGATATCGAAAAGGGAATACCGTAGATATGACATAATAAAAGAACTTTGTAAGTCAAATTACAAGAAAAAATTAAGGAAGAGTCATTGATCAACCAACCGACGATTCAACGATGAAAGGGCTTGTTTCGTCACGATATGGGCAGCCCTATTGTACTTACGCGGAGCGAAGTGGAACGATGCACGCTGCGTGAAGACACGAATATCTCGATCTCTGAAAGGAGGCTATCACCCAAAGCATGGTCTGAATTCTTACGATCACCTGTAAAATAAATACATACACACAATCGTCACTACTATAGTACGACAAAGCCCCGCCAAAATGAGTTGAAATAAACCAATACGGCTTAATGAAAACTGCGATGATGGTGCAACTATGTATATATATTAATTTTTTATTTTTTATTTTTTATTTTTAAGGAGATACAATATTGAAATGAAAAGAGTTAAGAAAAGAGTTTGAACTTGGCCAAATCAGCTGTCTGCTTTAGTAAGAACTGGGGTTGGGAAATGGCGAGAGGTGCTCTCCCCTCTTTCCTCTTTTTCTGTTCCTTGGTTGGGAAATGGCTTTGGAAATCATTCCGGCTGATCTGTGACACTTACCTAGAAGACGAAGAAGGATCCTGGGCACAGGCTTGGGGACAGAATCATACTCCTGAGTCGGGGTGGAGGATCATTGCGCCGCCGCAACAAGAACAACGAGTTGAAGGAAAAAGCTTCGGCCTAAAGAGTGGTCGCTCGAGAGTTGAGCGAACAGCGGGCGCCGGGAGGAATCGCAAAAGAAAAACGGAATGGACTTCGGAAAAGGAGCCTTTTGTTTCAAAAAGAAGAAGGCTTCGGCCTTTACGGGGGTGGAGATTTTGGCTCCCACCGTCGTCAGCCATGGAGGACAAAGTTCTTGGGCTGGAAAATGGCAAGTTGCAGAGAAATAAGATCGTGGGACAAGATAATTGTGAGTGCGAAATACCCTTCGGGGTTTAAACCAACCCAATACCATGGGGCGATTTTGAGGTGATCGGCCAGTCGGCCCGTTATGGGGAAAAGGTTGAAAAAGAAGCTCCCTTAGGGGAGCCATTTAAGTCCAGAAGTGTGGGGAAAGGATCGGATTGTTCGTCCTCCCAGCCCAGTTCGCCGGAGGGTACCGATGAGCAGCGTCGGATTGATCCGATCGGCAACGAAATCTCCGGTGAACCATCGATAGTCACCAAGCTAGCGTCTATCTGGCAACAACCCAGCCCGGATTTTGCGGGCCTGGCAACTAATTTCTGGGGGTGGGGGAAATCTCGGATGAGAAGCCGTAGCTTACTAGGTAACTTGGGATATCAGAGATTTACCCCAAGTGTAACAGAAAAAATCGGCAGAAGATCTGCACGGCACTTCCACAACCAAGTGCTGTTGCCTTCTATAAAATCCGATTACTCCCCAGGTTCTCTACCAAAAAAAAAATAAACCAAGCTTGGAACGCGTTGGTGACGCCTCGGCTGCAACCCCAGTTAGCCAAGCAAGGTAGAGATATATCGCTAGTCTCAGCAAACAGATTCCGAGGTACTATTCCCTCCCCCAGTTCGGTTGGGTCGGCGTTCTTAGCTGTACCTCAACCAGCTGATAATTATGTTCCTGTTAACGAACACAGTAGTATTCATGATATTCTGTTGGGGGCTATGCTTCATATGACTATCCCACCTTCTCTGCAGGAAAACAAAATGGTTCGTATCGCTGACGACCAGGTTGTGCAATTCTCTCTTGAAGAGGTTCAGTCGGTTGACTTCCGAGCATCCCGTTCGCTGCTGGGACGCTTGTTCACAGATTCCATAGTCACTCCGGCAGAACTAAGAGAGGCTCTCCTCGTCCCATGGCAAATCAAGGGGCAGCTCAGGGTGTCCATCACCAAGCACGGGCTCTTCGAGTTCAGGTTTCCCTCCACTGAAGCCCGGATATGGGTCTTGAAACAAACCCCGTGGGTGGCTCTTGATGCCATTCTCCATTTACGACCTTGGTCGCCAAGCATCACTCTCCAAACTTTTGATGACCTGGCTATTGCCCCATTTCGGGTGCAACTTTGGAATGTCAGGGAGGAGTGCTGTACCAAACAGTTTGGCCAAAAGATGGCGCAAGGCACTATTGGGCAAGTCCTTGAATCAGGTGTTTTCGCTTCAAATGACACCAACGAACGGTTCGTGAAGGTTCGAGCCTTGATCGACTTCACTAAACCTCTACGTTCTCAAATCATGGCTGCAAGTGACGAGATCGACACGTTTTGGGTGAATTTGAAGTATGAATACCTTCCGACAATTTGCTTCTTCTGTGGTCGAGTGGGTCATTCCAAGCGGGCTTGTACTTTTGATCCCCCTGCTGGGGAAGAAAGGTATGGCCCTCATATGACGACTCGAAAGATTGGTCGTCGGGTATATGATCAAGAGTCTGAGCAGAGAAACTTCAAGAAGAACCATACCTCGGTTTGGGTTAACAAGAACATTCAAATGAGCCAGGATGGGGGCTCAAGGAGGAACCTGGAAAAGATCATCAAAGAAGAGCGTGGAATGGGGAGGCGAGAAAATCAGGGTCCAAGGAGGCAGGCCGGGTTTCCCATTCGTCATCCCACCGCGATTGCCGGCCAGTCGACTCCATTGGCTGCTGGGGTTCAGGCGGAGTCGAGGGCCCCCTCTGCCCCTACCGCTGGCGCTGCTGCAAAACCCCTTGTTGCTGGCCTTGCTCCGAATCAGGCGGGCCGGCAGGGTAGCCCGAAGGGGTTTGCGATCAAGAATCCTCCCTGTGTCAAAATTGGGGGTCGAAAATTGAGAAGTAGGAAATCACCGCGGGTGCCGTCTCAACCCGAATCAGGAGTGCGTCGATCGACGGGTGACCGAGTTGGGGCCCCTCCTCGTCGTCGTGCTCCTGCTGCGAAACCGGAGACTATCATTGAGGAATCCCGACGGCGTCGAATAATCCTGGAGAAGGATTCTGATGAGGAGAGCTTGGAAGTTGGGAGAAAGGAGGATGCTGATCCTCCTGCTCATTGCGTGGCTGAGGGCTCGCTTCTGGCGGCGAGTAAGGGGGACCGAAGGGATCTAGAGTCTACTGCTGGTCAACAATCGCGACCCTCACCAACTGCGCGGATGCAACAGCTGGGCGTAGAGAGTGGGTTGGGAAAGAAGGAGTCGGCTCGCCGTCGTTTGAAGAAAAAGGGCCAGGAATTGGGCCCGGTGGATGCTGCGGCTGGGGTGGAGGTTGTGGAGCCCAATGATGTTGTGGGCGGGCCTGTGTTTGAGGATCCCGACCAGGAGGACTATCACTCCTCGGGCGAGGCCCAAGCATTCGAGATACGGAGAAGATCGCCAGTGGGGGAACATGGGCTCTCTAGTCACCCACCGAAGGGGCGGGTCAACCAGGTGGTTAAGGCCTTTGAGGCCGGGATGAATTTATCGAATGAGAAGAGTGACCTGCGACCCTCCCCTGTCGAATGCCTGGTGAAGGAAGGGGTCCCTCCTGCTACTGATGTTCAGCCGTTGGAGCATTTTAATGAATATGGCACGAATCTGCTAGATCCAGTAATGGGAAATCGAAAGCGTGGGATAGATGAAATGGAGGGGGTAATGGGGGACCCTCCTACACCAAAGCGCCAATTTGTGGAAGCAGCTGACAAGGTGGAGGAAGCCAGCCTGGAATGGCCCCAGTCGGCCAAATGAGGCTATTAGCTTGGAATGTGAGGGGAATCGGGCCTTCCCTCACATTTCAAACAGCTTTCGGCCTTGTTCGGTCTAATAAACCGGATCTCGTGTTTTTTTCGGAAACGCGATCGAGCCGGAGAGTAGTTACCCGCCGTATGCGGGGGTTAGGTTTTGATTTGTCTCGTTGTTTTTTTGTTGATGCTATTGAAGCCTCTGGGGGATTAGTTGTTGCTTGGGCCCCTGGAGTTGACACTTCGGTGTTTTTTCATTCTTCCTTCTATATTGGTGTTCAAGTTAATGAAACGGATTTTTCTTATGTGGTGCTGTTTGTTTATATTAGTTGTGATGTGGGTATTAGAGATGCTCAATTGGCTCACCTTCGGGAAATTTGTGACTCTATCCACTTGCCATTCACGATCATTGGGGATTTTAATGCGTACCTCCATGCGGGCGAAAAAGATGGTGGTTTATCGTGGAATATGGCTCATGCGTTGAGCTTTCGTGAGTTTGTGCAGGATTTGGGCCTTCACGATCCGGGTTTTCAGGGTGATCAGTTTACCTGGACGAATAAACGTATGGGTGCTGCCTGTATTCGTGAGCGGTTGGATAGAGCTCTTTGCTCCCAAGCATGGATTGATCACTTCCCTGAAACTCTGGTTAAGCACTTTACTGATCAGGGGTCTGACCATCGTGCCCTCCTCCTCTCGGATAAAGTATATGTCCGGACCTGCCGACCTCTTTTTCGCTTTGATGCCCGTTGGGCGGATAACCCGGAGGTTAAGGCCATGGTTCGCTATGTCTGGACAGAAGAAATCCAAGGTACTCCCATGTTTCGGCTTTGGGAACGCCTAAAAAAACTCCGACATCTGCTTTACGACTGGAGTAGGGCGGGGACCACAAATTCTCTCAGAAATATCAGGACGCTACAGTCAGAAATTGATCGCGTGAAGCTTACCCAACCCATTGATTGGGACACAATCAGGACCTTGGAGTCTGATCTCTCCCGGCAGTGGGAAGCGGAGGAGATATACTGGCAACAGAAGTCTCGTGTGCACTGGTTAAAAAAAGGGGATCAAAATAGTGCCTATTTTCATACGGTTACGAGGGTTCGCCGCAAGCGTAATTTCGTTGTTGGGCTTCGTAGTGATAGTGGAGCGTGGGTTACGGAGGAACAGGGAAAGGCGTCTATTGCCACTGCTTTCTACCAAGAACTTTTTACCTCTGAATCTCAAGTTCATAATATGGCAGAGAGAGTTGCGTCTCTCCCCATTGATAGGAAGGTCACTCCGGCTATGAATGAGTGGTTGACAGCGGAGGTCCTCCCCACTGAAGTTCGGAGCACTGTTTTTGCCATGGGATCGAAACAGGCTCCGGGTTCAGATGGGTTCACGGGGAAGTTTTTCAAAGCCTTCTGGGACATTGTGGGTGATTCAGTGATTGAGGCAGTCTGCTCATTTTTCGAGACAGGTAGAATGCTGCGGAGTTTTAACCATACTTGGTTGACCTTGATTCCTAAAGTTGATTCGGTGGAATCGATGAAGCAGTTACGCCCTATAAGCCTCTGCCAGTTTGTGTATAAAATAATATCTAAGATCATGGCAGAACGGCTTGCTCGTCTCCTCCCCCTCATAATCTCGGAGGGTCAGAATGCTTTCATCAGGGATCGACAGATAGTGGATAACATTCTCCTGGGAAATGAACTAATGCACTACCTGAAAATCAAAAATCAGGGTAAGAAAGGATACATGGCTCTAAAGGTTGACATGGAAAAGGCCTATGATAGAGTCGAATGGTCTTTTCTTCTTGCGATTTTGGAGAAATTGGGTTTTAGTTCTATCTGGAGTGGATGGATCCATGAATGTCTTAAATCCTCATCTTTTTCTGTTCTCATGAATGGGAGCCCATCAGGGTACTTTACTCCCTCTCGAGGGATCCGGCAAGGTGATCCACTGTCGCCTCTTTTATTTGTACTCTGTACAGAAGGGTTTGCGGCTCTTCTCCGCAAGGCTATTGCAGAAAAGAAACTTGAGGGGGTTAAAGTGGCACCTCGGGCACCTAGAATTTCACACCTCTTTTTTGCCGATGATTCTTACTTGTTCTTGCGAGGGTCTCTAGAGGAGTGTGAAAACCTGATTGTGGTCTTAAATGAGTATGAGGAGCTGAGTGGCCAACGGGTGAACTTGGCCAAATCAGCTGTCTGCTTTAGTAAGAACATTGCTTTGCCAGATCAGGAGTTTTTAGCTGCTATTTTTGGGGTGGGTGCTGTGGGGGTTCACGATAAATACCTGGGGCTTCCGACCCTGATTGCCAGGTCAAAGATGGCTACATTCCGTTACTTGGAAGAAAAACTGTTAGAGCGGTTGCAGGGATGGAAGCAGCGGACACTCTCGTGGGCGGCTAAGGAAACGTTGATCAAATCGATTGCCTTGGCTTTGCCTTTACATGTGATGTCTGTTTTTAAACTTCCGTTGGCTCTCTGTCGCCTGTTAGACAGACATGTGGCCCGGTTTTGGTGGGGGGCGGATGCGGACCATTCGAAGGTTCGATGGGTATCTTGGCGTAATATGTGCAGAAGTAAGCACGAGGGAGGAATGGGGTTTCGCCGGTTTGAGCACTTTAATCAAGCCCTTTTGGCAAAGGTTGGGTGGCGGATTTTGATGGAACCTCAGTCTCTCCTGGCCCAGGTTTATAAAGCTAAGTACTTTCCGAATGGGTCCTTCATCCAAGCCACGGCTCGGTCTCGTCCTTCGTGGGGATGGAGGAGCATTCTCTTTGGGCGGCAGTTGTTGGAAATGGGACTTCGATGGCAAATTGGAAATGGGTGATCTGCGTCCATGCTACGATCTACTTGGATACCGCAGCATCAGCTTGATCCTCCTCGGTATAATCCTTTAGTCTTGCCCGAAGGGGGTGACCCGCTGGTGGCTGGCCTTATTTGCCAGGGGGAGGGACGGTGGTGTGACCAAAAGCTTAGCCAGTGGTTTGACCCTGCTACATGCCGATTAATTAAAGTAATCCCTCTCCCGCGTCAGGATGTGGAGGATAGGCTGATCTGGCATGATACGCCTGATGGGGTCTTTTCGGTAAAATCAGCGTACCATTTGGCTGTCACTCTGGATAGGCGGAAGGGTGGATGGAAGGCTACTGCTAGTTGGATGGACAAAGCCAGTTGGATTCGTCTCTGGGAAGCTCCTATCCCGCCTAAGCTGAAGGTGTTTGCGTGGCAAATCTTCAATCGCGCTCTCCCTACGGCGGAAGCACTCATTGAAAGGAAGGTTCCTGTCCATCCCCGGTGTCCAGTTTGTTGGTGTGCTATGGAAACTATGGAGCATTTGTTCCTCTCTTGTCCGGTGGCTCGTGCCCTTTGGGATTACTCGGGGCTGGAATATCTGGGGGAAGGATTGCCCCGTGACACCTTCCCAGGGTTTCTGAAGCGGCTGTTGGCTTTGATTAATCAGCCGAGACTTTTCATGGCTGTAGTGGCAGTTCTCTGGAGGATCTGGCGGTCCCGCAATTGGGTTGTTTTTGAGGGTAAACAGTTTAGTTTCCCGGCGTTGATGAGGCAGTTTAACCAACAGTATGATGAATGGGTGCGTTTGCCTTCTAGTCTGAACCCTTCGGTCCGTGGCCGAGATGGGGATCCGACTGTCTCGGTGAGCGCACCTGGCTTGGTTTGTAGATGGGATGGTGCTGTCAGGAGCGGGGCGCGTTCTGCTGGTGGTATAGTTATCCTCAATGAAGCTAGGGAAGTTATTCTGGCAAAGGGGTTGCAATTCCCAGTGCTGGATGAGCCTCTGGTAGTGGAAACGCTGGTGCTCAGGGAGACTATTGTGTGGTGTCGGAGTCTTGGTTTTGTTGATATATCCTTCGAAGGCGACGCTAAAGTTATTATAGATAAAATCAATCGTGCGGACGCCAGGGACAATCGGGTGGGTGCGGTGTTTGAAGAAGTTATTCGATATTTCAGCGCTCATTATGGTTCTAGTATTCGATTTATAGGCCGTGGTAGCAATAGGGTAGCCCATTCGGTGGCTAGAAAGGCCCTGACTTTGTATCCGGCTATATGTCGTACTTTTGATTTTCAGACCTGGCTTTTTTCCAGGATGTAACTATTTTTTGGATCAATGAATGATTATCTTTTGTCAAAAAAAAAAAAAAAAAAGAAAAGAAAAGAGTTTGAACTTTGAAAGTAGAATTAAAAACAGATAATAACCATTATTCAATAAAAAACAATATAATAAATATGGTACAAAAAGGAATATAATAAATAATTAAGGAGGGATTTAAAGAATTTTACTTATCTGAAATGATTACATCTCTCCCGTTTCCTCATCTTTCGTCAACAACCGTTCCGTTTCCCTTTACACCATCCAATCGCCTAACACTGTCCTTTCGCCGTGATATTCCAAGCCCAGCCACCGATGGTCACTGCTTAGTTAACCAGAGCGTGGAGCGAGAGCGAGAGCGGGAGCGGAAACGAGAGCGCCAGAGCGTCGATTTTTAAAGAACTAAATGTTGAGAGCGTGAACAAAGCGTCGATATTATATTATTATTAATTATTTTATAAATGTATTTAAACAAAAATGTACTACTTTCTTATTAGACAATACAAAAAATATAAAAAATCACAAAAATACTACCTCCTTAAGCAAGATACTGCCACGTTTTAACAAAAAGAAAGAAATAGTGCCCACCTAAACAACAATTATGTAATTATATAATTCTTTTCCCCCAAATTCACTTGATCTCTCTTCCTTTCCCTTTCTTCGCCTTCTTTGTAGAACACCCAACAAAATCCCCATCTCCTCCTATCTGCAGTCTGCAGTCGCTCCTCCTTTGCAGCCATCCTTCAATACCCATCCAAGGCCAGGGAATCGAGCTACGCTCTTCATTCAAGCGTTGTTTTGTTTGGATGATCGAATAATCATCACGCGCTTCGGCCGCAAAAGGGAGCAGATCTGGATTTTGTTGTTTCCTCCATCAATCCATATCGTGTATTTGAACACCCATCTTACCTCCTCAGCTTCTACCTATGGCCTTCCATCTTCAAAACACAGCTGAATTCACTCCCCAGCAATAAATTCCCTTCATTTCTAACTTCCTCCATCAATCCAACGAGGGATTCCACCTTCTTCGTCCAATCGACCGACGCCATCTCTGACTTCTCTCCTGCTGTGCCTCCTTAATATAAATTCGTGAATTAATCTGCAAAATCCGCGCTCCAGTCAAAACTAATTCGCGAATTTTGTGCGAATTCCTTCAGATTCGCGTTTCAGCGCTCCAAAGCGGGAGCGTCCACCCTTTCCCGACGAATTGGGTGACCTAAGTCACTGCTGCCTTTCGGTCCATATCGGCAACGGGTCCTAGGTTAGGTAACCAATTCGCGGAGCGGGAGCGGGAGCATGAGAGCGCTCATTTTTCAATAGCTTATTATCGAGAGCGCGACGAGAGCGTGATATTATTTTATTTAAATAAATTAATTTAATAATTTTTATAAATTTATTAGCTACTCAATTCAAAATTACAAGTACTTCACAATATTCTAAGAAAAATCAAGTAGCTTAGCGTGAAACTTCTAACAAATGCCAAAATGGGAGCTATAGGATATTGGTTTCGAAGCTATAAGACAAACCAAGAATTATTTTTATTGCTTTCTTGCTTTTCAGTCTGGGACAAGAGACGAGGGAAGGGGCATATTTGGATTTGAGACCATTAAGTTGCAGGAGATAATATTTGGTTACAAAGGAGGGCAAAATAGTCACTTTGGGAGGAGTATCGGTAGGTGACGATGGAGCCAACCCTAGATATCCTCAACTTCTGCCGCCAGCCATCTTCCGACTCCGACTCCATCTTCTCTATTTTCTATTTCCATTTTTTCTTTGAATCCAGAAATTCGTAGACGTAAAAACGGGAAGGAATCGTTCCTCACCCTTTCGGCTTGCCTCTCGCTCATCTCTTCTTTGAACTCCAATGCAGTCATCCCTTTTCTTTCTCATCTCTTAGCCCGTTACTCTGTTTCCTCTCTCTCGCGGCACTGATGGTAACGCAGACGGCCAGATTGTCATCTTCGCCGCCTTTATCTGTCCTACTGAACCTTGTGTACTCAGATCCATCAAATCCGCGTTCTCACCCACAAAAATCGCGCTCTCAAAAAATGCAGTTCGCGAATTCTTTGCGCTCCGTCCCAAATCCGCGTTTTGACGCGCCAAAGCGGGAGCGTTGGGCTTAGATGCACGAATTAGGTTACCTAAGTCATAGGCCTCTTTGGCGTAACTATTAATCACGATCTGACAAACATTAATTTTTAGAACAAATCAATAAGCCCACTAAACAATTCCATAGATTACAAAGAAAGAGGAGACGAAGAATAAAATAATGAAACAAGTCAAAAATTGCATTGGATCTGTGAAATTCAGACCCAGGATATTGTAAAGGAGAGCGGATTCCATGACTAGGGGTCATTAGTCACTTGACTAAGTCACTCCTAGCCATTAGACCTGGACACTTCAATCCAATGGTTAAAAAGTAGGAATGGCTATTTAATTAATGACAGGGATAGTTTGGGTATTATGGAAAATTACGAAGTATACAAACCGGATTTACAATCAGTACAAACCATACAAACATACGAATAGTACAAACTAGAGCAACAAAACATACAAACAGATTTACAAACATTACAAACGTATGAACTGTACAAACAATACAAACTAGACTGACAAACAATACAAACCATACAAAAAGAAAAAACAACCGGGTTGACTTTGGAGGCTCCATCCCTATATAGAGGGGCTCCTTCCCAAAGTCAACCCGGGTGTTTTTTAGACATACAAACAGTACGAACATGGTGGACAAAAATGACAAACTAGACCGACAATCCATACGAACGGGAAAAAACACCCGGGTTGACTTTGGAGGCTCCATCCCTATATAGGGGCTCCTTCCCAAAGTCAACCCGGGTGTATTTTAGACATACAAACAGTACGAACATGGTGGACAAAAATAACAAACTAGACCGACAATCCATACGAACGGGAAAAAACACCCGGGTTGACTTTGGAGGCTCCATCCCTACTTAGAGAAGTTCCATCCAAAAGTCAACCAGGTTGTTTTTTAGACATAAAACACATTACAAACATGGTTGACAAAAATGATAAACATGGTGCACAAAAATAACAAAGTTTACGAACATTACAAAATATGTCAACAAACATCACAAAATTTGCACTGTCGCCGGAAAATTCTTCTCCGTCCACGATGGTCACCGGAAAAAAAATTCCGACCTGAAAATTTTCCGACATGAAAATCTCTCTCTCTTTCTCTCCAAAGCAAAGCATAAAAATGGTGCCCAAAAAGCCACCGTCTCTCTCTCGTACAGCAAAGCAAAGCATAAAAATGGTGGCCAAAAAGCCACCGTCTCTCTCTCTCCGTCCCTCTCTCTCTCATACAGCAAAGCATAAATGGTGCCCAAAAAGCCACCGTCGGGGAATTCAAAAAAGGCCGACTCTCCGCCGGGAAGAATTAATCGCCCCATGAGTGCGGCAACTTCGCTAGTGGGCCCAACATATTTTTATTTTTATTTTAATGATTAAATAAATAACTAGTATAATTACTACAATGCCCTTCATTAAAATGAATTAATCTGAGCCATTAGATTTTAATGAGGTGGAAGTGCTGAGATTCACTTAGTAATGTGACTAAGCCCCTCCCCCTTAGTCACCTGATCCTAGCCCTATTGTAAAGGAACCCGCAGGATCCTATGTGGCTCAAGGTCTTTCCATATATCAGCATCTACAACTCCTTCTTCACGAAGGGAAGAAAGTTACCCTATACAACTATACAACGGTAACAAACAGAAAACAAAACTACCAACCAATCTAAGAAGGACACGTAGCTGTACAGTAAAAACGGAAAAATGAATAGATGTTAAGATAAACGATGTCGTCTCTACCCAGCTCCTCACTTGCTTCTGGGGGAACTACGACGTCGTCTTCTTTCATTCTGCAATACCCTCCCTCAAGCTGAAGCATACAGATTCTGTATGTTCAGCTTGGATAGCAAGAAATCCAACCTGAATCGACTCAGCCCCTTAGTAAATAAATCAGCAATTTGATTCTTGGTTTCAAGGTGACTCAGTCCTATCAGCTTGGATTGGAGGAATTGCCGGACAATGTGACAATCGATCTCGATGTGTTTCGTTCTTTCATGAAACACTGGATTTTCTGCAATGTAAATCGCAGATCGATTGTCACAGAAGAGATTCACTGGTTGTGGATGTTCAATACCTAGCTCTTGTAGTAACCTCTTCACCCAGACCACCTCACATGTAAGCTGAGCAAGAGCCTTGTACCCTGCTTCGGATGATGATATGGAAACCGTCCCTTGTTTCTTCGATTTCCATATGATCAGAGAAGATCCAAATGTGATGTAATAACCAGTTGTTGACTTCCTGGTGTCAGGGCATGATGCCCAATCCAAATCACTATATCCCCTTAGCTTTAGATCAGAAGAAGATGGATAGAAAAGACCTTGGCCAGGAGCATTTTTGAGATATTTCAGAACTCTGTATGCAAGCTGTAAATGTGTAGTTGTAGGAGCAGCTTGATATTGACATAACTGTTGAACTGCAAATGTAATCTCAGGTCAAGTAATTGTCAAATAATGCAATCGACCAATTATCTTTCTGTAAGCTGTGGGATCCTCCATGAGAGGTCCATCATCTGCTGATAATCTGGTCTTCATGTCTATTGGTGTGGCAACAGGCTTAGAATAAGACAAAAGATCAGTACAGTATTTCTTTTGGCATATATGAAGACCCTCCCTTGATCGAGCCATCTCTAAATCAAGGAAGTAATGGAGATGGCCAAGATCCCTTAACTTAAATTGACTGCTCAAATGTTGTTTCAAAGCCTGCATACTCACTAAATCATCCCCTGCAATGATTATGTCATCTACATAGACCAAGAGAACTGAATACCAGAGGATGAACGATGAGAAAACATGGAGTAATCATTTGCAGATTGGATGTACCCAAAAGATAGTAGCACTGATGTAAGCTTGGCAAACCTTTGCCTAGATGCTTGCTTGAGACCATAAAGAGACTTCCTTAACTTGCATACATAACCTGGTTTGTTGATTCCAGGAGGCAGTTCCATGTATACATCCTCCTCAAGGTCCCCATTCAGAAAAGCATTGCTAACATCTAACTGTATCATCTGCCAATTCTTAGCTGCTGCAACAGCCAAAAGGGTCTTTACTGAGTTTAACTTGGCAACTGGTGAGTAGGTATCTAGGAAATCAATTCCATAGATTTGTGTAAACCCGTTAGCCACCAGTCTGGCTTTGTGTCTTTCAATTTCTCCATCAGACAAAAACTTAATGGCATACACCCATCTATTCCCTATGACTCTCTTGTTAAGAGGTCTGGGGACAATGTCCCAGGTTCTGTTGGCTTCCTGAGCTTCTATTTCCACATCCATAGCCTTCTTCCATGCCTCAATCTGAACTGCTTCTTCAAAGCTTGCAGGAATATGTGTAGATTCCAGAGCCAACACATATTTCTTATATCCTGGAGACAGTTTATCATATGACAAGCAAACAACCAAAGGATATATAGCTTTGACATGTGTGGTTCCTAGACTCAGAACATAATCATTATACTTGAGAGGTTTAACAATTTGTCTGGTTGGTTTCCTAACAGCAATAGGCAAAGAAGTATTTTGGGGAGATTGTGGAACAGAAACAGGTGAGTCTATAGGATCAGATGGGGTATGTATGGTGGTGGAGGAAGAAGTAGAGGGGGAAGAAATATTCATGTTTTGAACTGGAGAAGAGGGAATAACATGTGGAGGAGTGGAAACAACTTGTGGTTGTGTTGTCCCTAGATCCATAGATTGAGGTTGTGAAGGAAAATGATCTGGTGGTAAGTCAGAAGAATGAAGTGGGACTTGTGGTATAAATGATGGTGGTGGTGATTCACTGGTAGGGAGGGGTAAACAAGGTATGATATTCTCATGGAAGATCACATCCCTAGAGAGAAAAACTTTATGATCTTGTAGATCAAACAATTTATACCCTTTAACTGTTGGAGGGAATCCTAGGAAAACACAAGGTTTAGCTCTAGGAAGAAATTTTGTTCTGTTATGGCTTGAAGTGCTGGCATAGCATAAACAACCAAACACCTTTAAATTGGACAGATCAGGAGGGTGTCCATACAAGACTTCATAAGGTGTTTTGTTACCAACAGCCACAGTAGGTAATCTGTTTATCAAGTAGACAGCATGTAGGATAAAATCAGACCAGAATTTTAGAGGAAGGTCAGATTGGAACTTGAGGGATCTAGCTACATTCAAGATGTGTTGGTGTTTTCTCTCCACTCTAGCATTCTGCTGTGGAGTTTCAACACAAGACATCTGGTGTACAATACCCAATTTTGAATAGAATTCAGGCATATGGAACTCTGCCCCTTGGTCAGATCTAATAACTTTAATGGTTTTCTCAAACTGAGTTTGAACCATCACACAGAAATCTTGCAACAATTTTATGGCTTCACTTTTGTATTTCATAAGATATGTCTATACACATCTGGATTTGTCATCTACATTGGTAAGGAAATAAGAGAACCCATTGTAGCTAGAAACAGCTAAAGGTCCCCAAATATCAGTATGTATAAGCTCTAAAACATCCTTTGCCATAGATTGGCTTGAAGAAAAAGAAAGACGTTTCTGTTTAGAAAGAGGACAAACATCACAGTGATGAACAGAAGTGACATCTATACTAGGAACAGTTTTCTTTAACTCTTTAGCTCTGACTTCAGAGGGGTGTCCAAGCCGCCAGTGCCAAAGATCAAAAGATTGAGGTGTGAAATTTTGAGTCTTGAGGGAATTGATATGAACATGTTGGTCTTCTGTGGTAGTGGGTATGAGCTGATAAAGACCCCTACTCTCTTGGGCAAAACCGATCGTCTTCAATGTCAGAAGGTCTTGGATAGAACAAATGGTGGATTTGAAAGTGAGTGTAACTGGTAGGGAATGAGTCAGTTTACTCACTGAGATTAGGTTGAATGAAAAAGTTGGTACAAGTAGGACTTTGTGAATGACAAGATTTGGAGTTAGTCTAACTGTTCCAGAATGAGTGGCAGGTGTTTTGGTCCCATTAGGTAAAGTTATAAACACATTCTGAATGGGAAAACACCTAATGAAACTAGACTTAGAACAAGTTACATGATCTGTAGCCCCTGTATCTAAGAACGACACATTCACTAGTTCCAAAGGATGCTGCTGGAAATATGAAGTAAGAGTATATTTACCTGCAAAATTGGGATTCACTGATAGATGCCTGCTAACAGAATTGACCATTGGTGACTGATGATGTTGAGAAGCTGTCAAGTTTGGACTAGGTGAGCCAGGAGATGTGGGTGGACTTGGTGACCCAAATTGATTCAAAATTCTCTGCAGTCTACTCAAATCCTCATTCGAAAGCCTCACATTAGTAAAACCCCCATCCCTTGTCTCAGACAGTGATCTAGTTTCTGGTTTTGACTGATTTCCTCCTGCATCATTCCCAGCATTATCAATGCTTTGGATCTGTCCTGCAAAACCAGAAGTAGACCCAGACTCCTTGTTCTTTCTCTTCAGATTGAAACAGTCTGCAATAACATGGTTATCCTTTTTGTAGTATCTACAAAATAAGGTACCCTGACTGCCCTTAACATTCTCTTTTCCTCTTGATTGATTTGCAGCCAACAAAGCAACAGACTCCACTTGAGAGTCCTGACTTGGCTTGCCAAGTTGCCTCTCATGTTGAATGGCATAGTGGAAAGCAGTTTCCATGGCCGGAAGTGGAATCATCATAAGGAGATTGGTCTTGACTCCCCCATATGATTCATTCAATCCAGTAATGAACCTATTCACAAACTCATTCTCCCTATATTTCCTAACAGTGGTCTCAGTCACACAAGGAACATCCCTATTTCTAGGTTCTTCACCACACACACATTCTGAAATTGGTAAAAATTGGACTAATTCTTCCCAATGCCCCTTCAATTCAGAATAGAACTGGTTCACTGATTTGTTACCTTGCTTCAGAGTGTAGACAGCAGTCTGAAGATCACTGATGCGAATATTATCTGCCTGTCCATACCTCTGCCTCAAATCATCCCAAAGAAGCTTGGCATTGTCTTGTGAAGAAACACTGTTGACAAGGCTAGGATCCAGAGACCCAAGAATCATGAAGTAGACCGCTGTGTTACTCTGTTCCCAAGCTTGGTAGCTTTCGTGCGTCAGATCTGGAATAGGAATCGACCCTGTGATGAACCCAACCTTGTTTCTGCTTTTCAGAGCAACTCGAACAGTTCTACTCCACAAATTGTAGTTGGTTGTGCCTGTAAGTTTGATGGGAAAACTCAAGGCTTCATTTGGGTTGATGAAGAAAGGATTTGTGACTGTGCTGATAGGAATCGAAGCAACAGTCGACGTCGACGACGACATAGCTGAGGCTGCCTCCGTCGACATTGATGAGATAAACGAGAATCAAGTGGAAAATTTCTCAAGAAGAAGAATGCGGGATTGCTAAGTCTGAAACCCTAGTTTTGGTAACCAGGCTCTGATACCATGTGAAATTCAGACCCAGGATATTGTAAAGGAACCCGAAGGATCCTATGTGGCTCAAGGCCTTTCCATATATACTCAGCATCTACAACTCCTTCTTCACGAAGGGAAGAAAGTTACCCTATACAGCTATACAACGGTAACAAACAGAAAACAAAACTACCAACCAATCTAAGGAGGACACGTAGCTGTACAGTAAAAACGAAAAAATGAATAGATGCTAAGATAAACGATGTCGTCTCTACCCAGCTCCTCACTTGCTTCTGCGGGAACTACGATATCGTCTTCTTTCATTCTGCAATAGGATCTCCCTGTTTATGAGAGGCAGGGGAGATGGCGAGTAAGGCAACCGTAACGAGAAATCTGGCGAGAGAATCCACGCTCATGTAGTCGTCTAAATTCAGCGTCGTCGTCAAAATGAGCCCCCACTCTCCGAGTGCCTCCGCGATCGCGATGAAGAAGAGGTGACAGTGATGGCAGTGGGTATCAAAGGGTTTGGTAGCTTTAATATAATATATGGTGGTGTTGGAGGATGTACGCCACGTTGGAAAGCCCGTCGGGATCGGTGAACATGGACTCGCCGACATCCGTCAGGGAGTACTTCCTCGTCAGGGGCGACAACGTGCTCGTCGAACATACCGTGGGTCGGGAGGAGCTGGAGGATCTGTTGCTAACGGTGCCATGGAGGATCTGTTGTCCGAAATATTATTAAATTATTTTAGATTTGTCACCAAAAATAATTTATTTCATTTGTGGCCATTGAAATTAGTTTAATAGTTTTCACCAAAAAAAAAAATAGTTTAATAGTTCGTGATCGGTCATTGATTGTTACCTTCCATAAGTTTCTGTTAATGATATTAGTTTTTTGTTGAAATGACTAATAGAAACGCCTAGTCACCCACTTTTAATCAAAGGCCGAGAACATAAGCTTTTATCCTTTTGAGTTGTTTTGAGGTTCGATATCATCCGAGTTTGTCTAGTAGGGAAAGTGAGGTTGGATCTCTTGATCGCCATGTGGTTTGTTTGCCTGTTGTTGTTCGCCATGATATATGTTTTGGTCTTATAAATGCCATGTAATATGTTGCTAAATAGTATAGAAGAGCTTGATCTTGAAAAATGGTGATTGACTTCCTTTTCTGTAATCATACGAGACCACAGAACTCTCCACATGAGCATTGGCCATTAGCAAACCTGTGAATGCGCCAGCTATCTTTAACGATGATTTCTCTACTGCTCATACTCGAGACGATCTTAATGAAACTATGGCAGTCTCTACACATTCTCGTGTTCTTGTTGACTCTTATTGGGGCATCAGTTTGAATATTTAGCAACCCAAATGCCACAGCCAACCTCTCACTGTGGTTAGCAGCAGAAGCAGAAGAGTAATGGCCGTGCTCCATTTCTATCTCTCTTACTTCATTATTCACCTCCATAGCTGCGTGCGTCATGTAGCCATGACTCCTCGCTTTGTCCAGCAGTTCATCCAACAACCTGAATGTCCCAGCATTTCCAGGGGCCCGCTGGATGCTTGTTTTGAAGGAGTGGACTTTGTCTTTAATGCTAATCCAGCTCCAATCTTCCAATATTCCTATTTTCTCCTCTTTCATCAATTCTTTGAGTCTTGAAACATCTTCCCAACTTTTGGCGGATGCGTAATAATTCAACAGAATGGAATAAATCTGGGGATCTTTAGGCTTCAGTTTGAGCAGTTGCTGAGCAGCATGAAACCCAATTTCTTCATTTCCCTGATCCCTACATCCTGAAATCAAAACCAGCCAAATGAACTCATTTGGTGGGAAATCCATCTTCTTGACGACATTGAAAGCTTCATCTATCCTGCCCAACCTCACGTATAAATCAACCATACATCCATAATGGTCCATCAAAGGTCTGATTCGGTATTCCTTTCTCATCATCTCAAAGTATCTCAGCCCCTCGTTGACCATTCTTGCATGGCTGCATGCAGCCAGAGCACCCACAAAGGTGATCTGGTTCGGTTTAACTCCAGCTAGCCTCATGTCTTCAAAGAGTTGCAGAGCCTGATTAGACCAACCATGTTGCGCGAAGCTTGAAATCATGGCTGTCCAAGATATCAGAGTTCTAGTTGACATCTCAAGAAAGGCTTTACTTGCTCTCTCAACACTTCCACATTTGCTGTACATGTTAACTAATGCAGTTCCCACAACCACATCTGATAAGAAACCAGTTTTGATGGTGTGAGCATGAATTTGTTCCCCTTGTTCTGCTGCCAGGATTTTCCCACACACTGTGAAGATGCTCGACAAGGTGTAGAGATCAGGCTTCAACACAGAGCGGTTCAAATGAAAGTAGTTTCTCAATGCCTCGGTGCCACTCCTGTGAGCTAAAAGTTCATCCTTTGCTACATCAATGGCCTGTGCATGTCCTGCAATGACTGCATTCCATGTAACCATGCTCACAGATTCCAGTCTGTTGAAAAAATTCTGTGCTTCGTCGATCCGTCCAGATTTCAGATAGAGATACATGATTGAGTTTATTATTTGGATATTGGATTCATACCCAAGCTTGATAGCTAGTGAATGTACCTGAGCTCCTGTATCCAAAGCAATCAGCACGCTGCACAGGCTTATCACAGCAGTGAATGTGAACTCATTAGGGTTAACATCCTCCTTAAGCATCTCGATGAAAAATCTCAACCCACTTGCCGCATCGCTGCTATCTCCACAAGCAGTTATAATCGCAGTCCACGAGATGACGTTCTTCTCTTCAATCCCCTTGAAAGTTTCAACGGCAGACTTCAAGCAGCCAAATTTGGAGTAGAAAGTACATAGAGCGTTTCCAACGCTAGGGTCATGCGCAATCTTGTACTTGATTATGAACGCATGAAACTGTCTGCCAAGATCCAATAAATTCAATGCAGAACAAGCATTCAGAGCAATCCCCAGAGTATGACCTGTTGGAAGAGACCCACTTTCCAGCATCTCTCGGTAAACTTCAACAGCTGATTCTGGCCTTGAGTTCTGGACATAACCCGACATCAGGGTGGTCCAGGCGATAACATTTCTCCTAGGCAAATTGTCGAACACCTTGCGAGCACTTTTCATGTCGCCACATTTCGCGTACACGTTAACCAGCGCCGTCATTAAGAAGAACTGCTCCTGGGTTCCTGTCTTGATCATGTGGGCATGAAGGATTTCCGCTTCCGAGACCGAATTCTTATCAATGCAATGCTGGAGAAGAGGGTGATAAACCTGGGACTTAAACTTAGTGCCTCGTCTGATCAAAGACAGCGCTTCCCGGAAATCAATATATCTCTTCTGCTCCGAAGCTCCATTCAACTGGGTCGTCACGGGATTTCTGTGGAACAAATTGCTCTGGCTCGAACCGTTCTGTAAAGGAAAAGAAAAGGCCAGTTAACGACTTAAGCCTCATGTTAGCCATGAAAAGAGATTGGAACCAGTTAAAAAGCTCAAACTAGAAACTGGGAAGTAAGGAATCGAGCTTTTGCGTATGCATCCGTTTAGTTGCGCGAATTGTGAGAGAAGAAGATAAGATAAGGGATAGAAAAGAGTACCTTTTGGGCGGGAAGAGAAGCAGTAGAGGAGAGTTTCTGCAGCAGAGAAGGTTCAGGCTGGAAAGTGGTGGTTGAGGGGAAGGAAGGTAGAGAAGCCATGGAAGTAGAGGAAAGAAGAGGGCAAAAGGGATTGAATTGGGAGGCGGCAAGTATTTTATTCGGGATTGATTGACCTCTCTTGTGTTATCTGCCCTGAATTGGATTTTGGATAGAATATTTATCTTCCTGGTTTAACTGCCTCTAACGGCTGCGAGCGGGATTCCAAATTACGTTTTACCTACAAAAGATGGGGCTGTTTTCTTTTTTTTTTTTTTTTTTTGACGGGTAAGATGGGGCTGTTTTCAGTTCAGATGGTTATGGATATTTGCTTGTTTGTTCGTTTTTTTTTGGTATATATAAAAAAGGAGAGTTGCTAATTGCTATTTTACTATTCATTAATAAACACAACTTTGAGGACATTAATCATGTAGACTATTCATTAAGTGGGTTTAGAGTAAATAATCAAAATTTTAAGGTCAATAATCATGTTTATCCTCACATGTTATGTCTTTATATTTTCCAATCATGTTTTCCAATCCTTTTTTTACTCCTACCTCTATTTTTTTTCTTCTTTTTTTTTCTATATAATATGTGTACTATTCATTATAAAGTATTTTCTATTGATATGCTGAAATCAATATATTTCTTCATATTGAGTCATCTCTCTCGCTCGCACTCAAATAAAAACCGATATATGTGTTACTATTCATTATACGTGTTTTTTTAACTAATATATTTGTTCGTATAGATGTGTCAGAACCAATCTATTTGTTTGTATTTGATTTTTTTTTTACATTTTTAGTCATATTCATAAGATCCCAAACTCGTGAAAGCTTTGGTTCTTCTGTCAAAGTCGCGCAACTTCGATCTTTTTAGGGTTTTCTGGATTTTCTCTCAACAACTAGAAAAGTAAAGGATACGTGGGAGTAGATACTCACCACAATAAAGTGTGATCGCTTGATTGATAAGAGAATAGCCAAGCTCTTCTGGAATCCTCAGAATTACTTAGGGGTGGTAATCGGTCGGTAATCGGTTAAACCGATTACCGTTTGACCGGTTACTGGTATACCGGAACTTCCAAGACCCTTGTCGTTTGCCGTTACCGGATGCAGGTCGGTAAACCGTTTACCGAAAGAGAGAGTCACGGTATTGGGACGGTTACCCGTTTGCCGACTGTGAGTCTGTGACGGGTTGGCGCCTTGGCGCCTTGGCGGTTTGCTGCTGCCGGGTAATGGACAATGACATTATCATTTTGTGGGAGCACAATAGCACATGGGCGGGTGCTGCTTGCGTCACTGACAAAGTCTCAAAGAGAATCATATGATTCTTCACTTCTTCCAAGTTTCAATGTCCATATCTCTCTGGGAACCACCAGCAAACAATAAAACAAAACTAAGAATTAAAAGAGCAAGAAAACAAAGTCGAGGTCCTCTGCTCCCCTTCTACTTTCCAAGCTCTAGCGGTGGCTTGCTGCTCCTACTAACCTGAACAAGAAGACAAATAATTCAGTTTTTATTCTTGTAATTAAACTTCTAATACTTTCCAAGCTAAAGCGTGGCCGCGTGGGGAACAGACTTCCTAGCTCTAGCGGTGGCATGCCAACCTAGATACAAATCACCCTTCATGTAATTAAACTTCTAACCTGAACTCCAACGAGGCCCTGGGCTTCTTGGTTGAGCGGGAAAGCTCCAACTGCGATGGGGACGACACGAGCAGCAGGGTTGGGTCGACGGAGAATGGGTCCGACGGCGATGGGAGCGGAGCGCTTTGGGCTGCTGGGTTGTGCTTCGCGACTCGAACGTGCGGCGGCGACGGAGAGAGCGAAGATTGGAAGCTTGGGTTTGATCCGCGGCGATTGACTTGTGAGTCTTGAGGAAGGCAGAGGCGAGAAGGAAATTTATTTACTAATAGTACTTAGTCTAATACTAATTAGAATAGGAAGGCCAAAGGCCGTAGGGATGGCAGGTTGGGCTTGGGGATTTGGATTTCTGGAGCGGCAATCTTTCCTTAATTTCGGTATCGAAATACCGGACAGCCGACGGTAAGTCCCCTTCCCGGTCCCGGTATACCGTTGCCCCCAACCCCACTGCCGCATACCGTTCTTCACGGTTAACGGTTTAACCGATAACCGCGATTACCGGTACGGTTATCGGTTAAACCGTTAACCGCCTACCCGAATCCCAGCCCTAGAATTACTTAAACAAGGATATCTTGCCCTAGCTATGGAATCCACTGATAGCTGAAACCATAAGCACTCATGCTATATGAGGAAAACTCCTCAGAGTTAATTTTCATTCAACAAAACTCTCTAATATCTCAAATTCATGTTTACAACCCTTTATATAGCCAAGGGCAAATAAAATAATCAAAAAACCAAAAAAGAACAAAAACCTACACCGAAAAGGAAGGCCAAACTCGGTCAGACCCGAAACCCGATCGGGTATTTTGCTATCCTGGCCGGGGAAAATCCCTGGACAGATTCCCAGGTCTCTCCTTCCATTTCCTCGATCTGGGATTTCACATTCTGGTCGGGTCTTTTGTGCTGTGAGAATCACATCATCCCCTCCCCGTTGAAGAAGCTTTGCCCTTAAAGCTTTCCATCCTGGCTTCCAAACGAAATTTCCTATATAGTCAGCACCAAGAAAGAAAAAATATTTTCCACAATCCTACGGAATCAAGAACTCAAACAACCGATCAAACATGGACTCCAACATTGCAGCACCCTTGACAGATCTTTTGAAGAAGAACAAGGTTTGGGAGTGGTCGGAAAGGTGCCAAGAAGCATTCGAGGCCTTGAAGACAACGGTAATGAAGGAGCCCGTGCTCGTGCTCCCCAACCCGACGTTGGCCTACGAAGTGCAGATCGATGCATCCGACTTCACGATTGGTGGTGTTTTGATGCAAGATGGGCATCCTATTGCCTTTGATAGTCGGAAGCTCAACGAGACGAAGAGGCGGTACACGGTCCAAGAGACGGAGATGACGGTCTTTTTGCATTGCTTGCGCACATGGAGGCACTACTTGTTGGGGGTTAAAGTTCGTAGTGAAGACGGACAACGTGACAACGAGCTACTTTCTCATGTAGAAGAAGCTCACCCCTAAGCAAGCGAGGTGGCAAGATTTTCTGGCCAAGTTTGACTTTGTGATGGAGTACAATCCAGACAATGTGAACTCCGTTGCAAATGCTCTTAGGCGCAAGAGTGCAGCCACAAGCATTAGCCAACCAATGTTTCCTTTGAAGGAGCGGATCATTGAAGGCCTTGGCCATCCTTTCGCCAAAATCGTGGTCGAGTACATCGATCAAGGTAAGACTCGACGGTTTTGGATGAAGGATGGGCTCATCATGACCAAGGGAAAACGTGTGTACGTGCCAAGATGGGCCAACTTGAGGAAGGATATCATGAAGGAGTGCCATGATTCCAAGTGGGCTTATCATCCCGGCATCGAGAGAACGCAAGCAAAGAGGTATACTTCTGGCCACGTATGAGAGACGACGTGGATATGTATGTGAAGACTTGTCTTGTGTGCCAACAAGACAAGATAGAGAAGAGAATCCTGGCAGGCTTGCTAGAGCGTTTGCCCACTCCTCAACGACCAAGGATATCATCTTCCCGGTAGAGATGATACCTAAAAATTTAAACAATGTCAAGAACAAAGCAATTGATCAGCAGCTAGTTTAGGTAAGAAGAGAGTTCACTCAAGTTGAGGAGAAATCCAACTGCCAACCATGTACGCCAAGGCAAGTATAGATTTTCAACTTAGGCAAAGTAACAGAAATGAAGAAGTAATAGGATATCAAGCTCCCATCCCCATTGATATGAATAACAGCTTCCACGGTTACAGATTTCATTTTCGCCAAAGGAGCAGGCGTCTGTATGAGACCAGAACCTGATGCAATGCGACTAAGCTATGACCCAAAAATGTTTCTATATATAGCAGAGATTATTATTCTTAGACTAGCTCGTTAAAACTGCAAACTAACTAGATTAAGGGGGGGAAATGTTAAAGTACCCATCATCTTCAATGAACTTGTTAATTCATCAAAGACTAATCACATCCCAAAGAAAATAGAACTTACTCCTTATCACCAAGCTTCACTTCAGTTCCTCCATACTCGGGCAAAAGAACCGTCTGTCCTTCCTTCACCGCCACAGGAATCTGATTCCCACTCTTGTCACGAAGTCCAAAACCCACAACAACTACTTTGCAAGAGTTCAGCTGAAATATCATGTGTTAGAATGATGAAACAAGCACACAGCAAGCAGAGAATCAGATAGCTCACAATCAATTAGACCAACAAGCATTGCTTCCACATCAAGGTAAGTATAGGATTCATCAATCATCGACATGGATGAAATATTCAGCATTTCCACAGCCACAAGTGCGACATTAAAGACTCCAAGTTCAAACCGGAGCCATAAAACCAAAGCCACGAGATTTGCCAGTCTATCCTCGAAAAATTTATGATACACCGAGTTCCAAGTTCCACCATAGCCATATAGTACTAGTGGTAGCCGAGGCTTCATTGAATAAAATTAAAATGCACAAATGAGTTCGTCGACTTAATAATCACGAGATCATAATTATGAAGCTTCGAATCAAGTGGACCATTTGATCTGTTAAACAAACTACAACTGAAACTTGAAAATAGACAGCTATTGTAATCAACCCACGTCTAATCCGATCAGACAAGAGACAATAGCGGCCACCGCTGAAACTATTCCGGATGTAAATCAGCTCGTCTAGCAAGGAGAATCAACAGAGATTGGGAAGGAACTACAACTGCCGAAGTTCAATCAAGAAGAAAGCAATGCAGTCGCAAACACGAATAGTCGACAAAGTGAAAGAGAAGGAAAGAATGGGGAGTTAAGCGAACGAAAGTTGGTGGTTTACCTTGGAGGTTTTCTCCGGAAGGAGGATGCCGGCGGTAGTCTTGGAAGGAGGGACAATCTTCTCGACCAAAATGCGATTGAAGGCTGGAATCAAACGCTTCGCCATTTTCCGGGAGTCGGGAACGGTAGAGGGTTACAGCTAGAGAAGAGAGGCGAGTGGAGAACTCAGGGTCAGGGGTTTAGGGAAGCAGTGGAAGCGTCGAGTGCGGGGACGGGATGGGGTCTTACCTCCTACGGCTCCTTCGTTTCATGAATTTAGAAAAATAAAAGTTTGGGCAATGTCTATTTTTTACCCAAACTTTTTTTAGATTCTTTTTATTTTAACCAAACCTATTGAATTCCTAAAAATTATCCAAACATTAACTCTCCGTAAACTTTTCTGTTAGTAATGCTGACTAAGTATGACCATAATGAGTTGACTTCCTACGTGGCGGTCAGAATACCATCATTTACTATTTTTAATAAAAAGATTATCAAAAAACAAAACAAAATCCCACCCCTCACGTGGACGAAATAAGTAACGGCAACAGAATGAATGCCCAGACTTTGATAAATTATAATACGTTTGGATAATAAATAGAATTTCTATAGGTTTGGTTAAAATAAAAGAATCTGAAAAAGGTTTGGATAAAAAATAGACATTGCCCTAAAAGTTTTAATAAAACTTGGGTTTCGTAAAACTATGGATATACGAGAGTTTTTGAATCATTAGCTTAGTTTGGCCCTACTGTAGCTTTTGCAGAAGCAACTTCTGGCTAGAGCTTTTAGATACGATGGAGGACAATTAGTGAACATAATTTTTTATTTTAAAATTAAAATGTGACATGGATTATAGGTGTCATGAAATGGTGTGTTGGAGCTGATGTGAAAGTTGAGGTGGCATCTACATCAGCAATTCGTTAATGATATTGACAACTTTTTTTAACGGTGTCGAAATTATTAACGGAAATGGCTATATTTGTCAAACTAGTTTCTAAAATGTGGCTATATATGTGTATTTTTCAAAAAGTGGCTATTATTGTCACAACGTGAATAGTTATGGCTATGGAGGTGTATTTGTCTTGATTTAATGATGGAGTTAGTTAATTAGATTTGTGTGAATAAAGTGAAAATGACATATAGTGCCCTCATTGGTACAAGACGAGAAAGATAATAGCAGGGTAGTTTGGTCATAATTGATGGACTTTAAAGTCCATGATCAAATCCTACTTACAGAGGTGGATTTTCAAGTCTGTGGGACCCACGGATTTCAAGTCTGCTAGACTCGAAGGAATTATCATTAACACTGTGAACTGCCCCTCTCTCGCTCTCTTCTGCAAATAACCGTTGGGGGAATTTTTTTGGGGGAATTCGACTAGAGAATAGGATGTCTGGTTTTTTTATTGGGTATGTATTTTTTCGCATTGATTGTAATTTTTTCATAGTGATAGTGTTTTTTTTTTTGCATTGGTATTGATTATTTGTAAGGGTATTGCTATTTTGTGAAATGGTAGTGGTAGTTTTTTTCGCATTGGTATTGGTATTTCGCATTGGTATTGATTATCCTGTAATGGTATGGATTTGCATGTATTGGTATTGGTTAAATCTGCAATGATATTGATGTTTTGTGCAATGATAGTGTTTTTTAATGGATTGGTATTGATTTATTGTTGCACTGGTATTAGTTTGGCTGAATGAAAACAAGGAAAAGATTGAGAAAAAAAGGAAGAGAATCTGGCTGAAGATTCTGGAAATGAGAGAAAGAGAGAGAGAAAATTGTAGTTAGTATTTTTTTATA
This sequence comes from Linum tenue, assembly GCA_946122785.1. Lineage (NCBI taxonomy): Eukaryota > Viridiplantae > Streptophyta > Magnoliopsida > Malpighiales > Linaceae > Linum > Linum tenue. The sequence goes on along the minus strand of CAMGYJ010000010.1, from coordinate 8,407,425 downwards.
ACTTCCTAAAATGAAATTTATTAAAAAAGAAAATTAATAAGTATTTTTTCCGTACTCGATTTGCCTTTAGTAACCATAGTGATTACTAATCCATAGTAATCACTATAGGTGTCAATCGGGCGGGTTTGGGCGGGTTCGGGCGGGTTCGGGTCAGGTTCAGTCGGGTCGCGGGTTAATCGGGTTGCGGTTCAAGCGGATTTGGGTTGACCGGGTTGCAGGTTGATTGGGTTGCGGGCAAATCCGGTTCGAGTTGATCAGGTTGCGGATCAGTCGGGTTTCGGGTTGATCGAGTTGCGGATCAATCGGGTTCGGGTTGATCGGATTGCGGGTTAAAACAGGTCGGGTTGCGAGTTTTTTTTATAATTAGTTATTACATATATTTAAGATGTACATTCACAAGTTAAATTAATTGTTAAAATCAAATTAATTACTAAACTATAAGAACCAAAATATCTATTATAAAACATAACCATGAAGAAACCCTAAACCCTAACCCTAAATCCTATAACACCATTTTAAATCTGAAAACTAAAACTAACCTTAACCATCAACCATACATTATCCTAAATCACAACATTATGTAATTAATCCTAAAACTAACCTCAACCCTTAACCATAAGTCAATAATGAATAACCCAAACAGGCAAACACTGAACTCTAAACCATGATCCTATACGGCTATACCCTATACTATAGTTATATGTTATGAAATTGTTTGTATAAGCTATAACGTATGTTATGTGAAGAATGTAAGTTGAGTCAATTTTATATTCGGTTATTGAGAAGAACATACCTCCACTGCACCCTTTCGCTTCGTTCTCTCACCTCTGTTTGTTGATGGAAGAGAATGGAACCAAACCTAATCTGAAACCTACCTGTTCCCCTCAAATTAGGTGTTCTCGATTCACCCTATCTTATCCAAACCGGATGATTCATGTTTGTCCCTATTTTCTTAGGTTTCAACGGAAAGATGTAATAGATATGGAGTGATCTGTCAACTCTGCATTTCTGATTCATTATAGTTCATGTTCTGATTCTTTTGTTTTTGAAGCTTCCGATTGTTCTGATTCTTTTGTATTGCATGTTGTGATTCTTGGATCCTTTGGGAAAGTACGTTTCTAGTTGTGCTTGCAGATGGCTCTACATGCACATATTAGTCTCCTTTCTTTACTGAAAGCACTCCTCTCATAACATTCGTTGCTGGTCTTCACTATGCAGCCATAACCGACATCAATTCCTCATCTCAAAATGGATTCATCAAGCTTGTGACCTATGGGTTTTGGTGTTTATCTAATGGATACATCAAGCTTGTGACCTATGCTGCTGCTAGGCTTTGAACTAGGGCTGAAATCCGGTCTCGGTTTTCCGGTCAAACCGGAAACTGTCCAGTTTAAACCGACCCGGTTGTGACCGGAAACCGGATAGAATGTAACCCAATCCAGTTTACAGTCAGAGGGTAGGGGTAAAAAACCGGCCCGGTCCCGGTCCAATTTGGTCCGGTTTTAACCGGAAACCGGGTAACAGCCCAAAAGCCCACAGCCCACAACCCAAAAGCCCACAGCCCATAAAACCCTAAAAATCTATCACCCACCCACAGAGCCTCAGCGCCGCTTCCTCCTTCTTCCCATTTTCTTCTCAAATCTTCTTCCCGTTCTCTCTGCTGTCCCTTCGGCCGGCGAGACGACCGACGACGATCTCCCCTCTCTTCTTCTCGTTTTCTGCCTCTCCATAGTTTGCATGCTCCATCTCTCACTCAATCTACCCTTTTTGCGACTACAATCGCTAGATGAGCCAGTCGCCAGATGTCCCTGGCTCACCTCGTCGCCTCCCTACCACCAATCGCCCTATCGACTTCATCGATTACAGCTCTCTCCATCTCACCTCCCGGCTCCAGCCTCTCCGATTTGAGGCCGCAAACTAGACGCTCATCAACTTCGTCGATTGCAGAGGAGAAGAAGAAGGAAAACAGAGGAGAAGTAATCCGAACAAGCCACAACCGTCGATGATTCTTGGTTCGCTTAGCGGTGGCGACGACGAAGACTCTGGCGGTGGGTGATTGTGCATGCAAGAAGGGAGAACCGACGACAGATTTTTGAGATGAGGCGAAGCCGGCCTGCCGACCGCAGAATAGTCCGGCGCCAGAGGCAGATCGAGAGGAAATAGGTCGGGGAAAGAAGAGAGCGCGGAGGATATGGAAGATGAAGAATCAGAATTTACTCAATTTAGGGATTGAGTTGAGTGGGTGGGGAGAGAGCCGAGAAGGATTCCATTTTTTTGTTTTTTTCAATTTTAATTCAACGACGGCGTTTTTGAAAGGGGAATAGGGGCAAACGGTTATTGTGTTAAAACCGAATTGGACCGTATTGCATCCAATCCGGTTTGGTTAAAACCGGGTACCAATCCAATCCCGTCTTCGGTCATGGGTCTGTCCAATACGGTTTTAAAAAACCGGGTCAATCCGGTCCGGTTTAAACCGAACCGGACTGTTTCCCAGCCCTACTTTGAACCGTGTACCTTGAATGGGAAAGACCAGCACAAAAGCCAGCTAGTCCACGTAACTAATTTGGTAAAATTCGAACTTGTTGGTTACTTGGTTCAATTGAAAGACAGAGAGACCAGAAAAGTAAACATTTGTTCTTGGTGGGAAAGATGAAAAAATAATAGAGCAAGTCACGTAAACTTTATAATAGAGTTGCGGGTCTTTGACTTTTCGTTCAATCGGATTGCGGGCGGGTTGTGGATCGGTTTGGTTGAGCGGGTTACTCGGGTCGGGTTATGTTTTGACACCTATAGTAATTACCATAACCCCTTCTACATGGCTACCCCAAAAGGGGTGTGATTTCTAACACCCCCTTCTTATTGATCCATTTTCCTTTCAATCATTTGACAAGTATAATGAACTTGTTTTTTGTTTTTTTAATCTTGTAATTTGGAAAAGTTCCAATAATAATTATGAGAAAGCCCCTCTCTCTAATTTGGGAAATTTTCCAATAATAAACATGAGAAAACCCTCTCTCTCTCTCTCTCCAAAAAACAGCCCACTTTCTCCGTTCTTCTTCATCTTTCTCTTCCTCCTGCCGCCGCCATCACCACCACCATCCCTCCAGCCTCTTCCTCCATGTCGCCACCCCCTTCTTCTTCATCATCTTCCTCCCATTGCCGCCATCACCTCTCTATGTCCTCTTCCTCAACGCATCCAGTGTCGTTGCCACCATCCCCCATCGTTGCGCCGCCCTCCTCCCCACACTCCTCTCCCGGTGAGTTTTCAATTTCCAGATCTGACTTTTCGATTTCCAGTTCTGATTTTTGTACCACTACCCTGATATTTGTACCATTGCACTTAAACTCAGATCTGATATTTTTGTACCCGTGCACTGGTAGCGATACCACTTCATTGGTAACGATATCAGTGCACTGGTACAAATATCATATATGAGTTTAAATTGCAGTGGTACAAATATTAGTGCAGTGGTACAACATATTAGTGCAATGATATATTTTTTCAATGTAGTGGTAAATTTTTGCAGGTGCTCGGAGGGAGTCTGCCAGCGGGATTTCAACGGAGAAGTATGGCGGTTAGAGGAAGCCTGGTGGTCGGAGGTTGCTGGAAAAGGAAGGATTATAGATATGGATATATAATTGTATTTTGTGTAGATTGAGATTTTTTTTTTTAAAAGCAAGTAATTAAAATGGTGTATTTAATTCTTAATTTGTATTTAATAAAAGTATTAAATTCTACAAGTTGCATTTAATACCAGGGGTGTCATTTTTCCAACCCATTAGGAGGTTAGCAAGCTAACTGCTCCCCCTATACGGTATCCAGGGTGAAATCAGGGGTAACGCATACCTTGAGTAAGAAAACGCTATCCAGAACTTGACTCTTAAACATATTTGACACTTTGGGAGTATGGTTGTTTTAGATAGGTGTAAATTAGATTTTTGGAATTACTACTTTGGTTGGTTTTAAATCTTGAGACTTTTCCACTTAGCCAAAGTCGAAAACTACGTTGTTATACTAGTATGTGGTTGTCCATTTTCAAGCAGTTAAGCTCCTGCATAGGTTGTCATTCAGTATCAAAAGTCACCTTTGATGGGTCATCAAGAGCATATCCTTGAGTGTGATTGATACCCTTTCTTTCACTTGGACCCTTACTATGATATAAGAATACTCCTACCTATTTAATTTCTTTAGAAGCCTCTTGGTCTAGAGTACTCATAAAGATTTGGTGAGACATCTACTATGTTCTCTTTGCCCATGGTATATGAGTTAGAAGACATCTTCAAGATCAAAGCTGCAGTTTTCATCTATTTCCTTCTCACAACTCGAGTGTAACTCGAGATGGGTGTTACTTGAATTATTCTCTTCTATTTAACTAGATGCTCCTTCCTTCAACCTCAACATGGGTGAACTCGATGCTCCTCCTTTGTTGATGATCTCCTTCACTATCTTTTGGTTTTCTTTTTCTCTTTTAGTAAGCACCTGGCTCATAAATGAAAATCCTACAGAACACTGAAATCTAGTGGAAATAAAAGAGACACAAGATGGTTAGTTACTATCAAATACTATTAGAAATCTCTGGCAATAGCCCCAAAAACTTGATGCGACTGTATATTTCACAGTAATAAATCCAAGAACATCTAGGGTTGTATTGCACATGGTCTTCTGATAGCAACTCATGCTTGAATAACAATGCAAAGAAATATAAAATCGATGCGTTGAGATTCCCTATTTGTAGTTGTTTTTATGGATAACTAAACAAGCAAAAGATGAACATTAAGTAATTAAAGATAGATAAGTAAAGATAGATAAGATAAATGAGACACAATTGTTTAGGTAGCTCTATCTAGATAATCATACATACCATCTCATTAATGACATGCATCTATACATCATATTCTATTATGATACCCCCTATCCCTTCCACGAATACATTCCTAATCGAGCTTCCTCTATTTAGGCTGAATTTTCTCTAGTAGACTCCTTTTGTGCCCATATGAAGACTTCATATAAGGCCACATTCGATTGGGCTTCGTTTGATAGACGAATTCTTCTATAATCTTATAGTAATTACCCTTTTAGTCCTCCAACAGTCCAACTTGATCCACTAGGTGACCAAATTATCCTTCATTACATTTTACCTTGAAAAGCACAAAATAATAGGCATAAAAGGATACTAAACACAATCAAGGTCTCAAACAAGCTCATCAATCAAATAGTTACGAAATTCATAAAAAAATATTATAAAAGCAACTAATAATGCATCGATAGGAGGGGAAATTTAGAATTATAGGGACTGAGGTGACTGAGGTAGTATTCCCAAAGACACTCTAGATCTATTACTACTCCAGGTACTATCTAGTCAAACAGGATTGAAACAACCCGATACTTTTAAACAAACTGAAATACACATGGCTCCGGTGTCGACTGAGATAGTGTTCAAAAATCTCAATAAAACAAATAATTCCAAGTATTTTCCACAAGAAATTCAAACAAATGCCCTAAATAGTTGTGGCCCAAATCCATAGTAAACAAAACCACCCAAACTCGAAACCTCGAATCTCCAGTTTATATACTCAAGATCATGAACAAAAATAATGAAAATAATTATAGCTCTAACTCTTCGTTGAGCTCCTCTCGATCTCGTCCACTCTAGAGCGGTTTCCCGCCTCGCTTTGCCTCTTCTCGAAGTTCACCTTTGCTAACCCTTACTCGACCTGGTGAGTGAGAAGGAGTCAGTCTCGTCGTTACTTCCTAAGGTCTTTGCCCTAGGCAAACTCCCTACTAAACACGCTATTAGAGTTTCCTTTCTAGCATGAAAGTCGTTCTCGCTTTTTGCTCTTAAATAATCATTCTCTCTACTAGCTTATAGAAGTTCTCTACTTCTATCCTTTACTCACAGACATCAATACCAGGGACCACCGCATTACGTCTCACCGTCCGGTGTCCCTACCTAGTATGCCAACTTATGTCTCGTTGTCCTATTGCATACCCAAATCGGCAATGGCACTGCGTTACGTCTCGCCGTCCAGTCCATGCCCGGGCTACTACTGCGTTACGTCTTGTCGTCCAGTAGTGACCCCAACATACTCGATCAACTGTTGCGTTACGTCTCACCGTCTAGCAGTGATCCGACCATCTACCGCGTCCAGTAATGGCCCAACTGCCCGGGGGTTCCTTTACTATCAACCATACATTACACAGTCTCATACATTCATACATACATAGCAGATCGCGTGCCTCCACCTTCAGAAGGCAGTGGGATGCCTCACACACACATCCGAGCATTACTCAAAAAATTAACTAAATAATAACTTGAAATGAAAGCATAGACTAAAAAGACATCGACAGAAATTTTACCTCCTTTACACTCACCTCATGTTAAGGCTGATTGAGATCAGTTTCCTTCCACCTCTTCGTTACAGGTTTGCCCGCCCATGCCACCATTCACATGAAAAGATTATTCATCTTTATCCATTTGTATCCACCGCAAGCTGCCCAAATCTTTCCTCTCCATCGTCGCACTCGTGGGGAGCATTATGACGACGACCAAGGTGAGGGAAGTGATGGCGTAGTAGATGATGCGTCCCACTGCACTGCCATCTGTCTCTCTCTTTCAAGCTTGTACGAGGGAGAAGGGAATCTCCCATGAGGCGGATTTTGGTGCAACCGTGGGGTGAGGGGTTTTTCTTTCTTTCTTCTTTCCGGCTACTGCCGCTGCTGTTTGCTCTGATGCTGGGGAAACGAGTTGAGCGAGAGAGAGCAAGAGAGGGGCCGGGAAAATTGCCCTGGGGAAATGTTGTGGGCGACGGGGGTTTAGGGTTGATGAGGGCGCTGACACTTTTTGGTCTGCCTCTTTTTTTTTTTTTAATTAGTAATGAACTAATGATAATAATAATAATAGTTATTATTATTATTCCTAATCCTCGGTTGCAACCTTTCGTACGTAACCGTTAACCCAACCGTTCATGTATTAAGGTCGAACTTGAACCCAAAGGTTGGGGTGTTACAGGGATGGTTGAGGGTTTAAGTGTGAACAAACAAACAAAACTAAAAGTGAGGAAGATCACAAGAGATAGAATGTTGCTTAGGTTGAATCCCTCTAGGCTATAGATATTGGTTGATAAGAGCAAAATAAAATGACATTTTGAGATGAGGAGGTCACTAAGATGTGGATCGACTCAATGATCATGCAACTGACCCCCTTTCTAGTCTTGTCCATCGGTCTAATGTCACCTCAACTGGTTTCCACGACTAGAGGTAACCCCTACCTCCTCTAAATGGGCTACACCGATGCACACACAAGTCGGGTAAGTCAATGATCGTGCACTTATCCGACAAACATCAATTAGGCGAGCTTCTAACTAGAGAGAGATGGTCACCTCTTCCTCTAGTTAGGTCTCTAGCTCATCTAAGCAAAGTAAGAAGCATTCAACAACCCTAATGGTTTATAATGCCGACTTTGATGTAATAAGGTGCGAGACTGACTAAGGTGGGGACTAACTCAATGGTCCTGAAACTAGCCCCCCTCCTTGCACGATTCCTTGACCCAATATCACCTCGATCAAGTTCATGATACGAGGGATGCCTTCTAGACCCTTTCAATAGATTCATTCTATTTGCACAAGAGCTCGTCATGTCGATGGTCACACACGCATCGCTCTAGCATTGCTTAGGAGGGCCACCCAATTGGTAGGGGATGGAAACCTCGTCCACCAATCGGTTCCCTAAATCTTTACATCCATCTACTCCTAATTAGCTTAAGGCGCTCAAATCCAGTCTAATTCATAAACTCCTAAGTGGTAAGCTAGATGAAAAGATTGGGAGAGACAAGCCCATGCATAATTAATCATAGATAAATCATATAATCACTAAGCAAACAAATCCTACACTTGTGACTCTAGTTAGGGCTCTCTCTCTCTCTTCACGGTCGTGATCTCTCATTTATGCACATAATCCTACACTTGTGACCCCCTTTTCGTCCTAAAGTGTTCATATCATCTAAAACACCCTAATATGACAATATTCTCTTCGAGGAATGAATTTAGGATGTGTTTGATGACATATCAACCAAAGAGACAACGATATGACTCAAAGTGACCTTAAATATGGAGGCTAAATAACACTGTTTTGGGTGTTATCATGTATGTCCTAACTTTGGCCTAAGAGGGTGTTCCTCTCTCCTAGGTCAAGAATAAGCAAGATGACTCATAATAACAATCATTCTTACATATTGACTCATAACAATCTACTAGCTAGGATTCATCTCCCTAAACAACAAGAGAAGCTAAAACATAGGGAGAGAGAGAGGAGAGAGAAGAAGTCTACAAATGGGAAGAAAATAATAAATCTATGGCTAGATCCATCTTCTCCTTCTTGCTTTGATCACCCTTCTTGAATTTTGGGAGGTTTTGGAGTTAGGATGAAGAAGAAATCACCCAAAAACTCTCCAAGCTCGTCACTCTCACTCTACATCTTCTCATACTGTGTGTTTCTCTCTCGTGGTAGTGAACATTGACAAGAAGTTGTAAACCTTTGATGGGAAAGGGAAGTTCGTAGCATTGGTACAGAGTTCGCGGCCGTGAAATTTGAAAGGAGACCACGAACTTTTGGGGGAAGTTTGCAGTCACGATCTTTTTGATGCGCCCGTGAACTTTTTTCGCGGTCTAGCTTGTTGTGGCCGTGTGCCGGGTTGCTAGACTTTCTATACTTATCGTGGACGCCCTCTCGGAGTTTGAAGACATGGGGAGAATTTCTCGGCCGTGATCTTGTGCACCCAACCGTGAACTTTGACAGGTCTTGCTTTCCACCTACTTTTCATCCCTCAGACGACCTTCGATTGGCACGAAACTTGGTGTGCCTCTTCCTTATCATACTAGGACCTGAAATTAAGAAAGAAAACACAACCTATCCTATAAAAGGATGAGAATGAACAAGATTCCTATCAAATTCAAGCCAAATTGCCAAGTAATGGCAGAAACGTGCTAAATCTTAGGATTTGACAATTAGAAGCAAATATAGCATGAAATCGGTCTCAATTGGCCAAAGATGATGATTATTGCATGAAAACACCTATGAAATAAGGGCTAAATAACACCAATTTTAGGTGTTATCAACTAATCAATACTATGATTGTTTATTTTCTTCAGCAGTATACCTACTATTTGCATAAAACCTTGTGTATTCCAAGTTAATATCCCCATCTCTTCCCTCGGCCATGACCACCCTTACCCCCTTTCTTCATATTAAGAAATAGCTCAACAGCAGAGTTTATCAATATCTTCTTACCCTTGTGAATAAGTGGTTTCAAGTACCCATATGATGCTTTTCTTGTTAACTTTAAGGGCTAATATCACTAGGAAACCCGAACTATCAACAATGTGCCATTTGTATTCTAAACTATTCAATATGACATTTGTGTCATAAACTATTTTTTTTCGTTAGAGTTGACCGTTGTTGATCGTTAGATTTTAACATAAAGTCTAGTCTGCTCTGATGTGGCATCTGAAGTGGAATTGATAATATTAATTTTTTATTATTTTCCATATAAATGAATAATGAATAATCGTCGGTGGGATTTCCCCTTCCCTCTTCCGTCTCCCATGTCACAATCGACGGCTTCTCCGGCTTCCACCGCCGTAATTCACCACCGATGGCTTACCCAGATGACAGAAGATGGTGGGCGGAGAAGAGAGAGCGAGAGAATCGTAAGTGTTGACGGAAGATGGTGAAGGGGGTGTTTGGCCAGTCCCTCTCCCTGCTCCTTATCGCAAACACAACACCAATAATCGCAATCCAAAACCCAAAATTGCCTGCTCATCCACTTAAAAAGAAAGCCGGAAAGCCTCCGCCCTCTCCCACCAAGACGTCGCCGCCTCTCAATCTCTCTGCCATCTTTGTTAGACCATCGTCCTGACTCGCTACAAAATATAGGAGTGCGATTGTGAGATTATCGATGATGAAGATGTCTGGAGGCAGGGTGAAGTTGTCGATGGTGGGGGAGACATATCTCGTTGTAGATCCGGGAGAAGATGACTAGGGGGCAGCGAGAGAGCTTTGTGCAGGCGGCGACGTAGCAGAAGAGACTAATGTCGTTCTCCATTTGTTTTCATAAAAACTGGAAGGTGAGGAAGAAGGGGGATTTTTCATTATGATGAGGGAAAATGAAGAATAGGAATTGGGAAAGCGCAGAAGGAGAATTGAGGGCGATCAAATTGGGAGGGTGGAATAAACTTTTTCAAGAGTAATATAATGGAAGAAAGGGCGGCCACATAAAAATTTTGGGACAAATTCTGGGCGGGTGACATTTTGGGCGCTCATTATCAAAAAATTTAGATACAAACCCGCCAAGATACATCGTGTTTGACGGAAGATGGTGAAAGAGGTATTTGGCGGCGCCGTGGGTTTACCCAGATGACAGAAGATGGTGGGCGCTAGTGATGAGAGGGAAATCGCCGGTTGACGGAGTGGGAAGAGAGGTGGCGGGTCTGGGGAGTGGAGAGGACCTTTTTTAATTTTATTTTGTATTTATTTTGAGGTGTCAATGATGCGGCATCTACGTGGCTGCCACGTCAACAAAAGTTAATGTTCAAGTTGACTTCTGTCTGGTCAACCGTCATCTATAACAGTCAACGAAATTGTCAGGACATAAATGACACGCAACTATCATAGGTTGGGACATAAATGTCATATTGAATAGTTTGGGACACAAATGACACATTCTTAATAGTTCGGACTTCCTAGTGGTATTAGCCCTAAATTTAACTGACCTGTAAACATGTCCATTGATTCTTTGAAAAATTATATTTCAATAACTAAACCTATCAAATTAAATTTATATTTTCCTCATGACAAACTCTTTGCTATTTGTTGATGGTTGCAATTGTATAGACAACTTCAAGAATTTTATCCTATATATAATAAAAATATTTTTTACTGGCCTATAAAAAATAGAGTAAATTTTAGAGAGAATTGGAGGAAGAATGTAAAAAAAATAAAAATTAATCTCTAAAAATTGGCAGAAATAGATTGAAAAATCCGACAAAACCATGACCAGGATAAATTCAAAAACCGACCACGCCATGACATAGTAAAATTTATCTTCTACCTTAGCAGTAGTAGATGATGGCAACGAAGATTGAGATTTTTATTTATTTATTTTCGAGTGATATCAAGAGAGGATAAGGATTATATACACAAAACTACCCAGGAACTTCAAGCGACACCCTAGTGAAGTCACCCAATAAAGTCGAAAGACTCTAACTCTAGGAGAGACAATACCAGTGCTTTACGCGCCATTCTATGGGCAGCACTGTTGGCAGCTCTAGGGACCACCATAAACTCTATACAAACTTACAAAGAGTCTAGGATCTGACAACACTCCCTGAGCACCAGACCTCCAAAGAAATTTTCTAGGACACCTTGCCGGATCTGATTTACGACCACCTCGGAATCACCTTTCACTATCACATGAGTGAAGGATCTAAACGCTATGATGGCGATAGCATCTCTTATTGCTAGGAGCTCTGTCAGGTAGGAGTTGACTACTACATGGTGACGCATACCAGCTGCCAGCCTCACATGCTGAATCTAATTGACAACAACCTCAAAATCACCTTTCACTATTATGTGAGTCAACGAAGACCAGGATTGATGGACCTTACGGATTACTAATGTTGTCATACTCCTACAAAATTCATATACTAAAGGGTTTTGTGTGTGTTTTTTTCTTGCTTGGTGTAACTGGATTTTGTGTTTTGATATAATAATGGTTTGGAATGTGTTTTTTTTTAACGGGTGAAAAAAAAGAGTGTGTTTATTTCAGAATTATGGGGTTGAAAGAGAAATAAAAATAAACAAATGATAATTGAATAATTTTAACGAGATTTATAGGGATGAATAAAAAAATTATGAATAAGAATTTTAGGGAGTCTCAACCCTCACGGTTTTCGACTTGTGGCGCAATTTAAGGTTACTTTCTATAAGGTCACTCATTCTTGTTGTACTCCATACTGAGCACGTTTAACTTTGGATTTCTGACAAGAACTCTTCCATTTCACCCCAAAACTCGTCTTGTCAGTTAATGTCGGTTTCTTACTTATGAACCATTGATCTCTCCCATGCTTTATCGATGTGAGATTTGCCTAAGGTGTTACTAATGGGGCAGGTCCGGGCCGGGTATCTCGATACTCATACCCGCCCCGTGGCAGGTCGGGTTCAGGTCGGGTTATTTATCATAGGGCACGGGTCGGGGCAGGTCGACCCAATATGTATGTAATTTATGAGAAAAAAGATTCATTATTTTCATTAAAAGACCAAGAAATAAACCATAATATGATAAAATATAGTTAAAGTATTGGAGAAATTGAGGTTTTCACTTATTTATAACTTTATTATAGCTAAAATATGAGGTAATATGAGGAAAATTATAAGTAATTTGACTAAGATTACATGTAATTTAGGTAAGAACGGGTTGAGAATGGGCCCGCTTCGTCCCACCCCAAAACAGACCAAACAGATCAGGTAAAACAGGTCAGGTCAAAATTACTAATATCATGATGCTAAAAGAAAGAAGAAAAAAAATGTGAAGTTGCAAGAAATGAGACAAATCCCAAAATCCCGCCAAATTCTCAAATCTGTTCCCAAAGCCCTAATTTTGTCGAGAACCCGAATCGCAAAGGAGAGGGGGGCCAGATTTCAAAAGGCATATCAAAGCCGTCTTCAGTCTTGATCGGTCACTGGCCGCTTGAGCAGTCAAGTCAGCAGCTGAAGAAAATCGCAGAATGGAAGACAATGATGAATGGGGTTTTAGCGCCGAAGAACTGGACGCCCTTGAGAGAGATGCTATCCAGAAGATCGCTCAGCAGCAGCAGCGGCGGCTTCAATTGTCTGCTAGTTCACCTGCTACCTCTTCCTTTTCTTCCGCCAGTCAAAACCCACCAAGAAATTGCGTCAACAGTAAACCCTCCCCCGCTACTCCTGGTGAAACCTTCAAGGGACTCCCGCCTACGCTCTCGGTAAAATTCATGCTTCATGCTAGTGGAAATATTGCAGTTAGATTTCCATATAATACGGTACTGGTTGATGCGGTGCGCAAGGTGCCTAAAGCCAGTTGGAATGCGAAAGAAAGATTGTGGATCTTCCCAACAGCTTCATTGCTGTTAGCTGAAAGAGCTATGAGAGAAATCCCGTCTGGTTTAATTGTTGTTGAGGTTGAAGAATTAGATCCCTTGGTGCGGCGTGCTATTGTTGCTGCTTCCACGGTTACGGATCTTCTTCATTGGTATGACAGGATGCCTGACTGTATAGAATCAAAGCTTATGCCTTTTCAGCGGGATGGTGTCAGGTTTATATTGCAGCATGGTGGGCGTGTTCTCTTAGCAGATGAAATGGGGCTTGGGAAGACCTTACAAGCGATCGCTGCAGCTGCTTGCGTTCGTGATTCTTGGCCTGTTCTAGTTCTTTCTCCTTCGTCATTGCGATTGCAGTGGGCTACAATGATTCAACAATGGCTCAATATCCCTTCATCAGACATAGTTGTTGTTTTGTCACAGTGGAGTGGGTCAAACAGAGGTGGCTTCTCTCTAGTATCCTCAGCCAAGGGTACCCCAAGTCTTGATGGCTTATTCAATATTGTGTCTTACGATGTTGTGCCAAAGTTGCAAAGCGTTCTAATGGCTTCTGAATTTAAGGTTGTAATTGCGGATGAATCACACTTCCTGAAAAATGCTAAAGCAAACAGGACAACTGCATCGCTCCCCGTTATAAAGAAAGCCCAGTATGCAATGTTGCTTAGTGGAACTCCTGCATTGTCCAGGCCTATAGAGCTGTTCAAGCAGCTTGAAGCTTTGTATCCTGATGTATACAAGAATGTTCATGAATATGGTAACCGTTACTGTAAAGGTGGGAGTTTTGGAGCGTATCAAGGTGCCAGCAACCATGAAGAATTGCACAACTTGATGAAGACGACAGTGATGATTCGTAGGCTTAAAAGGGATGTCCTTTCTGAGCTTCCTCAGAAGCGTCGGCAGCAGGTCTTCCTAGAGTTAGCTGAAAAGGACCTGAAAACTATCAAAGCATTGTTTCGTGAGTTGGAAGTGATCAAAAGCAAAATTAAGTCATGCACATCAGAAGATGAGGTTGCATCATTGAAATTTGCTCAGAAGAATCTTATCAGTAAGATATATACAGTTTCTGCTGAAGTGAAGGTCCCTGCAGTCCTTGATTATTTGACTACTTTTGTTGAGGCAGGCTGCAAGTTTCTCATATTTGCTCACCATCGACAAATGATTGATTCAATACACGAGTTTTTGCTGAAGAAGAAAGTAGGTTGCATCCGAGTTGATGGTGGAACCCCGGCCGCTGATAGGCAAGGACTGGTAACTGATTTCCAGGAAAATGATGCTATTAAGGCTGCAATTCTATCCATCAAAGCAGGGGGTTTCGGATTAACGCTAACAGCTGCTAGCACTGTTGTGTTTGCTGAATTGGCTTGGACTCCAGGGGACTTGATTCAAGCTGAAGATCGTGCTCATAGGATTGGACAGGTTTCTTCTGTGAATATATATTACCTGCTTGCAAGTGATACTGTTGATGACATTATATGGGATGTTGTGCAAAGCAAGTTGGAAAACTTAGGACAGATGCTGGATGGACATGAAGATATGATGGAAGTTGCAGCAGAAAACCTGGTGATGGGCAATGCCAGTTGCAGGCATAGCCCCAAACCTACAAAAAGGCAGGAAACACTCGACTCCTTTGTGATGAAGCGATGTAGGAAAGCAGATGATGATGAAGAAGAAGGTGAAGAACAGCAGCAGTATAAGCTCAAATCCTCCAGGCCTCGATGCAGTCAATAACTATGAGCAGCGCTGCCTGTGGCTGGGTTGTAGCTGTAGCTGTAAGTGGCAGCAGGGATCGACGGAGAAGCATTGGTGGGGTGAAGGACTGAAGACATCAATTAAGGGGCTTCTATTGAATCGAGAAGGGATTCTGAATGGGTGATGCCTTCCCATATTCAAGCATTCGTTAACTGATGAATCACTTAATTTCGTACTCAAATCCCATGAAATGATTGCAATTTCTGCAGCATGAAAGGTTGGTGCCTAGTTATATAGCTGGCTGCTTGATCATATTTCTCATGACTAAATTTAATTCATGGGCAGTGCTGAATGTGGTATTTTTGCTACCAGAGCTATTCTCTGGAGCAGACAGGATGGGAGTTGGGTAAAGGGCCAAATTCCGCTGGCCTCGTTGTTGCAAATCACACAAGAATAGTAAAATCTCGTTTCCACAACCTACTGGTGCTTCTTCAGTGATGGAAAGTTAATCAATTTAACAGTGTCGTTTGTAGCATAATTGTTTTCAAAAGCTACTATATCCACAAGTGCATTCAACCGAACGAAAATACAATTGATTTATCCTAGCAGTCAAGTCGGCTTTTCTCGTGGGAATGGGGGGGGGGGGGGGGGGGAAAGCACTCATTCTAGCGAACATTTGCTGGCGAACGTCAGCAAGCACAATCATGTTCCTCGTCTCCCAATCCCATACGATTCGATTTATTGTTGAATGTGGAATCAACTACTGATCTCGTGTGGAGCATATGAACAAGCCTCCTGTGCCATCTTGTTTGTGTCAATCTATCCCTTGAGCAAAGCGAAGGAGAGGGTGTGCCTTGTGTTGATGCTATGGTCACTCTTTCTTTCCTTAATCTCTGTACTTCATGGTTTCCTTCTCGAATCCTACAGTGGGAAACTGCTTTGCATACTCCTCAACGTCGCGACGAAGCTTTGCGATCTCCGATTGCTGTGCATCTGACTTTAGAGCTGCGGTGAAGTCCTTTAACTTAGGTCCTGAAATCAATCCCCCCACGACACTTCAGTCCAGCATATATTTAAGGCATACACGGAATAGGCAAAAGGAAGAAATGACCCACCTTTGGAATCAGCTTTGATCTTCAACGCTAACTTCACCGCTGCATCAAAGAACTCGGCCACTTTCTCAAAGTCTTCCTCAATGAACCCCCTGGACGTGAGAGCCGGCGTCCCTGGAAAAAGAATAAACCAATGAAGAGTGTTTCTAGATTCTAGAAGCTGTCTTTCAGGGAAAGGGAGAAAAGTCGTACCCATGCGAATACCACCAGGAACCATGGCTGACACATCACCAGGAACTGTGTTCTTATTTGCTGCAATGTGAACCGATTCCAAAACTTTTTCAACTCTTGATCCGTCAATACCCTGTAATAATAGTTAGCTTTTAGAATTAATTTTCCCTTCCCACCATGAAAAAATGACAACTTCTGCCAAGTAAACCAACAGGGTAAGACAGAGAAGCTTTCACCAGTACCTTGTTTTTCAAGTTCACCAAGACTAAATGGTTCTCTGTTCCACCAGAAACCAATTCATAGCCTTTATGTAGTAAGCTCTGCGCATATTTTTTAATTAGAAACAAGGTCATATACTGGGTAGCTACATACTTTAGAAACAAGGCCATATGCGCAACTGAAATACAAAGGCTAAGCATACTCGACCAAGTACCTGCGAGAACCTTGAACAATTACTGAGAACTTGTTCTTGATAGTCCCTATATTCAGGGGTTTTAACCTACAACCAACCCCATTTACGAAAGTAAGCCCCCAAGGCTTTATATGAAATACAGTCTGCTGGGGTACGAGTGTGGCCTTACTTGCTTCAGTGCAACTGCTAAACCAGTTATTGTGTGATTGTGTGGGCCCCCTTGAAGTCCAGGAAAGACAGCTGCGTTAATCTTATCTTCATAGTCATACATCACCTGCAGGAGCAACTCAACTGTAAGGTGATGCGTCCTAATAGTTGGGGAAACGAGCAACCAAAGTAACAGCTTTAACAAAGTAAGGAATTATGTTCCCAGTGTTATTTCGGCAGTTCAACTTACCTCTTGCCCTTGTTTGTTAACTTCTTTCACCCCTTTCCTGAAGAATATCATAGCCCCACGAGGACCACGAAGCGATTTATGTGTTGTTGTGGTCACAACATCAGCATATTCAAATGGAGATGGAATGACACCACCTGCCACCAACCCGCTGATGTGTGCCATGTCAGCCAACAAAACAGCTTTTTGCTTGTCGCAGACCTATCGAAAAAATCCAATGAAGGATATGAAGTACATATCCTGACTAAGCAATTAATGAAACGTGTATGCAAAAGATTCGAGAGCTTACTTTGCGAATGCGTGCATAATCATAGAGGCGCGCATAAGCACTTGCACCAGCAACTATGAGTTTTGGTCGAAATAGTGCAGCACTTTTCTCTAGCTGCAAATTTCACCACATTTAAATCAAACTCAGTTTAGAGAACCGATTATGTTTTGACAATGACCAGAAAAAGCATGTTTGGTGAGAATTATCAAAATGGACACGCAGAAAGATATCTTGTGTTCACAAAAAAAAAAAAATTGAAATAGTACCTGATCATAGTCAATATAACCCGTACTCTCATTTAATCTGTAGGGCATGGTCTCGAAAAAAATGGACACAGCAGATATCTTCTTTGTATCAGTCTGCAGGATGCCCCGAAGACAGTAAACCATATTATCATATTTAGAAGCACGTACTAGTTTCAAATTCATATTCAGATGGGTCTTTGATGAGCACATTTTATGGTTATTTGGAATTATTATAATTATTTAGCGGATTATTATTCGGATTACTATGTTAGTTTATTGATTGGGAGGGAGTATAATGGTTAGGTTATTATTTTGGGGAGTAAAGGGAATCATAGTCGATTAGTATAAGTATTGGTGTAAGCCAGGTTTATGGTTAAGCTTAATAAGAATATCAAATACCCTAATCCTCTCTCTCTAGCCGAACCCCCCTCTTCCTTTAAAGGCTTCGACCGAACCCTCTCTTTCTCTCTATGTTTCTGTTCTTCCAATTCCCAATTCCTATATCAATCCCTAATTGATCTAACCTAATTCCCAATTCACCGCATCATTCGCACCCTAGATTCCGAGGTCTATCAGTCTTGAATAGAGTTGGACAACAACATGACCTCTAGAGCATTTGTAGTAAAAAAAAATTATCTGTTTCAGCTCAGCACCAATATTGATAGACAATAATCACCTGATAGCCATGTGAAAGATGACCTCCATGAGGCAGATCAAGGGCCATGATTCTTTCATGAGGCTTCAACAAGGCAGTATAAACTTGAAAGTTAGCAGGGGATCCAGATAGAGACTGCACATTTACTGCATCAAATAAGACACATGTATCAAGCCATCTTCACACACTCTAGGGGAAAAACAAATGATGTCTTCAGAAAAATTATTGCGTGCTAACTGGCACTTGTACTGGTGTAATAATGCGAGGAGGATACAGATGAAACAGCTGAATATATGGATACGACATAAGTGGTTGCCATTTTATGATTTGGCACTGGATCCATTATTTAATGGTGACTAATAGACAATAATAGTTAGTGATGCATCAAGATACATCAACCAAGACAAGAAGAATATTTGGAGAAGATTTTCTCTTTAGTTGGTGAATTAAGCTCTCTTCTTATCTGAAATAGAGCATTCCCCACTACCACCCAAGAAAATGTCAATACCTAATTAATTATCCGTCATTAATAACACCTCTCCTCATCTGGCCTTATAATGTAATCTATTCCACCAGAAATGGTCACTAAGTTTAAATTTCCTTGCCTCAACATTTTGCCATCTTGTGCAGAGTCGACTATACCATCATACCAATTCGCGGCAAAACTGCAACTCAGTTCACTTAATAATTGCAGCTTTTGGTGAAACGCCAACCAAGCTTCTTATCAATTTCAGCATTCTAAGAAAATGAAGTGTGTCAGCATGAATCATACAGGAGCCAAATACCACTTGCCAAGCTCGCCCTATGGCAACACATTAATCAAGTCTCGGAAATTTAAACAGGTTTCCAGGTTCATCCATGGGGAAAGAGCACTATGATAATCCTGAAGGATGCTAGATTTGGCAGAATGAGTTACAAGAAGTTAAATCCAGTGGCAGTTTCCATCATCAGAATGAAGCATTCACTAACCTCCCCATTTTTCAGGATTCAGGTCAAAGGCTTCTAAAGCACGCTTCTGACATAAGCTCTCGGCCATATCAATGTACCTAATCAAGAAAAATACCGGGGGAAATTAAAAAAAAAAAAACTTTCAGCCAGAAATCGTAGATGGCATATGACAATTTGGAATGAAAGCTCATAAGCTCTTGAGCCATATCAAGTGCACGTACTCGTTTCCACCATAGTATCTTGCTCCAGGGTAACCCTCACTGTATTTATTGGTCATAACGGAACCAACAGCTTGCATCACAGAAACTGATGTGAAATTTTCTGATGGTATAAGTTCAAGTCCCTGAAAAGCA
Organism: Linum tenue; assembly: GCA_946122785.1. NCBI lineage: Eukaryota > Viridiplantae > Streptophyta > Magnoliopsida > Malpighiales > Linaceae > Linum > Linum tenue. Next base: position 8,388,050 of record CAMGYJ010000010.1, on the reverse strand, counting down.
AGTTCAAAATTCAAATGCCCCATGTCAATACCTAATCGCCTTCGAACAGCCAGGCAGGCAATCGAAGATTTGTTGCAACCAAAGCAGTCAAAATCGGGATTTTATGTAAAATCGAAAATGGGGGTAAAATCGGAATCGTAAAATCGAATCGTAAAATCGTAGGATTTTAAGGTCCATATAAAAATGAAGACGAAATAATATTAGTAAGGAAAATCATGAATAACACAAAAGCACATAACACTTACAATGATAATTTTTTAAGCTTAATGTTAAGAGGTGGTGAATTGATGATGATTAATACGTTGATGTGAATCGATTATAATCAATGGTGATTAGTGTGAGAGAACTAGATGATGTTGGTGAAGGAGAAGAAAAAGAGGCGTAATTTTGCAAATTCTGGGGGAAATATGTAAAATTGACTCTAAGATTTGAATCGTAAAATCGTAAGATTTTAAAAATTTTAAGGATTTAAATCGTGAATAGTGTAGGATTTTAAGGTCCATAGATTTTATAGTGAAATCAGAATCGGAATAGGTAAGTAAAATCGTAAAACCGTAGGATTTTAGGATTTAAATCGGGATTTTAACTACTCTGGTTGCAACAGTAACAGAGATTAATGTTGGTGCATAATTTTGTTCAGGCAATTGAATGTGGTGGTACCTTCCATTGCCTAGCCTTCTCGAGCTCAATAATGTCAGCTACTTCGGGATCGATTTCCTCGAGCGGTGCATTCAATTGCTTTATCCACTGAGACCGGCAGATCAACGGTGAAGCGAACCAGAAGAAGGAAAAGACGATCAGGAAACAATAACGCGATTGCTTGCTCAACTATTGCCTCCACCGTGGCAACAGCGGATCTCAACGTTCAAACGATTCCACAGAGAGAAACATGGAAAAAAAGAACGGGTAGAAAGGAAACAGAGGCTTACGGCGGCGCGAGCGGAGTCTTTGTCGGAAACTGCAGGATTAGGCAAGGAAGACTACAAAACCAGATGACAAGCGAGTTTCAGAACCGGGAAAAGAAAACGAATCCGGAAGAAGAAACGCGGAAGCAACGAACCATTGAATAGAGGGAGCCGCCATTGAAGTAAGGTTTAATTGGAGATTTGAGAGTGGAGGAGAGCCTGCGAAGAGCAATCGCCGCCATTGCCGCTCTGTATTCTCTCCCTCTCTCTCTCTCTCTCTCCCCCTCTCTCTCGTAGTCTAGCTAGAAGCTTGGTTGAAGAGCTGGAGTGGTGGTGGTATTGGTGGTACGTGGGGCGTAAGAGAGAAGGTTACCTCGGTTGGTGGCGGTGGCAGTGTCAGTGGGGTTGGTGACGACGCTGAATGGGGAAGTGGTTTCCTCTTTTGTCTTGTAGTGAATTGAAAATTAGGGGAAGTTTTGGAGTGGAGTACTCACTTGTGAGTTGTGAGTGTCACTGGGTGTGGCCGATTGGTTTTCAGTTAGCTGCTAATCAATTGGTTTAACTGATAACCGTTAGTTAACGGCTAATCGATCAGTTTAATTGATAATCGCCGGTTAGCAGTTAACTGAAAATCGACGGCTAGCAATCTCCGTCGGGGTTCGGCAAAGAGAACGGTCGATTCAGTGGGAAAAGTTAGCATCATGCTAATTATTATCTAAACCGTTCAACCCTATTTCAAATCTAACGGCTGCAAATAGAGAAAGGGTAGATTAGTAATAGAAGATATAATTTTTAGAAATAATTTTTATTTTTTGTTTACGTGGGCTGATTGTTAGGGTGCAGTTACAAATTCTCCTTCAAAGTATCTCTCTCCCTCCACATCTCTCTTTCTCCCTCCTCTCCATCACGTCTCTGTGTCTCTTCGTACACACTAAAACACTACACACTGGAAAAAAAACATTGCTCCCTCTTTTTTTCCAGGTTTGTAAGTATTAATTTGGTGTAAACTATTGATTTTATGATTTTCTATTAGTAGTGATTTCAACAATAACTTATTAGAATCAGTATGATTATAAAGATTATTATTGTCAATAATCATGAATCACTACTAATATATAATCAGAAACACGGCTAAAACATATCCATAAATGCATGATCCATAAAATCACTACTATAAAATTATTGCTACTACAACCATATTCAAAATAATCACTATTATTAAATCACTACAGTGGAATCATTGCCACTATGATAGTCATTGTTATTAAATCACTACAATGGAATCATTGCTACTATGATAGTCATTGACTCATTGTTGTTGATGTCGTAGCCATTTTATATCCAGTTAGTTGGTTGTAGTAGCAATTTGAGAGACAATAGTAGTATTTCCAAGGACAAGTATTGTTCCATGATAGTAGTTGTAGATAATGATCGTAGTAGCATTTTGCGGTGGTACCTAGTAGTGAATTTAGAAGAGAAAAATGCCAAGAATTCATGACGAAACAAAACAAAAGAAACTCGAATTCGTTATTGCTACACACATCTATTATATAGAGTAAAAACACTACACAAAGAAGGTCGCTATGCATACAACTACTACTCTTCAACAATGCTAAATCTCGAGAATTACTAACAAGTCAATATCAAAGAACACTACTAATAGGGGGGAAGATGCTAATTTGAAGAAACAATATCATATATGGTTGCAACTGAAACTAAACTACTACTCGTGAAAGAACTTCAACCACCCGAAGGCTCCAAACAATAGTCAAGAGAGGCGCATAGCATGCCGATGCACACGACAGCGACATGAAAGAGGGCGGCGAAGTCAAAGGCGGGTGTCATAACACCAGGGTGCTCAATTAGTACGATATTGTCCGCTTTGGGCCAAGCTCGCACGGTTTTACTCTTGGGTGTCCTCCCCAAAAGGCCTCGTACTAATTGGGCTAGGTGGACACTTATATACAAGGGTTCCTTCCCTTGTATTCCCGATGTGGTACTTGGATTGTACCCTAACAATCTTCCCCTCAAGACAAGAACCACGAACATCGTGTCCTCACCTCAGCGATTATCTTGATCAGCGATTCTCGGTACAAGGATTTTCTCAGACTCAGAACTCTATTTGATCTGCTTCCCAAATGCGGAACTCTCTTTGATCCGCCAAGCCCAAACGTGGATCTCTCCTGGATCCACCAAACAGACGCGAATCACCTTTGACTCGCCAGACAAACGCAGATCTCAAACCCCGAGGTCACCGAATGAGGGTCCACCAAACTGACGTCCACCGCCCTGGATCCGAACGAGGCTCTGATACCACTTGTCATAACACCAGGCTGCTCAATTAGTACGATATTGTCCGCTTTGGGCCAAGCCCGCACGGTTTTACTCTTGGGTGTCCTCCCCAAAAGGCCTCGTACTAATTGGGCTAGGTGGACACTTATATACAAGGGTTCCTTCCCTTGTATTCCCGATGTGGTACTTGGATTGTACCCTAACAGCGGGGAAGGCGAATCCGATGCATACGACGACACAGGGGAAGCCGTTGTAGACCATTGCGACGCAAGCGATGGCTACGAAGACGATGAGGGCGGAGACGGCAAGGACAAAAACGGCGGCGACGACAAGGTCGTATTCTGCTCTGGTGGATTGCTCTGATAGTGAGAGAGAGGGAGAGGGAGAGAGAGGCAAAATAGAAGGAAAAAGAGAGGGAGAATGGGAAGGAGACGGTTGAAATTCTCCCAAAAAAATCTCACACCCTAGGCTAGGATGGGAGCGGATCAAGTTAGTAACCATGAGTAACATGTCCACATCATCATGACATCAGTATTTTCTCTCATCGAAAATCTTTTATCTTTTCTCCTTTAATCTTTACCGGACGATTTCTCTCTCATTTTAAGTCGAAATTTAATTTTTTGTACAGATAAATCATATTAAATGTGCTCTTTAAATTTATATCCACATTGTTATATTTTTAGTACAAAAAAAATTGAATAATTTTTTACCAGTCATTACCATATGGTATGCTCCAATTTAATACCATATGGTAAGAAGGTGTACCATGATGTTATGAACACACCATTATGGTAAGAAGGTTGAATACATGATAGTAGGAGTATATTAACTGTCATTTACGACTTTCATCATTGTTTACTACAAGTTACCACAAGTTACCACCCACATGCCATAGTGGTAAAGTATGGAAATTTTTTATCCATTATTTCACCCAGAAATTTATAGATCCAATAGATCATGATGAACTCGTTCTTTCTGAGCAAATGTTTTAAAAAACGACTTAAAAACGAAGAAGTTACCATATGGTATGTAGTTGGTAAAAAAAGTTTCTCGAAATATATTGAAAATTGATCTCATTTTGTAGAGCACAACGAACTCGTTCCATCTGTGCAAAAAAAATTGAAATCCAAGTTAGAACGAAAAAGATAAGAACTGATTAAGAAAAATAGGGAAAATAAAATGCCTTTAATTGACAACCCTTAGATCTGAATTTTCTGGACCCACTTAAATCTAAAGGTCCAGATTTAGTTACTCATAGGTTAGTAACCATTGGTTACTGACCATATCCTAAGCCGGCTAGAATGGTGTGCATCCTTACCAAAAATGCCCTTCCAGTAAAACCACCGTTCGATTGAGGGAAATATAAAGGGAAGGAGATGAGAGGGTTTATTACGGTGCTAACTTATTCTATGGTTAGCATCACATCCCATCCCTCGCTTCGGTTAGCCGACTAACCGAAGCTAACCGACCGCCGTTCACACCAATCTCCACATGACATTGTTCCCTACCAATACGACCTCGTTCCCCACCAACCCTATCCTCCTCCTTCTGTTCGTCATCGACCTCTCACCCCCGCCTGGATGCCTCCACCCTCCATACCCTTTGACCTTCCCCTGTTTCCAGTCTCCCACCATCTCCCCTCGCCTTGCTGACCCCCACCTCCACCCGCGACGAGACGCTGCTCCTCCGGCGGTCACCGCGACCCCCTTCATCTTTGGGAGTCGTTGTCGCCGTCCTTCCTCTTCCCTGACAGAAGCGCACCCAAATTGAACACAACCTAGAACCCTTCACCCTTCGCCTCCGTCCCTCTGCTCTTCGATTCCTCATCGTCTGTGCCTCCGTCTCTGATCTATGCACCCATTCTTTCCCTTTTTCTCTTTCTCGTTTTCTTTTTTCGGGAGCTGAACCGAGAATTAAAGGAGAGAAAATGTTGGGTGCTGAAGAATGAAAAGAAGGAAAAAAATTGATTAGAATTTTCAATTTTGGGGATGTTTGGGACAGAAGGTAGGGGAAAGTAGTAATTATTATAGGGAGAGAAGGTTGGGTGCATAAGAATGAAAAGAAGGAAAGAAATTGATTTGGATTTTCAATTTTGGGGGAAATTTGGGACAGAAGGTAGGGGAAGTAATAATGATTATAGGGAAAGTAGAATCTTTATTAAAGAAAAAAGGAAAAGTAGGATTAAACTGACACCACCATTAATTTCTATCACGTGACTAATCGTGTCTAAAATCGAAAATGACTGGTCGGTTTTCTAGTTAACCTAAAGCATGATTTGGTCGGTGGTTGATAGGTTTTGCATGTTGTCGGCTCACCGATAACTGACGTTTCAATTTTCAGTAAAATTGAAACCGACCAAAATCCAGCCCTAGCTCACGTCTCATAGTATTTTATATTTGTTGGGCAGAATAGAGGAGATAGTTGAGTAGTGGACCGTATTTGAAAAAAGGCGAAGAGGATTGAGTTGTGACCTTACTAGTATTGGATCGAATATCTAGAATCGAAGAACTTATAAGTGTAATATTAGCTCTGGACACAAAGGAGGGTTGAGTTGTGAGTAGGGGAAGCCTTCCCTTAGATCCGCCACTAGTCTTTGGTGTGGGTTTAGTACTTCACTGTAGGGATGGCAATGGGTAGGGTCGGGTGCGGGTTTATCCTATACCAACTACTAACCAGCCGGGTAGAGTTTTCTAAAATACCCGACCAAATAACCACCGGGTATGAAAATTATATAACCATACCCTACCCACCGGGTAACCACGGGTATTCGGGTAACCATGGGTACGAATCCTAAACTATGAACTTATACACATATATGCACATATATACTGTTGTCCTTTAAAAATTCTCAATACTTGTAACTGTTCTAGCTTCAACAATCCACACAAATAAAAACAGCAAACACATAATAATTGTTCTTGCTTCTACAATCCACACAAACATAATAATCGTCTACATATTCATCATCAATAATGGTAGCTAGACTCAATTTCTCAAGCTAAAATAAATTTCTCAAGGGAAATTGATCATTTGGTTAGCGGGGCGGGTATTATCGATTACCATACCCGTACCCTACCCTTTATTTTGAAACCGGGTATTACCCGTACCCGCCCCTTAACCCGTCAAAGCGGGTAATTACCCTCGTTGACCGGTTACGGTCGGGTAGGGTACCCATGGTTACGGGTTGGATTGACATCCCTACTTCACAATCACACCCCGCAGCGACTCTTCGTTCCTCAGCCTCAATATTGAGAAAACTGAGCCAAAATATGAATTATTGTAGTGAACAGTTCACTCTTTAGTAATTTAACCGATATTGAGCCATTAAAAAATCATTAATGAACCAGTACCTAATAAGTAATTTTAATTAACAAAAAATCTATCAACAATCAAAATCCCTAAATTAAAAAATTATCAACTAACCCATAAAAATGGGCCCCTTCCCTTATTAGTCTCTGCCCAGTGTCCCTCAATTAATTAATTTAAAGGTCCTCCTAAAATACTAACGGTCTTCCTAAGTTTAATATGTGAATTATCTATTTTCCCAAATAAAATTTCAAATAAACCCAACCAAAAAATTCTTCCTACCTTTCTTCGTTCACTCTCTCTCTCTCCCCCTCCCCCCACCCCCTTTCCTTTCTCCGATGAAAACTCTCACCTTCCTTGAGCAATGTTGCCGCTTCACCTGAAACTGTTGTCGCACGCCGGTTGGAGAAGAATTCGAACTGCCACCAACTATCGCCATACGCTCGTCTGCTCCACTAAGATGAAAAAGACAGGGAAACGATATGGTGACAACACTTCTAATACGGTTAGGGTAACAATACTAATTCCCAACCAATAAGACGATAGGATTATGTACTTTTTTATTAGTTAGGTTGACTAAATTTAGATAGTGTAAAATTGGTGAAAGGATGATATTATTTTAAACTAGCAAATCTTATTGTTCATGCATTCTGTCGTTTCTTACCCCTTTAGCATCGGCACCAATCCTCGTCGTTGTCGTCTCTCGGTCATTCAAACTAGCCAGCTGCTCTACTAGTACGTCTCCCAGGGATAGTCCAACCAACTTCATTTCTTGTCTCTTCCTTTTTTTTTTCCGATCAGGGTCAACTACAACAAAACTGTTGGAAATGAAAGGTGGATTGTTTTAAAAGTTATAAGTCTCATTGCAAGAATACTACATTGGTGGGAGAAGTCCTGCCAAAGGGGTATAAAGATAGGACTCGCTCTCCTAAGGGAAAGTCCATTGGGGTAACCCACTTTTATGGGAGAGGAATGACCTAACAGACCACCACGCTCGACATTTAACCAACCGACTGGTCTGTTGGGTGGGTGGTTCGGCTTGAGACTAAATCTTTTTGGAAAAAAATTCAAAATTATTTTTTATTAATTATTAATCGATTATTCTGTATCTTTAACAGATGCGAGGACAATTGATTAAAAGGAATATTAGAGAGATAATTTGCCAGAAATTATCTAACCACTCTTTTTAATTAATGGGTGATTATCTTCTTAATTATCGTAACTTATTCCCAGCGAAAGAGAAATATTATATGGGTCTCAGCTCCTATAAATAGCCAAACCTTCAGACCCTCTAAACAAACCTTCGAAGAGCAGAAACATGAGAGAGAGTGAGTTTAGATTCGATACCCACTCACTAATATAAAGAATAACATCCATTTGTGTCATGATTGTTATTGGTGTGTTGAACAATCTCGTGGTACACAAAATGGATGTTAAAATGACCTTTCTGAATGGTGATTGAGACGAAGAAATTAACATGGAGCAACCTGAAGGGTTTGTCATTCTTGAACATGCTTTGAAAGTCTGTAAGTTAGACAAATCATTGTATGGTTTGAAACAGGCTCCAAAACAGTGGCATGAGAAGTTTGACAATCTGGTTCTCTCACATGGCTTTAGAGTGAATGAAAGTGACAATACCAAAATTATGGATTGGTTCCTTGCCCATTTCCGATCGCAGATCCACCCGCCGGTTACAGGCGGGGATGTCGATGGTCTCGCATGGATGCCATATGGAGGAGAGGACTAACGATAATGAGATCTGTTCAGAGAAAGGAGTTGAAAAAGGATGGGGTGGTAGAACAAACAGGGATGCTCTACATAAAGGAGTCAAATAAGAATGGAGAGGAAGAACAAATAGGGGAGCTCTACAATGTGTCCCGACAATCTCTGTATCTCATAGGGATGCTTGCGACGACGAACAAGAAGAACACAGAAGGGTGTATTCCCTTTTCCTTTGTCTTTGCTTTTGTCACATAGGGGTGGTCTTGTCCAGTCAGTGTGAGTTTAGGTATGTTTTTTGTCTTTCTGCTTCAGATCAAGCCTCTTGATCCATGTATTTTTCCCTTTCTTTCTCCTAATATAGTCATCACCATTATAAAAAAAATGAACAAAGGAGAAAAAAATAAAAATTTGGGGTTTTCATTAAAAACACACATCTCTAAACAAACAAGAAATTTGATACAAATTCTTAATCACAAATATATGTTTTTTTAGTTGAGAAATTTGGACCAAAATCTTTCACAAATCCCTCTAATTAAAATCTTGCATCCAAATCACCCCAAGGGGTATTGGGGCCGGAATTCTGATTCCCACGTGTGTGGGATTTTGGCCCAATTTCTCCACAAAAGTTTTAGGTTGCAAACATGTATTTTTACCCAATTTCTGCGTATAGTGGAAATTTAGATAAAGATCTTCCTATTACAATAACTTATTGAAAATGTGATTTTTTGTAATATTTATTTAAATTTGAAATAATATAAACGTAATAGATCCAAGTTTGTGATCTCCGTTTCACATAGCAGTCAAAATTGAGATATTACGTAAAATCGAAAAGGAGGTAAAATCGAAATCATAAAATCATAGGATTTTAAGTCCTATATAAAAATGATGATGTAATAATATTAATTAGAAAATCATGAATAACACAACAACACATAATAATTACAATGATAATTTCTCAAGTTTAATGTTTCGATTTATCTAGGATAATGTTGGGAAGTGGTTAATCGATGATGATTAATACGTTGATGTGAATTAATGATGGTCGATGGTGGTTAGTGTGCGAGAACTAGATGATGTAGGTGGAGGAGAAGGAAAAGAGGCGTAATTTTGTGAATTTTGGGGGAAAATGTAAAATTGACCCAAAGATTTGAATAGTAAGATTTTAAGGATCTAAATCGTGAATATTGTAGGATTTGAAGGTCCATAGATTTTATAGTGAAATCAGAATCGGAACAAGTAAGTAAAATCATTAAACCGTAGGATTTTAGGATTTAAATCGGGATTTTGACTGCTTTTCGACGTTTCGTCACTGTGTTTAATATATATTATGAAATTTTATTTGTTTAACTTTTTTTTTGGAAAAGTGGCATGTATTCAAAAATTAAACATGTTCAGGAGTTACATTGCCATCAGCTAATAATTGAGGTACTAAGAAAATTGGAGGACGGTTAAACCAAACTTCCGTCTCCTCCGGTCGATAGTGCACTGTCGTCGTCGCGTGAGCGCTTTCATTTCCTTGCCTCCCCCAAAACCTCCATCGTACATTTCCATCCTCCCCAGCCAGCTCCCGAATTTCACCACAAATCCCCCTACTTCCCAAATCGTAGACTCCCTTCGATCCATCTTCTGAATCACCGATTTGCAGTCCATTTCCATGAGCAGTGGCAAGAATTGGTGCGCTTTAGCTAGCCTCAATCCCCAAAGAAAGGCATGTTCTTCCGCCATTTCTGGTGGCCACTTCGTTCTCGTGCGATGCACCGCCGTCATTCGAAACTTCCCTTCCTTGTTATGGATAACCAGTCCGTACCCAGTTCCTTCATCGCCCAAGATCGTCGCGTTCGTGTTCAATTTGAAAGATCTCTGTGGCGGAGGTTCCCAACCTAATTAATTCTTCACAGTAGGGGCCTTTACTCCCTGGGTCTGCATCTGCTGATACTCTTCCACGTAATACTGAGCTCGCATCACCACCTCCCATTCTTCTAGCTTTGCATTATTGAACAAATGGTAGTTTCTCTCTTTCCAGAGAAACCATAGGTTGATTAGCACCACAGTGAGCTCCTCCTTATTTTCCCCCTCAATTAGGTTGCAGAGCCATTCCTCGCAGTTTTTTTCCATCCCTCATCATGAAATACTTCGCCAAATTGCTTGATCTCCAGAATCGACCTACCCAGTCGCAATCCCTAGTTATGTGTTCTTGGATTTCCACCAATCCACAGAAGGGACATTCATCATGTGCCTCTGGGATTCTTCTGCTAAGATTTGCCCCTATAGGTAGAATGTTAATACCCCATCGCCACACAAAAATTCGAACCTTTGGAGGTAATTGAAGCATCCAGAGTTATTTGGGTAACTTAAGAATGACATCCCTCATAATTTAAATGATGAATGTATTTTAGAATTTTTCAAAATATAAAAGTACATATGAAACTAATGTTAAGTTTTTGTTTTTCCACGTTGACACTACCTTAGATGAATTCTTTACTACCTTTATGGTGATTTTCAAGTCACTATGATTTGGAGAAAATGGTCGAGCACTTCCGAAAAAGGATTGACCATATATTATACTATATTGTTGAAACGAGAGAAGCGGTCGACCACTATGATTATATAGTTGACCGCAACCATTATGTGGTCAACCTTATGATAAAAATGGCAACGGAAGTCGGTGTGATGTTTCGAAAGAAACTGGTCAATGACATCATTGTGAGGCCGGTCTTTATACCTCAAGCCAATGCCGTGAAGAGTGCTCTAAAGATGATGAACCTCAGGATTTCACCTGAAAGTAGGGGTGTTCAAATGGTTACCATGGTTATAACCAAACCAAATAAGGCTAAATTCCATTAACCATGGAATACAATATCATAATCAAACCTTCCAAACTAATACAACAACCAAATTAACCAAACTAAAGTTTAATCGGTTTGGTTAATTGGTTAACCAGATTAACCAATATAAAATCACATTATCATTGACGATGAAAATTTTCCGGTTAATGCAACAATTCGCAAGTTATATAATGAATAAAACATAACAATCAACACGTAGTTATAGTTGACCCTTAACAAAAATACATGCAACTAAGACAATTATTTTACGATTAGTATAGAAGTATTCACCTAATAAAAATTTATGACAATGGTATGGGTTAATGAATTGTTCTGTTTGTGTAAATTGACTTAGTCTCTTAGCAATTATCATAGGCTGGAAATTACCTTTCTTTCAAGTTTTCATCCATCATAATGTATGAAATTTATCTAAATTAGGCGTCCATATGTTGTGGTCTACATTTTACATATACAAATATACACTATATGAGCAATATTGAGCTTTATATTTTGTGAGTCTAAAAGGGATGAACGTTAACTATTGAGTGGTTATGCAAAGTATTAAGTATGTGTATCTAATATATGTTAGATATATGACTAATTACTTAACTGGTTAATTTGGTTTGACTGGTTAGGAGTGTCTGAAACCAAACCAAACCACCTAAACCAAACAAGTTAAAAGCTTTAACCAAACCAAACCAATTATCCAAATTAACCAAACCAAATTATCCAAATAGTACTGGTTAAAATGATTACCATGGTAACCAAACCGTTTGAACACCCCTACCTGAAAGGTTAACCAGGCAGTCGATGTGGTCGGCCTGTTAATCTATTGGTAGTGCACGAACAACTAACTTTGATGTTCCAATGTTTTTTCTTCTTCAACAAGCTCCTAAGCCATAAGAATTTGTTTACATGATTTTTAGAGAGATAGAGTGGCACTTTCGATATTTATTTATAAAAGTTTATGTTTATATATGCTGGAAAAGTTCTTGTTGAGTACTGAAACCTTATAGTAATAGAATCATGTTCCAACCCCGATAAGATAATGACCAACCGATTGATCGTTATATTCTCGTTCGACTTGTATATTTCTTTATAACGGTGAAACCCGTCACAATATTGAAACCTTTCCATTGATGGAATCTTGTTCCAAATTTGAAAGGTACTGACCAACCAATGGAACACTTTATTGGAGTGGTCGAGCGTTGTTTTCGTCTGTAATGGTGTAATTCCGTTATAACAAACTAAGTATGTCATCCAATCGGCCATTATCGGAAACAATCGACCATTTGCCACAGAAGTTCGACCATTTTTTGGAAGCAGTCGACTGTTTTTTCTAAGTCATCACAGTAGCAAAGTTAACTATATTGTAACTACCATCATGATGCATTCACTTCGATTTGTCATGTGACAATCTCTTTCAAGAGAAGTGCTTTCCGTGGAATTGTTGTCTTTTATTAATTCATATCAGAATAAATTAGACTACCCCAACTTGTTTCTCAAACCAAATTATACAACCTAAGTTCGTGTCCCAACGCGAGGCAAGCGTGAACGTTCAGTACACACCTGTTCATCAAACTTGGAATTGCAGAAGAACCACCAATACAGAGATCTTGAGTTCCAATTTCTCCTAAAGGAATGCTCCTATCTACAGCGAGTTAGATAATACACTCAAATACCACAACCAACCGTACTTGGTACCCCAACACTAAAGTACATAAGCTAATATAGAAGCTGTAGGAGCCTATACAGCATGATAGTCATTTTAAAGATGAAGGGCCACCTGGTTTCCGAATGGTTCTACTCACTCGTGTTTCGACAAAGCACCGGGAGAACCAACCGGCTGTTGCTGGGTAATGCAGTGTATGTTTCCACCTCCCAAAACAATCTCCCTAGCACCTTCGATTCCAACCACCTGAGAATTGCATATCATTCAAAATTATCAGAGTGCGCAAAAGGACCAAAAACTGAGATCACCATTCTGATTCACAAGTAGGAAAGATGCTTATCTTGTATGTTATATACCAAGTGGACAGAAAAGAAGAAAGAAACAGAAGCATGGGGCTTACTTCACGATTTGGGAATACTACAGACAGGACGCGAATGGCTTCATCATCCCACTTTTTGTCTCCGAATTGTGGTGTAATTATCCCTCCATTGGCAAAATAGAAGTTCACATACGAAGCAGCAAGTCTTGTACCCGAAACTCTTGATTTGCCATCACCATCCTGCTCATGAGATACAAAAAGTTCAAACTTATTAGCTCGCAAATTACAATCTGAATTTCACAATATCGTGAGCACTTGGAGTCTAACTTTAAAGGAGGGTTTTGTTTTTATTCTTACTTGAGCGAACCCATTTCCTTCTTCCTCTGTCATGTAAAGAGGTCCTGGCACATGAAGCTTGATTATCTCTAGCTTCCTCCCCTTAGCATCAGTTGCATTAGACAGCACAGTTAAGGCTTCCACCGATCGTTCAAACTGAGGATCCTTTTCATCGTCAGTCCAAGAAAGCAAAACCACACCAGGTCTTGCAAAGCAGCACATATTGTCTATGTGACCATTTGTATCATCGTCACCTGTTCAAATCATGCCCACCATTACATTTTGAGATAGCAAGTCGTCGGTAAAACATCATCAGCTCATCAATAGAGAGAATATATGGTAGTACGAGAAAGATACAAAAGTTTCTGAAATGTATGTAATAGAAATAACATTACGAGGTAACAGATTAAAAAATACCATATAATCCTCGAGGTAACCAAATAACTTTACGAACTCCCAGATACTCTTTCAGTTCATCTTCTATTTGTCTCTTTGTCAGATCAGGATTCCTATTCTTGTTCAAGAGGCACTCCTCAGTGGTAAGGCATGTCCCTGTACGAATAGAAAAGCAATATCAAATAAATTTGAAAGCCAAAAAGGTGACACATGTGAAACCAACTATCTTCTGATAATACAAGATGCAGAAAATGACACGAGACACAAAAATTATATTAGTAATGCATATTCCCCCATGGTTTCTATGCATTATGCAATCATCTTCGCGGGAAAGAATCATCTAAGCTAAAGTACTTTCAACAAGATAAAGCAGAAGTACTTTGACCTTCTCCATCGACATGGATGCTTCCACCTTCAAGGATCATAGAATGTTGAAATCTTGGACACCTCTCAATTTGAAGAATCTATAATCAAGTTACAACATGAGAACAATTGCCATCAGCAACTGAAGTAATACAAAAGCAACAAGTAACAGAGTTTAAACCTGTTCATCTAATTTCGAGGGGCAAAGAATAAAAGATTATGGTTCACTTACCTTTGATGCCACAGCAGTATCAAGGCTCCAATCTTGGTAACAACCCTCTTCAACTCCTGCAAGTAAAAAGACAATGACCTTTTAGAAGGCTTCCACTCAAGCTAATCACTAGTTAATTTGCTGCAGAAAGTGACCAGTGTAGTAATATACATATATATGAATCAGAGAGATTCAGATGGTTTACCTCCCCAACTATTGAAATTCCAGTCAATGGCTGCAATCACTTGCTCCAAAGAAATGTTGGAATTTGGCGCACCCTTCCTTACAACAAACTGCATTGAGAAACAAAGTTCTTAAGAAAAGATATGTTTAAATTAAATAAAACTTTATCTGTTCGTACCAATCCATCTCTTAGCTGCGACTTACTATTGGGCCAGTATCACGAAACCAGCAATCATTCATACTCATCTCAACAACTCTAATGTTTTCAGGGAGCTGCCTCCTAGCATTTTCCCACTAAACACAGACAAAAAAAAAAAGTTTCAAATTTAATTCAGTAGAAAAGCAAGGTAAATTCTGTATTTCAGAGCAGAGGGTTGAAGAATTAAATCTCGAACCAACCTGTGCAGCACTAGCACAGACAGTCACTGGCTCGAACTTCGAAATTGCAGTTGCCACCTTAGCAAAAATATTTTGACCACGTGCAGCACCATCTCGCCAGTTATCTAGTCGCTCCTGCATTGCATAATGGTTTACTGATCGTTGCAAGTTTCTGACTAATTATCATGAATGTTGGAGCAAGTAACCAATAAAATTAACAGGGGAAAATGGATGCGGAAAAACGACCCTGAAGATGTAACAGTGTTGCAAGTTCCCACCGCTTATACTATTGTAGCAAAGAAAGCACACTGAGATGAATAAATCACTGTTACGTACAGGATGGGGATGGGGACCAAACTAAGTGTGACACTTCAGCCAAAGACGTTTAGGTCAACTACATCACCCTAGAAACTAGGGTTTATTAGATACAAACCCAACAACCTACCATCAATGCAACCTCAATGGACCAAACGAACAGTAAGGAAGGATTAGTATTCTATCATGCTGAACCACAATTCGAAGCCCAATAAAAACTCTATTAAGAAGTACAACAACACTTACAGGCCAACCCATCCAAGTCTGAGAATGAGCCTCCCAC
This sequence comes from Linum tenue, assembly GCA_946122785.1. Classification (NCBI taxonomy): domain Eukaryota; kingdom Viridiplantae; phylum Streptophyta; class Magnoliopsida; order Malpighiales; family Linaceae; genus Linum; species Linum tenue. The sequence goes on along the minus strand of CAMGYJ010000010.1, from coordinate 8,372,544 downwards.
TCTGCAGGCATCTTGAATCCATGGAGAGCTGGTGCTCCCTGCAAATCCACCATTTTGACACTCTCTTGCAAGGAAAGTGCTGGACCTAGCAGGAAACAAAGCCGTAATTTGGTAGGGTCGCCAGAAGTGAAATCTGGGCCCAGATAGCAATAGCATGATTGAAGATTATGGCAAACAACATTAAGTCAGTAATACAGATCAGCATTCGGGTTCAACAGACGCAGTAACTTACAGAGGCGGGACAATTTGAGAACCCTAGCAACTTCAATCGAATTGAATTTCCCTCATCATTTTCATAGAAATTACTCGTGTTAGACAGCAAAGGACAACGAAAACCCAATTTGAAATATACAAAGAAATGAAAGCAGCTCGGAACTCAGAATTGTCAAATGGATCGCGAAAAAAAAAAATTTCGAGCCCCGTACAAATTCAGCTTTAGATACCTTGGGCGGTGCAGAGAATGCTGTTCTTGGTGGACGGGCAGCTGGAATCCCGAGGTCCGGAAGAGCAGAGCAGATTGAGCAAGGATGGACGCGATTTTCCCGAGAAGAAACCAACTCGGCCTGCGAATATTTCGTACTAAGAATTTACACTCTGTTTGGGAAGAGGGGTAAATGGGAGGAGGGTGCAAATGTGAGGGGTAAATACAGTTTCCAACACATTTGCACCTGTTTGGTTAATTTGGAACAGTAGGGAGGTGCAAAACGGGAGTGCAAATTTACTGTTTCGGCTTACCCCCCAAATTGGGGTGCAAGGGAAGGAAGGAAGAGAGGGGGAGGGGGAATTATGGAATTTTGTTTTTCTAATTGTGTTATATATAATTATATAATAATTAATATTATCAATTTCTTCTTTTTATAAATATCATTAATGTAAACATTATTCGGGGTTGACCATTTGACTCGGGAAACAAGTTTATCAGTGTTCGTCAAGTCAAATCTAGATCTCTTGGTTGAATCAAATTTGCATTGAAAATTAGAGATACGAGGTGTTTGTGAAAAAGATAGAGAGAAATTGTTTGGTTAACTCAGTTTATTTGAATAAATAGTTAAAACTTACAAATTCGAACGTGTTTGACTAAGTTTGACAATTTTAAATTAAACTAGACACGAAAACCCTATATAGGATGACCAGTTACAAGTTGAGCTTCGAGTTTTGAGATCGCTCGATCAATGATTATACAATTGTCATAATTAATTATTATTTGAGCATTATTATATAATAACTATTTTTAGTAAAGTATATTTATTATTATATAATAATATTTATTTTATTATTTTGTGATAATATTTTAAAATTTTAAAATCTATTTTGTAATCTAAAATTTATTTTTAAAATCTATTTTAAAATAATATAATTACTTACTTTTCACTCTATTTGCACCCCCCTACTTTTTCATCCAAACAACAATTTACCCCTCCACTTACACCCCCCAGCAATTTGCACCCCCCAACAATTTACCCCTCAACTTGCACCCTCCTGCAATTTGCACCCCCCTTGTTGCCAAACAGAGCGTTAGGGAAATCCGATTTTGCTCTGTTAATCAAAAACCCAAATTTGGGGAATCCCGTTGCTGGTTTCAGCTTACGAGTTACGTGATGTTTTACTTTTAAGTCTTTTTTTTTTATTTGATAAGGGTGAAAATGTATTAAAGCGAGAACATTCGATTACAAAGTTTGGTTATTTAATAAAAAAAAATTAGATTTGTCACTAAAATTATAATATTCTACTCGTAGTCATTTAAATTAAGGGTTAATATTTCCGTATGGCCTGAACTTTGACCAAAGTAAACATCCTGGCCAATCTTTTCGATCTATAACATTCTGGCCCGAACTATACACCAAAGTAAACAATTTGGCCAAATCAGACTTTTGACCGTTAACTTGGACGGTCAAACGCGTTGAACGTTAGTCAACGCGCCATGTCACCGCCAACTCAGCAAGTTCAAACAATTTTTTTTTTAATTTACACCTATTCCATTTTCTTTTTATTTATCATTTTGACAAAAAAAAAACAAATTTTTCGGGACAAAACGCCCCACCCCGAGCCCTAACTTGATTCTTCCCCTTCTTCCTCTCCTCTCCTCCTCTCTTCCTCCATTACTTCGTCGAAGCTCCTCCATCGACCGACAAAAATCTCCTGTATTCCGTCCTTTTCTGCCAAAGTCCCCAAATTGTGCTTCCCTCAAATCAATTTCCTCTCAACCATGGCTGCTCCATCTCCCCCAATCCTCCCGATCTCGAATTCCCAAGCCGCCGTCACCACCACCACCACCGTTCATTCCGCCGCCACGTCTGCCCAATCCCAGCCTCCGATCGCCACCCCGGCCTTCCGCTCTTTCATCAACCAAATCTCCGACACCGCCCGCAACGGCCTCTCGCAGCGCCGCCCTTGGGCCGAGCTAGCCGATCGATCCGCCGCCGCCTCCGCCGCCGTCGAAGGTTTGCAGGAGGCGCTGGGCTATTCTATCCTTCTTTTCAACATCGTTGCGGCCGGAATGGAGGAAGAGAGGAAGAGAGGAGAGGAAGAAGAGGAAGAGAGGCGGGTGAATTCGTGGATGGGGATGGGGTCGAGACCTCTCCAATTCTATCCTCTCTAATCCCCTTTCACTCCCGCTGTCGAGACCTCTCCAATTCCCTTCCACTCCCCGCTGCCGAACAGTCCCGCGACCACCGCCACGTTGGTTCAATTTCCCCCTTTTCCCTTCACAATTAGTGTTCAATTTCACAGATTGCAGAATGGGAAAAGAAGTTTGTGTACCAGGCGGAGGAAGGGCGTTGTAGACGTCGTCGCAAAGTGGGTAGCAGACCCCCAAATTAACATAAAAACAAAACCCTAATCGCTAGCTCCACGAAACTTCCATCTCTGTCATCGATTACCACCCTTCTCCCTTCTTCTGGCGGCAGGGGATGTTGGGGAAGCTTAGGCGGCGAGGGAGCGAGAAGGGCAGCGTGGTGGTGGTGGAAGAAGAAACGCGGTGCTGTATCAATTTCATCGACCTCTTCTTCGTCTTCATATTCTTTTTCATCTTCGTCTTCTTTCTCGTGGAGCTCTGGTTGATCCTTGAAGTCCATCCTTTCTCCAGATTCGTCTTCAATTTGTTTTTTTTTCGTTCAAAATGATAAAGGAAAGGAAAATGAAAATAGGTGTAAATTAAAAAAAAAATTAATTTAAAATTGCTGAGTTGGCGGTGACATGGCTCGTTGACTAACGGTCAACGCGTTTGACCGTCCAAGTTAACGGTCAAAAGTCTGATCTGGCCAAATTGTTTACTTTGGTGTATAGTTCGGGCCAGAATGTTATAGATCGAAAAGATTGGTCAGGATGTTTACTTTGGTCAAAGTTCAGGCCATACGAAAATATTAACCCTTAAATTAATTACTAAGTTTGGTTACTCTCCTTCCAACTTCATTAATTTTGTCTGATGTGACAGTCAATTTTTATAGTTGACCGTTAAATGTGTGATGTGACCATTAAAAAATAATAATATTTTAAAGTTTCCACCTAATTATCATACTAATTAAAAAATTATTTTCTCCTAATCCCACATGCTCGACCCAATCCTCTCTCCTATATCCGGAAAAAAAACCTCGCCCCTCAGCCTCCCCGTCAACCTCCCACTCGCCGCCGCCACCAAGTCTGGTCAACTCCCTTATGTCATCTCTGTCATCAACTCCATGCTCTTGGAAGAGCATTTGGAACGTGTTTAAAGTTGATTTAACAAAACTTTCCAAGGTTTTCTTGTGACTGTGGAACTGGTCGTGAATTAACTTCGTCATAAATTGCAATTTGGAGCTAAAAAAATCAATTGACGAAGGCCTCCAAAAGATGATTGGGGGTACCACGATACTTATTGAGGTTTACATAACGTCTTATATAAGTCTGAGGACACTCCCATGAATCTAGCATTCCATATTCATATGTCAATTGTGGTGGTTGTTAGTGTCTTTATTATGTTCTCTTGTGTATATATTGATCTTAATGACCACTTGTGATTTACATTTTTATGTGCCTCTATGATTTAATCAAATATTGTGTTTAAATATGTGGGATGATTCCACTAGAACACCGTAGCCAGAAAAAATGTCATTTGTATATTCAAGTATTCAATATGACAATCCTAGCATAACATATGAGACTTTGTGACATTTGTATGGTGTTTTAATATGTTTCAGGTCAATGAAAGTTTGTTTGATTAATGATTATATTTGGACAAGAAAGACACAAAGTGTTGAAGTTTGGAGCATTAGATAATTTTGAGAGCACTTGGAACATGTTTAAATTTGATTCTACTATACTTTCCAACGATGCCTCACGGTAGGGGTGGCTATACGGTCCGGTCCGGTTAAATTGACCTAAATTGATCCGGTCCAGTCCGGTTTTTTTGAAAATATAAGGACCGAAGATTGGATTGGATACAGTCCGGTCTTGATCCGGTCCGATCTTGACCCGGTCCGGTCCCAATTCGGTCTTGATTTTATATTGAGATTGTGAGAATTTGAGTGGCCTAAGGCCTAAAAGGGTGAGGAGTTGGTTAAGTTTTGTACTAAGTGCAAAGGTTTGTGACCGTTTATGCAAATTACCCTTAAGTTTTGGGTGTTGAGCTCTCTTATCCGGTCTTTATCCGGTTTTTTACCTCAAATCTAAGCCCAAAGATTGGATTGGATTGTCCCGGTCCGGTCTCGGTCCGGGTTATACGGTCCGGTTTCCGGTTTTTCATCCGGTCCCGGCCAAATAGCCAGCCCTACCTCACGGCCATGGAGCTGGTCGTGGCTCAATTCCAACATATTGACAATTTGTAGCTAAAAAATCAATTTACGAAGGTCTGCAAGGCATGCCTACGGCCGTGAGGGTCTCCAAGTGTGTTGATAACACCATATTTACATATGTTTCCCCCGACATTTCTTGATCGTTTTGCTTGACTTTTGATTGCTTTGTGACACATTTTATACTAGGTAGTGCTTGTTGTTGATGTTTCAGTTCCTAGTACGTGAATGGAGGCTTAGGAGCAATTATGGGTGCAACTGGAGAGCAGACGAGATTCGGAGGACAAAGCAACAAAATCCACGGTCTGGGAGTCCAAATCGACGATCGTGGAATCATGGTTTGGACCGTGCTTTTTAGGTAGTAATTTTTCCCGGTCTGGTGTATGCATTCCATGACCAGGGATTTATCTGGGGAGACCGTGGATTTCTGTCGAGGACCACTAATGGGAGATGTGTTGTTTTGGAATTCCACGTTTTGGAGGCTATTTCCACGACCTTGGATTCTGCCCGTGGATTTCAGCCACGAGGCTACTAAGGTGAAACTCAGGTTCTTTGCCACTTGTCTGGTTTTGGAAGTTCTTAAATAGGAAGAAAGAACCCTAGAGAGAGAAAGTGACGAAGAACAACCTTGAGAAGGGATTGGAGCGATCTAAGGACATTGTAGCTCGATCTTTCATCCTTGGAGTTTCAATTTCCAGCTTGGAGCAGATTCTCATCCCTCAAATGATGGTTTCTCCTTCAAGTCTTGTGTTTTCTCTACTCTCCATGGAGTAAACTCTCTTTTCGTCTGGGTATGAAGAATCTTAGTCGTGTATGTTAGGAATGGTTGTATGAACCCGATTTCGTGGATGATTGACTTGATATATTCAATTGAGGTATTATTCAGAATTGCATGAGTCCTGATCAAATTCTTGTGATTCCTGCTTTAACATAGAATTATAGTCTCTGCATAGGTTAATAAAGCAACTGTAATAAGAAGTAGTGAATCGATTACTTAAGTTGAGGAATCGATTCACTACTCTGTACTGGAATTGAAAACCAGTAGTGAAAGTTTGGTGTGTTAGTGCTTCAGTTAGATTATTCTGATGAAGGTTAGTTGCCTGCCGGGTATTCAAACTGAGAGGGTCCATAATTCTTTAGTCGAGATTCCAGACTTGTCAAAAACTTTCCGCAGTATATCTGTCAATTGAAATGAATTTGGAAAATTACAACTTGAACTAACTACAGGCTAGGGGGACACATACCTGGGTGATATTTCTCATACTTGAAACCAGAACATTTATTGCTTTCTGTTTAACTGGATTTTGGACATTTCATTCGAATTCAACTGCTAGATAACATATTTGAACGGAGTGACTAGTAGATCTAGGACTCGGGTTGACAAATAGAATCTGAACAACTATACTGTAGTCCCTATTATTGGTTATACTTGGTCATTGTAAGGAGTTGTATTTTAGCGAGTCATGTTTCCACGGCCTTGGCCGCTCTACCCTGGAGTTGTTCTCCAGTAATTTGCAACACACGCGAAAAGAGGAAAATTTTGATTTTGATTTGGAAACTGCCCATGCGTTGCCCCACGGTCGTGGATGGGGCTCTTTGTTGTCTATTTAAGTGAATTTTAAATTTTTATCGAAGGCACTGCAACCACTTTTGAAGTAAAACCTAAAATAAGTGTAATAAATGAGAAAATAGAGATTTTCTAACAGCTTAACCCCGAAGAAGTCATTTTGGAGTGATTGATGAAGTAATCAATCATGGAGGCCATCTTCTTCATCTTCATTTTGATATCTATTCCCTTTTAACTAAACCTCTTTGTTGTTTGGATGAGATGAACCCTAGCTATGTTTTTTCCCCCTGAATTGATTGGATTGCAATATATATATATGCATGTTTATTTTCCTATGATCTATCCTTAATTTACTTTGCGAGTTTTCAATTGAAGTCGACCTCTTGATTGCTTATATATGTTGTGTGTATGACAAGGAGGGCATCCCGTATGCATAATAGAACACTTTGGGATAGAAGGGATTGATCGGTCTATAGGGTATGGAGGGCGAGTGGCTTCTAGGTTAAGGTCAAACCTAATATGAGAATTCAAAGAATGAGTAATTTTTAGATTAATTGATTTTTGGTCAAAGAGGGTATTGTCAAGAACCACTTGGTCCCAATAACTCTAGTTGTTGGGAGATGTTCAATCATAGATAATGGTATAAGATCCATGACCCCCAATATTAACAGTTGATTAAATCACAAGGTATGATGATTGTCTGTGCAAACTTCAAACCTATGGGTTGGCTTTCGTTTGAGGGGGCGTGTTAGAGAATGATATAAGATCCAGCAGAATATTCTATTGGGATCGACTAGTTCTTGACGGATATCAGATATTGGGTAAATTGATTGAGTATTAATATGCGAGGGTATCCGTTTAATGCTATTTTTGAAATTCCTACGGTATGGGAATAATAGATCATAGTTGGATTGTGCCTGGTTGATTCTTGACAACTAGCTAGGGGATTGAATATGAACAACGCCTTATATGCTTGGGTTTATATTAGTCAAATTATCAATTATGTAGTAATTTTTTTCTTTAGTAGTTAATTTATGAGTTAAAAATTACTAAAAGAATCGATTAAATATGAGAAAATATAACTAATTAGTAGTAGTCATCGTCTCTGTGAGATACGACTTTACTTGATATTATATTGCTATTTTTTATATAGATATATTGCTATTAACACCCGTACACTTGTTTTAAATAATCGTACTTGAATACAAGATAGATCATGGATCATCTACCGTCAATTTGCAGTTTTCCCACCCAAATCCGTCAATTTGCAGTTGGTTAATGATGTTCTTCTACCAAAATGAAAGGTTGGGCTTCCTAGTAAGTGTGGGCTCGATCTTGAAATTAGAATACTATAAAAAATATACACAAATAAGATTTAGAGGGAAATTTCCTGGTTTGACTAAAGTGACTGTTTCAATGGGGGTTTTACCAAAGAGAGCATTTTGGTCCCGAAAAAGAATAACTTAAGAATATTTTCTGGTTTCTTATTGATGTGTTATGGGCAAGTGCATTATATTCAGTACATCCCGAATCCTGTCAGACCTGTGATATGCATTTTTTAATTTTTAGCTTCATGTGTTTGAAGATCATACGTGTGCAAGACAATTCGTTTTTTTTGCTTCCCAAAATATGGCAAATATTTTTTTAAAATTCCCGCAATGTGGATATCTCTAATGATATATAATTTTTTGTTTGTCTCCTGATGCTCTATCTCAAAATCTCTCTCTCAATTATCTCTCAGGTTCGTGTTCGTGTTCATATCTAATGATATATAATTTTTTGTTTGTCTCATGATGCTCTATCTCAAAATCTCTCTCTCAATTATCTCTCATGTTCGTGTTCGTGTTCATATGGACAAATTTGAAAAAAATTAAAGTAGCCTCATATGTGACTGATCACTTTGTTAAATTCTTTTTCCAATCAGAAAAATGTGCTTCATTGAGTGGTATTGAATTAAATCGTTGTGTTGATGCTCTATCTCAAAATCTCTCACTCAGTTATCTCTCATGTTCGTGTTCGTGCTCATATGGACAAATTTGAAAAAAATTAAAGTAGCCTCATATGATTAAATCGTTGTGTTTATGTTTCTCTTCTTGTCCTGGCTGCTATCTATTATTGTATGAGTTTTTGGTAGCTATTGCCGTTCCAATTATCTTCACAAGCAACCAAACCCACATGCATACATACAAAATAACATATAATAGTAGTTTTAACTTTCATTGTACTAATTCTCACATGGTCTTTTTTTACCCTTTTTTTAAAATTTTTGCTGTGATAGGAGATTTTGTTCTGCATTGGAATGGGGTGGAATCAGTTGCTCATATTGGTGTTGACAAAAATGTCAGACATAGTTGCTGCTTCTCTTGCGGTGGATAACTTTGCTTCTTGAACCATCTGCTTGGTCATGTTATGCCTGTTCATTGCTCACCAATTTGTTAATCCTAAAACAAACAAGAGTAGTTGCTTCTTTTGATCAGCTTCAAAAGACTGGACAAGAAGCACTAAATACGCAGCGCAATAAGCCAAATTCCTCTTTATTACAGCTTGAAGAAGAAATTAAATATTGTTCTTTTTTCAATTGTCCTAGGAAATAAAATCCTGGCTTTTCCTTTGGCCAGCAGCTGATCAGGCACTAGTGACTTCAGTTTGCAGTACATGAGCCACTGTACGTACAACTTAGCGCATTCACTCCCATTAGCTGCATCTTCGTTTGCTAATGCAGTTGTAGCCTGCTGCACCAATACAATTTGTGGAAACTGCTTAGTGCCGATGGATCGAGAGCAGAATATAACTGCAAATAATGGAATTGTTCATACAAATTACATTAGTTTACCCTAATTTTGTGGTTCTTGGTGGTGTAAGATCACGACGATCTTCGTCTTGTGGCTGGCTGAGCTGGAGACGTACTGGCACATCTGAATCCTCCTGGATGGTCAGGCCATTGATGAGCAGGGAGTTTCTGTTCGCTTCTCTCGCCCCGTAAACCTGCAGAGTTAAAAATGGCTGTGAAAATGCTGACAGGAGACATGTCCCACGGCGATCTGAAATCGATTTTGAGCAATAGGTATGTATGTCTAAAAGCCTATACCTTTTTGTGTAATTCCACGTTTTCCTTTCGTAGTAGGGTTACCTTCTTATAGAGCTCCACATTTTCCTGGTGGATGAGGTTACCCTGCAGCAGTACTTGTTGTAGAGTGGATTAGATTGTGAAACGAGCAAAGGGTCGAATTTGGGTGCTGAGAGTATTCATCATTCACCTTTCTGTTTAATTCTTGCACTTGGTCCACTAGGACTTGGTCCTAAGGAAGACCAAAATACCAATTATCAGTTAGTCAGACTAAACACGCAGTACACCTGATCATGTCACAGTGTGATCAGTGCTTAGGCATCGAACCTTTTTCATCCGAACACCTCTCAGGCTCATCTCCAATTGGGTTTCTAAATTCTGTAAATCCTTTATACCCAAGCCTGAAAGCTCTTCACCCATCATTTGCCTGTTAATTATATGTACATGCAAAAAATCAATTCCCTAAAAAAAATGCTTTATTTTCACCTTGCTGCCACTCTCAACTGCTACTATCATATCATATCAGATTGTTAATATTTCCCAAGTGGCGAAAGGGAAAGGTTCATACCTGTGGTTTTCTTGCAAGCTCTGTAGCTGTTGCTTCAACATTGCTGCCTCTCTTTGCCAGAACTAGCGAGTTAAGACCACAAAATTTTTGTCAATAGGGCTCAGTAATCAAGTGCATGTATACTAGCTCTCTCCTGCTTGAATTCAGGGGCAGTGAAATGAGATGACAGTTTTACATGGTGAAGAAAACTGACTAGTTTCTTGTAGCAAAAGTAACCCATCAAAGCTTAGTGCATCGATCCTTGGTTAAAGAAATGAGAAGCTGAAACGGAAGGAAGGAATTGAATAGCACCTTGACTTCAGAAGTGGGATTCCCCAGTACATTGTTGTGCTCCTCTTTAGTCTTTTGGTATCTTTCGATTACGGATTTCATGCTGCAAAAAAAGTAGTAAAGACGAGTAGGATCAGCGCGGTAATTAGATACCAATTAATTTCCCTTTGTTTCACCTTCTCACTTAGCTTGCATTATATATTGCAGGGCGAATTAGCTAGGTTGAGCACACCTACTTTTTGCATGTGCATGCATAGAACCGTGCGTTTGCATGTTAAAAAGTGCCCTAAAGAGAATTACCTGGCGTCTAAGAAAAGAAACCCTACTTTACCAGAAACACCCGGCCATAAGTTTTTTGCTCACTAAAAGTCAAGAATAATTTTGCTTTGTCATATGGTTTTGTGATCTAGGTATGAAATAGGAAAGCCGATGCATTCTGGGCAGGTCAAATTGTCCAGAAAACGGACCCAGTTCATGCTTTGTCATCAATTGTTTCACTAATGAATGAGTGCGCTAATTCGTCCAAAAATAAAATAAAAACAGATGAGACTAATTAAGTTATTATATTATTATATATGGAACTTATGTCTAGAAAGAGATCTTTGGCTACATATATATATAACGAGAAACCAGTTTTTACCTAGCTAGCTAATTGGCTCTTGGGCATCGGATATGCCGAGAAAAATTAAACCACAGATTTGGGAAAAGAAGAAAAGCCAGCGAAGGTTCATTATAGTAATTTTGATGCAGAGGGAGCTTGTTAGAAGCTAAGCAGCTTACTCACATTGAAAAGGTGTTAAATTTTTTATATTCAAAATACCACGTATACAAAATAACTAATTCAAACGAACTATTAAGCATACTCATGCAAGGGCTATAGGAACTCCAATTCAGCAAATAATTTGAGTGTTGTGGAAACTAAGAATGTGCAGCAAGCGTTGGAAGCTGGAAAAATGGAGTGCAGCAATGCAAGAAGAACATTTTCCCCCAGCGATAGTAAAAAAGAGCACTTGAGAATTAATTAGTTAGTAGATCATTGTGGAGCTGTCAGTTGGAGAAATATTGGGTTTTAGAATCAAGCTTGATTACGATGATGGCAATGCTGAAGAATCTGAAAGCAAGGTTGGTAGACAAAGGATAGACTCAGCAATATGGTTCAGAGATTATAATGACATCCTTGCCCAGTAGAAAGGATGGATACATCATACTTCTTTTGGGTGGTGAGGGTCTCAGAAGCTTTAGATTTTGGCTAACTGATTGTTAGAAACCCACTTTCTATGGCTTCTAGGGACTGATCTTCGGCACCTGTATGACTCGGAATAAGTAAGGATTGGGATTAAGAAACTAGGTATTTAGAGATGGAACTGGGAATTAGGGATTGAAGAACAGAATTGGGGAAGAGCTAGGGAGAATGGCTGGCGGCCTTTGGGAGAGAAGTAGATGATATTTGAGAAGGTTTCGGAGAGATTAGAGTTGAGAAACTATTCTTAATATTCTTCTTGGTTGATTATGAGTGAGACCCAAAAATACATATTTATAGAAAAAACACGAGAAAACCCTAATAATAATCCTAGTTGAACCCAAATACTAATAAACCTAATAATAATTATTCTACTATAATTAATAAGAGAAACCCCAAAAAGTGGGTTTCTAACACTGATCCAAGTTAAGGTGTAGGGATGGCAATTTGAACCCGCCCCGCCGGGTATTATCCGACCTGATCCGTGATGGGGCGGATATTACCCGACCCACAGTAGCATGGGATGGGGCATGAGTATCTACTTCTGACCCGCCCCGCCACATTCGGCCCATTCTATCTCAATTTCTTAACGTATCTATTCATATTTTTTTTATTTTGCCTTTTGTTCAACTAGTTAGGTTTGATATTTAACTGGTTAGATTCCATTACCCACACTATTCTCAATTTCTAAAGTGTTTTTCCTTTCATTTTATTGTGAAAAGTTAAATTTTACGTGTATTTTTATCAAATAACATGTCAAAGTGGATCGACCGACCCCGTACATGCACGTGTATTGTCTGCCCCAACCCGTAGTAATATGGGGCGGGACATGAATATTGAGGTACCCGCTCCGCCCTTGCCATCACTATCAAGGTGGAAGGGTGAATAGCTACATGTGAATCTTGCTTTTCTGATTCATTGGGTTACGCTAACGCTATATGTGTTAGACACAAAATTGTTAAGATGTGGCGATTCTATATTTTCATGGGAATAGGGGTGTCAGTTCGGGTCGGGTTGGGTTACCTGAACCGAAACCCGAAAAAATCCGAAAACTCGAAACCGAAAATCACTAAAACCGAACCCGAACCTGATAAGAACTTGTGGGTTCCGGTTACCCGAAACCCGAAAATTCCTTATCGGGTTCGGGTTCGGTTAAAGCAAAACCGAAACCCGAAAACCCGAATGCCTAAGAATGCGGACTGAGTTTTATTCATTGGAGGTTTTTAGACGAAACCCGAAAAACCGATAAGCAAAACCGAACCCGAAACCGAAAAACCCGAAACCCGAAATGAACCCGAACCCGAAAACCCGAAAATGTATATAATCGGGTCGGTTTCGGGTAAACCCGAAAAACCGAACCCGAATGGACACCCCTACATGGGAATGATCTTTTGGTTTGTAGTAGTAATGATTGGACTAAAATATTAACGAGTTAAAGGCAACATGTTTAGTGAGCTTGATAGGGATGATCTAGGTTTGATGGCTTACACGATCTAGAGTATAGAGGCGGATATATAAAGTGTAATTGAGATCTTCTTCAATCAAATGAAGAAGTGTACTATCCTATAGAAGTGCTAAAAGAAGCCTAGCAATTAGGGACAATTCAAACTTAGCTGCTGCAACAGTACCATTGTTGTAAAGGTGCAATTGGTTAAGAAAGATGGATTTGACAGGCGGCTGTAAAGCTTGAAAGAAGATGGCTTTTGGATTGAAGTTAGGTGAAGAAGTGAGATCCACAAGCTGAGATAAAAATACGTGATAGAAGTATATATTACACCTAAATTAGAAATTTTACAATGCTATATAGTATTGGTGTTATAGGTTTTTGTCTTTATGGTACAACTTAAAATTGTACATTTATGTTATGGTACAATTTCAGATTGTACCTATACTTTTTGTACAAATTCTTTTATGGTACAACTTGAACTTGTACCTTTATGTGATGGTACAACTTCAAGTTGTAAAATTGAACCATAACATAATAGTGCTTTATGGTACAACCTAAACTTATAAATTTAATGTTATGGTACAACTTTGAGTTGTACATTAAAGCACCAATACTATATAACATAGTAGAAGTGCTCTGCAACTATTATGTTTATTTTGTTTTATTATCATTTATGTATTTAGCAACTGTAAAATTAGGTCGTTGGTTTGATTTTATAATTATTACAGTTAGTTTTGTTTTTCTTATAATAGAAGTTTTATTTTGTTGTCATTAAGATACTACTTAAAGGATTCGAATATGAACCTCTAGGTTTTAGGATAGTGGTATTACCATTAGGGCAAACCCTTATTCGTAACAGTTGGCCGAGTAGGGTAAGTGTGACTTAGGGTTTTTGTTGGTTAGGTCTTTAGGGTTTCGATATTTTCATCTATTGCATTTAAATAATTTGTTTCAATTATTAAGGAATAAATAAATCAAGAGAGTCACGTCAATCACATATTCTAATAATTACAATTCTGCATAAATCTCACACACTTTCTGTCAATTCTTAATTCTCTCCTAAGCTCAGTTCCAATTTCTTATTTATGTCTTTATTGACCTTTTCCCATCCAAATCTTTTCCAAATTTACATATTACTTGTCACTAATTGAATATTAAGATCCTATTCAATCACCTCGTTACATCTGTGCGGAACCTTTGAGAACATTATTATTTTCAGAGTTGCATGACATTTCGTTTTATGTTAAGAACCGTTTGTTCAAGCACATCTGCCATATTGCCTCTTCCCCGCTACTTGTTACCCTCTCCTTCTCTCAAGAGTGTATATGGTTATTCTGTTTTCTTATTTCTGCACCACTCACCAGACTTTATCTGATGAGTTGGGGCTTAAGATATGTCCTACACATGACAATTTAAATTCATTCTGCTGAATATTATCTAATTTGTGTTCAGCGTATAACAAAAATGATTAATATTAGAGGTCATTTGGATGGAGTATTCAGTGAGTTATTTGAGTTTAAATAACTTACAGTGAGTTATTTGGACACAAATAACACGTATGACATTATGTTACTGAAATGAGTTATTTGACAGTGAGTTATTTGAAATAACTCCTACCCCTGTGTTATTTCGAAATAACTCGTTTTATCACTCCACTTTTGCCAAATACCACATTTGCATGGTTCTACCAAACGAGATATTTTAATCCAATTACCACTAAAATAACACCGAAATATCACATGAACAGAAAAAAAAAGTTATTTGACAACAAATACCACACTTCAACAAATAATTCATCCAACCTACTTTTAACAAAACATGATTGGTTAATCTGGTTACCATTGACTCCCTTGATCCGCCCTACAAACCAAATAAACGTAATGAAAGTTGCCGACTTTAATTTGTCGATTGAAACTTCATTTATAGAGTCTTGAAAAACATGGGTTTCCGAAATCAATTTACTGATTGGACTAAGATGTGTGTTAGTTTTCCCATGAGTGTTTGTTTTAATGGTGGCTTAGTCGGATATTTCCTTGCTTCCAAGGGGTTTAGGCAAGGTTGTCCCTTCTCTCCTTATTTTTTTACTATTGCAATGGAAAATTTCACTTACTTGCTAGATAGAGCTGCTCAGAAAGGGTTGTTTCCTGCTCATCCTATGTCCATATATGCTTTGTGGATGATTTTTTAGCTTCACTAAAACGTCATATTATTCTTTTCAAAGCTTACACAAAAAGTCTCAACCAATTTAAGATTATGTTTGGGCAGAAATCTAAACCTAGAAAGTGTGAGATATTCTTTGGAGGTCTGTTCCAATTATAACAAAAGATTAGGGCTGAGAGATATGGTTATCAATTGGGAAAATTCTCTGTTAGGTACCTAGGGGCATAGTTATTAAATACAACGTTTAATACACATATATATATATATATATATATCCGTACGTATTTTATCCGTTTAAAACTTTCGTATCCGTATTATTGTCAAGCCGTTTCATTTCTTTCCGTTCACTTGCCGACTCCCGTACTAAACACGTATAAAACCTGTATAATACGTTTAATATTCGTATTTAATGAATTAAATTGTTAACTTTAATATTATTTATGTATTTAATTATTTTTTAAATAATTTATTTTATATTTTTAGGACGGTTACCGTACTATTAACGTAGCATTAGATTAAAGATGAAGAAAAATACCCATACATATTTTATATGTAACTTTCCCGTACCGTATTTTACTAACTATCCTATCCTAGGGTCCTTCTGACCTTTGCAAAGTTCATTGTGGCAGCCCGCAAACCCCTTATCGATAAGTTTGTTTCCACAATACAGAGGTGGAAAGCAAAAATTGTTGCCATATGTAGGCAGAGTATAACTAGTTAGTTCTGTTCTCTACAGCCTTATGCAATACTGGCTGGCTGTTTTTTTTCATTAGAAAGGAAGTTACTCGTGAAATTGAACGTACCTGTAGCAACTTTATTTGTGGTGTGGGGAATGGTCATAAGCTTAGAGCTACTATACCTTGGCACATATTTACCTACCCTAAATCTGAGGGTGGCTTAGGTCTACGTGATCTTGTTTCCTGGAACATTGAGTGTATGACCAGATGCATTTGGCTTTTGCTGATGCAACGCGGGTCTCTTTGGGTAGCATAGATTAAAACTTATAAACTTAGGACTCGTTTGCTTTATGAATTTGAAAAATAAAATTTTGGTTAGAACATGGGTTTTACAAAACCATTGTTATATGATGGAATTGTCTTATTTGGTTTTTTGGTACAAATCATCGTTTGCTTGTTGAATTTCATGATGGATTTGACATTGTTATATTTGTGGTTGTATTAGGAATTTACCTCAGTGCCCTTGTTGAGTATTATTTATATTTACAGTATAATTTTTGTTGCAAAATAATTTTCATCCAATAGTTTCGTCCCACTACCACAATCGCATCAAATGAACATCATTAATCAATAACAACTTCATATTTTACGCACAATTAGACAATTCCTTAAGGTTTTCAATGTTGCAAACTATGCTTTGAGATTAATCATGTAGTGCTTGCGTGCAATGAATAATAATGAATATTGAATACAAGATTAATATGCACTACAAGTTGGTCATTAATAAATGAAAGATGATAACTTGGTGATTAGTGAAATAAATAGGGTTAAAATAGTTAAAAGTCATTATGGACTTTGTACCCCAACACAAATCCCAACTCTCGTGGTGGAATTATCACGTTCGTGAGGTCCACGAATTTGGACCCTCAATGTCTGTGAGCCCAACGGATTTATTCCTTCTAAATCCATCAAACAAACGACGGATTGTGTACAAAGTCCATGATTCTTGGTTTTGACGTACCAAATACATGATAAATTTCATGAAGCAAACGAGGAGTAAAGCATTCTGACGGCCTCTCGCAGTTCAGCAGTAGTCTGGATTATGGAATTGGTTCGCCAATATTTCAGTTTTAGTGATGGCTTTATGGAACTATGTGCAAATGGAAGTGTTTTCTATAAAGAAAGTCTGGGAAGTGTGATAGAAACTTATATTTTAGTACTTGATTAATTGTCGGTTTATTATTATTCGGATTATGAGGACTATTCGGGAATAATTTATAGATTGGGTAGTAGTAGGAAATTAGTCATTTCTATATAAACTATTGTAAGTTAGAATTAGGGTTAAGCAAAGAATTAATCAAAAAGCCTAATCTATTCTTCTTTCTCCCTTCCCCTCTGCCGACCCCACTTTCCCCCCTCTCTTCCCTTGGCTGCGCAGCCCTCCTCTTCCTTTTCTTCTGGCTGCTGCTGGCGACCAGCACCTTCTTCCCCTTTCCCTAGCCATTTCTATCCCCTTTTCCACTTCTTTTCCCCAAAAGCAACGTGGTCACCATCTCGGTGATTCTATTGTTGCATCAAATCCCTAATCCCGATAGAACCTAATCCTAGGGTTCTATCATTTGGTATCAGAGCCCCGTTTTTGGGTTCCGGAGCAAACGAATAACGACGAGCGCGATGGTGTCGACGAAATCGATGCAAGCAGCTGAGAAGGCCGCCAAGACGGCAGCGCAGGAAAAAGCCGCGATCGGGGCCACGTCGGGACTGCCGACGGCGGGTGAGGGCGGTAGTGAGGTCCCGGTGCTGCGGGATGGAGAGATGGTGGATGAGACGCTGGGAGAAGAGCTCCGCACTGAGATGACCAAAATGGCGGAGGCCATGGAGCAGGAGCGTCGGTCCCGACTGAAGGGCGAACGAGCTCGGGAGGCAGAAGCGCGAGCCCGGGAGGCGGAGTCGCAGAGGATGTGGCTCGCCATTGGTGAGCTGAAGGCAATGGTGGCTGAGGCCTTGGAGCGAGCAGGAGGAGGCGGCGGCGGCACCGCCGGGGGCGCGGGCTCGCTGGCGGGTGTTGGGGCGGGCGGATCCGGCGGCGAGGGCTCGGCGGCGGAGGCCCCAGCAGGTGGAGGTGGCACGGCCGCCGAAGGAGGAGTGGCGGCGCCGGGGCTCGCGACGGCGGAGCAGGCGCCGGTCGGGCGGACGACGGCTGAGGGCGGGCAGGGAACCGGCGGAGGCGGAGCGGGGACAGGGCCAATGCAGGTAGGGCTAGGTGTGGGCCCGGGTCTGCTACCGACGCCTACGGCCTAAGAGATTGCGGCCCGAAAAGGAAAGGCCAAGATGGCCGGTTATGACATAGACGGGCCTCCTATGAACAGTGGACCGAAGCTGATGGGCCAATACACGAAGATCCATAACGGATTGGGGTGGTTGGATCTAGAGGATGGGCCCGAGTATGACGAACTTAGCCTGATAGACCGACAGGCCCAGTGGGCTGAACCGGAGGTGGATCAGAGGGGGCCGAATGGGCCGAGGAGGCTCACAGAACCGGTTGGGCGACCAGGGGCGGCCCCCATGGGGCGGACCGAAGGGGGCCGGACCGAGTCCGGTCGAGCCGAGATCGGTCGGACCGACGATGACCGAACCGAGGCGAGCCGAACCGGGCCGGACCGGGCCGGGATGGGTCGACCGGAAGTGGGTCGAACCGGGCATCGCCCGAGTCCGACGGGCCAGCAGTACAGGAGGGTGGACTACCGGGAACCAGCCAGCTAGGAGGTTCCGTACGGGGCGCCTCACGCGCCAGGAGGGTACCCAAACCTGCAGGGCAACTATCCGGGTGACTATGGCCATGAGAATCCGAACCGGATGCCGGGCTCTTCTTTCGGGCAGCCTTGGAGAACTCCAAGGAATGACAGGTATGGGTCCCATTACATGAATTATGAGGGAATGGATGGAGTCGTTTTTCGAGCTAAGCCTCCGACCATTGAGTTTCCCAAATTCAATGGGCAAGAGGATGCAGGTCTTTGGTTGTATGCAGTAGAGAGATGGTTTAGAAATCATCCGGTCCCGGAGGAGAGGAAGGCCTATCTGGCGTCGTTTTATCTGGAGGGAGATGCGCTCCAGTGGTGGGAGTGGATGGAACGGTCCTACGCCACTGCAGCCACCTCGATCACCTGGCCTATGTTTCAGGAAGAGCTCCGTTATCAGTTTGGGAAGTCAGATGGGTGGGCGCCCGAGCAGTTGGCAAAACTGAAGCAGACCGGCACGGTGGCTGAATACCGTGCAGAGTTTTTCAAGTTGGGGAACCAGTGTAAGGGAGTCTCAGAGGACACCTTGGTGGGGCTGTGCATGGCGGGTCTTAAGCCCGAGATAGCGGCGGCAGTCCGGGTGTTCGAGCCAGATTCCCTGAAGACGGCTTTCCGACTTGCAGGCCATAAGGAGGAAGAGCTCGCCAGTTGGAGGAGCGCCATTGGCCGTTTCCCGAAGTCAAGCGGAGGGGGAGGGAGCAGTGGGAGTAGTGGAGGCGCGGGAGGAGCGGCTGGGGTAGGGCCGACCGGGGCTACCACTGGCAGTGGAGGCCCCGCTCCGGTAGCCAGGATGGGGCCGCGGGCCATCCCTAAGGGCTTCGCGCGACTGTCGCCGGCCGAGATTGAGCAGAAGAGGCGGGAAGGCAAGTGCTTCAAGTGTGATGGCCGATTCACCATTGGGCACCAATGCCCCAAGGAAGATTTGATGATGCTAGTGGGACGATGGGAGGATGACGCAGAGGACTATGCTGAGGATGCCGGAAATGATGAAGAGGAGACCTAGTGAGCTAGAGGATCAACCTTGGGGACAAGGTTGATTTTCGAAGGAAGCGGGGATGATAGAAACTTATATTTTAGTACTTGATTAATGGTCGGTCTATTATTATTCGGATTATGAGGACTATTCGGGAATAATTTATAGATTGGGTAGTAGTAGGAAATTAGTCATTTCTATATAAACTATTGTAAGTTAGAATTAGGGTTAAGCAAAGAATTAATCAAAAAGCCTAATCTATTCTTCTTTCTCCCTTCCCCTCTGCCGACCCCACTTTCCCCCCTCTCTTCCCTTGGCTGCGCAGCCCTCCTCTTCCTTTTCTTCTGGCTGCTGCTGGCGACCAGCACCTTCTTCCCCTTTCCCTAGCCATTTCTATCCCCTTTTCCACTTCTTTTCCCCAAAAGCAACGTGGTCACCATCTCGGTGATTCTATTGTTGCATCAAATCCCTAATCCCGATAGAACCTAATCCTAGGGTTCTATCAAAGTGATTCAGCCTAAGCCGCAGAAGGTAAATTGGATGAAGGGAGTGTGGAAGGGAAAATCTATCCCTAGAAATTGTTCTATCATGTGGTTAATTATCAGGCAGTGTTGCAACACGAAGGAGAAAATGCTGTAGTTGGGGGGTTTGCAGGATCCAAAGGATGTGAATTAATTTTGTCATTTTCCTCTGGAGAACCTTTATAATTTGTTTACAGATTGTACGTCCTGTGTATGTTGGTATATAATTGCAAGTTCTGTTTGGTAATTAGCTTCATACTTGTGTGCATGGCAGTTTAGAAGGTGAACTGAACTAGGTAATTAGCAGGCTTGTAGATATGTTTGTATTATAGAGCTTTTAGATTCATGATACCACTAGTTTGAGATTAAGGGTTTTACATGTCGTCTTACATAACTTTCGCCTGTTGCTAGCTAGCGTCTCTTCTTGATGAAATATACTAACCAATTCATAAAAATACAAAAATAAGCATATCAGGTTAAATACAAAACATGGAATAGGAATAAGGGTATCCGAGAAGGAAATCGAGAGAAATTAAATCTCTTCCCAGTCAAAGAATCTTTCCCCACTCCAGACCCAAAAAAAAAACTTAAAAGAGATCGCTTTCAAGAAATCGTGAAGAACCAAGCTGAGCCTCAACATTTCTTGTTTTCGTCCAACTTCTTATGTCCCCTCCCGACAGCTCAAGGAATTATATATGCATACACACACAACCCAGTCTTCTTCCAGCAATTTGTTTTAAGGAAATGAATGGAAACATGTATCGTATATTGTATTAGTTTCTAGCTGGAGCTAGCCTATCCCTCCGGTCAAAGATTTCAGAGACTTTAACTGATTGATCAGAACAAATAAGTACGTACCAAGTTTCTGCATGTTTTTTTAATTTGCTGCTTTTTCGTTCCTAAAGTATTTTCTTTCTCGATCTTTTGAAGATTATATTCTCCGCTGTAGTTAGAATAAGAAATATTATAGGTAGAGAAACTGAAAACTCGGCTGCCTCAACTAAGGAATCAGACTGTTAAGATTTTGAGGTTAACAAGATGCTACCGGCCAGCATATGATTTTGGATATTGATGAAACTTCAGTCAGCTTTCTACGCGACCGGCGGGCCAAAGAAGTTGAGCTCCTCAAATAAATTGATCCGGATAAAAAACTATAACTAAGCGGCGCGGGGAGGAAAAAGGATAAAAAAACACAGCGAAGGAAACTCGTTGGGGCAAACCATCGAACACCTTATCGGCAATTTACAGGGGTAGGTAAATTTCCGGGAAAACAAGCGGCCTCCTAGTTTGGATCATGAAATCATCCATGTTGGGGAAGTGCGCAGCTAGCTAGTCCTCAGTACCGTTACAAATTAGTCAACCGATGATCAAATCTGGGGCGCGGAAGTTGAAAATAAAAGAGACATTGAATAAGGAGTGGGGGAAGAGTGGCTGTTGACTGACCTGGAGCTTGCGAGATCGTAGAGCTTTCCGGTGCTGGAGAAGACGATGACTCCAACTTCGGCGTCGCAAAGGATTGCCAACTCTTTCGCTTTCTTCAGGAGTCCATTCCTCCGCTTCGAGAACGTCACTTGCCTGCTCGTCGAATTGTCTATCCTCCTTATCTCTATTTTCCCTCTCCCCATTGCTCAGCAACTAAACAAAAGCAACAAACCGGCTGCTGCAAATTAAAGAGGGAGGGAATGAAGGAACTCGAACATCAGATAAGGAGGGAACAATTAGTAAAGCGAGAATAAGAAAACAGTAGAAAGAAAGAAAAGAGAGGAGAGAGAGAGAGAGAGAGAGAGAGAGGAGCCAAGGATGCAGGAAGTTTTACTTTGACCGCAAGCGGCGGAGGGAGGCGGAGGCGAGATTGTTGGAATCGGAGGAGAAATCAATGGAGGAGGAAGAAGAAAGGGAAGATGTGAGGAAAGGCGTGAAGAGAGAGATGAGATGAGAGAGGGCGGGTTAGATGGATCGGTGAGTTTCCGGCGTGAGAACGAGCTGGTTGTGGTTGGTGTTGGTAGTGAGTGACCAATGAGAGGACGGCTCTGTCGTTTCTTTTTTATTTGTTTTGGGATTTTGAGCCGTTTTCCTATAGATGATTGACGCGTGGGTGTACAATACATACAAAAGTTTCGGAGCTCCGCGAGTTCCCATTTCGGCAAGTTTCTATATAATAGGAAACCAACACATGGAAAATGAAAAGACTGGGACTCTGGAGCTGAGTGAGTGTGATATAATAAATAAACAATTCATATTAAGGTAAGATCAGCCACAAAAGTTGATGGTTTGTCACTCACGATGGCAATGGAAGTATGGAACTAGTGATGGCAATGGGGCGGGCGGGGCGGGTATCTCAATTCCCATGCTCCGTCCCATGCTATTATGGGTCGGGGCGGGTGAAACCCGCGCGAGTACGGGGCGGGTCGACCCATTCTTACATGTTGTTCAAAAAAATACAAGTAAATTTTACTTTTTACAATAAAACGTAGGAAAAACACTTTAAGAATGAAAAATATTGATAATAGAATGGATAATTGAGCCTAACAAGTTGAAAGATCGACTCTAACTAGTTGAAGAAAAGTCAAAATAGGAGAAATATGTATAGATATTGTAAGAAATTGAGATAAATGAGTCTAGAACGGGGCGAGGCGTGGCAGGGCAGGTCGGAAGTAGATACCCATGCCCCGCCCCATGCTACTGCGGGTCGGGTAATACCCGCCCCATCACAGGTCAGGTCGGGTAATACCCGCGGCCGGGTTGAAATTGTCATCACTATATGGAACCCTCTCCATAACTAAGGTTTTACAAACTCATCCTAGTACTAGTGGTGTAGTTAAAATTTTGTTTAGGGGTGCCCATTAAACAAATTTTTTTTTTGTTAATTTCTCTTTTTCTAGATTTGAAGCTAAGCTTAAAATGGTTTACCAGGAGTAGAGGTGGCAAGGAATGCGTTAGGCTGGTTTCTTTTTTTTAAGTACCCACCATGGCTACCTCCTTTTTGGCCATACAGATTATGTAAATCCAAATATGAGGGCCCATTTTGCTGGAGGGTGTTTTCGGAAGGGACCCACACGATCACTTTGCCTCCTTACTAGACCCGAAATCAGAGGGAATTTCCCTTTCCCACGCTTCCCTTCTTTATTGTTTCTCTTTACCTTATCAAGGCTCTCTCCCAAAACCCTCTTCCCTTTTGTAGAACATTCTTCGGCGGCAGCCCTTTGCTATTCCGCCGCGCATTCTCACCCCGCTGCCGTATTCTCGTTCGGGCGTCGTGGTCTCTCTCTGGCGCCACTGGCTCTCTCCGGCGCCGCTGGCTCCCTTCCTTCATTTACCGTCCCTCCCTCGCGCAACCGTAAGCCTTTATACGTTGGTGGGGTGAACGAGCGTTCTCGGCGGCTCCCTCCACTGTTTCCCGTTCCTGTTCGTCGCACTCCGCCTGCGCTGGAAAACGAAACGGTACGCCGGAGGAGCTGCTGTTCAGAGGTTTTCGTTCGAGCAACTTGTGTAGGTGCATCCACTTCCGTTGTCACCGCGTCTCGGCTGTGAGCTGCTGTTCAGAGGTTGGTCCCCCGCCAGAATCCTAACCTTCAAATTTAAACTTTTGGTAATACCGCGCGGTATATTCATTGCATGTTCTTCCAATCGTATACATCTGGGATCTGGTTTTGTTTGGAAGGGTATTCTTTTTGTTTTTGTATCCTTGCGTTCGACAACGTTTGTTAGGCGTGGATTGGTATATTATTGTTGATTTGGTAGTGATTTAGCTTTTACGTTGTTCGGATTGGTAGGTTCCTTTAATGCATTGGTAGTGTTCTGCTTACCTGTGAATCTGTGATGCTTGTGTGGAATGGTAGTTTTCTGTTACAATGGTAGCTTTTAGGCTGTTGAATGTTAGGTACCTTTGATGCAATGGTAGGTCGTACCTGTGTGTGAATCTGTGTTGTTTGGTGTGGAATGGTAGTTTTTGGGTTTTTGAAAGGTAGCTTTTGGGTTTTGAATGGTAGTTTTGTTTCGTGCATTGGTAGTTTTCTGCATACATGTGAATCTGCTGTTTCATGTGGATTGGTAGTCTTCATTTGCAATGGTCGTTTTCGATCCCTGCAACGGTAGTGATGTTTGGTTAATGTTACTCCTTTCCATTTTTCCGATTTTAGGAATGGCAAGAACCAAGAACCCCAATCGTAGGGGCTCAAAGAGAAATGACCCTGTTCCTAAACCCTCAAAACACAAGGAACCTGTTACCTACAGCAATCGTCAGGTTCAAGTTGGCGGTAGGCAAACCTCTGCCGTTGATGAAGCTGTTGATGGGTCACCTCTTGCTCTCTTCATGTGTGAACTATGGAATGGGAAGTTGCTATCCGAATGGAAGAATGAATGGCAGGGGCCTTCCTACTTCAGCTCTAGGATTGCACAGTTGGTGAAAAGCATTATCGAGGATGACAGCAACATATTGTTGGATGAGCTGACTAAGCATGTTGCTGATAACCATGAAGGTTTGGCTCGTGGCTACACTCAACGAGAACAAACGTCTTCTCATGTTTTAGTTGTTAATTTAAATATTACTTTCTCGTTGACAGAATAATTTTTATTATAACTTTACCACTACAAACCTCATCAGGATTTTAGTTCAAACTGCATTTCTCTGGTTCATAACTTTATAACTATAAGGTTTTTCATTCCAAACTCTTGGGTACTTTTCCACGATCTGGTCATCACTAGTTTTTTTTTTAGTGAATACGTCATCACTAACTACATGTATGCCAATCCAGTAATAAACACTATTAACACATGAATACCAATGCAAGTAAGTGCGCTACGTACTCATGTATACCAACGTTTTAACTCATGTATACCAATGTTTCAACCCAACTACATGTATGCATAAACCGTTTCGTTCTTTTAGTGTGGATTTCGTGACTGTGGACGTCCTTCCATTGATATATCTCATATTTTCCGCTACTAGGTTCGTAACAGCACCTAGCCACAGCTTTACATCCAAACCGAGTCTCACCCCTCTTCCTCTTCTTATTAGGTTCTGTGTCTACCACAACACCGACATTCTTTGGATCAAGCGTGCTGCCTGTTTTGAACCCTTCTTTGTTGCACCGTGCTCCAAAGTAAAACACCTTTCGTTCCTTAAGATATTTGGGCTTCCGAGACTGTTTTCCAATACGTCTTACTCCAAAACCCCTCCCGTGTGCGAATTCCTCTTAGAACTTGACAAATGCTTCCCTATTGTCAAATCTCAAATGCTGCCATGACTATTTGTCGTTTGGTAGAGCTTTGTACACCTGATTTGCAATGTGAAAAACAACAATGCATCACTACCATTGCAGTATCTCAGACTACCACTACCAACTCACTACCATTTGACGCAAATATGACAAAATATTACTACCACTGCAGTAGTTCATACTAAAGACAGCAACAATACCAATCCAATCAAACAAATACCAATGTGGAACGAACTACCAATAACAATACAACATATACCAATATAAGGACTACCATTACGCCAAAAACAAATACGTAACAGTACCAATCCATTCCACACACTCAACATGGACCAGGGAACCGTCACCTTCGTCATAATTGTCACAAGCGCCGCCTTCGTCCACGGTTGGTTCTCCGATGATATCTTATCCTTTTGCAAGGGTTTGCCGACCAAAAGCGATGTTAATATTTTGTTGTTCAAGCGAAAGAATACAATCATGTAGTGTTAGACTCGGGGTTAGATTCTTACCGTCGTCGCTTTGCATCGCTGTATCCTCTTCCTCGCCACCAGAAACAAGACTTTCTCCAAATAACGCCTCCATTACCAGCCTTCTACCCTATACCACGTCTGGCGATGGTTCGCCGTCAACGAGAGCCATTTTTCTCCCCTATGATAACGTGTAAAAGCCAAAAATCTTTTCCTGCCGAAAATAGGGTACTAACAAAGCCCTACGCTGATTAAACTACCTAATAATTAGTTACCGTAATTATCTCTCCCTAATTAACTGCGTAATTAAAATGGTAGTTTGAATTAGGATGAAAGCAAAATACCCTTCTTATCCCTAGTAACCACGGTGGTTACTACCACTAAGTATCCACCGTAACCTCTCCCGAGGTGGCAATTAGGATCCAAATCCATGAATCCAATCCAATCCATCCACCAAATTATCCACCTAATCCAATCCATTTTATCCAAATCCAATTGGATTGGTGGATTCATGGATCAATCCATGGATCCAAATGGCAAATTACGATTTGGTACCTATATTTTTATACTTTACATTTTGGTACCTAAAATTTATATTTTTATACGAAAAATAACATTGGAAAATTATATTTTGGTACCTAAAATTTTTAATCGTGACATTTTAGTACCTAAACTTTTCAAAATTAATATTTTGGTCCAAGCCTTGTATGTCATTTGGATTCATGGATCAATCCACCAATCCATTGGATCAAATCCATTTGATCCATTGATCCACCAATTCAATCCACGAATCCGATCCAATTGCCACCTCTAATCGGGAGAGATTGTTGTAACAGTACTGGTGTAGTCGAGTTAGAGTTAAATGTTGGTGCATTTGAGGAATTAACTTCATGCCCTTGAACATTTGGAGTTGTTTTGTCCATTTTTATTGAGATTTCTCCATGGTAAGAACTACGGGGTCGTTTGGTTTTGGTGATACTTTAAATCAATGCATTGTGGTCAATGCATGTATTGTAATATACATGCAATTAAGAAAAATGATGTATTGTATTTTACATTGTTTGGCTTTGATGATAGTTCCTTTAGTATTCAACATGTTATATTACTTTTTGTGAGAAATATAACTTTTGCCCTTACTTTTATGAGAACATATACATATAACTAGGGGTATAGTTGGAACAAAAAAATAACCCAACAATCTACTTAAAACTATCTCAACAATCTCAAGTTTTAGTAGAGATAGTACTATCACTCATTTTGAGTGATAGTTTCCATCACATCAAGCAAACAATGCATGTATTGTTTGTGCAGAAAATTCAAAAAAACAATGCATTGTGGACAATACATGCATTGTAACTATCTTAATCAAACAATCACCAAAACCAAACGACCCCGCATATTTAAAAAATGGAGTAACCAAATAATTAATTGAAAAAACTCAATTAGATTCAGGACAATAACAATAAGAAACCACAATGACAATCTCTACCTACGGGTTGGGGCGGTGATAATGGAAAATTGGTCAATTGGGATGAGGTGATGCTACCTATAGGTTACCTTTGTAGTGGTAGCTTTGAGGGGAATTTGATTACTAGATTGATTTTTTATCCTTTCGATACTTTTTGGATAAAAGTATTTGTTTTAATATTTTTTTGTCCCAACTACTAAACATCCAAGACCATAGGTACATGTGTAATTTTAATGGGCTCTCTCCAACATACATCTATTTTCCCTTTGTTGAGCCCAAAGCAAGGGTGTGCATTGGCACCCTCTCCTCCTGTACTAGCTACGCCCCTGCCTTATACCGTGGTTTTTGAATACCAATAGGTAATAACTGCCCCATAAATTACTCATCATTAATAAAAGAATATGGTGACAAATATGTATAATACCCGCCCAAAATTATGGAACTAACATATAAGAGGATGAAATTATGGTTTGTTGCCATTAATTACATTTTTACACTTTCTTTTTTTTCTTTTAATTACGCTTCATTACATTGACAAGTTACTATAGACTCCTTATATTTTATGCATATATAATATCCTTGGTGGGCGGTTTGAGTATAGGTATGGGACGGGGAGCCCAAAACCATACTCGCCCCATCTCATCAACCTTTTTGCTGGTTTTACCCATACCCTCCCCATACTCAGTCAAAACGGGAATTCCCCGCGTTAACTGGATCGGATACCCACAATCATGGGTTTGGTTGCAGTCATCCCTATTTACTAGTCGTAAGAGTGATTGTTTTGTTCCTCTTCTGATGCTGGTGTGGTATGAGTGATGAGTTATGCTCCAAGTCCAAAAACAAGTTACAACTCGAGTGCATTGGAAAACAGGGGTCTAAAAACAAGCTATAACATCAGAGTTATTGGAGCTAAATATTCAACGTGGTTCTCTAGTTGTTGTTTTGTTTAGCGGTGGTTCTCTAGCTTATCTTTGTGAATGTACATATGGAGTGAAATAAGGGGCTGTGGGACAGTGAGTAGATTAAATATAACAAATAATAAGAGTGAAACGTAAGATGCGTCCAATTGCAATTTGCAAATGAATAACCTACCAAATGTTTGATGTGTAATTTCCAAATTATTTCTTAACATATTCGATATTTTTTGTAATCACGTATAAATGATAATGATATTATTATCTACTAAAAATCAAAGATTTTTTTATATCAATATAATTTTTCACCAAAAAAAGCTTTATTTCAATGGTACATAATACATTATATTTTTTACATGAAAATAAAACAATTAAAACTAAAAATACCCCTCTTGTTTTTGAAGCCTTAATTATGTTTGTCTTGTTCCACAAATGTAACTCATCCTCCTCGTAAAGCTTGTTGTCCGTCATAATGACTTCACTCATAGTGATACAAAAAAAATTTTGGCGCAAGGAGCTCTGTGAAGAATGCTAGCTAGTAGTTTTTTTTTTTTATAATGATGATGAACTTTATTAAATGAAAATAACAAAAAGTACAAGACAAAGACCCACGAGCAGTAGGCCAAGAAAGAACAGAGAGGCAGCAGCAACAAATGCCGCAAAACTGACAAAAACCAAAGAAGATCTAAGAAGAGAAAAGAAGCGCGACGAAGCCCAGAAGTCAATCACCCAACAGTGGCCCCCCAAATCCGGAATCGATCCTGAATGAAGCGCGTCCCTTGATGTTCGTCAATCTTCTTATGCGCCACCATCCAGTTGACGATGTTCCTGGTGATTTTCCTGATGACAGTTAAGGGAGGGCAGCAAGATTCCTGGAAAACTCTCTGATTTCTTTCTTTCCAAACAAACCAGCAGATCGCGTGAATGGCACATGCTGCAAACCAGTCCTCAACGCCTTCAATATTAGGATCATAGTGGTCAATGATGCTGGTTATGTCTCCCGAAGACAAATCCGGGCAAGTGATGTTTCTGAACACCTCATCCCACACCCGCCTAGTGTAGGGACACTCCACCATGATGTGGTTGATCGATTCTTCTTTCTTGTAGCAGAGAACACACCGATTGGCCAGCTGCATACCTCGTTTCTTCCAATTGTCGAGGGTGAGAATCTTCTTATGCCAAGCGAGCCACAGAAACCCACAAACCTTTATAGGAATCATGCTTTTCCAAATGGATTTGTACTTGAAATTCTCGTTCCCATCAAATTTGCCATCCACAAGAAACCTGTAAAACGATCTAACAGAGAACATACAATCTGCATTCGGGTTCCACATCATACGGCTAGGACTATTGGTGATTCTGTGAGTATTAGCAATAACTTTTTCTAAACATCCCACTCTCTCAATTTCAGCCCCACCCCTTAAAGACACAGAAAAGGAAATATCACACACTAAATCATCACCTGAACGGGAGAAGGAGTCAAGCAGGCTAGCATCCGGATGAGCAGCAGCAGCAGCAGCCCGCGGAAAAGAGCTGGCCAGCAGAACACCCGGGATCCAGACATTGTGCCATAGGGATACAGCAGAGCCAGAGCCTGGTTCAACGGAAGCCCCTTGCCAAAACAACTCGCCCACCTTACTAATGTTTTCCCAAACCGAACTGCTAAACCCTTCCCCACTCTTTTTAGTTTTCCATTATGAAACAGTGCTAGAATATTTCACCCCAATGAGCTGTCTCCACCAACTTTCTCTCTCAGTAGCGTATTTCCACAACCACTTCCCAAGCAAGGCCATATTAAAACTTTCGAGATCCACCACACCCAAGCCACCCCTATGTTTTGATGCTTTGCAAGTATCCCATCTAATGAGATGAAATTTTTTTCCTGGTTCCCACCACACCATAAGAACCTCCTTTGGATCTTTTCCATCGTATTCAAAACTGTTTTGGGAGCTTTCAACAGAGAGAAGTGGTAGACAGATAAACTGTTGAGAATGGATTGATTCAAGACGATCCTGACACCCAAGGAAAGGAATATGCTTCTCCACCCCTGCAGCCGATTATGGTATTTGCTAATGACAGGATTCCAAATAGAAATGGAGTTTGGGCGATCCCCCAAAGGAAGACCAAGATATTTCGTAGGCTCGCTACTCCAGTTGCACCCAAAAATTGCAGCAAGGAAGCTAGGCTCAGGGACATCTCCAACGGTGAACATCATGGATTTATCGAGATTAATTTTGAGCCCCGTGACCGACTGAAAACAAACCAAAGTAGCGAGTAAATTAAGAACCTGATCAGCAGAGGCGTCGCAGAAGATTAGGGAGTCGTCGGCGAAGAGAAGATGAGTAACCTCACCTCCTCCACTGTTCTCATCCATGAAGAAGCCAGAAATACCATTCACCCCCCGAAGCTTCGAGATCATAAATGACAGAATATCCATTACCAATACGAAGAGCCCAGGGGAAAGGGGATCGCCTTGCCGAACCCCTTTACTAGCCCGAAAGTAGCCATAAGCTTCTCCGTTAACCAGAATAGACGTCATAGGAGAACAAAGGTCCCCTTTAATCCATTGCTGCCATTTACTTGGGAAACCCAAGCTCTTCATCACACCGAACATGCACTCCCAACTGACATTATCGAAGGCCTTCTCTATATCTAGTTTGAACATAAGTCCCGACTTCTTACACTTTCTTCTGCTGTCCACCAATTCGTTAGCGATGAGAGTAGCTTCAGAGATGTGTCTTCCGCGAACCGAAGCATGTTGATTATGTGTGACCAGCTTAGGAAGAACAAAGCTCAGCCGCTTCATCAATACCTTACTCACAAGTTTATTAAAACTGTTCATTAAACAAATCGGCTTGAGGTCTCTGACAGTTTCCACAGTATCCACTTTCGGAGTTAGGCAAATAAAAGCATGAGTAATACTATCCGGTAAGTATCCTGTATCATGAAACTGGAGTAGAAATATAAGTCCAGCTTGAAAATCATCCCATTAAGGGGTTAAATACTAGTACAACATAAAATTCAAATATAAGTCCAGCTTGAAAATCATCCCACAACTTGTTTGCTATTCCATCTCGTCGTGCATCCATTGCTCTAGTTTGGTTTGAACTATGAATATATGCTTCTCGTTTTTGTCCTCCTTTCACTCCATTGGAATTCACCCCGTGCAATAATTTTGATATTCTTCAAACATGGTGTCGTCACCAGAGTGGATCCTAATGAAGTTATGTATAACACAACATGCAAGAATAATGTATGCTTGTTTCTTAAGAGCAAAAAGAGGCATATGCTTCAAAAGGGGGAATCTAGCCTTCAAAACCCAAAACAATGCTCGATAACATTGCGCAGAGATGAATGATAATATTTGAAAAATTGCTTAAGAGTTTTTGGTCCACCTCTACGATTGATATCTTGAAAATGACGTGCTTCTTTTTGTCTTATATGGCACTAGAAAACCAGGAATGTTTACATATCCAGAATCAATAACAGAATACTTACCTGTAAGATATAAAAGTCAATTAGTCACATTAGATAATGTGCACTATAATTTCTAAAATAAAGAGACAATCATTTCATACCTCGTGGTGGCATTGAAAGTTGTTATTTGGCATTGAATTGCCAGTGTTTCCTCCTCATCAAATTAAATTATTCTTCAACTGATCAGGGACATAGTCCTTGTTGAACTTAATCTTCAACCCATTTTGGATGCTGGACCATCCCAATTTAGTGAAAGTTGTAGTAGTTTGTTTCCTTTCTTATGTTCCTCGACCAAGGTTGTCAAACCGCGGGTCGACCCGGACCCGGACGAGCTAGTGGGTCATGGGTCAATGGGTCACCCGTTTTAGCCCGGTTTAGCCCGGGAATATGAAAAAGAGCCAATATATTATATTTATCTTGAATCCAACATAAAAAATGCAACACTACTTCAACTACAACACACTTAAATAACATCAACTTAAATTCAAAATATTAAATATTCAACAACACTTAAATAATTCACATAACATCAACTTAAATCCATCATAGTTAAAAATTCAAGAACCCTTAAATCCAACACTCTTAAATCCATCACATAAACAATCCAAAATTCCAAATTACTAACAAACAATTCAACTTCTTCCTAACATCTTAAACATCAAACAATTGAAATCAAACTTATCTAAAACATCTAAAACAAAAATCACATTTATCTTCGTTTCCATTTATTGGAGACAAGTCTCAAACCCTTACCAAATGAGTTTGTGAAGGCGAGCAGAGGCGGTCGGGCAAAGGAGGCTGGGCAGAGGCGGCCGGGCAGAGGCCGAGCTGAGGTGGCCGGGCAGAGGAGGAGGAGCTGAAGGGAGGAGAGACGGAGCGGTGCTGAAGGGAGGAGAGCTCTGGTGAAGGCCGACCTGTGTCTTCCGCCAGCGACCCCGAGCGCGCCGCCAAAGAACCGACAATGGCGATCGGTTGCGACTTGCGAGAGTTGGACACGGCTGCGCTGCGGCCTGTGTGAAATGAAAAATTGAGCCTCTCGCCTAGGGTTTCGCTGCAGGGAGAAGAAACGGCGCCGCTTCCTGTCTCGTTATCCCCCGCCAAAACG
Source organism: Linum tenue (assembly GCA_946122785.1). Taxonomy (NCBI): domain Eukaryota; kingdom Viridiplantae; phylum Streptophyta; class Magnoliopsida; order Malpighiales; family Linaceae; genus Linum; species Linum tenue. Next base: position 8,339,840 of record CAMGYJ010000010.1, on the reverse strand, counting down.
GCGCCGCAGCGGCCAAAACGGGCTCAGGAAGAGCAACCCGCTGACCCATTCCAACGGGCTAACCGGCCGGGCCAATAGCAAAAAGGGTTCCTATGGCCCGTTTTTTTGGCCGGGTCCGGGTTAATCCGGGTCGACCCGCGGGTTAACAACCTTGTCCTCGACCATCAAATAAATGAAATACTCCACTACTTTATCAGGCCAAACCTCGCTTCCCTCAAGTATGACACAATCATTGTTGTTTTCGACATCATTATAATTCATTGCTTATCACGCTAGAATTCAATACGAGATAAGAGATCACCAACAGGTTGAGATCAAGCAAAACAAAAGACTGCAACAAATTGGACAGCCAAGCTATTTCCATTCAAACTCAGAGCATAATCAACCTATAATCATCCTACAATCAGTAATGGCGTGGCTGTCACAAGCAATCGTCCATTCAAACTACAATTTCACACCCAATCACCCATTCAAACTCAGAGCATAAATCTACAAATATGACAGATCTTGTTATTAAAGGAAAACTTGACCACAATCATCATACAAATCGATGAAATTCAGCATCACAAGCAAGCATCGATTGGGTCGCTGAGGAAGAATAATGATCTAGAATGGGTCGCTAGTAGGAGAAAGAAGACAGCCCGGTTGGAGCTTCTCTGCTGGAGGAATCAAGTCGGGGAATAAGACCTTTTTGCTGCTTCTACCTAGAATGGGTCGCTAGTAGGAGGAGGAAGGGGCGTCGACTGGAGCTTGTTGGTTCATACCTCGTCATTGCTGCTTCACATCTCGCATGCGGGCTCGTGGTTCGATGGAGGGAGAGGAAGATGATGAACAACGCAACTGTTGTTGCTGCTTGAATTCTCGAACGCGGCTCGTCGTTGGTTGGAGGGACAGGAATATGATGGCAGTCGGGGTTGGTGGTGATCTCAGATCTGGGGGTAGGGAACGGCGGGACTGGTGGTGGTCTGGGGGAAGAAGAAACGACGATAGAGGGATATGGTGGGATGGTAGGTCGAGCGGGAGGTAGAAGGAAGTGGGTGGAGAGTTCGACAGCCGTCTCCTTCTAGTGTTGTGGTGGACAAAAATGGCAGCATTTAGAAGCACGGAGGAAAAGAAATTTTTTTTGTCTCTGCCGTGAATCGAACGCAGGGTATCATTAAAGTATAGTGTACGTTTTTTGCTGGAAAACGGAGAATAATCCCTTATTTTGAGAAAACATTTGTAACAACTGATTTTTTTCAACGAAAACAAAAATGGACAAATGAACATGTTTTTTGTCATTTGTTTCTGTATTTTTATTTTTTAACCAGAAAATGAAATGGGAAGTCTTTCTATATGCACAAAATCATAAAATTAACTCGATACGAAAGCAATATAAAACATCTTTTTTCCTTCTAAAATTCAACTTGTGTTTCGTGTTTGTCGTATGTGTATATTAGTTATTATTATTACCCTCGGATTCGTGAACTAGTGATTTATATTCGATCAGGGTTGGTCAAAATAATATTCCTAGCGTTTCAATTTATGGTAAAGCAAGTTCCAATAATGGAAAACTGTCTGCCATACTCAGAGCCACCTGACGCTGACATTGACACCAGTATCTGATAATCGTCATCAAGTACTCATTCCCTTGGCTTTTGGCCGAAGCCACTTGGTGAAGAAATGGGAAATCCGGGCGATCTAATGGTGCTTTGCCTAGCGTATCTCATTAAACCCACAAAGGAAACTATTTCCATTTTAACCCACCCACCAACTCACCCTTCCGAAAGCAACTGCCTACAGAATATTGACCGCATATACATGTATTAAATTTGAAAGAAATATTGGAGACTTTGATTTAAGTACATGATATATACAGTGATTTCAAGGATTGGTTTTCATATGAGAAGATATATTATAAGATCCAATATTTGCATTCCTCCCATCAATTCGAATTGTTCATTCATTATTGTATTATGAGTAACTAAGTCTGAACAAATGATTGCCTTGTGAATGGCAAACGGATGAGGTGGGGGCGGGTATCTCAATACTAGATAGCTACTCGCACCATGCATAGGTCAGATCGGGTAATAGCCGTGTGGGTACAAATCCAAATTTCAATTCCTAATTTATATAAAGTCTTTTTATGTCCGCCGCCAAATCCAAGGGCTCAACTCTGGACAAAGGTGGAAACTGCCAAGCTGGAGTACAGTAGGTGCTGAGGGAATTTCTGGTGGAGCGGTGAAATGCATAGAGATAAGAAAGAAGACGGCGAAAGCACTCTGCTGGGCTGACACTTAGAGAAGAAAAGCTAGATATGGATTTTTCATCCCTACTTGTGAAGAGGACGACCCTTCATTTGAGTTTACAATTTCATCTCATAACAATTAGGGTATGCCTATGGTGACATGCATGTCACCGTAACTTGGACTTTTAGGTCGGCCTTATATAGGATTAGGTTGACCTAATCTGCACTTTTAGGTCGACCTTATATAGGATTAGGTTGACCTAATATGCACTTTTAGGTCATCCTTATATAGGATTAGGTCGACCTAATATGCCGTTTAAGTTTTGTGAGGTTCAACGACGTGGTTGACCTTTTATAGCAAATGGTCGACCTCTTGGGAAGCGCATGGATTGCATGTACGACTACACACGCCAGATTTCCACCCAGATGACTAACATGTACGACTACATAGGCTAATAACCACCAAGATGAGCACACTGTAGGTGACCGTGAATGAGATGCGAGATGAGTTTCGATCTTTCAGTGGAAGATACATGCAAAAGAACCACCCACATCGCTTCCCAAAAAGGTCAACCGCGTCGTTGAACCTCACAAAACTGAAACGTCATATTAGGTCGAGCTAATCCTATATAAGGTCGACCTAAAAGTGCAGATTAGGGCGACCTAATCCTATATAAGGTCGATCTAAAAGTGCAAGTTATGTTAATGTGAATGTCACCGTAGCAAAGTCCTAACAATTATCCATGCCTAAAACATTGACGATTTTGGGATTCCCAAATCCCTTCTTGTCCTGAGTTAGGGGTAGGGCACTAACATAATTTGACCAATACGTGTTTAACTAACATATAACTTTTTGGGTGCGCCTACGGTGACATGCATGTCACGGTGACTTGCACTTTTCGGTCGACCTCGGTTAGGATTAGGTCGACCTCTGTAGGATTAGGTTGACCTCATTTAGGATTAGGTCGACCTAATCTGTTGTTTTAGTGTATAAACAGTTTCATGGTGCCTACTTTGGAGATTCATATCATACAATTGGCTAGATGGAAATTGAAGATTAATGGCTTGTTTTGAAGGTGGAGTGTCCCTCTACATATTGAAGTGATTGAGAGCTCGATAGAAAGTCCAGAAGACCATTTTTGAACATAATCAAAAGGCTACGCCAAAACTGGGAAACTGCCTGAAAATGGCCAAGTCTGGAAACGTGTTTGTGAATCCTAGTTTGGAGCTCAATTCGAGAAGCATGAATGCGATTCGAGTCTAGGGGCGTCTACCACGTTAAATTAGGTATGTTTTTATACAATTCAAAGCAGTGGATGAAAGATTGGATATCTGTAAGGCTTCAAACAAAAGGATCGAAGTTGCTAAGAAGGTTGTTTTTCTGGCAGACTTCGTCTAAAAGCCGGATCAAACATACGCATAGAAAATAAAATAAAAATATTTAACAAACATATGTTTGTCTTCAAGGTTGGCTATATTACACATTCTTCTCATCTTTGATTTCTTGAAGAAAAGTCAAAGATTGGGGGGTTCTTCCTGAGCATAAAATACAATACTTGATATTATAACATGTATTAGTTTTACGGGCGTTGCAAATATATGTTAGATTCTACAAATATATTGAATTCTTTTAGTTGATGGACATAAGTTCATATGTACAGCATAAAATGGTCAATATATGTTGATAGTTAAAAGTTAACTGGCACAAAACCCAGCCTTGTATAATAATGTAGTTGCGAATGTCATTACACGAAATTCAAGTTCGTTCAAAATAGTTAATTATAAGGAAAAATATATGCTGAATACTTTTTATGTGTTCTAGTTTGAATAAAAAGGTCACGTGGCTATGTATAACTAAGTAGTCTGAATAGATGTAAATTATATACAAGATGAGATCCAAAAAATTATATTTTAATGATCGAGATAATGGTTGAAACACAATAATTTTTTAGTGGTTCAAATTACAAGATTTATTGAGATTAAGTTACGTGATTAGATATTCCAAATCAAACTAATTTTGAATATATATCAATTTTAACAGATAGTGTGTCAACCTCGGATGCATTTGAGAACAGTAACATGTTATCTGACGTAGTGGACGAAGTTATCATAATTTTATTATTTTAATGAGCGACCTCAATGATCGCTGGTTTACTTTCAACTTATAATCATTTATTCCATTTAGAGAACTCTACAAGTTCTTAACATCTGGAAAACGCGTACTACTTTCCATTGTTAATACTAAATTAGAAGAAGTGATCCGCCAACTCCGACAAAACTCCAAATCTCTAATTCAAAAGTTTAGTTTAAGTCCTGTACTTAATGATTTTACTATTGAACTTGCTCATCAGAAAAAGCTAAACTATGATTAGGTTTTGTACGACCTTCAAACTGAAATTTGCATAACCGATGTGGGTTTAGCCCCATGATTTATAAAGATACAAACTTTAGATGATCGAGCCACCACCTTGTTGTGTCGATTGACCCAATTACTCGTGCTAATGCTAGGGCTCGAATTGCCTTTAATTTCCTCCTGCAGGTACCAGGATTAAGCAGATGATTATGTCGAGGAGGTTAGATTGTGTGGCAAGCATGTGAAGAGATAGTTCTATGTTCCCCTTTGCCCAATGAATGGTGTTCCTCGCACGATGGTGTGTCCAATGGCTGAAGAGCTATCTTAGCTTTACATGTTGATATAAAAAGAGGGGCACACATAAATATTGATTATCATATTCAATTAGTTTAATTAAATAATTTTAATCGGATTGATTAAGATATTCAATTAGTTTAATCGGTTGATAAAATAAGAAGGTGTTACAATTAATGTGTCGTTGTCCGCCATTTCGCATAATCATCTATAGACTACAAGTGCAGGCGCTATTCTAAAGTTTCTATATTACTATCTCATCCTATGGTGGCGTTTTCGGTGCACTCACTTTTTGGGTGTATTCAGTGTACTCGCTTCATAATCGTCATTTTAAACATGCGATTTATGTCAAAATGATGTCAATCATCACATATGATGTGATGAACAATAACGCACATGAATTTGCACCAAAACCATTGAAGATTTACTTTAATTTGAAGGATTTAGAGTTTAGAGATTTAGAATTGGGGTTAGGATTTACAATTTGGGTTTTAGGGATAGAACTCAAAATTTGAGGTCTAGGGCTAAGGGTAATCCGCTAATTAGTTGTTATCATATGCTATTTCATCATATTATACTAATTCTACAAATTAAAAATCAAAATCCGACACCTTAAAACTAATTTTTGAATTGTATGCATTAAATGCACTCATTTTTGTGAGTGCACCGAAATAATCACCCTCGTCCTATACATGAATATATGATTGTCGACAGCTTAATGATATTAATAAGAGGCAAGTGTGTGTTTGAGACATTCATAAACAGCTAGGGCTAGCGCCCTATGATATAGAGAAGCTCAATTGACCTATTGAGACGAACTCCTCATTGTCCAACCAGCTGGTGAAAATGAAACCTATGTCAACAAACCGCCAATAGCCTTTTTTTCGAATCTAGGTTTAAAAAAAACAAAACATATGTAGCTGAAACAGTAAACTCAAAACTTCTTTTTTATTTTTTTCATGTACCAACTGCCTGCAATTGCAATATCCTTAATTTCCCAACAACAACAAGCTAAGTACTTCCAAAAGCCATCTTCATTGGAACCTAACTATCACCCTGCCGGTGTAACAAGATCGACAACCCCAAGTTAATTGTCTGCTAATACTTGTAACCCTACTACTTAACTAGCTTGAATCCGACCAGTTGGCCATATTGTTTTATATTAATTTCATTGGTAATCTAAATCAAAATTTTCTCAACGGATCGTGTATTTATATGTATTTTATAGGCATGTCTATTTCGGCCGTCTCTTTATCTTTTGAATGGCTTTTACATAATCGTTTTGGACCGTAGTGTTTAAATCATAGATGAAACTATTAAATAACAGGTATGGACGAAGGGTTGTGCAAATTGTATTGATCTAAAAGAATTTCTTTCGAACCAAACAAAAGGAGATAATAGAATATTAAGACAAACCAATTTCGTCAAGAAGGTAGCACCCTTAACTTGCACAAATATCACCGATCGATTCCCAGATCATAAATCTATATTTTATAATAACTAAAAATTGCACAAATTATATAAAAACCCTTGTTCAAACATTAGTGGATAAATAGGGACCATTGGGCGAAAATAGTCTAAGCAATAATGTCGTAATCCATTGATTAATTTTGAAACTCTCAAGTACTCAAACAGATATAGTACGAAAGGTAAATATTACAATCTACCCTCCACTCCCGAGTAATTGAGAATTGTTACAAAGGTTTGTTGGGACTTTGTAATCCATTGAGTAAGTGAGAGTGTCCGCTTTTTAATAGGCCTATTTGGTTTGAGAAATGCGAAGCAATTTCTTTCCTCACGAATCTTACGTTGCTATTGTGTTTGATTTTGGAAGAGTGTGAGTCTATATCTCAGCTAAGTTGTGCCCTTAGACTATTTCACAGACAGATGATGAGTACTCGCCATGATCTTAGTGGGTACAATATCTTATTTGATCAGGTTTGATATTCACGTTCCATTCTCACATGTTCTCGATTCCATTTTTGTTACATTCTTCAACTGATGTTCATTTGTTTCCACTACTCCTATGAGGTGAAGGTTAAATATTACAACATAAATATTACAGTCTTTCCACCACTCCTGAGTAATTGAGAATGAGTAAAGTAAAGAAAGATCCAATCCGCAATTGATTAAGAATGATAGAACCCGTACAAAATACCCTAGTGTTCACACATCCTGTATGCTTGAATAAAAGGAGAAATGACATAGAGGTGGACACTAAGCAACGCTAGTAGAATCTATTGACATTGCTGAAATATTATTCAGTTTCCGGAAGGCAAGAATAGTTTTATGAAGAACAACTCAAAATAATTCGACACGTGTTCCAAGGGTTGATTGTGACCATGACCTCATAAGAGTTTCCACCAAGCAAGTACAGAATCGTAACATAGTCGGCATTGACAATATCTTCAGGACTTGCTAAAGATGCAATGATCCGCGTAAGTATGATGATGGGTAAACAGCCTCAACATCAGTGATGTCATCCTTAATAGTTACGTGGATCAAATGTACTCTAGATGCAACACACCCAGATGTCCTCAACTCAGTCACACGTCTGGAGAAGAGTTAAGAAGTGCCTTGGCGTAAAAAAATAAATGGATTTGAAAAAAACACTTCAAAAGACGAAACGCTATAAAGGCATAAGAGATGGAGAAGGATAAATAACAAAAAACTTATTTTAACAACCTCATTATCACAATCCCATTGCAACAATATAAGATCCATTTTATCAGTAACTTGAGAAATAGCTACGGCTTCCTCATAGTTCATAATTCCAACGGAACCAGGAGCAACAGTAAAATGCCTATAAATTAAACTGTTAGCAATGGCAGTGAGTAGGAAAAATAAACGGAATATACTGTTGTGTTAAGGAAGGTTAGACAAAGAATACTTACGGGTTCCATTGAGGTACGACATCCATTATTAATAGCTCACTTGTGTTACCAAGAACTTAAAAGATAGCATAGTTTACAACCCATAAAAAAGCCAATGTCAAAACTCAAAAACACAAACACCTGCAGGAAACAAAAAAAAAAGACCTTTTTAGCCACCAAATGAGTTGCCAATTACTTTATCCTTTACACTGGTTACTTTAAGATTATATCTAAAATTTGTTGAATTACCCATGAGTAAGCGAAGTAATTAACTTTTGAGGTGTTCTACTACACAGGGGAGAGTGATTGGCATTATAGTGTTTTGGGGGCGGGGCTTTTGACTCCAAAAGTGACTCGGACTAATTGACCCAACCTAACGGTGTCAATATGGTCCCAAGGAAAACAGTGGCAAAGGCCAAAGGTTGTTAAGTTGGACATTTTCGAGATGTATTTAATGCCCGCGCAAAAAAGATATCGCGAACAATGTAGTCAAAATTGCGCTTTAAAACTTAAAAACTTATGGCGCTTCTAGCTCACCAAAACGATTTTACGCATAATCTCAATTTTTATCACTAATGTAGTTAAATTACGGTTTTACGCTTCTAGATCACCAAATCGCTTCTATGTAGAAACGTGTTTTTGACTACATTGATGGTGAATAGTACTATAGTAGAATAGAATGGACACCCAATCCAGAAATCTCAGGAAAAGGGATCCCATATGCAAGATGCACTTACTCAAACGGTAGAAGTTGAAACAAATGGCCACTACTAATCCCAAGATTTGGTCAGTGGAAATAGCGTACGAAAGTATATAACAAAACCCTATCATATAATCACTCCATAAAACTTCCCTTTTCATATCCACCTCAGTTTCCTCCAGAGTTAGTTTGAATATATTGCAAATACGATCTAAACTCTTTTTAAAAGTAACAAATTCTAGCCTTTTCCTATAAAATATTAAGCAACCAAAAGTGATAGATCCGTGTGCATACAGTTTGAAGGGTTGCATTTGTTATTGGCAACCTGTCTGGCGAACCTCTTTCCTCCCTTCTGCAAACTGAAACAGCAGAGACCAAGATAATGAATTCTGAAAGGAGTCTATCATGCGCGCCTCAAACCTAACCTCCTTCATGTGGTCTTACTGTTGCCTCGCGTGAAGAGTAGAGAGAATGTGAACAACTTCCTCAGAAACAAAATTAATACAATGAGCAAAACCATATTAACGTAATTTAATAAAAGCTACAGCTGAGCATACAGGAAAACAAAGCAACCATGAAAGAACAACAACTTGCAATACACGTAGAAAGATCTCGAGCAAAAGTCCATAAGATAGAACATGAGGTTTTCGCAGTCAAAGGAGTAATGGATGCTCATCTACTTATGTAAACACCAATTATGCGAGGATTAACATTGGTGTAAGTACTTAACAATAGTTAGAATCTCAAGTTCTCAACCCATAATCTCTCACCACTCTGAAAGCACTAAAATACCCTCTAAGCATAATTTTTCAGTCATAAATAAGTCACAATCACCTGATTCCATGGGAATATATAAGAAAGTAGCTTCTTGTATCGCTTAATTAGTTGTCTCACCTTCCTCTCAGTGAAAGATAGAAGAACAGAGGTTACTGCTGGCAAGTATAACCCGCATCGACATACCTCCCATCGACATAACCCCATTCTTCTCCAATTGAGAATTCAAGAAACCCCACCTCACCCTGTAAAGAAAATACAACCCAAACTTCAGAAATGCATCCATGCAGAGACCCTCCACTATAGCTCAGTTGTCCCACAGCTCTCCATCTGACATGAACTTATTAACACCCAATCGGGAACTACTGACCCAATGACACAGATCAAATGGAAAATAAGCCAAAATACAATACCAAATAGGGGTGTTCAAACGGATTGGTTACTGAGGTAACCATATTAACCGGTAGCATTCGGTTAATTTGGTTTGGTTAATTTGGATAATTGGTTTGGTTTGGTTAAACAATTTAGCTTTTTTGGTTTATGTGGTTTGGTTTGGTTTCAACACTACTAACCATTGAAACCAATTAACCAATTAATGATACACCTAATATACAAAATTATTTATACTTCCATGCAACCAACCAAACCAAACTTTCGTGATTCCTATTTTATTTCCATGTGCACAACAAACCAAAACATTATGGATAAAAAATTAAATGGGTCTGCCTATATTTACTAAACCAAAACATTTTGGATAACTACTAGACTTTTGGATTACGTACAATACCAACACATCCACCTCTAACTATGTATAGTTTAAGTGTTTTGTAGGAGAGCTTTAACTTACTGACGAGGGATATTGATACGGTTTATGTTAAGGGGCTTGTTGTAAGCTACCTATATTAGGTGCAGAGATGATGAACAATGTATTAACTCGAATGATCGCTGGCGAGGGGATGGTTAGTCTTATTATTATTGCTTATATAAAATGATAGTTTATGTTTGTTTTCATGTAATGTTATGCTATTTGGTTAATCCGATTATCCGATTAACCAAACCAATTAAACTTTGGTTTGCTTAATTTGGTTTTCGTGTTAATTTGGATGGTTTGGTTAAGACATTTTATTCCATGGTTAATAAAATTTAGACTTAATTGGTTTTGTTATTACCACGGTAACCATTTGAACACCCCTAATACCAAAGCAAGCATGAATCCAGGCTGATGAAGCATAGAGTTAACCAAAAGAAGAGGCGAAAAAAAAAACTATGCTCACTAGAGAAAGAACCTACTACGATCAAGATCCGGAGAAAATCATGCAGAAGGCTACAGTTAAGCAAGAGCAACCTGCTTCAGAAACAAATTCACGGAATCCTAGAAAGTTTATCAACACTGAACTATGAGCATTTTTAAATCAATGAATCAGTCGCCGAAAACCACTCAGTAAAAGAAGAACAAAATCCCCTAATCAGTGGTCATAAAGAGTTGAAATTGTTCGAGTCAAAAGGTATAAATTGAGATTTACTTGAAGGGAAATTGAATTTACCACGAATGAGAAGGATGCATCGATGCATCTATCTCGTCTCACCCTTTAATGTAGTCGAGACAGAGAAAAGATCTTTGGGCTTGGCTGCATTTTCTCCTCCACCCTATTTACGATTTTCCTAGAGAACAAACAAAGGAACAGAGGGGCGGATAGACGTAACAACAAACAACGAACCCCCCAAATGCAGTCCATGGTACGCGGCGTCTAGAATCTTCACAATGCAGTAGCAAATCTTACATTTAGCTCTCTACAAAGTTTTATCCATGGCAATTGACAACGCAGTGCCAAATATTGATTTCATATCGATTTCAGCAACTCTAGATAATGGAAGAATGACCAATCTCTTATAGCCTGGAGGCTGAACCCCCTAAATCAATCATCTACAAAGAATCAATAATCTAGAGATTATTCGACTTCCAAAATCAATTTCATTTTGAGTTTAATGATAGAAAAAACAACACGCTAAAATCAATCATCTATAAGCAATCAATAATCTAGAGATTATTCGACTTCCAAAATCAATTTCATTTTGGGTTTAATGATAGACAAAACAACACGCTAAAATCGATCATCTATAAGTAATCAATAAGATCACAAACATAGAAGAGGAGGAAGCGTGCACATTGCTTAGATTTCACCGAGAAGAGGAAATGGGATCTCCTCGGGAAAAAGGAACCTTTACTTAGTGAGATGGAGCTAAAAATTACCAGCAATCAGTGGAGTTGGAGATGAAAAGCACAAACAGAGATGGGAATACAGCAAGCAGCATGATTGGTCAATTGGTCGGAGATGGGACCACAAGTTGCAGTTGTAGAGACCCCGCTTGAAAGTCTGATTGTGATGGTGAACACCATTGTGGTACCTTAGGATGTTGGGTTGGAGTTGGGGACGATAAGTGAGAGGGAAAGAGGAAGACGAAACAATGTCGAACTACTTGAACTAAATCTGCATATTAATAAACAACCATTACTTTTGAATGGATGAGAAACACAACAGCAAGAAAATTAAAACTTAGATCAGATACTTCAAAAGAGATGAGCATATATGTCAACCTTGGCAACCTCTTCTAAGACAAATGAGGAATGCCCATGATGAAATTATGTTTAATCTAAGCAAATCCGAACTACCTAATTACTACAACTCATAACTTCCCATACTTCCATACCTAGTTCATAGTGGATTTGACAATACATGGTAACATCATAAAGTGATATTTTCATGCCACGTATAGAGCTCAATCGAATGCTGGATCCACCAACAAACAAGGAAAAAATTCAAGAATAACAACTCAATAAATCGAAAAAGTTTTTTTTTCAATTCAACATAATCTTCATCTTTAAATTCTGTGTTTACAATAAATAGGTTTGGAAAAATAAACCTAATCAAAACACCAAAAAGGAAAAAAGAATCCTAAACGAAAAAGGTAACAAAACACACACATAGGTGAGACGTCACCTCAATGAGTAAAAGCTAACCTACCAACAGTATCAACACACATAGTATCTAGTGAAGTCAAACCCTTTTCCTGTTTCCTTTATCCAACATGACCGATCATTCAGATTCACTTTGTTCTTTCATCCCTTACACATAATCATCACGATGCAGTAACCAATTGAGAACATATCACTACACATATGCACATACACATACATATGCATACAATGGTGTTAGCCAAATTACGTGTATTTTAGCATTTAAGTTGCCAAGTCATGCACTCCCCGGCTATATCCAGTAGATGCATGCAACATCACCAGTAGATGCATTGAGCATCATCGGTACACTAAGCCTGGTATCGCTCTCCCAGAGAGTTAGGCATAGAGCCGCAGTATTAGATATCATTGAATGCATGACAAGGCGCCATTAGATTTGATTTAGGTGATCAAACAGTTCTTTAGTTAGTAATAGAATATGTAGCAATCAGTATAGCATATATATATATATATATATATGGATACGACTCGTATGCTCCTGACGCATAGCATGCGACAAGATTCTCTACCGTAGATCTAATCTAACGGTCATTATAAATTATGAAAAAATAAATAATAATAAATACTACTTGCACCCCTTAAATAATCATACGTGCTATGAAGTCCTCTAATAATAATTGTCGTTATATTTTCTCGTATGATACCTTATTTCCTAAAGATTTGTTATTGAACACCCAAAATTTATATAAGCTAAAAAACAAAAGTTCCATATTAATTTGTTCATCTTATCATCAACATCCCACACCCCCCAAATCCCAATTCGGCTCTCCTTAAAAAAAAATGCCATTGTCAATTTGTCATCATCCGTTCATCCAAAGTACCCCATAGCCAGCCCTTACTTTGACCATCATCATCAAAACCCAATAACCATCAAACCCACGCTGATTGAATGATCGACTTCTATTTTGGAATGTCGGCGGTTGGTTAACGCAGATGAGTTGGGACTGTCACGATCGGTGATTCATTGATGCGGCTGTGGGAGTCGAGCTCCGACAGATAGGGAGTTCAGTTGGCCAAAAAAATTTAGCCTAGGATGGAATTGGATCTGGGCGATTGCATATGTTAAACTGGAGAGGGAAAAGGGCTTGTGCGTCTATTGTTCAAAAGCTTGATGGGAGAAAGGGGATTTCGCTGGGAACGTAGGGTTGCCGGAGAGGAGAGACGTTGGTGGGATTGGCTCTGGGACAGTGACGTGGGTTCGCCGGGTAAGAGAGACAACGGTGGGATGGTGTCGTGGGGTTGTCGGAGAAGAGAGACGTTCGTCAGATTACGGCAGCGGCAACTGGATGATTGGGGATTTGGGGCGTCGGGAGAAGACGAAGATACATGACAAAACGCCATCGTTTTGTGCTTGTTGCTTAAGCGAGAATGGCCCAGAGACGGCGTCGTTCCGTAGGCGTAGCTGAAATTTGGGAAGCGGACAGATGAAAAAAATTAAAATATTGAGAGGCTATGGATTGTCGAACAGCCATCTTGGTCATTAAAAGGAGCCATTTTCCCCATCGATGCTATACAAGATTTTTGATTCCACACACTTACAATTTTTTCTATACAATAAAAATGATTTGTTGCAAAATTAAAACATAACACTAAACTAGGAAAGGGCTAGGGAACTCATGACATCTTAGAGCTGTTATAAAAGAATCGATGATAACAACAAAAATAATTACGAAATCAGAGCAAAAAAAAAAAAAAAAAAAGGAGACAACGACAATTTTGGTAGAGAAGACAATGGCTCTATCGTGATTATGTTATATGAACAAGTTATCTACATGCATTTGGGCAATACACATTTCCATGTTACCTAGTAGATATACCTAATTGGGAGTCTAGATAAGCATGAGTGAAAGTATATGTTTGAAGAGGGAAGAGTTTCCTAATTTCATTTTGTGTTTTATATATGTATATGGCAAAGGCTATGATGCACAATATATGATTGCATTCACTATAACTTTATCATTTTCCTATTAATAGATGAATGAATCTAAACTAAGGATTGTGTGAATGTAACTAAACTAAGAATCGTGATTGTGTTACTAGAAGTTCGTAGCATGAGCTACACTATCTTATATGGACAAACTAGCTTAGTGATTAGTAGCAAATGTATTTTTACCTAACTCGGAGTCTAGATTTGACATTTTTTTATTGTATCTTGCTTCTCCTTGAGGAATAATATATCACAAACCTCTCGTTACACATGAGTAAGAACTAAAAATATGATTTGTTTTCATTCATGGGTAATGTTACACTTTTCTTTAATATAACAGCTATTATGTCGTTATTTGGTAGCTAGCTAGAGAAGAAAGAGTGTAAGTGCGAGATGGACTCTTTATAAAGATTTGAAGTACGATAATGTCAATAGAGCATAGCACACTAAAAGACATAAATAACGTTACAATTATACTATACATGTTGAGTATCGCAAAGTCGAGAGAGACTAAATGTCCAATCTCGATTGGGATATCCTTAACTTTAAACAAAATTCAAAAATAGTAAAACTTTTTCTCATTATTTAACCCTGGGGTATCCTCAGGATTAAACACATGTGATTTCTTCGTTAGAAACACAAATAATCATTGAAAATAAAATTCAAAATGTCCTCCCACTTTTTCTAGAAAACATCATTTTATCCACCCAATATTTTGACCGGCTCTTTCAATGGAGGTCACTTGTCCCACACCACTGAAAAAAGCTCTCGCCTCTCCTCTCTCATTCTCCTTTTGTTCACGACTTACCCTAATAAATCCGACCGCCATTGTTCCCTTCATCGTGGTCGTCCCTATCAAAGTCTCATGCTGCCAGACTCCTCTGCTTCTTTCCCTTGCTCTGGTCTCCGCTTTGTTATCAAACCAGTTGTTATAATTAATAACTTGGTTGAAGACTAATTTGTTTCTTTTGGAAGGTTATGAATGAATCAATGATCTTAAGCAATGAAAAAAGGAAAACGAAATACTAGAATAGGTAGAGACGACAATTTTGTAAACAACCAATCATTCTAATCTTGAATCTATTTTAATAATGTAAAATGCAATGATTAAGATACCGTACCACTCGATCAGACCAAAAATACATAAATTGACAATTATCTTTTGGGTTATATTTAATTGTCATAAACCCAAATCTTTTCAAACTTAATTCGTGGTGAACTTCCACTACCATCAGCCAACATCTCCAACATACATGGAAGTTTAAGGTCAAACTTGACAACTAACGACCAGAAACCTATAAGAAAATTAGTTG
This sequence comes from Linum tenue, assembly GCA_946122785.1. Taxonomy (NCBI): domain Eukaryota; kingdom Viridiplantae; phylum Streptophyta; class Magnoliopsida; order Malpighiales; family Linaceae; genus Linum; species Linum tenue. Next base: position 8,324,345 of record CAMGYJ010000010.1, on the reverse strand, counting down.
TTGGCGCCATTTAATATAGTTTTTTTACTACCATTTACTGTTAAATAACATAAGCTAATTATAATTTATGAACTAATGATACAAAAATAAAAAGAACTTGAATCAGTTTAATTACATATAAATTTCCCGCTAGTTTGAAATAAGAAATAAACTCATCGCGGGAGTAAAAAATCAAAACAACTTTTGAATTCTCCCTCTTATTTTTTCAGAAACTTTGTTTTATCCGCCAAAACAACTTTTCACTTCTTTTCAAAGTTTCCCATTCCACTGAAACAGAATCCTTTCATTATCACTTTCCATTCTCCTTCTCCGTTTGATGTTTCGGGAAAATCTGGTCGATTTGGGGTCAGCGAATCTGGTTCACTTTTCCGGCGGCCGAAGCTTGCCCTCGATCTGCATGATGATGAGGACGCGGAGCGCCAGATCACGGTTTCTGGGATCTATGGCGTATGCATCTCGCATAACGAATCAGTCGAAGAAGGTAAGCTTCTGAGTCACTACACTTTCATCGTCCCGATTCAGCTTTGATTCATTGAAAGAAACCATCGCGATTCAGCTTTGATTAATTGAAAGAAACCATTGATGTATGCGATCCAACGATGTCTCACCTGCAGTTCAAAATCTCCTTTCATTGACTATTCGCTCGATTTTGATCTCTTTCGGGTAGCATGTTCGATCAACGGGTCATCAGAAATCTGTCTTCATTGCCTGTTTTTAGGGTGTTTTCGTGTGTGTCTGTCATAACTGTTGTCACTTAACGGTCAGGCCATCTGATTTTGTAGCTTTGCGAGTGGGAGTTTAATAGTATCCCTCTGCTTCTTTCTGCTTCCAAGAGCTAAGTGTCATCCCGTTTTGTAATCTGATTTCTGGGAATTTCTTTTGGCAGCTGAGGAACGTTCCCAGCATATTGCGATACAGACTAGGAGGCTTGGTTCGTGGGTTCACTAATGAGGCTCTTGGTAAAAGAAAAGTTGAAGCTGAACTTTGGGTATATTCTATCAGATTACATACTTGAACAAAAGAAGTGCGTTACTCTGCCTAGAATTCTAGGCTGTCATTTTTAATTATACCCTTACCACATTATTTCAGGAGTTCAGGTGTCTCTTGTAAGCGAGCTGGGCTTTCATTGTGAAGATATGGGTGATTGGGACTCTGAGTAGGGTTTCCCTCATTTGTCTTTTGATTGGTTAGCTTCTTGATTGATTTTACATATTCTGGGCTGTTCTGGTGGTTTCTTCCTGTAGATATATGTTACTCAAGTCTAGGGCTACTCTCTTTTGTTTAGGGCTTGACATTATTATTTCGTCATCAAATCTAGGCGCATCTTCAACCTCCTTGTCAAAGAACAACAGCTCTTCTCTCTTCACCTTCTCTTCCAGGTAAGCACAGGCTTTGCTCGCATTTTCCTATACTATATGCATGCTTGAAAAACCAACTATGATTTGGCCAAAGAGAAGTCTCTCTGGAATTTCTGAACCACGGGTCTGGGAACAAAAATGAGATGAGAAATCTTTATCGATCCACGCTTTCCTTGGAGTTGTGTGGTCCTGATCTTATTCTCCGACTTTAGTATTAGAGTAATAGCTGAATATAGGTTTACTTTAGAAATCATTGTCCTCTTATGCGCTTGATGGTGATGGTTAATCCTGATACTATTTATATAAGGATGCAATGTCAATAGATGGGTGACTATCCAGAAAGAGATCCGTTCGAAACGAAGATATATGATGGAAAATGATCAAGTTTTAATTAACATTTCATTTCCATTGCAGAGCTTGGAGAATGGTAACGAGGAGAATCGAGTCAATGTAATGCACTTACCTGATAATCTGCATACAGTACAAATGGCTTATACTTTATGATTACAAAGAACTAGTTTCTGTATGCAGGAACCACCGAGTGCAAAATCTTATGGTGCAGAGTCGGACAGCAAGTTCAGGAGGTCACATATTGAACGCCAACATGTATGTTTTCCCAAGCACTTTTGTTCCATCTGGCATGGTTTTGTTTCCTCTTACATATCTTTTTCCTCATACAGGAGAGCATCGATACTCTTATCAACTGTGTTATGGCCCATGGGCAAAATTGGGTTTAGTCAAGGAAAGCCAGTTGCGTCATTTACCATTTATAAGTGTCTCCTCCATTGGAAGTCTTTTGAAGCAGAAAGGACTAGTATATTTAATATTCTCATTTGAATGATTGGTTCTGCTATTGAGGTAACTGATTAGCGCTGTTCTCCAATCAGAAATTTTACTCGGAACTTAGAATCAGGAGAAGGTAAATATTTAACTCTGGTTTTGGGTGCAGAATGAAGATAACAATGACCACATGACATACTGGTTATCAAATACTTCTGCTTTATTGTTTTTACTGCAAAAAAGTCTGGAAGCAGCTGGTGCAAGTGGAACTACTCCAAATCGTAAACCCTCTACGATTGCATCCTTGTTTGGCAGAATGGCAATGGTAAAACAATTTGTTGTTTCCTGTTATTTTCTATTGAGCTACATAGTTGTTCTACTGCGATAACAGTTAGTTGATATGGGTTGATTTTCTTAAATTTCAGCCTTTTCCGATCATCTTCTTCTTCCAATAGCCTTGCTATTGCTTTGACAGTAGTACGCGGCATATGTCATATGTGGAGAAAACTTATGGGTTATTCGGGACAACTTGAAGAAGGATTTGATGTCTTTGTCTTATGGGTTATTCTGTCTCTGCCTTTAGTTATGTTACAGTGGTCAGTGGGTTTTCCGAATTTGACTCTGAAATTTGTTTCTTATAATGACCAAACCTTCTCTATAGGCACCTAGAACATCGAAGGGGAGTGCACTAAGATCTGGGAGGTCATTTGGCAAGGATTCCGCACCAAGTCACTGGCAGGGCATTATTGACAGTCTCAATAATCTTCTCAGCACACATTGAAACAAAATTCGTACGTGGTGTCAGGTCATTGTTACCCTAGGCAAGATAACATTAAGAAATAAGGAAAAAAAACATAGAAAGTATAGCCATCTATGAGTCGTTTGCAGTATATACTTATATGTTGAGTGTGAGCAGATTTCAATGTACACAGAAGTTGGAAAGGTTTAGTGAAGGGTTTTTTTCCCCAACGAACAGTAAGGGTTTCTTGACCAAATGAACTAAACAATGTACGGTCTTTTTTTAAAGGGAACAATGCAGTCTTTTGAACCCATCTTCGGCAACCCAAGAGTAATCTGGGAGCCTAGCGAGGTGCTTCTTACATGCATTTGAATTGGGATCCTCCACCCAGTAGGCCATTAGACACAGAAACTTTTCAACACTTCCAATGCAGAGTTACTTGCTGTTCTCATCCTCATAGTGTATGTGTTCCATGGCTAATCTTAGTGCCTTGTCCCTAAGCTTAGAGAGTGGCGATCGTGTTAATAATGACTCCATGAAATGGCGGTTGAACTATCAAATATCCACTGATACTCTTAGTGTGACCCTGCAAGTAGTATTTCATAATCAATAGCTTAACAGTTCCAATTTGTTTATCTAAAGCTAGTGGCTGAGGCACAGTCAAGAAAAGCAACAGGCTCGAATTCATAATGAATACCTAATGTTCCACGACCTGCACCATCCCCAAGTTCTATACCATTACAAGTTTCCAGAGAATGCCTGCCGAAGGAATGGCGAATAGAAACTTAGTCAAACTAAGAGATTGAAAAGTTCCTTTAGTTCTTACAACAAACTTAGAACGCGAATTTGAAGTTTAAGAAATTACCAGGAAACTTAACCTGGCGGCATCCAAGTGGCTCGGACTGAATTCCTTCTCTTCATGCTGCTAAAAGTCGTACTGCTCCCCACCACCATCAGGTACTTAATCTTCATTGACAATTATACAATCAATTTGAAACACCTTCCACCTAGAACAACCCAAGGGTCAGTTTAATCATCACCGTATCCAGTTTAATCACATCAAATGGACCATCGTTCATTTCGAAATTAAGATGCTCTAATGAACCACCCATATCCAAAGTATAGACATGATGGTGCTGTGCTACGATCAATTACTCAGGGCAATCCTGGTTGGTTTCAATCAAGAATTTTTTTTCTCTACCACATAACAATTTAGTCAAGCTGTAAAACTGACAAACAGATCGCAGACCCACTGTTTCTAAAGGTTCGAGCCTTACCTCTTTTGCTACATCCATCAATGCAAGAAAACTCCGCTCTTCGAATTCGATCTCATTGGAAACCCGAAGCCTTGCTACCCCTTCCAAAACCTCCTCCGATTTTACGAGCCCTGCCTACCCATGAGCAACACAGAACACATAGAGGAACCCCTACAAAATAAAAAGCAACTACAACCAAATTCATTGCGGCAAATGATCGAGCATCAGACAGGCAACCAATCAATGAAGGAAAATTACCTTGTCGTGCCTGTCCTTGAACTCGTCAAACCCTCTGAACTCGATGATGGTGCATGTCTTTCTGAGCCACCTTCTTAACTCCGCGAACTCGAACAGGTCACTGCCGAATTGGCTTAGTTTGTACTTGGGAGCCTCATAGAGAAGCTTGTCGTAGGTACCCTGGTCGAAAAAGACCATGTTCTTCTCCTTTGCTAACCCTTGGTCCACTTCTTATTCTTCTGCTTTGCCTCCTCCGGACTTGGCCGGCTTCGACGACGGCGGCGGTGCCTTATCCTTCTTGGGAGCATGCAGAAACCCGGATCGTCAATCAAATAACAAATTCCATGGCAGGCGAAAACGGAGAAGAGCAGATTTTGGAATCTAAACGCACCATTGGCGATCAACACAAGGAGATCAGCGAGAGAGATCTGATGTGCTGGTTTCGGTGAGACGGAGTCTTTGAGAGTTCGCTGTCTTTCCTGTCACGGATGTCATGACAATGATGAAATCATCTGGTACCCCTTGTCACCATCGTTTGGAGACGATCAGACCGTCGGGTCAATTCTCCGATCATCCCTTCCTCACCCGCCTCTCGAGCACACGATTCAATCCTCGAACAGATCACTCCCTTAATCCGTAGACAGCGATGAGAAGCACAAAGGCCAATTGCTTCAATCGATAATCAGGATGAGAGGATAGGGTTCGTCAGCCACCACAAAAAGCAAATGGGAAAGGGAGTTTGGGCGTTGAGAGTGAGACGAGTGGCTAAAGCCTAAAGGAATAGATCACCCAGATTGAAAGTAAACGTAACTTGATGGATTGGAGACATGATTAGAATAAAATTTGGTACTATAATTCGAAAATATGTTGAAAATTTTGTTTAGGGGTTAAAGGGCACGCATAAAAAAGTAATAGGACCAACTAATCATTTAAAAATTGTAAAAATTAAATAATTTAATTCCAATTAATAAACACCGTTAGATTAGATCTACGGTGTAGAAATCCTGTCGCATAGTATGTGTCTGACGCATACGAGTGTGACCCATATATATATATATATATATATATATATATACATGGTTCAAAAAAGCAAGCTTAATCTCACGCTTAGGCACAAGGCAATGGCAAAACGCCTCGCCTAGGGGTTTCACGCCTAATTAGATACTAGAGCACATCATGGAGTAAGGCGACATATAAGTCTCTCCTGAAAATTACTAGATGGAGCTAGTAAGTCAATATTAAAGGCCAAAAATTAACATCAACTACGAAATCAATTTTCTATTGCAATATTTTCAATAGCTCAAGAACTTTGTGAGCTGTTGAGCTATGATTCTATGAATTCGTGAGCTATGTTCTTGTCATTAAGTGTTGAGTAAGTTATTAATCATTTTAACTGAAGTGAGGAAGTGTTGTAGATAATTATTTCACTCATCATGCAGTGCGAATAGCTATTTTTCTTCCAACGCCTAGGCACGCTTAGTCTACGCCTAGGCGAGCTAGGCGCAAGGCAAAGGCTCAACGCCCGCCTTACGCCTAGCGCCTTTTTGAACCTTGTATATATATATATATATATGGTGATGACTGGTGTACGTCAGGCGTATACTATATGTTAGGTGATCTAGCCGTTAGATGTGGTTAGATGAGCTCCGGCCGATCTCAACGGTCAATTTTTGTTTTTTATTAAATCAAACTTCGGGTTAGGGTTTAGAAAATCGGTGCCTGGGGTTTACCCATTAGAGGTTAGGGTATAGTATCATACCCCAAACTCGATTTAATTCATGATCTAGATAGAGATATCTCACTAGTAGTACCAGACGTATAGTATACGCCTGACGCACACCAGTCTGACCCATATATATATATAAAACTCAATGGGGCATACGCTAGGTTAGCGTACGCCCGGGCGTACGCTAGCCTGAACCATATATATACAGACTAGCGTAGACCTGAGGTACACTATATGTTTGTGTTCACACTTGTTACTATTTTTAATTAATTGAAATTAAATCAATAGTTGATAATAATTACACGGGCTAATACCACTAGGAAACCCGTACTATTAACTTTGTGCCATTTGTGTCCTAAAGTATTCGATATGACAATTGTGTCCCAAAGTATTTTTTCATTATGGTTGACTACCGTTGACCGTTAGTTTTGCATTATTTGAGAGGTCATGGCTAACGTGTCCGCCTAGGTGGCTTTTTTTATTTACAAACCCATCCCGTGTTTACACGTAAAAAAAAACCTCAAATGAAATCGGGGTTTCACCCGAACCCGAATCACATTTACCCTTCCCTCGACTTCCCAAAAGAAAACTCAAGAACCCTAACCGTTCATGGCGATCTCTCGATTCTCCTCACCGACGAACAGCGGGGAGTCGATTCGCCAGCTCCAGATTCTGTCAACATCTGGGACATCGGGCGTGGCGCAGGGAGGAACATTTTCGAAAGGCAGCTTTGACACCTTCGGGCGCGGCAGGCAGGGAGGAACCTTTTCGCAGGGCAGCTTCGACACCCATCCCCGATTTCTTCTGCAATCATCGCCGGCGACTAGCGCGAGTGTGCCACGCAAGCTTCGGAAGATGACCTAACGGTCGTCTGTTTGGTCAATTGATAGACCGTTAATTGCACATGTTTTTACCCCTATTCTTACACCGTTTGAGATGTTAATTCTCGTGTTTTAGGCCAATTTCACGCTAGGTTGTTCTTGATTGTGATATTTCAGGTCCTAGTACGTGAATGAAGGCTTGGGAGCGAGTTTGGGGTCGATTGGACGAAGATCGGACGTGTGGCGAGGCGCTGAGGAGGCCACACGGGCACTCCTAAAACCCACACGGCCGTGCAAGTAACCCATGTGACCGTGTGGGATTTAGCGAGAACTCACACGGGCATGATGAAAATTCCACACGGCCGTGTGTCCCTGGCCGTGTGGGAAGCCTGAAGTTCAATTATTCGAGACGTAGCGTTTTGGAACTCACACGGGCATCGGGGTAAGCCACACGGCCGTGTGGCCTGCCCGTGTGATCGGGAAATCTGGGTTTTTACCAATTCCGAGCCAAAAGTGAGAGAATCGACTTTTTGGAGCAAAAACAGAGCCCTAGAGAGAGAAAGTGCGAAGAACTCATCCTAAGAGTGGTTTTGGAGCTGGGTTTCATCAAATCAAGCTTGGAGATCATCATAGGAGTAATAATCATCATCCCAGAGTAGATTCTTCCCATTGTTATGAGTATGACTGTTTTGTATTCTGTTTTCCCCTCTCTCTCTATGGAGTAGAACTTTCTCTCACTTGGGTATGAAGAACCCTAGTTCCATGTGTTAGGGATTTTGATTGTAATGACTTGGGATTGTTATAATGCTTGATTATAATTGAATGATGCATGATTCATTGAATTATTTGAAGTCTGATCAGCTTTTCTTGATTTCTGCTGCAACCTGAGATAGATAGAATCTGATTAGGTTGTTAGAGCTACATCATTCGGTAGTAGTGGATTGGTTATACGAGAGTTAGTCAATCTACTGCTTTGTATTGGAATCCAATTCCAGTAGTGGAGTTCTTTGTTCATAGCCTCAGCTTTCTATTCCGGTGAAGGCTAGTCATCTGCCGGGTAGTTTGACTGAGAGGGCTTGGTCAGCTTAAGAGATTCCAAGCTACTGTCGGATCTTCCGCAGTTTAATCAACAGTAAATCAACCCAGGGTAATTACAATTGAGACCTAACTAAGGAGCTAGGGGGATTCATTCCCGAGTGACTCTTCCTTTGCTTTAGAAAACCAAACCATTTCCTGCTTCCTTACTGCTTTTAGTTAAAACAACAATCACTCGACTTAGTTTGCTAGATAATAGATAATCACGGAGTAGGCAGTAGATCTAGACCCCGGGTTGACATTAGAACTTGCTACTTTACTGCATTCCCGGACTGCGATTACACTTGGTCGCAGTTTGGTGTTGTGTTTAAGCGTGTCAAGTTTTTGGCGCCGTTGCCGGTGATCCTCTAGGTTATTGGGGAAATGTGAAAGTTTGTTACTCTAGCTTTTTCTTTACTGCATTTTTCTCTCTTCCACCTGTATGCCTTCACGGGTTGCTTTTGCTGGTTGTGTGCAGGTAGTGCATGACCCGTAGCCAGTCGGGAGAACTACTACCATTAGACTAGGAGCTTGAACGGACCTGTAGGAACTTCAAGCGGGCTGTAAAGGCGCGACTGGCTGCGGAGGAGGCGCTAGCACATCTGCAAATCACTAACGAAGAGGAGATGGCTGACCCACAGGACCATGATGTGGTCATTCCTGAGGAGCAGACCATGGGATCCTACTGGACCGCCAGAGCCGCGGACATGAGGTCACCCATTCAACACCCTCATGTGCCAGCGAACAACTTTGAGGTGAGCACCTCGGTCATCACAATGTTACGCGGTTTGGTGGTGTTCCGTGGCAAGGAGGGGGAGTGCCCCCGATCGCATCTGAGGCGATTCCATGAGCTGATCGATGGAATCAAGATAAATGGGTCCCAGCCGATCCAATCCAGCTGAGGTACTTCCCTTTTACTCTGGAGGGGCAGGCCAAGGAGTGGCTAGACACTCGACCTCCAGGCTCGATCACTACGTTCGCCAACCTGGTGGACAAGTTCCTCACTCGCTACCATCCCCCGTCCAAGACGGTGGACCTGCAGAAGCAAATCACCCACTTCACTCAAGACGAAGATGAGACCATCCGGGATGCTTGGGAGAGATACACCAGTCTCTTCCTCAAGTGCCCCAACCATGGTTTTACCGACGCCTTCAAGGTAGGCACCTTCTACCATGCTCTCTTCCCTGAGGATAAGCAGCTGATTGACTCGGTCTGTGGCGGGAATATGCTCTCCAAAACGCCCCACAGCTGAATCAACTTTTTGAAGAGATGGCTGAGCAGGGCTATGATTGGGGAACTTTCAGGAGATCGAGAAGAGCACCAGGGCGGGGTGTGCATGTTGTAGCCACCCAGTCATCTGATTTGGTGCAGGTGGTATCGAAGCTGGTTTCAGCCATAGATCGATCTGGGATGATTCCCAGGACTAGACAGCAGCAGGCGATGCACTGTGAGTGGTGCGAGAGCACCCATCACACTGTGGAAGATTGCCAGGCGATGAGGGAGTCGACTACACCCCAGGAGCAGGTGAACTTCATCAATAATGCTAGGTGAATGACCCCTACAGCAACACGTACAATGAGGGGTGGCGCCAGCATCCCAACTTATCCTGGGCTGGGGCAAATCCTAGACCACCAGCCTCCCAAGGACCGCCAGGCTTCCAGAGACCGCCATATCAGCCCAGATAGGGGCAATTCCAGCAGCGGCAGCAGCAGCCTCTCTACCCGCTCAACCACAGCCGCGACCTTTCCAGCAGCCAGGTGCAGCCTCTGCAACCCCAGTGCAGAATGATCCAATGGCGGAATTGCAGGATCTGGTGGGTTCCCTTGCCAGTTCTAGTGCTCAGAAATTCAACACTATCGAGCAATTCATGGAAAAGGCCTCGGGTAAATTCCTGGCTCTTGAAGCTGGCCAGAGGAACATGCAGGCTGTCTTGCAGGATATCCAAACCTAGCTGGGGAGCGTGGCTCAAGCAGTGGCGCAGAGGGCTCCAGGTACCTTGCCAGGTCAGACCATTCCTAATCCGAAGGACCTGAATGCCCAGTGTAATGCCATCACAACCAGGAGTGGCAAGATGATTGCTGATCCACCTGTTCGGGGACAAGAGAGAGAGGCCCCTGTTTCAGCATCTCCAGCGGTTGAAGAAGAAGCAGAGAAGGAGGTTGAGGTGCCTGTTCCTAAGCCGCAACCAGTAGTGAAGGAGTATATCCCACAACTCCCTTTCCCTACTCGGTTGCATAAAGACAGGCTAGAGGCAGAATTACGGAACTTCATGTCCATGCTTAGGAAGCTGAATGCACAAGTGCCCTTCCTGGAGACACTATCCCAAATGCCTAAGTATGCGAAGTTCCTGAAAGATCTTCTCTCAAAGAAGCAGAAGCTGAGTGAGCTGGCCACTGTGGAGCTCAGCGAGGAGTGCTCGGCTATTCTGCAGAACAAGCTGCCGCAGAAGCAGAAGGACCCAGGTAGTTTTACTATCCCGTGCTCTATTGGTAAATTGCATGCAGAGAGGTCCTTGGCGGATCTAGGTGCTAGTATCAATGTCATACCATACAAATTGTTCAAGAAACTAGGCCTAGGTGAACCCCGTGTGACTAGGATAAGTCTCCAATTAGCTGACCGATCTATAGTTCATCCTAGGGGCATAGTGGAAGACCTTCTGTTTAAGGTTGGCAAATTCTTTTATCCTGTGGATTTTGTTGTCTTGGACATCAATGAGGACACAGAAGTGCCCCTTATACTGGGAAGGCCTTTCCTGCCACCGCCAAGGCTCTCATAGATGTACATGATGGGACCTTAGTCTTGAGAGATGGTGAGGAGCGAATAACCTTTTTTATTGATAATACTCTCCATGCTTCCTCGCCTTTGCAAGCTGCTTCTCACCAGGAGCACGAGTCTGTCGTGTATCCTTCTGTGCTTCCCATTTTGCAGGACCCCCCTCTCACACCTTCGCCGCCACTCCCGTCCACTCAGTCACCAAATGAAAAGATCAAGCAGGAGTGGCGGCCGAAGTTGCAGGTAGCTGAGCCTGCTCGCAAGAAAACCGGATACCACTATGAGCTGGTCCCGCCTCCTGAGCCACGACCGCCTTGGCCATCCGAGTATTCACTCGCTTGCATCCTGCCGGATGGCCAGGTTGAGTTGAGGAGTGCTGGTGGCCACATTCGTCGTGTGCATGGCCACCATTTGAAGCTGTACTTCAAGAGCGATGTGGATCCGCTCTTGGAGGCACCTGCTCCTTCACCTCACTGAGCATCGACTCTACTGGCGTCCAGCTAAAAGACGGTAAAGAAGCGCTTGTGGGGAGGCAACCCCATCGAGGTTTGCATTTTCTTACCTTTTTTCTTTTGATTTTTGTGTTTTTTGAGTCTTGAGGTGTTGTTCCAGAGTCGAACGTCGTTTTTGAGTGAAAACAGGTTGAATTCGGGGCTCCAGCAATCCACACGGCCATGCCTGAAACTCACACGGCCGTGTGGTTTTGAGCCCCTGGCCGTGTGAAGGCTCGACAATTTCCACACGGCCAAATGTGCAACTCGCACGGCCGTGTGGATTCCCTCGGCCAGGCCATGTGGCCCACACGGGCAACACTGATGCTCACACGGCCGTGTGAAGCCTCGGCATTTTCCACACGGCCATATGTGCAACTCACACGGCCGTGTGGAAATCCTCGGCCTGACCGTGTCGGCCCACACGGGCACCTGTGCACGTCACACGGCCGTGCAAGTCACCCATGTGGCCATGTGGGATTTAGCGAGAACTCACACGGGCATGATGGAAATTCCACACGACCGTGTGTCCCTGGCCGTGTGGGAAGCCTGAAGTTCAATTATTCGAGACGCAGCGTTTTGGAACTCACACGGGCATCTGGGTAAGCCACACGGCCGTGTGGCCTGCCCGTGTGATCGGGAAATCTGGGTTTTTACCAATTCTGAGCCAAAAGTGAGAGAATCGACTTTTTGGATAAAAAACAGAGCCCTAGAGAGAGGAAGTGCGAAGAACTCATCCTAAGAGTGGTTTTGGAGCTAGGTTTCATCAAATCAAGCTTGGAGATCATCATAGGAGTGATAATCATCATCCCAGAGCAGATTCTTCTCATTGTTATGAGTATGACTGCTTTGTATTCTGTTTTCCCCTCTCTCTCTCTATGGAGTAGAACTTTCTCTCACTTGGGTATGAAGAACCCTAGTTCCATGTGTTAGGGATTTTGATTCTAATGACTTGGGATTGTTATACTGCTTGATTATAATCGAATGATGCATGATTCATTGAATTAATTGAAGTCTGATCAGCTTTTCTTGATTTCTGCTGCAACCTGAGATAGATAGAATCTGATTAGGTTGTTAGAGCTACATCATTCGGTAGTAGTGGATTGGTTATACGAGAGTTAGTCAATCTAATGCTTTATACTGGAATCCAATTCCAGTAGTGGAGTTCTGTGTTCATAGCCTCAACTTTCTATTCCGGTGAAGGCTAGTCGTCTGCCGGGTAGTTTGACTGAGAGGGCTTGGTCAGCTTAAGAGATTCCAAGCTACTGTCGGATCTTCCGCAGTTTAATCAACAGTAAATCAACCCAGGGTAATTACAATTGAGACCTAACTAAGGAGCTAGGGGGACTCATTCCCGAGTGACTCTTCCTTTGCTTTAGAAAACCGAACCATTTCCTGCTTCCTTACTGCTTTTAGTTAAAACAACAATTACTCGACTTAGTTTGCTAGATAATAGATAATCACGGAGTAGGCAGTAGATCTAGACCCTGGGTTGACATTAGAACTTGCTACTTTACTGCATTCTCGGACTGCGATTACACTTGGTCGCAGTTTGGTGTTGTGTTTAAGCGTGTCATCAACCGTTACTTTCAACGGAATTGTCAGGATTTTTGGAGCTGATACTCTACCCTAACTCTTAATGAGTGAACCCTAGGTCCTAGGTATCTAAATCATAAACTATAAACCCTAAGATGGTGCATTCATTTTTTTGCATATATTTGGGCGAATCATAACCGTCAATTATTGTTTCTAATTAAATTGATCTTGGGGTATAAGATTTAGAGAATTAAGGCCTAGTTTGTGATCTTTAAGAGTTAGAGTATAGTATCATGTCCGAAAATTCAATCAATTCAAGGTCTAGATAGCGTTTTCATACTCAAGGTATGTGGCACCCTGGATTTCAACCTGGGTACCGTAAAACTCCCCATATATATATATGGTGACTAGTGACTACTTCGGTGCACTCACAAAAATGAGCTCGTTCAATGCACCCAACTCAAAAAGTAGTCTTAAGATGCCGGATTTTGAATTTTAATTTTTAAAATTAGTGTAATATGATGATATAACATATGATAACAAGTTAACAACTAATTAGAGGATTACCCTAAGCCCTAGACCTCCAATTTTGAGTTCTATCCCTAAACCCCAATTTATAAACCCTAACCCTAAATCTCTAAACTCTAAATCCTTCAAATTAAAGTAAATTTTAATGGTTTTCATGCAAATTCCTGTGCGTTATCATTCATCACATCATAAGTGATGATTGTCATCATTTTGACATAAATCGCATGTTTAAAATGATGGTTATGAAGCGAGTGCACTGAATGCACCAAAAAAACTGAGTGCACTGAAAACGCCACCATATATATATATATATATATATATATATATATATATATATATATATATTATTTCACATTGACTTAACCATTTCATTTTGAATCTACGACGATTTAAGCACATCGCCCTTATACTCCAACACAACAAGTTATGTATCCCACTAACCGAGAGGAAAGAATGTGACATCTTCTACCTCCTTCTGATCAGGGGATTTGGTCGACAGCTTTTCTTCTTCGGTTTCCTCCTGATCTGGAACTATTCATGCTTCCTCGACCTTCTGCTCCTCCTCATAAGCTTGTTATTTGCTCTTTTTCATACTCCCGCTGTAATCATTGTAAAGCCTTCAAAACATCAGCAACTTCCTCTAGAGATAAAGGATTCAAAACGAATACCTTCTTTTGATGTTTCAATCGGAAGCTTTTGGAGCTTCTGCTGACCAGATGAACTCCAAGATCTTGGAACCATGGACCCTAAAATGTCGTCGATCTGGGTATATAAGGAGGGCTGAGCTGAAAGAGAAAAGGTTGAGAGAACTTAGTGAGAGACACTTCTTCTTCATATTTCTAGAGTGAGAAAAGTGAAGAACAAGAGAAGAGGAGAAGTTAGGGTTTCATTCAAGAGCAAAGTTTTGGGAATTTCTTCCTCCAAGGTTGATCTCTACACCACAAGGAAGAAGGCAAACATCCTCAAGATGAGTTTCTCTCTTCTCCTTAGTGTATTCTCTCTACTTAGCATGGAGTAGTCCTTTCTTTCACTTGGGTGTTTATAAATCCTAGCTATAATTATATGAATGTTTGTATGGATTGAATGAATTGTGTGTGGTTGTGTTTTAATACAAGTTATGAGGTATTTCATTAAGGTTGTCATGTGTTTATGCATTTCCAACTCTTATGCCATTTTGACCTATGTATAGGGAAATCCCCTTCTTGCTAAGAGGCTTGTAAAAGCTGGAATTTTTTGGCAAAATTGTGTCACCTACTTAGGGATTCCGATCCTGATTTTACTATAAAATTGGTGGACCTTAAAATCGGGATTAAAATCGTAAAATCCTACTAAAATCGAGATTAAAAATGCATGAGAATAAAAGAGGCGTTTGAGAAACTTTAAAAAAATGGAACTACATCGGCGGAAAGGGCAATGAAGGGGATCTTCTCAGATATTGTTCCTATTAAAAAACCAAATCATGGCTCGGTCAATCCCTTTTCCTTCGTCCTGTTGTACTCATTGGTAAAACAGTTGTCCTAATATTGTACGTACGTAAGAATTAACATCATTATTAACTAACTAGTTCTTAGCCCGCCCGTTGGGCGTTGCATTTTATTTGGTTATTATTTTGCGTCGTATTGTTAAATTCTTTGTTTGTAAGAAGTGGTGCTTGTGTTATTTTAGTTTTGGATGTAAGAAGTGGTGCTTGTATTTTTATATCGTTTGTTTGTTTTTCTGTCATTTTAGTTTTTTTACATGTTTGAATTTGGGAATTAAAGTTGTTCTATTATTAGCATATTAGTTGTGTTTGAAACATTAGCCATAGTGTATTTATAGATTGAGTTTTTCAACCTCACATGAGAGATATTTTTGTAACCTATTGTTGCTATTTTTTATATTTGATATGTGTAATATTTATACATTGAATCGTTAATATAATTTGTCTCTTCAAGCTCTTGTCACACATATGTGTATCTTCTGTTGTTTTTTTATGAAGGGAATTTAATTAGCTTAGCTTTTTGTATATATGTTTTTTTGTTTAATTAGCTTTTGTCCATCGTTTAAGATTTAGGCATTGTCATAAGAACCAAACCAGATCAATGATTGACCCGCAGAACCACTAAAGTAGTTATAATAGCGGTTCAGTTTATTTGATTGGATGGTTAGAAATAAACAGAATGGTTTTTAAGGGTTTGGCATGAAATCGGATGACCACCTCAGTTAATTAGTCATTCATTTCACTATTTTAGCTATTAAAAATTATCAAAAAGAAGTTAACGTAAACTAAGACCATCTCACTTTAATCACTAATTTTGTTTATGCTATTTTTATTCATTTTCCGTTGTTTATGATGAATGAAATTTAATTAGTTTAGCTTTCTGTAGACGTGTTTTTATTTAATTAGCTTATATCCACCGTTTATGATTCAAGCATTAGACCAGCTGAAACACTAAAGTAGTTAAATAGTAGTTCAGTTCATTTGATTAGAAGGCTAGAGATGGAACAAATGGTTTTTAAGGGTTTGGCATGAAACTAGATGACCACCTCGGTTTTATTGGTCCTTTATTTCACTATTTTAACTATTTAAAAAAATTGATGAAAAAGAAGTTAACGTAAATTAAGACCATCCCACCTTAATCGTTAATTTTGTTTATACTCTTTTTATTCATTCTCGTTGTTTAAGATGAAGGGAATTTAATTATCTTTCCTTTCTGTAGACGTGTTTTTGTTTAATTAGCTTTTGTCCACCGTTTAAATTTTAAGAATTGGACCAGCAAAACCACTAAAATAGGTATAATAGCGGTTCAGTTCATTTGAGTGGACGGCTAGACATGGACCAAATGGTTTGTAAGGGTTTGACGTAAAACCAGTTGACCACCTCAGTTTTACTGGTCCTTTATTTTACTATTTTAACTATTACAAAATTATGAAAAATGAAGTTAACGTAAACTAATAGCATCTCACCTTAATCACTAATTTTGCTTATGATGTATTTATTCATTTCTAGCTTCCTTGTCGGATTAATCTTGTTCGCTATGTTTTGCCACTCTTTTATTTAGTAGAATTTAATTAAAATCTTTGTGATTTCTTTTCTAAGATAGTTTGAAAATTTTGTTAGAGCTTTTTGGTGGTAGATGATATGGATTAGGAATTTTTATGGTTAGTGATAAATTTAATTTTAAATTCAAGTATTATTTTTTTATATTATAGCGCATTATAGGTTCTATCAACGGTTAACAAACCATTGTATAACGACTAATCATTGAACCATCAACAATTTTTTTTTTTTTTATTTAGCATCCGATATGTGTATGAAAACATTGAAATTCTTATATGTAATTTAAATAACATGAGAAATTAAGTAATTTGTACTCCTCACGGTTTTAGAGGATGCTAATCGATGGGTTTAAATTTCCATGAAAAAATGGTCATTATTCATACTATAATGACCAATTAATGGGAAATTTTTGGATGGCCAAGGTAGACAAACGAATCCACCCTTCAATTTTAGAAGGGAAAAAATTGGGGAAGATTCATTTTTATTCCAATGACGCGAGAGAGGCTGAGAGGCAGGCATGTGCTGACGTGACATCACATTTGTTTTGAATTTCCATAATATTAAGTAAAGATAAAGATTAATTAATATATTTGTACCAAGCCACTAACATTAATTATTCAATTGGAGTTCATTTATTCTTAGTTTTAAATCATGTTGAGCAAACGATGTTGGAATTAACTGGCTGATAACGGTGTAATCGCATGTTTTTATATCCCTATTTCTTACCCATTTGCGGGGCATAGTTGTGTGATTTGGCCTATTTTACGCCGGGTTGTGCTACTTTGTCATATTTCAGGTCCCAGGCGTCGAAGGGAAGGCCAAGCACAAGTTTCGGGGCATTTGGAAGTCGTTTGGTCGAGCTATGACCAAAACACGGGCAGGAGGCTTGAAGAACACGGCCGTGTACACCAAAGGGCCCGCCAGTGCTTTTACTGCCGAGAGTTGAATGAAGAAAAGACCAAAACACGGGCGGGGTCAATTCAAAACACGGCCGTGTGCTACTTCAAACACGCCCGTGTTTTCCCCCAGACCGTGCCCGTGTATTTATGACGTGGCAGAGGGCACGGGCGGGCTGGAGCAGAACACGGCCGTGCCCTCGACCGTGTCCTGGCCAGTGATGCCCTTTTAGGCAGATTTTCAGCCAAAAGAGAGGGGATTCGAGTTTTAGAGAGACAGAGCGATTCCTAGAGAGAGAAATCGACGAACAAGAGTCTCCAAGTGCCCTAGCTTGATCTTCATCACCATTGGAGCTTGGCTTGAGCTTGGAGGAGTGCCGATCAACGTCCAGGAGCTGAAATCCATCCTTCACAGTATGATTTCCGCGTCTGAATCTGCTTTTGCTTCTTTCTTCATGGAGTAGTTCTCCCATTCATCTGGGTATGGGAAACCCTAGATTTGTATGTTAGGCTTGATTGTATGAACCCAAGTACTGTTTCTATGATTTGATTATATTCGATTGAGGTTTGAATGATTGAATGGCATGAATCCTGATCAAATTCCTGTTGTTTCTGCTTTAACCTAGAATGAGAATATCTGCCTAGGTTTATAGAGCACCCTTAATTGAAGGTAGTGAATTGGTGACTTTAGTCGAGGAGCCAATTCACTATTCTGTACCGAAGTTACTTCGGTAGAGGAGGTTTTGTTCGTTAGGGCCTCAATCTGTTTACTCCGGTGGAGGTTAGTCGCCCGCTAGAGACTCAGATTGAGAGGGTCTGGAGACCTTTAGTCGAGACTTCAGACTGTTTGAGAACCTTCCGCAGTATAACTATCATAGAAATTGAACTTGGTAAATTGCAATCCGGCTTAACTGCAGTCTAGGGGGAACCATATCCGGGTGACCTCTCTTAACCTGAAAACAACCGTTTAGTTGCTTTGCTTGCTTGTTAGTTTAGACCTTCACTAAATTTTCATTGCTAGATAATACGAAGTCACTGAGTAGTCATCATATCTAGGACCCGGGTTGACATTAAAACCCAAACCCGCTATACTACGCTTTCGGAAGTGGTTACACTTAGCCATTTTCTAGAGTGACAGTAGGAGTGAGTCAAGTTTTTGGCGCCGTTGCCGGGGACGGCTAGGTTGTTGAAGAAAAGTGATTTCTGTTACTTTAGCATTTTCATTTTCGCATTGGTTGTTTGTTCTTTCCCACTTGTGCCTTCACGGGTTTGCATTGCTTAAGTGTGTGCAGATAGTGCATGACCCGTAGCCAGTCAGGAGGTTTACTGCCGTTGGATCCAGAGCTTGAAAGCACCTGCCGCCAACTTAGGAGACAACAGCGAGCTAGACTGGCTACGGAAGAGCGCAGAGACGGCCAATTGAGCAGCGAGTCCGAGGACGAGTACGAGATGGAAGGCGACCACAACCCACCTCCTAGGAACCAGTTCCTGGGGAACGACCCCTATCCCCAGGGAGCTGGGGTTCATCATCATCCACCACCACCGGGTCCCACCTTGGAGTACTACTACACTCCACGGATTGCTGACATCCGCCCGGTCATCCTCTATCCGCCAATTCCAGCAAACAACTTCGAGATCAAGCCATGCTGGATTCAACTCATTACATCCTCTATCCAGTTCCATGGCTTGAAGGATGAGGAGGCCCGGGTGCATCTTTCCCGTTTTCTGCAGCTGACGAACGGGTTCAAGCTGAACGGTGTCCCAGATGACGCAATCCGCCTTCACCTCTTCCCCCATTCTCTGGCGGGGAATGCTAAGAGGTGGTTGGAGACCCAGCCCCCATTGTCCATCACTTCATGGGACGATCTGGCAGACAAGTTCGTGCACAGGTACTATCCGGCATCGAAGACCACAGAGATTCAGCGGGAGATCATTCACTTCCGCCAAGAGCCAGATGAATCACTTCGTGATGCATGGGAGCGATACATGGGATATTTCTGGCAGTGTCCCCATCATGGCTTCAGTGATGCATTCACAGTGGGGAACTTCTACAGTGCCCTCACCCCAGATAGCCAGAGGGTGATAGAGTCTCTATGCCCAGGAGGGGATATTCTCACTAAGACTCCACCCGAGCTGAACCAGATGATTAGTACCTTGGCTGCCCGCGATCATTCCTGGGGGTAGAACAGCAGAGGAAGAAATTCCCGGGACCGGGGTGTGCACGCTATGGAGGCCAGGTCCGGGTTAGAGCAGCAGGTGGCTGAGTTGGTGCAGACATTGAGGCAGCCCAACAGTCTCCTTTCGGGTCGAGGTGTAGCTACACCTCCAGTAGCTCAGTGTCAGTGGTGTGAGAGCCCGAATCACCTGGTGAAGGATTGTCAGTCTATGAGGGAGTCCTCTAATCCCCAAGAGCAGGTGGACTTCATCGCAAATGCTCGGCGCCTGGACCCATATAGCAATAGCTACAATGAGGGATGGCGCCAGCATCCCAACTTCGCCTGGAGCAGCAACACCACTAAACCACCTGGTTTCCCAGCACCAGCAGGTGGTTTTCAGCAGAGGCAACCCTTCTAGGCTAGGCAGGGGCCACCCCCACAGCAGCAGCCCTACCTGCCTAGACAGGGGCAGCCATTCCAGCAGCCCCAGCGTCAGCATGCCGAACCAGCAGCAGCCCCAGCTCCCGATAACCATATGACCGATCTGAAGAATATTTTGGCGGCATTCATGACCACCAGCCAGGCGAATTTCACGAGGGTGGACCAGAGCATAGCCTCTCTGGAGGCAGGACAGAGGAACCAGGGTGCTATTCTGCAAGATTTACAGCACCAAGTCGGTGTCCTAACGCGCCAACTTACTGCCCGGGCCCCGGGGACTCTACCTGCCACCACCATCCCAACCCACGGGAGCCGCACGAGCAGCTGGATGCCATCTTCACCAGGAGTGACAGGCCCACATCGGCTGATCTTGCCCCGACCAGGCAGGAGGAACCACTACCTGCTTCAGCACTCTCAGCCGATGATACAGAAGTGCGGGTGGAGAAGGAAGCCCCTGCTCCCAAGCCACAACCAGTGGTTAAGGAGCACATACCTCAGCTTCCCTTCCCCACTCGCCTACACAAAGACAAGCTGGAGACTGAGTTTGCCAAGTTTATGGCAATGTTGAAGCAGCTCAACATCACCATACCGTTTGTGGACGCACTGTCGAAGATGCCCAAGTACGCAAAGTTCATGAAAGACCTCCTCACCAACAAGAAGAAACTTGGGGATCTCTCGACAGTGCTGCTGAGCGAGGAGTGTTCTGCTATCCTGCAGAACAAGCTGCCCGAAAAGTGCAAGGACCCAGGGAGTTTCACTATCCCTCTTACTATTGGCAGCATGCATGTAGGCAAGTCCTTGGCGGACCTAGGCGCTAGCATAAACGTCATGCCATATAAGTTGTTTAAGAAGCTAGACCTAGGTGAACTTAGCCCTACTAGGATGAGCATCCAGCTAGCTGATCGTTCCCTTGTGCATCCTAGGGGTATCATAGAGGATCTGCTTGTTAATGTGGGTGCATTCACATATCCTGTTGATTTTGTTATCCTGGACATAAATGATGATGTGGATGTGCCCTTGATTCTGGGTAGACCATTTCTTGCCACCGCCAAGGCACTTATTGATGTGCATGAGGGTAAACTGATACTGCGTGCTGGAAATGAACATGCTACCTTTGCTGTGACTGAATTCGATCATTGTGCTATGATTGCTGTCACACCTGTGCATGATATTTCTGACCCAGTACACGAGCCTGTCCTGTATCCGTCTGCATCTCCCATTTTGCAGGACCCTCCTCTCACTCCTTCGCCGCCACTCCATCCAGCCTCGTCTCCGAACAAAAAGATCAAGGAGGAGTGGCGGCCGAAGCAGCCGGTTACCGAGCCTGCACGGAAGAAAGGTGGAGACCACTATGAGCTGGTTCCACCCCCTGTACCACGACCACCCTGGCCATCCGAGTACTCACTCGCTTGCATCCTGCCGGATGGCCAGGTCGAGCTGACCAATGCTGGTGGTTGTACCCGTCGGGTGCATGGCCACCAAAGGGTCCGCCAGTGCTTTACTGCCGAGAGTTGAATGAAGAAAAGACCAAAACACGGGCGGGGTCAATTCAAAACACGGTCGTGTCCTACTTCAAACACGCCCGTGTTTTCCCCCCGACCGTGCCCGTGTATTTATGACGTGGCAGAGGGCACGGGCGGGTTGGAGCAGAACACGGCCGTGCCCTCGACCGTGTTCTGGCCAGTGATGCCCTTTTAGGCAGATTTTCAGCCAAAAGATAGGGGATTCGAGTTTTAGAGAGACAGAGCGATTCCTAGAGAGAGAAAGCGACGAACAAGAGTCTCCAAGTGCCCTAGCTTGATCTTCATCACCATTGGAGCTTGGCTTGAGCTTGGAGTAGTGCCGATCAACGTCCAGGAGCTGAAATCCATCCTTCACAGTATGATTTCCGCGTCTGAATCTGCTTTTGCTTCTTTCTCCATGGAGTAGTTCTCCCATTCATCTGGGTATGGGAAACCCTAGATTTGTATGTTAGGTTTGATTGTATGAACCCAAGTACTGTTTCTATGATTTGATTATATTCGATTGAGGTTTGAATGATTGAATGGCATGAATCCTGATCAAATTCCTGTTGTTTCTGCTTTAACCTAGAATGAGAATATCTGCCTAGGTTGATAGAGCACCCTTAATTGAAGGTAGTGAATTGGTGACTTTAGTCGAGGAGCCAATTCACTATTCTGTACCGAAGTTACTTCGGTAGAGGAGGTTTTGTTCGTTAGGGCCTCAATCTGTTTACTCCGGTGGAGGTTAGTCGCCCGCTAGAGACTCAGATTGAGAGGGTCTGGAGACCTTTAGTCGAGACTTCAGACTGTTTGAGAACCTTCCGCAGTATAACTATCATAGAAATTGAACTTGAAAATTGCAATCCGGCTTAGCTGCAGTCTAGGGGGAACCATATCCGGGTGACCTCTCTTAACCTGAAAACAACCGTTTAGTTGCTTTGCTTGCTTGTTAGTTTAGACCTTCACTAAATTTTCATTGCTAGATAATACGAAGTCACTGAGTAGTCATCATATCTAGGACCCGGGTTGACATTAAAACCCAAACCCGCTATACTACGCTTTAGGAAGTGGTTACACTTGGCCATTTTCTAGAGTGACAGTAGGAGTGAGTCAAGTTTTTGGCGCCGTTGCCGGGGACGGCTAGGTTGTTGAAGAAAAGTGATTTATGTTACTTTAGCATTTTCATTTTCGCATTGGTTGTTTGTTCTTTCCCACTTGTGCCTTCACGGGTTTGCATTGCTTAAGTGTGTGCAGATAGTGCATGACCCGTAGCCAGTCAGGAGGTTTACTGCCGTTGGATCCAAAGCTTGAACGCACCTGCCGCCAACTTAGGAGACAACAGCGAGCTAGACTGGCTACGGAAGAGCGCAGAGACGGCCAATTGAGCAGCGAGTCCGAGGACGAGTACGAGATGGAAGGCGACCACAACCCACCTCCTAGGAACCAGTTCCTGGGGAACGACCCCAATCCCCAGGGAGCTGGGGTTCATCATCATCCACCACCACCGGGTCCCACCTTGGAGTACTACTACACTCCACGGATTGCTGACATCCGCCCGGTCATCCTCTATCCGCCAATTCCAGCAAACAACTTCGAGATCAAGCCATTCTGGATTCAACTCATTACATCCTCTATCCAGTTCCATGGCTTGAAGGATGAGGAGGCCCGGGTGCATCTTTCCCATTTTCTGCAGCTGACGAACGGGTTCAACCTGAACGGTGTCCCAGATGACGCAATCCGCCTTCACCTCTTCCCCCATTCTCTGGCGGGGAATGCTAAGAGGTGGTTGGAGACCCAGCCCCCATTGTCCATCACTTCATGGGACGATCTGGCAGACAAGTTCGTGCACAGGTACTATCCGGCATCGAAGACCACAGAGATTCAGCGGGAGATCACTCACTTCCGCCAAGAGCCAGATGAATCACTTCGTGATGCATGGGAGCGATACATGGGATATTTCTGGCAGTGTCCCCATCATGGCTTCAGTGATGCATTCACAGTGGGGAACTTCTACAGTGCCCTCACCCCAGATAGCCAGAGGGTGATAGAGTCTCTATGCCCAGGAGGGGATATTCTCACTAAGACTCCACCCGAGCTGAACCAGATGATTAGTACCTTGGCTGCCCGCGATCATTCCCGGGGGTAGAACAACAGAGGCAGAAATTCCCGGGACCGGGGTGTGCACGCTATGGAGGCCAGGTCCGGGTTAGAGCAGCAGGTGGCTGAGTTGGTGCAGACATTGAGGCAGCCCAACAGTCTCCTTTCGGGCCGAGGTGTAGCTACACCTCCAGTAGCTCAGTGTTAGTGGTGTGAGAGCCCGAATCACCTGGTGAAGGATTGTCAGTCTATAAGGGAGTCCTCTACTCCCCAAGAGCAGGTGGACTTCATCGCAAATGCTCGGCGCCTGGACCCATATAGGAATACCTACAATGAGGGATGGCGCCAGCATCCCGACTTCGCCTGGAGCAGCAACACCACTAAACCACCTGGTTTCCAGCACCAGCGGGTGGTTTTCAGTAGAGGCAGCCCTTCCAGGCTAGGCAGGGGCCACCCCCACAGCAGCAGCCCTACCTGCCTAGACAGGGGCAGCCATTCCAGCAG
Organism: Linum tenue; assembly: GCA_946122785.1. NCBI lineage: Eukaryota > Viridiplantae > Streptophyta > Magnoliopsida > Malpighiales > Linaceae > Linum > Linum tenue. Next base: position 8,300,394 of record CAMGYJ010000010.1, on the reverse strand, counting down.
CCCCAGCGTCAGCATGCCGAACCAGCAGCAGCCCCAGCTCCCGATAACCAGATGACCGATCTGAAGAATATTTTGGCGGCATTCATGACCACCATCCAGGCGAATTTCACGAGGGTGGACCAGAGCATAGCCTCTCTGGAGGCAGGACAGAGGAACCAGGGTGCTATTCTGCAAGATTTACAGCACCAAGTCGGTGTCCTAGCGCGCCAACTTACTGCCCGGGCCCCGGGGACTCTACCTGCCACCACCATCCCAACCCATGGGAGCCGCACGAGCAGCTGGATGCCATCTTCACCAGGAGTGACAGGCCCACATAGGCTGATCCTGCCCCGATCAGGCAGGAGGAACCACTACCTGCTTCAGCACTCCCAGCCGATGATACAAAAGTGCGGGTGGAGAAGGAAGCCCCTGCTCCCAAGCCACAACCAGTGGTTAAGGAGCACATACCTCAGATTCCCTTCCCCACTCGCCTACACAAAGACAAGCTGGAGACTGAGTTTGCCAAGTTTATGGCAATGTTGAAGCAACTCAACATCAGCATACCGTTTGTGGAGGCACTGTCGAAGATGCCCAAGTACGCAAAGTTCATGAAAGACCTCCTCACCAACAAGAAGAAACTTGGGGATCTCTCGACAGTGCTGCTGAGCGAGGAGTGTTCTGCTATCCTGCAGAACAAGCTGCCCGAAAAGTGCAAGGACCCAGGGAGTTTCACTATCCCTCTTACTATTGGCAGCATGCATGTAGGCAAGTCCTTGGCGGACCTAGGCGCTAGCATAAACGTCATGCCATATAAGTTGTTTAAGAAGCTAGACCTAGGTGAACTTAGCCCTACTAGGATGAGCATCCAGCTAGCTGATCGTTCCGTTGTGCATCCTAGGGGTATCATAGAGGATCTGCTTGTTAATGTGGGTGCATTCACATATCCTGTTGATTTTGTTATCCTGGACATAAATGATGATGTGGATGTGCCCTTGATTCTGGGTAGACCATTTCTTGCCACCGCCAAGGCACTTATTGATGTGCATGAGGGTAAACTGATACTGCGTGCTGGAAATGAACAGGCTACCTTTGCTGTGACTGAATTCGATCACTGTGCTATGATTGCTGTCACACCTGTGCATGCTATTTCTGACCCAGTACACGATCCTGTCGTGTATCCGTCTGCATCTCCCATTTTGCAGGACCCTCCTCTCACTCCTTCGCCGCCACTCCATCCAGCCTCGTCTCCGAACAAAAAGATCAAGGAGGAGTGGCGGCCGAAGCAGCCGGTTACCGAGCCTGCACGGAAGAAAGGTGGAGACCACTATGAGCTGGTTCCACCCCCTGTACCACGACCACCCTGGCCATCCGAGTACTCACTCGCTTGCATCCTGCCGGATGGCCAGGTCGAGCTGACCAATGCTGGTGGTTGTACCCGTCGGGTGAATGGCCACCATCTGAAGCTGTACCTCAAGAGCGATGTGGATCCGCTCTTGGAGGCACCTGTTCCTGCACCCCGCTGAGTATCCACCATGGGCGTCCAGCTAAAAGACTGTAAAGAAGCGCTTGTGGGGAGGCAACCCCACCATGGTTTCCGTTTATTTCTTTTGTTTCGGGTCGGATTGCGAGCTGGTTTGTTTTCGGTTTGTTTTCTTTTGTTTTGAATGATGTAATATTGGGCTGACCGTTGGACCTAACGTATTGTGTTGGAGTTTTTCTGTTCCCTTTAGCTGTGCCTGTGTCCCTGACTGGTCCTCTCTCCAGTCCACTTCACTTAGACTGGTCCCCGTCCAATCTCATGCAGTCCGGGCACACCGGTAACTTCGTTCTACCCTCCTTATCTTTCCTCCATTGAGGACAATGTCGTGCTTAAGTGTGGGGGGATGTTCGATTATGAATGCGTGTGAATGTTTGGCTGTTTGGGTGCTTGGAGCCTAGTCCAATGTCCAAATCTCGAGATTTGAGGGCTCCAAGCACTGTTGTTTGCTTGATGTTTGATCGTATTGGCACTGTGGGTGTGATTAGTGAATTGAATGGCTTTTGACTTGATGCATGACAACTTGAGTGTGACTAAGACATCCTATTACGATGACTGAGATGTGTAGTAGAGTTGTGTAGGGGTTCAGTTTTCAACTGTTTGCTTACCAACTGCGACTTGAATTTGATCACTTGCTTTTGACAGTCATTTATGCATCTAGTTCAGGGTATCAGAATGTGAGATAGAGCATATAGGTAGCCATGTGAGATTTGAGCCTGCTCGTTTCTTTCTTGTGCGATAGATCCCTCTTCCATGATGTGTAGCATTCACGTTGTCACTAGCTAAGATGATGGGGGCATAGGATTAGCCCACGACCAAAGTTGACTGTCCTGATATGTCATATCCCCTAGTCAGCCCCGTTGAGCCGTGCGTTATCCTTTCTTTTGGTTTTTAATGAAAAAATCACCCTTTTGCATCTTTTAGAAGGTTCCACAGAGTAGTTTTTACATATTCTCTGCTGTTTCTGCTAAATGTAATGTGAGGGTTGGAGGTAGTGCTTAAAAGTTGGGCGTATGTTTGAAAAATGTGCAGAGGTGGTGGTTCTCTTAAGGAATGAAAAAGGAAAAAACTAAAGAAAAACAAAGAAAAAATGAAAGCAAAAGAGAGCCACCACCAAAAATCTGAATAGTGCCCATTAAGTAGTGTTTCTTAGCAGTCTGGCTTGGAAATGCTAGCATTTTTATAACCTCCTTCGCTCTTGTGCCCTAAAGAAGTTGAGTAATGCAGAATAGCAGAAAGGAAGTTACTGGTTTGCTTGACTGTGATTTTTGTTGGATTTGGAAATGTGGAACCTTGTGCTATCACTTCCACCACCTAAAAGGCCTTTTCCCCATGTCCAAGACCCTAGCCAGTCATTTGAACCTGTGTCTAAGACCTCCGGATTAGTTAGTGGTGACACCCCTTATGTGAACTCTAGCATTTAGAGGCTGCATTCATGGTGAAGAGACGTTAGGGATTGAGAGATTAAGCATGCGCATTTTTCGCATCAAATTGTCCTGACCCCACTGGTCGAGAGTGAGCGATTCATTTTCTCATATTCTCTATACTCTTTACCCCGGTGAGGACCTAGATTGCTCGGTCTTAATTCTGATATCTTGAGCTTTCTGAATGAAGTGATTGTTTTGAACAAGTGGTTGGGTCAAGTCTATGTTGGTTGGTGAACAGAAGGGAACTCTTCCTTTGCTCGACTTTATTGCATTCGAATGTCATCTGTGGTGGTTGTCTAGGTTGTCGTTCGAGTTGCCATGTGTTAATGATCGAGAGCCAGTATGATCCACGTGTTTTGTGCCGATATGATTTGCCCTAAAGCTTGCTTGATTGAAGTGTTTTGAGCTTACCTGGTGTCTGACTTGGTTTGCTTAGGGACAAGCAAACGGTTAAGTGTGGGGGAATTTGATAACGGTGTAATCGCATGTTTTTATACCCCTATTTCTTACCCATTTGCGGGGCATAGTTGTGTGTTTTGGCCTATTTTACGCCGGGTTGTGCTACTTTGTCATATTTCAGGTCCCAGGCGTCGAAGGGAAGGCCAAGCACGAGTTTCGGGGCATTTGGAAGTCGTTTGGTCGAGCTATGACCAAAACACGGGCATGAGGCTTGAAGAACACGGCCGTGTACACCAAAGGGCCCGCTAGTGCTTTTACTGCCGAGAGTTGAATGAAGAAAAGACCAAAACACGGGCGGGGTCAATTCTAAACACGGCCGTGTCCTACTTCAAACACGCCCGTGTTTTCCCCCAGACCGTGCCCGTGTATTTATGACGTGGCAGAGGGCACGGGCGGGCTAGAGAAGAACACGACCGTGCCCTCGACCGTGTTCTGGCCAGTGATGCCCTTTTAGGCAGATTTTCAGCCAAAAGAGAGGGGATTCGAGTTTTAGAGAGACAGAGCGATTCCTAGAGAGAGAAAGCGACGAACAAGAGTCTCCAAGTGCCCTAGCTTTATCTTCATCACCATTGGAGCTTGGCTTGAGCTTGGAGTAGTGCCGATCAACGTCCAGGAGCTGAAATCCATCCTTCACAGTATGATTTCCGCGTCTGAATCTGCTTTTGCTTCTTTCTCCATGGAGTAGTTCTCCCATTCATCTGGGTATGGGAAACCCTAGATTTGTATGTTAGGTTTGATTGTATGAACCCAAGTACTGTTTCTATGATTTGATTATATTCGATTGAGGTTTGAATGATTGAATGGCATGAATCCTGATCAAATTCCTGTTGTTTCTGCTTTAACCTAGAATGAGAATATCTGCCTAGGTTGATAGAGCACCCTTAATTGAAGGTAGTGAATTGGTGACTTTAGTCGAGGAGCCAATTCACTATTCTGTACCGAAGTTACTTCGGTAGAGGAGGTTTTGTTCGTTAGGGCCTCAATCTGTTTACTCCGGTGGAGGTTAGTCGCCCGCTAGAGACTCAGATTGAGAGGGTCTGGAGACCTTTAGTCGAGACTTCAGACTGTTTGAGAACCTTCCGCAGTATAACTATCATAGAAATTGAACTTGGTAAATTGCAATCCGGCTTAACTGCAGTCTAGGGGGAACCATATCCGGGTGACCTCTCTTAACCTGAAAACAACCGTTTAGTTGCTTTGCTTGCTTGTTAGTTTAGACCTTCACTAAAGTTTCATTGCTAGATAATACGAAGTCACTGAGTAGTCATCATATCTAGGACCCGGGTTGACATTAAAACCCAAACTCGCTATACTACGCTTTAGGAAGTGGTTACACTTGGCCATTTTCTAGAGTGACAGTAGGAGTGAGTCACTGCCCGGAGTACTACTTTGAGTTAAACTACCTAGACACAACATAAAAAACAAGAGCCAAGCCCTGCGAGCTATATCCTTTCCTCATGAATTATTTTGAGTTACGCATAAACTAATAATTAAAATGATGGTTTTGGAACATTAATCTTAAATGTTATGTGTCTTTATGTTATTAATGATTTACTTTATTAATATGATTATATGTTAGTTTCTATATGGAACTTAAAATCCTACGATTTTACGATTCCGATTTTACTCCAGTTTTTTATTTTAGGTAAATCCCGATTTTGACTGCGTTGCTCTTAATACGTATTAGCACCTTGGGTAGGTTGTGTTTTGGTCGTCCGCACTACGGTTCGAGGGAGAAGCCCAAGTAACCTTTAGTCGATTGGTCAAGAGAGCTACCTTGGTAGCTTGATTCTAAATCTCTTGGCCTAGTGACCGAGAGAGTGATGCTTGCTCACTCTTTGCTCTTCCCTACGGTTTACAACTGCCTTTACCACACATTTGCATTCGATCCAACAAGTCATTAAGCCTTCTCAATTAGTGTTCAATCCATTTACTTTTCCAATCGCTTTAGCTTTAAACCATAGTTTTAACCAAAAACCATTTGCTAGATAATGTTTCAAGCAATTGAAGTAGGGGTACATGGACTGGCCCGAATTTGACTTTTAAAACATTATTGCCTTATATTGCACCCAATTAAGGTTTATACTTGCGCCTTAATCGGGATTTTTATTGTGATATTCGGGATGAGTCAACCACAAATGACATTCGAATGCATTAAGACCGTGCAAATGAAGAGTTCTCACCTTGTTCACCAACCAATACAGAACCTATCATGATGACTCACTAATCACAGTTACCCATGCATAAAGATCAATTCATAAGAACAAACGATTAAGCAAACTAGGTTCTCATCGAGATATGATATAGACAAGATAAGATGAATGAATCACTCACTCTCGACCAGTGGGTTCATGACCATTTTGATGCAAAAAAAAATTGACTCGCTCTAACTACAACTTCCCAATAGATGGCCAAGTATAACCGACGACCGGGTGTAGGATAGGGTAAGAATGCAATAAAATTTATCGAATCACGGGGATTTAGACTCACCTTAGTTTGGGTTTAGGGTTCGTTATCTAGCCAATCTAGAATGGTGATTAGGCTAACTAACCTAACTACACTACCCTAGTTAATTACAAAGTGGTGGAGCTCTGTTAGGTTTGAACCCCCCTAGTTCCCCCAATTGGAACGATGTTGAGTACTATCCTAGCTCGATTGTCTCATTATCCTACCGTTAGGAGATAGACTCCCTCGGGATTGAACCAAAATGGCAAATTGATGGATGGGTAAGTGCTCTATTCAACCCGGGGGTTCATATATCGCTAGGAGTTCGATCGAATCAACTCCCTCGGGGATTACCCGGACATATACGATAGGAGTGATCCGAAGATGCCAATAATGGGCATTGAGGGGAGTTTCTCCCTCCTAGGTCAAAAGCTCAATACATGAAATGGAATCCAAACTCATGGAATCCAAACTCATGCAATCCATGAAAATCATCCATCAAATAGATAAACTTATCAATCAAACATAGAATATGTCACATACATCAACTTCAAACAAAAATCTAGACGTAGGGTTCATCAACCGAAGTGAAAGAGGTCTAGTTCATAGAGAAGAGGAGAGAGATTACAAAAATTCTAAAGATCTTCATCTTCTAGGCTTGAATCCTTGACTTCAAGATCAACCCAAGCCTTCAATTAAGCTCCAAGATCACTCTAGAACTCTTTCTCTCTCTACAACTCCTCTTTGGTGTTTTGGGTCGAAACCCTAGAGAGAGAACCAAGTTCTTCTCCAAAAAATAGCTCTCCTTTCTCCCTCCCCGCTCCTATCTTTTTATACAGCCCAACAGTCCAAGTCATGACCGTTCATCAGAAGACCGACCGTGATCTCGGAGGAAACAATTTAAAATCCAACTCGTCAACTTTTCGTCTGTTTGACCATTAGTTGACACTTGATCAAGTTCGAAGTACGACACTTCATCAATATCCATTGATATCTTCTCTGAAAAGCCACCAACATATCGTGGTTCCAAATCCGAGAAGTCCATGACTCCACCATGATGGTATAAAATATCTAAATATTCAGTCATCTGCAATGCCAAAAACAAGAAAACAAAGTTGTATTGTGACAGTTTTCTCTAAACAAAGCTTTTTTGAAGTCAAACGGACGGAAAGTTGACGATTTGGATATTAGATTGTTTTCGAAAAAGTTTGACTATTATATTGTTTAAAATGAAAAGTTTGGATATTAAATTGTATTTATCCAAAATTAAAATACTAAAATTTTGGAATATTGATCTTCATGAGTCTCTTACAAATCAATATCATGTTGCTAAGTCAATATTACTAACAAAATTAATAACGGGAAGTTAACACTTGACTAATTTTTAATATTTCGATAAATTTAGATGATATAAAAAAATCTAAAAAATGTTTGAATAAAAAATAAATATTACCCTATTAATTAATCGCGTTGTTGTTAATTGGTTTGGTTCGTTGACAAACCAACCACGGGACAGAAGACCAGATGGCTCCCCGCACTCATCGCCCCCTTCTTCCCTCCCTCTTCATTCCTTTCTGTCTTCTTCGTCCCGCAAAATTCACTCCCTTCCTTCCCAGTTCTTCTTCTTCTTCCTTGGCCAGCCCAATTTCTTCAAGCAGCAACAGCAAGAGCAAGCTACCCATTTCGAGTACCAGTTCCTGCTTCAGATTCAAAATCCCCCACCGTTTTGGAGCTGCTCGGGAGAAAGGGTATTGATAATCCACGATTGCAATTTCAGAGGAGAGCAAAGCGGGGAAGAAGGGAACGCCATGAATCAATCAATTAATCCATCAATCCGCAGTTGGGATTGTTGAGAACTCAGAAAGGCGGAGATTTCCCTTCAAGCCCCACAAACATTCATTCCCCTTTCTTCTTTATGTAATGCATCAGAAGAAATCAGAAGTCCAAATCGGAAAAGAAAGCAGCGGCGTCTCTTCCGATTTCAACCCTACCCCTCCACTTCTCTTCCCCCCACCGCCCCATCCCTCTTCCGCCACCACTGACCACCACCGCCCCCTCAACCATGATTCCTCCACCACCGCCGGCGCCCTGCCTTTCCTTCCTCCTCGGATTCTCGTCGATTTCGCCGACGAGACCCCTAATGACCCAATTGCCCCCTCCCCTTCATCGGCTTCTTCTGCATCTACCCCCTACAAGCGGACCCTTTTGACCCACCAACATCACCACGCCCTCGCTGCTCCTCCCCCTCCTCCACCGCCTCTGCCTCGCCGCTCTTCCTCCCTTTCCAAATCACCCACCATCTACCATTTCTCTCCATCCTCCTCTCCTCACCACCATCATCACCCGCTATTGACCCTCTCCATCGCTGCCAAATCCACCGCCCTTCGGTTCCTCCGCCGCTTCCGCCACTTCCGGCGTATCCGGGTCCATCTCCGTCTAATCCTTCTCCTCTCTCTCCCCTTCTTCTACTTCCTCGTTTCCCATCCCAGCCACTCCTTTTTCCTCGACTTCTTCTCTGCTTTTGCCTTCTCGTCTGTTCTCTTGTTCTCCCTCAATCTCGCCCTCCCTCGGCTCCCTTCAATCCGGCTGTTCCTTGCCCGCTCCTTTCCCATCAAGCTCGCTGCTACCTCCAAGCCACCGTTGCCTGTGTTCTGGTCGATTGGTTCCAGACCCAGATCGGAAAAAAGAGGTAATTCTGGTTGTTGGGTTCAGGTTTACAGCAACGGGGACGTCTACGAGGGCGAATTCCACAAAGGTAAGTGCTCCGGGAGTGGAGTGTACTATTATTACATGAGCGGGAGGTACGAGGGGGATTGGGTTGATGGCAAATATGATGGCTATGGAGTGGAAACCTGGGCCAGAGGAAGCCGCTACAGAGGCCAATACAGGCAAGGTCTTCGTCATGGGTTTGGAGTTTATAGATTCTATACTGGAGATGTCTACGCTGGGGAATGGTCTAATGGCCAAAGCCACGGCTGTGGAGTTCATACTTGTGAAGATGGTAGTAGGTATGTCGGAGAATTCAAGTGGGGTGTCAAGCATGGTCTTGGTCACTACCATTTCAGGTAGTGCGCAATCTCTCTCAATTCTTTTTTTTCCCTTCTTCGTCATGTTAACTGGAAACGATAACTGCATTAGTCCTCTACTGTTCTCTTGTTCTTGATTGCACTTCTCTAGGTGATCATTTACTGGATTCTGCAAGTAGGCAATTAGTTTCAGCTTTCAGGGCCTCTGGGATGTTGTTGCTTTGATGTGATTGCTGTGAGGATTCTGTTCTCATAATTGTGCAAACTTGTAGGTGTCTTAAGGGTCTTCTTCTGCTTACTTGCATTGATGCGGATAGTTGAAGTTGGATGGTCAAGAATAAAGCTCTTTTTCCGTTGGACGGAAGCACTACCCCTGTCTTTGACGTTTACCTTATACATGGGGCTAGGAAAGCTATATAGCTTAGCAGGGTTTCCCCCCCTTCCTCTCGTCTCTAAGTTGATGGAATGGACGGCATTATCATTTGATAGTGGGAGGAAATGGAAGGTGGAGAACAACAGGTGCAAGGCCCTTGGAAAGTTATTGATTCTTGCCCATGTTTTTTTGGTTTTTGGGTGCTTTCTGGAGTTTGGTCGCCTCAGGGAATTAATTCTTGTCCGATCTCTTCAGGGAACATATAGGGTATGTTGTTTGATCTCCTTGGGGTTTGGTTGTCTAGCCAATTAATTCTCAAGTCCGAGGCACATCCTTTAGCTATCATCTATATAATAACAGTCTAGTTTCTCCCTCCCCATTGGTTAGAGATTTTGAATCTTACCAGAATTTACATTTCACTTCGATTTCCTTTGCGTGGCTACACAGCAAATAAAGCAATGCTTGCGTACTAAGAATTCATTCTAGCATTTAAAAAGTGCACCAGGGATCTTTGTTTTTTGCTGTTGTGAGTTGCTGTTGTCTACCTTTGGCTAATTTGATGTTTGTGTTATAAATTCATATATAGAGCTTCTTATTGTCCTGTTTGCCATAACTTGATGGTGTTGAATGTTTCTAATAGAAACGGTGATACGTATTCTGGGGAATATTTTGCGGACAAGATGCATGGATTTGGGGTGTACCGTTTTGCAAATGGGCATAGATATGAAGGAGCCTGGCATGAGGGTAGAAGACAAGGGCTTGGAATGTATACATTCAGGAATGGGGAGACACAATCAGGTCATTGGCAGAATGGAATACTTGATGTTCCAAGTACTCAGAATACAACTCCTCCTGCCTCGCCTGTTGCTGTTTATCATTCTAAAGTACTCAACGCAGTACAGGTACCAGTGAATAACTTTTCACTTTATTAGTGCGTTTGTTGGAAGTTGCTAGTCGCGGCGGAGTTTTGATGATTTCATGTCCGATGGACCATTCTCACTTGTATTCGGTGTCTCGCGTGGCCAGGAAGCAAGGCGGGCTGCAGAGAGGGCTTACGATGTGGGGAAGGTGGACGAGAGGGTGAATAGAGGCGTAACAGCAGCTAACAGGGCAGCCAATGCAGCTAGAGTAGCAGCGGTTAAGGCTGTCCAGAAACAAATGCATCATCCTAACCATCTGGAGAATGTACTTCCAATCCCGATCGTGTGAAATGCAAATGCCAGGGAAGCGGCAGTTTTTCCATGTCATCCTCCGTCTCATCCCACTTTGTGTCAGATCTGGAAATGACTCAACGCTGTGCCACTGGAATGGAGAAGAGCGATTGGAAGAGATTGGCCAGTTCCATTTTTGTTATAACCTTTATGTTTTTGTATACAAGCAAAGCCTTTGTGTCCTAAGAGATAGGGAGTAGAAGAAAGGAGTATGAGTCCTGAGTGTGTGAGTGAGCTCTTGAGCCTGTTTCTTGGGTTCTGTATAGATGAGTTTAGATAGTAGGAGCACAGGTGAAACCTCTGCTCGGCACTGCAGACATATTTGTATTCATTATGCGGATATTGTTAGAGAAGGAAGTTGGCAATCAATGTTTGTTCCTTCCTTCCCTCCTAGTGAAAGAGGATCAGGTCTTTTTTTCTCTTCAATTCGAAGACCTCTGGCTTCAAGGACACTGATGATAACAAAGAGGCTTATCGTCAATGACTCAATGGCAACACACAAGACGAGGAGTGGCAATGGTTGTGGAGCAAATAAAAGAAGCAAGTTGCAACTAGGGGTGAAACTGGCTGAAACCCAGCCCTGCCACTGCCCAAAAAAATCCAGCTTTGTATGCTCAAATATTCGGCCCGACCCGGTCCGATCCTATTCTCATTTGGTCCTGTATGGCCCTGTTAGGTGGGGTTGGGTCGGGTCGGGTCGGGCTGGCCATAGGGTCTGCCCAATTTCTTTTTATACAATATTATCCCACTAAATTATTTAACATCAAATCATTGGGCGAACGAGTTGGTAACGAATTGGTTCTATAGGATTCGTTTCAGGAAAAAAAGGGATGCAAAACGTTCTTTTCTCTCTCTTCGTTTGGCTGACCGCCGTTGTTGGTAGCCGAGTTAGGGTTTCGACGATGGCGATCCAATGGCTGGCGCGGATGGTAGATCAAGCAAAGGTACTCCCCTCTGATTCCAGAGAAGGTGAGGTTGAGCAGGAGTCTATGCGATAGACTCCTATAGGCGGAGAGTCGAGATTTAATCGGCGAAATGGGGGAATCGATTTGTTCGTCCGATATGTTCAGATTCGAAAATCGGGAAGGATAAATCCGAATCGGGAGACCGTCCAGAGTACGGTGCTTCGCTAGGCCCCTGAGTGGACTTATATAGTCTCCAGATGAAGTTTGCGTACCCACCAACGAGATCTCGGTGCTTGCAGTGGTGGAGGATATATCGTCAACCAGAGAGTTTTTCATATCGACGACGATATTCACGAGGTATGATTACCGTTCTTTGGTATAGTTGGGTTGGTATTTTTGGCATTATTTACATCCCAGTTGTAGTCCTAATCGGCTTTTGGGGGGGGGGTGTACTGGTTTATCCAGAGACTGCGGAGGCAGAAAGCAATGATGAACGCTGGCGAAACAAAGGAGATGGCTACCTCAACTGTCGAGGTTGTCATCCAGAAGGAAGGTCCCATTGCTATGGAGGCGATGAATGAGACATCTCCAACGACCCAGGCTGAGCAACTGAAGGGGGCGGATGAAGAAGTTGTGACCAGGACAGAGGGGATGAAGATTGATGAAGTAGTAGCTGGGATCCAGGCCTTAGCCATGGATCAAATTGTGGAGTTTACCATGGAAGATGTGGCTACCGGGGTTCAATGGGCGAAGATGAGCCTCTTGGGAAGATTGTTTATGAAGAACCCCCCCCCCCCCCCCAGTTTAGCCGTTATCAGTAAGGCGGTGAATGGAGCGTGGTCATGTGCGGTGGAGGTCAAGGTTTTTGCAGCGAAAAAGGGGTATTTTTCAATTCTTCTTTGGTGACGAAGCTGATAGGGATTGGGTGCTCCAACGCACACCATGGACAGTGAAGGAACGTGTCCTGCAATTGAAACCCTGGAGTCAAATAACGAAACAGGTGGTGGACTCGTTCATTCTCGTTCCGTTTTGGGTCAAGATGTGGGGGATTCCCAACCACTGCCGCACGGTGGCTTTTGGTAAACGTGTGGCTGGGACAAGATTTGGGAAGGTGCTGGAGGCTGGAGCATTTGCAATACAAGGAATCTCGGGGCACTTCATCAAGACGAAAGTGCTGTTGGATGTCACCCAACCTTTGCGAGTAACTCTATAGTTGGTGAGTTCTGGGTTACCCTTGTGTATGAGTTCCTCTCACTTCTGTGTTATCATTGTGGAAGATTGGGACATACGGCTCCGAACTGTTGGTTTCCGGATCCTGTGGAAATCGAACACTATGGCCCAGAACTTAGCACGGAGATCATTGGGTACCGTGTGGATGAGGAAACTGTTGTGCCTCTCCCTCTTCGCCAGTTGACCCATTCGTCAGTTTGGGTGAACCCTAATACAGGTGGGGTTGCTGCAGGGAGCAGGAAGCAGAAGAGGGGTCGAGATAGTGTGGAGGCAGCTGGGGATAGCCAGGTTAAACCTGTGGTGCTTGCTTTACCAGCACAGGGGAATATGGAACGTGATACTCAGATGAAGTAGGGACATGGCCAGGGACAGCGGGTGAATTTGGTTGGTTCTGGTGGAGGCAATAATGCATCCCGTGGTCAGTATTCGAAGGGTAAGGGGAAGAGTGGGAATGGTGCGTTCCAGCATCATAATAAAGGGGCGGAGAAAGGTAAAGACAATGGTATGAAGCAACAGAGGTTTGACACTCGGCGGCCGCACAACAGGCATTCAAATGAGGCTGGTGTGCAGATACCAGCAGATGCGTCGAAGAGACATGGGAAGGAGGTATTCAGAATGACAGCTCCTGATCCGATGGAGGTTGAGGAGAGGAAGAGGGCAGCGGGTGAAGTATGCAATCTGAGGTGGAGGCAACCAGCCAGGAATGGTCCCAACCAGCCAAATGAAGATGATCGCTTGGAACGTAAGAGGTATCAGACCTTCTCTTACGTTCCAATCCTTAGTTGGTCTGTGTCGCTCGAATAAGCCAGAGATTGTTTTCCTTTTGGAAACGAAATTTTGTAGGGGCGTAGTTACCCGTCGGATGCGGGGTTTAGGCTTTCAAAACTTTTTTCTTGTTGATGTTGTGAATGCAGCGGGTGGTTTAGCTCTTGCTTGGGAGGGTGGGATTGAACTCGTTGTAATGGAGCATGATTCTTTTTTTTTCGTTTGGTATTGGTAATGAAAATGGTCATTTTGAGTATGCTTGTGTGTGTACTTATCTTCGGATGTGGTAATTCGAACTCATCAGGTGGCTGCTCTTTCTCATTATTGTTTACAATTAACAGTTCCATTTGTTATAATGGGAGATATGAATTGTGTTTTGGAAGCAAATGAGAAAGCAGATGGCCTGGCGTGGGATCCAAATGGGTCGACGGCGGTAAGGGAACTCATAAACAGGATGGCTCTTCAGGATATCGGGTATTTAGGCCTGCAATTTACATGGTCTAACAGGCGTATGGGTGCGGCCTGTATTATGGAAAGACTGGACCGGGAAACGAGATTACTGGTCAGTTATGTTTGGAATCAAACATATACTAGATCTCCAATGTTTCGGCTTTGGCAGCGCTTGAAAGCTCTCCGGCATTTACTATTTGACTGGAGCCGGGCAGGGACGAATAACTCGGCTCGCAACATTCGAATTCTACAGACGGAAATTCAAGCGTTGAAAGGAGGAGTGGGCACTGACTGGGACCGGATTGGCGAACTTGAGAAAGAATTATCCAAGCAATGGGTTGCGGAGGAGGAATTCTGGAGGCAGAAGTCGCGCATTAAATGGCTGGAAAAGGGAGATCAAAACTCTGCTTATTTTCATACAGTCACTCGAGCGCGACGATGGAGTAATTTTATTGAGGGTCTACGAGACAGGAATGGGGGCTGGGTGACAGAGGAAGGTGCGAAGTGTATGGTGGCAGGGGATTTCTATTCCAAGCTATTTACGTCCGAATGTCAATTGGAAAATGTGGCTACTCGAATAGCGGGCCTCCCCATGCTCGAGATAGTATCCGAGGAAGTGAACAGTCGACTAACAACTGATGTTTATGCGGTGGAAATTAGAGGTGCTGTATTTTCCATTGGGGCTACTTAGGCTCCGTGATCGGACGGCTTTACTTGGAAATTCTACCATGCCTATTGGTATATCATTGGTGGAGAGGTCGTGGAGGCGGTTCAATCGTTCTTTCGGTCAGAACGACTGTTAAAAAGTTTTAACCACACCTGGTTGACATTAGTCCCTAAGGTGGATGCAGTGGATTCCATGAGACAGATTAGGCCAATTAGCTTGTGTCAATTATTTTACAAGATTATTTCTAAAATCATGGCGGAGCGGATGTCCACTATTTTTCCTTCCATTATCCCACCGGAGCATAATGGGTTTATCAGTGGTCGTCAGATTCTGGACAATGTGCTAATTGGGCATGAGGTCATGCACTATCTTAAGATTAAGAAGCGCGGAAAGAAAGCTTACCTAGCTCTGAAGGTCGACATGTAGGGATGGCAATGGGGCGGGGAATCCTCCATGTTGGATTTCCTATTCGCTATACCGCAAACTGGATAAATATATGGCTCGATGTTGGTGGCGGTTTATGGTGGACAAGGACAAAGCTCACTGGGTTTCGTGGTGGAACCTATGTCGTAGTAAGTTTGATGGTGGACTGGGATTTAGACGCTTTGAGAACTTTAATCAAGCGCTGTTGGCAAAGATTTCTTGGCGACTTTGGCAGGAGCCGGATTCTTTATTAGCGCGAGTTCTCAAGGGAAAGTATTTTGCTAAGTCTTCCATTTTTCAAGCTCGACGTGGTTCTAGGCATCTTCTTGGGGATGGACTAGTGTACTGCATGGGAGGGATTTATTGCTTCAAGGTTTAACTTGGCAAATTGGAGATGGTGCTTCGGTCCGTGTGTTGGAGGACAGTTGGGTCCCGGGTTATCGGTCGGGTGAGCTCACTATTCGCCCCTCTGTTCCTGACCTGAAGAATGTCCAGGTCGAGGCACTCAAGGTTCCTGGTATGGAACGGTGGTGTGATGAGTGCCTCCAGCAGTGTTCCCGGATGAGATTGTTCAACGTATTTCTTCAATCCCTTTGCTGATCCACGAGGTGGAGGACTGCTATGTCTGGGATTGGGAGGTGGATGGGAAGTACACGGTGAAATCGGGCTATCATTTGGCTTTTCAACTTAGTCGGAGACTGCCGGGTTGGAAGGACGAAGTTTCTTTCTTTGATGTGGGTTGTTGGAAGAAGGTAGGGAGTTTTCCTATCCCGCCAAAGTTGAAGTTTTTCGTGTGGCAGCTTATGAGGCGTATCTTACCCACGATGTAGGCAGTAATAGAGATGAAGGAGCAGGTTTCGGTACCCTAGGAGGATCCGGTGGAGGATACGTCATCTGTTTTGCTGAAATGTCCAGTCTGTTGGGCCCCTTTGGAGACGTTGGAGCATATATTATTGTCTTGTAGGATTGCGGTTGCTTTGTGGGAGCGGTCGGACATTGCGATGAGTGGGTTGGAGACATCGGCCCCCAATTTTGCATTTTTTCCGTCGATTTGTTGAACAGGATCCAGGAACTGAACGGATAGTGTGGTTCATGGCGTTGCTATGGCGAATTTGGAAAAACCAAAATTGGGTGGTTTTTGATAATGGTGCAGTATAGCATTAGGGATTTAGTCCGGCAGTATGAGAGTCAGGTTAGAGGATGGTTGGCCATTGTGCAGCCAGTTCCGGTGATGACCAAGTCGCGACCGGAGGAGGAGCGAGTGAGCCCCCAGAATCAACCTCGACATTCTTTGCCGTATACGTGTAATGTGGATGGTGCTGTTGCGGCAGGCTCTCATGGCGCGAGTGGTTTGGTGGTTCAGGATATGATGGGGCCGGTTTATTTTGTTAAGGGTTTCTTTTATGCAGGTCTTGTGGATCCATTCCTTGTGGAATTGGTGGCTTTGCGGGATGCGATTCATTGGTGCTCTTTGAAGGGACTCACCGAGGTAATGTTTCGCGGGGATGCCAAGGTCGTTCTTGAGAAGGTTCAAAGGAGGGATCATCAGGATAGGAAGGGTTGCCGGATTTTGGTGGAGATTGAGAGTCTGCAACGACAATTCCACCGCTTTGATATTTCTTTTGTTGGCAGGAGTGACAACCAGGTGGCTCATCATGTGGCCAGGAAGACCCTTTCTTTGTTGCCTGCAGATGTTGAGAGTTTTGATTTTGATCGTTGGTTATGTTTTGGGTTGTAAACAGTGCTATCTTTTGGTGATTGGTAATATAATCTATCTATTGATAAAAAAAAATTATTAAACATCAAATTAAATTTCAAAACATTGCAAGTATATACTGAAAATTTTAAATGAGTTCATAACAAAAAAAAAATTCTAATTTAGATAAAAAAATATTTAAACTAATTCAAAAAATAAAAGTTTAAGTAAAAAAATCCCAACTAATTCCAGAAAATTTAAGTTAGTCCAAATTTATTTACCAAAAATCCTAATTAATTCGAAAAACTAAAAATTAATTCCAGAAAGTTAAAATTACGTATAAAAAGTCTAAATCACCTTAGGATAAATTCAAAACAAATAAAAAAAAATGAAAACTACATCTAAAAAGTCTAAATTACCTTACGATAAATCTAAATCAAATAAACAAAATACAAATTACATCTAAAAAGTCTAAATTACCTTACAATAAATCCAAATTAAATAAAAATGCAAATTATGTAAAAAAAGTACACAATTTTACAATTGTCGTTGGATTTTAATTGAGATATTAAAGTGCATAATTAGTCACGCCACCAAATAATTAGTAGTCGCGCAGCAGGATGTGAGATCTTTCTTGTGCAAGTTTAGATTTTTTTTTTTGTGTAACGAAAATCTTTGGGGTTGTGTTTATTAATTTCTTTATTTTGCGGCGAAATATAAACAGGTGGGGCCGAGGTTAGAGAAGGACAGGGAGAATTTCCCTCCAAACAACATAATCCTGACGCTGGTCGGAGCGGGATTGATGTGGATGGCTGGAGCAGGTTCAACGGCGGCGGACCCTTCGCCGCCAGCATCGACGCGTCCCTCACCATCCTAAACACACACGTATGCACTTCCGTCAGCCTGCTGATGTGGCTACTCCTCGACTGCATCTTCTTCGGCAAGCCCTCAGTCATCAGCGTCGTCCAGGGGATGATCGTCGGCCTCGTCTGCATCGCCCCTACCGCAGGTAACTAATATGGTTCTTTGATCTTTGATCTTTGGTTGTTCTTCTCCTCTGATTCACCGTGATCTTTGATCTTCATTGATTCCTGCGAATCCTGAGCGCGAGGTTTTCTCGTTTTTGTTGTAAATCTTTTGCGGGTGAGAGTAAATGGCAGTGGTGGTGGTGGAGGGGGAGGGGAAGAAGAGCAGAAATGGGTTTTAGGGTAATTAGGGAATTAGGGTTAAAATGGGCCAAGAAGCCCAAAAATACCCTACCCGTCTAGGATCAGAATGTAACGCGACCCTATTTTGTCTCTAAAGACTAATTGACCCTACCGGACCCACAGAGTTGGGCTGGGCTGACGGGTAGTAAGGGCCATAGTTACAGCCCTAGTTGCAACCCCGCTACTAAGCGGCAAGCCTTCCTAGTTCCTTGTCTGGCTTTCGTCCCGATAGTGAGATTTGTAGCTCTCAATCTTATTGAATTACTAATAATTAGCTAAACCTTTTATATCGTGCCAAAATATGAGCTTTCGTTCTGTTATCGTTAACTATTTCCCTCGACCTATTTTACTCTAGATTTTGCTATTTTTGATGCATTTCTGGTCATAGCACGTGTGGAAAGGTCGAGCACGAATTTCGGGACGATTGGAGGCCGAAAAGCGCCAAAAAGTGAAGAAAAGTCCAAAGTCATGATTTTTCCACCATCGTGGGCGTGAACTTCGCTGGGAACAGGGAGTTTTTCCACCTCGTTGGCTAGAAGATTATCACGGTCGCCTGACCGTGATAATTGTCCAGTGACCGTGATGTCGGACCAAAACGGCGCCACTAACCTGCGTTTTTGTTCGACATCACGGTCTGAGCTCCAAAGTCACGGCCGTGAAGTGCAGACCGTGAAATTGACTGTCGGGCCCTATAAATAGAAGGCAGCTAAGAGAGAGAAAAGGAGGCTAGATCTTGGCTAAGTTTCACATTTTTTAGGTTTCCTTCTAGGGTTCCAGCTGAAAACCCTAAAAAGGAAGAAGAATTATAGTGAGAGAAAGAGAGACCTTCTTCTTGTTGTTAAGAGAGAGAAAGGAAGAGCCAAAGGAAAAAGGAAGAAGATTGGGCTTGCCTTACACTAGAGGACTGAAGGTCTTCTTCTTCTCGAGTGTGTTTCAAGCAACAAGGAAGGAGGATAGTCACCACACCTTTGTTCTTTCTTTCATCTTTGTTGTTTTCCCTTGCCTATTTATGGGGTAGTGCTCCCTCTCATTTGGATATTGTGAACCCTAGTCTAGATGTTTGTTAGAATGTAAGAACATGACATTATGTATGTTGATTGAATGTTTTATATGATATTTGAGGTATTATTCATGAATGATTGAGTGTTGCTAGATTTAACTCATTATTGGGTCATTTTGATCTAGATGGAGAGAATCCTCTTGTTGTAAGAGGCTTCAAGAAGCTAGATTCTTGGCCAATTTGTGTCCCCCACCTAGGCAAATGTGGGCAAATCTCAAATATCATATTAGTGCCATGATTCAATAATGATCAGTCGCTATCAGGCGTGCGGATTAAGTTTTGATGGATTGATTCTTACAATCCTTGTTGATTGGTTAAGGGAGTTAGGCAACCTAACTTATTGTTGTTATCCTTTAACTAGTTGCACCAGCCTCACAATTTATAAATACATCCTTCACACTAAAGTTTTGTTCATTGTTTTATACGAGACTAGGGTGAACAATACCCGAGTGAAGTCCTCTCTTATAGAATTCTCCTCAATTTACTTTACTTGTTTGTTTTCATTTGAAGTTTCTTAGTTTTAAATAACCAAAAACCATTTTGCTACATAACTCTTAAGGAATTGACAAATAAAACATACTTTCCTTATACTGAACCTTACTGACTAGAGCTTATACTTGGACTCTAGTCGGGATTTAATTCGCGGTGTAGTCTGTAGCGAGTCAGTACTCAACATCAGCATCCACCTCAACATCCATAAAATTTTAATTTTTTTCTATATCACTTAAGAATATAAATAAAATAACAATCCTTCCAGTCCTCCACCGGTCGGATGCTGATGTTGAGGAACCCTAATAATGGATTTTGGTTCTTGGGTTTCGAGAAGATTCACCCTCGATGCCCCTAGAGACCCTTTTGCCTCCACCCCTGCCCTATCTTTTGAATCTAGTTGTAATAATAGCCGCTCCAAATTTTTGTCGCCCAAGTTCTTCTTTTTTCCTCTTGAGAAAAAGGCGGAAAAGATGGTTTACCGTCAACCACGCCAACCACCACGCTGCCGACTGAGACGCACTCACCGCCGCGCTCGCCGATTCCTCGGCGCCTTCTGACCCTCCCAAATCTTCCGTTCAGTGCCGACACTAGATCGAGAAGATAAGGAAGCGGTGTGCCAATTTTCCAGGTCTGTTCTTCTTTTTTTGGGACCTGTTCCCTCTCTTGAATTCCATGGAGATCAAATACTATCAATGCTCCCTTACTCTCACCACTTCGTCTAAAGTACAAATGCATATCCTTGTGCATCTTCCTCTCTTCCAAAACCATAATCTCTCTCCGCCGCCACCTCCGTCATCTCAGCAACTCCTCTGCATCTTCCCGCATAACCCTTCCATCTCCTCCCCATGGCCCATACCTCTTCGATCCTTGGACCCTCGCCTGGTAGCCTCTCCCGCCCATACCCTGCAACCCCTACGTCTATGGACTCTGCAATTTCACCTCCGTCTCCCTCATGTCTCTTTCGTGTCTCTGATGCTCTCCCCTCGTGGCTCCTTCGCGTGTGCGGCAAATTCCATCTTGGGACAAATAATTGTGGCCGCAGGAGTGTCCAGGCTCACAATTTTTGGTGATGTTGGGAGCTGGATTGTTGGATGAAGAAGTTGGGTCGAAACATTGGCTTTGAGTTGGGCCTTGTGTCTTATAAAGTTGAGCAGTAATAAGTCCTGTTAGAAGTTAGTTGAAAGTGAGTTAGGTGTCTATTAGAAGTATTAAATAATTGCTAGTTTTAAGGACTGTGGTTGTTAGTGATTCCTTAGTTTGTGTTTGATAGGTTGAGTGGTAGCTTGTTTTTATCTCCCAACAGTTGAGCTTGATGTATTTAAACGTTTCTTTGTTATGTGAATAAGATTATCAAGTTCTCCCCCTTTACATCTCTTCCCCCGAATCCAAACCTAAATTCCAGATTTCACCTTCCAGATCCTACTGTCTTTGCTTTCCCAAAAAATAAAAAACCCAAATCCATTGGAGCAAGCGAAAGCCACAAAATCTCATTTCTCTGAACCCCCCATACCCAAACCACTCTGTCGCTTGTCATCGCCAACCGCCTAGCGCCTGTAAACCAAATCCCTTCCATCCTCTGCCGCAAGTCAACACCACCATTTCTTTGCAAAATTTCCAGATCCAAACCTGCGACCCAAGATCCACAATCTGAAGATCAACCCGGCTTCCCCGAACTTCGCACCATTTGTCCTTCCAGCCGGCGGATCTAAAGAAGCAGAGGCAACAACGCCGAAAGGATGGCCGCAACGAGCTCCTGTCGCATCAACACCCAGTGACCCAGAGAAAGAATCATCGTGCTCCAGTATGTGGATCTGAATTCATCGAACATAACTTGGCGATGGTGAGCATCTTCAACCCGCCAAGCAGAGACGAGGACTACACACCGCCGCTAAAGATGTTTTCCTAGCCCAGAAAACCAAAAATCCCCAAATCTTAGAACCGGCGCGACCACGAGTTTCTCTCCTGTCGTCAGATCTGAAATCGCCTTGGCCATAACTCGCTCCTAAGCCTCCATCGACGACCGCCAAAAGGACAGGGAAACAGAAGCTTCGATCAACCCAAATCCCAAACCGGTGTCTTTGCTCTCCATCCACATCCGCGCAGAGTCAGGCCTGGAGTTGTCACCTTCCAGAGGTCAGTCACGGGTTTGAAGGAGTTTCTCCAATCCACCGGGATGAAGTCACTCGTCAACAATGGAGCCACCACAACTCTTTCCTCTCTAGTGGGTTCTTTCACCACGAAAGTAGTGGGTTTCAAGAGTTTGAGGCAGGGGATCATGGTAGAGCACAAGGTAATCGTTGGAAGAAGGCATTTTATACCCACTGGAGAATACCTAGAAGAGGAAGGTGAGTTTCTTGAAACCGAAACTACCGAGAATGATATTGTGGGTCTTGAACAAGAGACTGAACTGAATTTGTCCATTACTGTGTGTGAAATGGAAGTTTTCCAAGCTGTGTTTGAGCAGATTTCCTGTGAACATGTGTTTGTGATTGAGAAAAGTGATCAGAATGTAATAATTGGTTCTTTGGAGGAAGCCATAAGAGGTTCAAATGTTTCTTTGTTGTGGTTTGGAACTGTGAAAGGTATTATGAGCCAAGAGTGTCATTTTTCTTGCTGAGAATCGGTAAGCAAGAGAACAAGAAGAAATTTCAAGTTTCAGCAGAAACAAAAATAAAAAGAAAAAAAGATGATGTTCTTGTTTCAGCAAAGAAGAGAATGGCAGCAACCAAAGTTGTAGCAAGGGAAGTAGCCAACAATGCTCTCCCTTGCTGATTTTTGTTCTTTTTCGGATGGAATGCTAGCTAGAAAAATCAGAATCAGCATATCAGCACATATTTTGGATGGAATGCTAGCTAGCAATGTCAGCAGCAGCATATCCGGACTATATCGAAGACCCAGCTGAAGCTGGAGAAGAAGAAATGACAGTCAGCTAGTCATATTGCAACGGCATCCTTGTTTGAAGAAGCAGAGGGAAGAAGCCCAAAAGAGCTCCCCTGTTGAGTTTGAAGTAATTTTTTGGAATGCTAGTTAGTTCAAGAAGCCACAACATATCCTCATCTACTTGGAGAAGCAGAGGGTATTAGTCAAACAGTACACTACCTTGCTGACTTCAAGGTTTGTTTCTTGGAATGAATTGGCAGCTTGCAACAAAGCAGCATCATATCTTATCCACATTTGAAGACTTGGAAGGAATGCTGGCTAGCAACAAAGCAACAACATCACCTATCCACATTGAAGACTTGGAAGGAATGTTAGCTAGCAACAAAGCTGCAATGTATCCTATCCACATTCAAAACCCAGGTAAAGCTTTTCAGAAGATGTTTGTGAAGTTAGCTAGCAAGATGTAACAGCTTCACCATTTGCAAATTGAAGGGAAGTTAGCTAGCCAACAGTGCAGCAACATCCTCAAGACTCAAACCGGCGACCATGAATGTCAAAGTGGATCGACAAGGTTTAGAGGAAGTTATTATCATCATCAAGTTTGATTTATTGTCAATGTTTAGACTTTAGTATGAGTTGTTATGTTTGTTTTAAGTTTATTGTTCTCCAAAAGCAAGCTGATTTGTCTTGTAGTGCTAAGCTTGAGTATTTAAACCCAATTATGAATGAGAAACACCCAAGCCTTTTAGGGTTCATTTTCCACAACTCAACTTTTTTCTCAGATTTCTAGTGTGAGTATAATTTTTCAGCTGAGAGGTAAAGAAAGTCTAAATCTTTCCTGGTTATGAACCCTAGAATAGTCGGTAGAAAAACTTTTGGTTTTGGCTATTTTGTGAGGGAAGTGGGTTATTGGCGAATTAGGAATGAGAATTGGACTCTGATTGAGAAAGATGGTTGCTATTTACCGCCCATACATTTACTATTTGCCGCCCATGATTTTAATAAAAATGTCGTTTTTACCCCTAATCGTTATAACACCAAGCTTCATACCACCATGACACCACACGCAGATTAGCATCGCCGCCGGCACCAGACCATCACCGCCAGACCTTCACCGCCGGCGCTAGATCATCACCGCCGACGCCAGATCTCTTTCGACGCTGGGAAGAGGACTGCGTCCGACGACCGTCCGATGCACGCGAGCGGACCCCGTCCGCCGCCCGGGAGAGGACCCCGTCCGATGCCAGCGGGCGGACCCCGTCCGCCATCTGGGAGCGGACCCTGTCCGACGCCGGCGGCGGACCATTGCTCACTGTCCGGCGATGGTCTGAGAAACGAGTATCTATAATGAGTGAGATTGCAGAGAGAAGAAGAAACAATAGTTGGGGTCGTTTTTTTACTTTTAACGTAATTATTTGAAAGTTGAAATGCCATTAACAATAAATGATAAAAGTTAATGATATAGAAGTTAATGTGGAATGCAATTATACGTGCCCACTCTCCATGCCATAATCTAAACTTTTCTTAATTAAATTAAAAAATAATTACCTTAAGTGGCCCGCTTAATTTTACCAAATATTCTCCCGTCAATGAGATGGATTAGGGGGGTTAATGGTTATTGACATTATTATGTTAATTGTGTACAAGGCTACATATTAACGAAATGGAATTAAATTACTATAATCATTCCAATTTCCACCTAAACATCTATATGGAATTAAACTTTGTTTTCTTTATTAATTAATTACTTTCCTTTAGCTCATCCTACTAATTAACGAAATGGAATAAAACGTTGCTTTCTTTTTTTTTTTTTGTAAATGAATTCATTATAATTTTAATGTGTTTTAATTAAGGGTAATTTTTTATTATTAATTTTTTCTTTTGGTAAAAAAACAGATAGCTAATTAGGGAAATAGAATTAGACGTTGTTTAATTAGAGAAAATTTTGGTATTTTATAATTAAGTGTTTCCGTTTATAATTATGTAAATACAATTACTGTTGGTAATGGGGTAGGAAACTAGGAATCAATAAAAGTAAATTAAACCACACGCTTACTCCACATTTAATTTGATTTAGTAATCCGTTAATTCCTTCAATTATATAAATTTATTTTATTGGTTACATTGTTTCGGCCCAAAAAATGGAAAACAATTACCATGTTTAGAACTTCCAAAATCAATCCCTAAAAAAAAAAGAAATTCAAAAATCAATGCCGACATAAATAGCAATTATCACAAATCATCATTTAATATAATATTTAATTAATTTGTAAAAAATTAAAAATGGTTTTTTTAAGGAAAAAAATCGTCGACGGCAACCGTCCGATCGTCGGCGTCGGACCGCGTTCCTAGGCCAGATCGACGTCGATTTCTGGAGTCCAAACCCGACGATTTCTTTCCCTACAACGGCGCCTAGTTTGCAGCCACCGGATTGAGTTGCGGCTGTGTTTTCGTGGTCGCCGGAGAGAATGGTTCAGATGTCGTTGCGGGATGGCTGGTGGCAGGTTGGATGAAGCAACGCAAGGAACAATGAAAGGGAAAAGGGGAACAAAGAAAAAAGACAGAGCTTTGGCGTTTGGCTCTTGTCGACGACCAGGTCAGAATCATAGGGAGGAAGGTAGGAGACGATGGCAATTCTCGACGAATTTATTTTGTCCAATTTTCGGCAAACCTCTGTTCAAAAGCTAAGGGCAAAATTGTCATTTTGTTTTAAAACATGGGCGGCAAATAGTAATTTATCGGGTGGCGAATAGCAGTTCATTTGAGAAGAGGAACCCTTTTATCCGAATAGCTACTTACACGTATCATAATTTGGAGTTGGTTGGGTTCAAATTATAAAGGGGATGATGAAGAGTTGGAGAGAAATGATAAAAGGAAGCACAGGTCAAGCAAGTCTAGAAAATTGAGCAATGGGGATGAATGTGATGGATTAGATAGCAGTGGGGGCGGAGAAGTACTTGAAGAGACAGAAGGGAGAGACAGAAGAGGTAAGGTGGTGGCAGGCAGTGTTGAGAATGGTGAGGACGATTACAAGGCAGGAATAGATGAAGGGTGAACTTGAGCAATAAGAAGAGAGTAAGATAATGCTTGATTAGATAGCTGCTCAGGCCAGAGAGCTAGAGATCCAGTTCAAGGTGAGGAATAAGCCACCAATGTTGCTGAACTTAAGACATGATGTACAAATAATTTGGAACTTGATCGAGGAAGCTGTAGCCTGCAGGAGTGCTGATCCACATGAAAGAATATGGGAGATGGGTATAGGAGTACTCATCCTCTTGGAGTACCATACTATGCTCAAATGTGTTTCCCAAAGGTGGAGAGTGCTAGTGTGCAGTGAAGCTTGAGAAGGCAAACTCTGAGAAACCGATTCAAATGAATGAGAAGAAGGCAGTGGAAGGCTTGAGCATTAACTTTGAAATCTTCACGCACAAATACGACATGGTCATGGTGGAGAATGATGAGTTAATTGCTAAGTTGAAACCATGAATGCTGAGTTGTGTTGCCAAGAGGAACTGAGAATGAGAGTGAGGGAATTGGTGAAATAAGTGAGTACGCAAACAAGTGATTTTGTAACAGGTATTGAGGAGGAAATGGAGGCGACTAGACAACTTTTCTTCTCTTTAGAGCATTATAGTGGTGGTTACAAAGAACAGGTGCATTGAACTGGAGTTGCTCCTGTTTTTTTAAGTAAACTGAAGAGTATTGTAACTGGTTTCAAGTCCTAAAATCTAGGGATACTGTTGAAGTAAACTGAAAGCAATTTCAGAAAGGGTTATTCAATGCAAGGGGAGGAAATGGCAGCAGGTAGCCATGCAAAGGAGTTTGTGATTGCAAGACAGTGAGTGAATAACTTCGGATTCTGTCCACGTATACTAGGAAGGTTGTGTGTGAGATTGTAGCTATAGTTCAAATCGAGGTTGTGAGTGAAGTAGATTATGAGGAATGATGATTGGGTTAAGTTAATCCATGGTTGTGCATGATTGTTTGGGGAACTGTTTAAGGAAATGTCAACTAGACATACCTACGAGTGAAGTAGGCGGTATAATATGTGAGTGAAGCAAGTTGGGTGTCAATGTCAGCTAGACATGCCTACGAGTGATGTAGTTAGTGCAACCTATGAGTGAAGCAGGTTTTGTTTCAATGTCATTCGATGAGTAGACAACATAGTGGCTAGTCCTTATTCGACGAACAAATGGCTGGTATAAAAGTACTCGGTTGCTATGTCATGCAACAAGTAACAATATAAGAGCTTGCAATAACACTTTGAGTTGCAGCGAACATAGAAGATAAAAGAAAGTGAAAAAGAGACATGAGAGGACGGGTCCAGATAGTACAACACAATTAAGAAACCGGAAATGACAATAGTTGAGCATGCCCTGCCATGAAGAAGATAAAATAAAGTGAAAAAGAACTGAAAGACAATCTCATTGGAGGCTAGCATCAAATGTGAGTGAAGCTTATAACATACATGAAGAACTAGTTGCTTCTCCATAATGATCATGCACTGGTATAAACTCAAACTTACCCGGTTTGAGTTTAGGGCAGGATATGTTGGATCAAGAAGTTGAGTCGAGGCAGTGGCATTGGGTTGGGCCTTGTGTCTTATGAAGTTGAGCAATAATAAGTCCAGTTTGAAGTTAGTAGAATGTGAGTTAGCTGTCTATTAGAAGTGTTAAGTAATTGCTAGTTTAAGGACTATGGTTGTTAGTGGTTCCTTAGTTTGTGTTTGCAGGCTGAGTGGTAGCTTGTTTTTAGCTCCCAGCAGTTGAGCTTGATGTATTTAAACGTTTCTTTGTTCTGTGAATAAGATTATCAATTTTTCACCTTCTATTGAGTTTATACGGATGAGTTCACCGGATATGTATGATGTTGTGAGGGATGAGTAAGTGCCCATGGATGAGATGTTGATCACTTGAATCCATGCATGTTATTGTCAGTGGTTTGCACGTATCAACAACTATCCAATCCTAAGCCAAGTTTAACCTAGGATGGAATTGTCGCATAGTGGTAATCAAGGTCATATTCTACTCGAGTCCTGGTACCCTAGCCTACTTCCCACCTTGTTGTTAATTAGGTAATCGGTTTTTGAGGTTTTGAGTGGAGGATATGAGGAAACACTAGTATATAGGCTTATCAAAGCTAAAAGCTGGTACTTCGGGGAACTAATCCTCCCCATAGCTTAGGGATACTATGCATATATAGATACTTAGGGTTATCGAATGTGGTGAGTGAGCTCTTTTTCGTGGGCCTTCATCATTACCACTCGTCTCCGAGTACGCCTCCCCTAAATCCATGTTTCAGTCACCTCGATCTTGGCTATCGTATTTGGGGCATTAAGCTTATGGCTCATTTTAATGGACACTATCCACCATCCACACCGAGGTTTCATCCTGGGTTTCATCTAGGAAGACTACCTATAGCAGGGGTTCGATCGCCTCCCTCGACCACTATAGGCCCCCATTCACTCATCCAACCTAAACTCACCAGATGGCGCATGCCCGTCTAACCCTAGAACTCCATACCCAGCGCAGTAGCATAAAGCATGCTAAGAGGGAATTGGGGTGTTCAAACAGATTGGTTACCGTGGTAACCATATTAACTGGTAGCATTCGGTTAATTTGGGTTGGTTAAACAATTTAGCTTATTTGATTTAGGTGGTTTGGTTTGGTTTCAACACTGCTAACCAATGAAACCAATTAACCAATTAATGATACACGTAATATACAAAATTATTTGTACTTCCATTTAACCAACCAAACCAAACCAAACTTTCGTGATTCCCTATTTTATTTCCATGTGCACAACAAACCAAAACATTATGGGTCAAAAATTAAATGGGCCTGCCTATTTACTAAACCAAAACATTTTGGACAGCTACTAGACTTTAGGATTACGTACAATACCATGACAGGCACCTCAAACTATGTATAGTTTAAGTGTTTTGTAGGAGAACTTTCACTTCCTGATGAGTGGTATTGATATGTATTTAATATTTATGTTAAGGGTTTGTTGTAAGCTAACTATATTAGGTGCAAAGATGATGAATGATGTATTAACTCGAATGATGATGATAATCATGGATGGTATTATTCCTTATATATAATGATAGTTTATGATAGTAATAACATATTGTTATGTTTTATTCATTAACATGATAATTGTTTTCATGTAATGTTATGTTATTTGGTTAATCCAATTATCCGATTAACCAAACCAATTAAACTTTGGTTTGGTTAATTTGCTTTTCGTGTTAATTTGGACGGTTTGGTTAATAAATTTTATTCAATGGTTAATGAAATTTAGGCTTAATTGGTTTGGTTATTACCACGGTAACCATTTGAACACCCCTAAGAGGGAAGATTGGGGCCAGTTGCCCAAGCGTCATGATTTAGGAAAGAGACACATTAAGAATCTACTAGACAAACACATTCATTCATTCAAACCCTAAAATATCCATACATACATAATGAACCCTAAAACTAGGGTTTGGGGTTTAAAACCCCTAGTTTGTTAGAGGATTACTCCATAAAGGAGGGAAGAAGATACATGGTAGAAATAGAAGAAGACTTGAAGTTGGGGAAGATCCTCCTTGCTCCTAGCTCCCCCTTCTTCTCCTTCCTTCAGCTTCTATCTCTTCTCTCTCTCCGGAACCAGAAACTTCACCCAAACTCAGCTCTCTTAAAATGGGGAAAGGGGTCTTCTATTTATAGGCATTCTAGACTCGGGGAAGTTTGCAGCCTGAGGCGGGGAGATCGCGGGCGAGATCTTCTGAGGTTAGGCCGCGATCTCAAGACGACGTTGTCATGGCCTTCTAAAGGGGGAAGATCGCGGGCTGAATTCACGGTCGCGATCCTCGAGTCATGACAGCGATCTTCCTCGCGGGAAAAGTGAACGTTGGTCGTGATGCGACTGGGGAAACTCTCTGCCTCTCCAAGGCTCCTTCTTTGCGAAGTTCGCTCCCTGGGCCTTCAAGATCGTTGTCGCGGTCTTTGGCTTCTGGGCCGCATTCTTCAGCGAGTCTTCACGACTAGAAATCCCGATCGTGATCTTTGGCTTCTAGGCCACCATTTTTTATCCTCGCCCAATTTCTACACTTGTGACCTTGTTTTGTACCTTATTTTCACATATTGACTAATACACCCTATAATCACATCAAATCAAATAGGAACAAAATAAGGATGTATTTGATAATGTTTAAACAATTAAGCACATGAATTGGCACAAAACATACCCTAAGATGGAGGGTAAATAACATCGATTTTGGTGTTATCAAACTCCCTCACACTTAGGTGTTTGCTTGTCCCCAAGCAAACCTACTCAAACGTAATGCAATATGATTGATGAATCAATGAGGCATGCATGCTAGTTCTTCATTGCATAGATAAGAGTATACGGGGATGAACGAATGCTACTACCTTCCTATTGTGCAAACACAAAATCTCGTGTGAGGACCATATCTACTACCTTAGGCCGATCATTCAAAATGTACTCCTGGGGATTCTCCAACAACAAACGAATCATAGAACTATAAGCGGTGCTTTTGTTTTTTCTTTTGGTGTAGGAGTAGTCATTTTTCAGTCTCCTTTTTCCCCGTTCATGTCATTGCACCGAAGTCTTGCAATTTCTTTCATTGCATAATAGCATCTCTCCCTCATGAACAAGAGTGGATGAATCATAGCCTTCCCTTTCAAGGTAACATGTTGAGAAATTGATGGTCGGATTCATCTTAGCCCGAGCACCACGTCCCAGCCTGCACTCCACACTGGGTTGCCACACATGTTGGGTACAAACGAGAGTTATGAGGTCTCGTGAATGGCTAAAAGGTACCTTTGGTCCTTGTCATACGGTTCTGTGAGGAGGAGAGGTGTTTGGGGGATGGTAGGTAGTAAGAGATGATCAGGATGCAATAAAGCTATTCGAACCCTAAACACATCCTTGACGGGCACTACGAGCCAAGAGAATAATCCTTTGACACTTTATCTCAATTCTTTGCCTGGTTTCCACTCACGTGGGAGCCTCTTGTCTATTTTTAAGCACATATTGAAAAAGTTCCTAGTTCATATAAAAGGAGAGAATCCCGCACACAATGCCTTCCTAAGATAGCAAACACTATCCACTCACACTAGAGGAGGAAAGTAGTAAAATCTCTCACGTACTGATACTCAAACCATGCAACTATCACCTAAGATGCACAACACATCAATCAATCTAGTCAAATCAAAGCACATCGAGTAGGTAATTGCAAGGAAAAGGTGTTTTGGAACCCTCAAATTTGAAATTTTTTGGGTGTTCATTTAAGGTTCCAAAAACATTAATACTTCACCATTCATCACCACAACAAAGGCATGATCACTAGCATACAATCCCATAAGCATTCATCAACGTCTTACATTCACGAACAAGGGAGGATACTAGCAATAAACGGTTATATAATAAGTACTACTACTACTAGCTATATAATATTTAAGGTACGAAAGGTAAAATGAAAATAAAGAGATAATTAAACATTATTTTAATATAAATAAAGAAAAGAAAATGAAATGAAAGGAAAGGAAAGGAAAGGAAAGGAAAGGAAAAGTTAGAACGTAGGCACTGGATGCCTAGAACTCATTCCTCCTCGGAGTGTCCTTCTTCTTCATCTTGGGAAAGTGTGGAAGGTGAGGAGCGATTGAATGTGGTCGGTACATCTTCGATCGGAATGTTCATCTTCTCCATGATCGTGTGGATGCACGCCATAATGTGAAGTCGTGCTTCCTTCTCTTAGTTGTGAAGTATAGACGCTATCATAGCCTCAACTCTATAATCTCTTGCATTGTTGCTCGGTAGGTGAACCAGTCGAAAAGTAGGAATAGGCACCTCTCCTCCTTCATGCACGCTCTCCTCTTGGTCTTCCACGGTTGTCAATCCTCTTTAGTCCCTTTCCCTGGTAGCTTGCAGAAGACGGAATACGGTTCCTCCCATTTCTAATGTATTGGTGGTTAGGAATGGGAATCCGCACACACCCCAAATGCCATCATTGCTCATGTGTGGCACCTTAAGTTTCGACTTCAAGACATCAAAGGAAATAGGAACGGTCCTTCTATCCAATCGAAATTTCAAAGCTCCAAAATTGACTTGGAAATATTTGGCAATTCGGGTGACAAACACTCCTCCGTGGAGTGCGGCAAGTCGGTGATCCATCTCGTAACGCTTGAAAATGGATAAGATTGATAGGTCGAGATGGAGAGATTGTGGGAGGCGCATACTATGAAATAGGGTGATGTCTCGGGCTGTGAGATTGCCCTTGCTCCGATTCTTTCCTCCCACTGACCTAGCAATCACGTGGTGGATGAGTCGCCACTCCGGTTGCACCTCACTTGGTTTTGATAGTCTCACGTCCCATTATCGGCTCTTGGATTTCTTGAATTCAGACTCATAGAAGGCCTTTAAAACAAGGGAAGTCGGATTCCCTTTTCAAGGTGGCGAAATCATTAGGTGATCAATGAAACCCACCGGGTAGATTTCCATTGCTCTAGTGAACTCCCGGATGGACATGTGATGGCACTATCCTCTGAGTTGAAACTGAATGTTATCCTCAAGGTCGGCGGCCCCCCTCATGTCTCGAATAGTGAGTGTACTAATAAAATCAACAACAAGCACCCGATATATATGTTCTTGAATAGAGAGAAACTTGATTCATTCCAATTTCTGTACTTTGGAGCGGATTGCATCTTCAATTCCAAGTTGGGTGAAAAGATTCCAACCGAGACAAGTAATTTCGCCTAAGGTTAGCCCTTGAAGCCACAGAAGTTTTCTCTTGAATTGCTCGGGTACATGCTCTAAAAGTAGTGAGTGATATGCTCTACGCCGCCTTCTTCATATTGAGGAACTACCCTTGATTGATATTCAAGTTGTGATGGTGGATGAGTTTCTTCTACAACAACTTCCTTTGACTTGGACTTCCATATTTTCTTCTTTTGACCTTGGGGAGGACGAGATGTTCGAGAGGAAGAGCTCTCACCATGAGTCATGCCTTTAGCCATGTATATTATCCTTCAAAACAAGTGGTACACATATGCATAAATCATCAATCCAACATTAAACATTAAACATTAATCGGGTCGACTACAATAAGGTATCATGAAATCTCTAAATTCCCCCCACACTTGAATGTGACTAAGAACTTGGCAAAAGAGGGAAATTGGATAGAGAAATATCTCTAAAATAGTAAGGGTATCCCCAAATTGATGTACAAAAAATCAATGACCAACACCCCATGCAATGAAATTGATGTTTAATCTAAAGTGATGCAAATAATGAACTCTGTGGTTAGGGGCTTTTCACAAACACTTGGTGGGTGGTAGTTGAAAATGACACAAATGCATGAGCACAACCCACCAAGCAAGGTTGTCAACCCGCGGCTTGACCCACGGGTCGACCCAATTTGACCCTGACCTGGTGAGAACAACGGGCCGCACGCACCCGCCGGGCCGACCGCTATAAGGTACCAGATTGGAGGTCAAATTGTATCATTTTTTTCTTTAGTTTGCGAAATGCGCCTATTTTCCAGTTTTTCTTTTCGCCTAACTCAATCTTTGGAATACTAAGTTGAACATTTGAATATTTATGTTATATAAGTGTGTGTGAATTTTCACTATATGTTGGATCTAAGTACGATATGTTATTTTGGTGTAATATTATATGTTATAACTCATATATTAGATAAGATTTGATATAATTTATGAGGATAAGTACAATATAATGACTCTTTCTATATTTCCAGGCTAAACCGGGCTAAAACGATTGACCCATTAACCCTTGACCCACTAGCTCGACTAGGTCCGGGTCAACCCGCGGGTTGACAACCTTGCCACCAAGGCATCGAAAGTGACATAGAGGGTTCATTAATGAAAAGAAGAACAATCTCATGCCATCAAGATGTCATTCCAAGTAGAAAATGGGCATTAAAGACTCTAAGCAATCCACACATGTTGGGCAAGATAAGGCAATTAAATAGAGTCAAACAAGGACAAGCGTACCTTATCTTGCTAGGGGACATGATGGGAATCCAAAATCAATAGAAAATCCTTCTCAAAAGTTGTTGGAAGATAGGATTAAAGAAGGTGGGTTCAAAAATTCAAGAGAGTTGGAGAGTAATGGCATATAGATCTAGAGAATGGTGAAAAGACTTAGATCTAAAAAGGATGCCAATGCTTAAATAAGGACGGGCAAAATTGCGGGCAGGGCACCTAAGATCGCGGCCGCGATCTTTGCTCTGTCAAGCGTGATCTTTGCCCTGCAAAAGACAACTCATTTTCTCCACATCTCTTATTTCAGTTATTCATCTAAACATTCAATCAAGCATCCAAAAGAAAGGCTAAGTCTTATCAATCAATTTCAATGCATCTCTAATGTACTAACTAAGCTACTATTTAATTAAAAAGGAAAGGAAAAAGATACGCAAACCGAAGTGTTGGTTTGCCTCACAACAAGCGCGTCTTTAAAAGTCATTTTGCCGGACATGAATCCTTGAGATCAAATGGAGAGTCCTCCATTCTTCACCGATGATCCATCGTAAAAGTCATACTTATGGTGAAGTTCAAGGTGAAGACCATGGAGTCTCTTGGATGCCTCGTCCGGTGCTTGAGATGGAAAATATCCATTTGAGAATTGTTTTGCAAGATGGTGAGTGTGAGGCTCCTTGATAGAGATGTCATTATCAGTGAATGGATTGTAGCATTCCCCAAACTCTTCATTTTCCAGAATAGGAGCTAAATCACCCATAACAAATTTGTTACCTTTCTTAGGATGTCTCTCTTCAAAGATAAACCTTTCGAGCTTTCTTCCATGATCACTAGAGAGATGAGAAACCTTGAACAACTCTTGGGTTTGAATTTTTCAAGGAGATTTCTCTTTGCCCGGTTTCTTCCTATTTTTGCAAGAATCACTCCCTCCTTCAACTTGAGCATCATGGGGTAAACATGGGAGACCATATTGGACCATTCAATCTCGGGTCTTGAAGGTGATGTGGTAGGAGGTGTAACCGGCTCACAATCCATCTTGATATCGTCCCATTTGTAATACTTGTGGAAATTTGGGATTCGAGTCATCTTATAGCTTATCTCCTCTTCACCAAACAGTAGTGTGATCTTGCTTCCAGTTACATCAATGATAGTTCGTGCAGTAGCTAGAAATGGTCGGCCTAGAATAATTGATGCATCATACCCCTCCGTGTCTAGAACCACGAAGTCCGCCGGATAGACAAAATGAGCACACATTACCAAGATATTCTCTATGACTCCTCTTGGCTTGGCAACAGACCAATTGGCCAACTCAATCCGCATTGGAGTAGGAGTGAGAGGTCCAAGGTTCAAATCATTGTATATCTGTGTAAGCATGATGTTGATGCTAGACCTCAAGTCGACTAACGGGTTCCAAAATGTTTTATCTCCAAACGTGCATGGAATAGTGAAGATTCCCTGATCTCTTCGCTTGGGAGGGAATCCTCCATACCCAATGGATGTCGAAGCAACTTCACTAATGGATACCATAGCTACCACCTCCATTCTCCTCTTTCCCGACAAAATTTCCTTCAAAAACTTTGTATACTTAGGGATCTTCAATACCATGTCTAGGAAAGGAACAGTTACCTTTAAGTGCTTCAATGTGTCCTTCCATGGAGCACATTCATGATAAAGATCGCTTTCAAATAACAGTCTAGGATAAGGAGCTTTTGATGTTGGCTCGGGTTCATGAGTCTTCTTAGATTTTCCCTCATATTCGGCATTGACTTCGATGGAAGGTTGTACTTCCTCCCCATTTACTTCTTCTTCTTGAACAACTTATTGGTGAACTTCTCTTATCGGGATCCTTGGAGTTGAAATAGGAATCTCCTTCAATGGTCGGCCACTCCTCAGAGTTATCCCATGGCATCCTTCTTTCGGGTTCTGCTCGGTATTGCCCGTTAGAGTTACTTGAGGTCTCAATGAGATAGTTTGAGTCAAAGAACTTAGTTGAGCTTCAAGATTTTGAAGGGAAGGTTGTTGATTCCTTTGACCCGCTTCCAAACTCGAGAATTTGGTTGAGGTATTCTCTATGAACTTGTAAAAAGCTTCAAACTTCTTGTTGGAATGTGTGACAAATTGGCCCACCAAATCTTCAAGTTTAGCAAGTTGACCATCGGAGGATCGGCTTTGTTCTTGATACGCTCCTTGGTATGTTAGTTTACTCGGCCTTTGGTAAGAAGTTTGCATTGGAGCTTGAGATTGAAATCCCAGAAGTTTCCTATTCGTTGGAGAAGACTTAAGAAAGTTTGGGTGATTCCTCCATCTCGGATTATACGTCGAGCTATAAGGGTTGTTACTTCGAGATTGACCTCCAACAAAGTTGGCTTAGTCGAATTATATATAAGCTTCAATCATAGGATTGCATTCTTCCATATTATGACTTGACTCACCGTACCAATCACACTTCATAAGTTGCTTCTCATTGCCCTTCATTGATGATGCAACTTGATCGATTTTCTTGGAAAGTTCTTGAATATGGGCCAATAGAGATTATGGTTCTTCAATCTTCAATAAACTTCCTTTTGATATGCTCTTACCTCTTCTTCTGTCACCCCAATCGTAGCTATTAAGGGTCATTTCTTCGATTAATTGTTGAAGTGTTCGGACTTCTTTTTTCAGAATGGCACCTCCAGTAGCCACATCAACGAGGCTCTGTGATTCCTTTGTTAACCCACTATAGAAGTTTTGAACTTGTTTCCAATCGGTTATGCCATGGTGAGACACTTGAGTACGAGAGATGTAAATCTTTCTCATACTTTAAACAATGGTTCATCCTCCTCTTGACGGAACATAGTGATCTCACTTCTCATCAAAGCCGTTTTAGAAGGTAGAATGTACCTTGCAAAGAACTTGTTGCATAGATCATCCCATGTGGTGATTGAGTGATGTGGTTGATTATTCAACCACTTCTTTGCCGCTCCATTCAAGGTAAATGGGAATAACTTAATGATTGTCTCTATTGGGAAAAACAATTCAAAAACATATTGCACTGTATTAGAGACCAATCATTGTATTTCATACTAAAAGTTGATTATACATGCATAATGAGAAGCAACTCTAAAATTCAAGTATACTTAAGTTATGAAATACAATTAATTTTATTTATTTATTAATTGAATAAATATATTTATTTCTTATACCATATTTCTCATAATTATATTGTAAGCATATTATATATATATATGGCATATATATCATTGGACCATTTTTCAAGATGATACTTGCATAATTAGGTACAAAACCATATTACATGCCTTTGAGAACATTTATCATATTCATTACCATATTTCAAGCTTAAACTCTCCCGGCCAACGGGCCAGGCTCCACTGCTATATGGTAGACTTTTGTGTACCTTTCTCCTATTCATATTTCCTACAACGAGAGTGAAAGTAGGAATGACAATTTGGTCTTTACAAATAATTATTTATTTCATATAAAAATATTAATATCAAGATTTGAACCCGAGTCTCTTCACACAAAGACAACAATCACAACCAATTACACTAAATAAATTTATTTTATCTTTTTGAATACACAACATATAAGAAGTTAAACTTTGAAAATCTAAGAACTTTTTCATTATAATTCGCAAGCCCACTAATTTTATCATATGTATTTTTCAATTCAAATATAAATATTGTGCTTTTTTATCTTTGTTCTTATCTTTTTCTAACTTCGTCCAAAATTCCATACATCGAGCAATAGTATGCGCACCTTTCACTTCCCAGTACAAGGCCGCATTTGAAAATAAATTTTCTGATATCTCTTGGCACTACTTTTATTGTTGGGTTTTTAAATTGGGCAAGCAGAAGATTTCAACTCCGATATCAATCCATGACGAATACAATGGAGTTGTATAAATGGAGTTGCACAAGGAGGATTAGAAATTGAATTTTTGGTTGAAATATATGCCTCTTGAGATTGAAGATAGAGTGGATAAAAATTTCATTGTATGACGGAGAGTGGTGCCTATTGAATCTTTAGGTTTTTGCAGATATCACAACATGTTTCTATCTTAAAACGATGAATCATTGATTGATTTACTGAAGTAGGTCGATTCTTTATTCAACCTACTAGAACTAACAGATAAGGAGTGTCTAATTTTGTGCCTTATTACTTTGATCGAGTCTATTAGTATATTGAAGGTAACCCTAATTTTTCG
Organism: Linum tenue; assembly: GCA_946122785.1. Classification (NCBI taxonomy): domain Eukaryota; kingdom Viridiplantae; phylum Streptophyta; class Magnoliopsida; order Malpighiales; family Linaceae; genus Linum; species Linum tenue. Next base: position 8,262,954 of record CAMGYJ010000010.1, on the reverse strand, counting down.
TTTGCTCTTTAGTTTTGATGGTCTCATCTTAGCTGAGTTGATAGTATATAGTTGACTTTAATCAATAACTCTCAATTTTTTTTTTATTAGTAGCATATTTTTCCTATCTTTGTAGGATTGTGACGTTGATTTAGTTTCAAACTATCTATAGGTCGTGCGGGAAATCGAGTGAGATTTTATACTCTATCTTTCTTGACAATTAACTAACCAATAGCATTTTAGCGAGGGCTTAATTATCACTATAAAAATGGGATCAATGATACATTTTTATATTTCATATTCTTAAATGATTGTGATATTTCTCCGAATGTTCGACTTATATATTTTTTTTCTTTATGTATCATTTTGATCGAAGGATTGTTACTAAAATTAGACAGATTGATAGTCTTAAACCTAACATAAAAATATAAATAATCGAGTATGAACATTCCGACCAACTTATAAGTTAGTTTATAGAGCCGTAGTAGAATTGATAATTTCGATAATTCAGGACCGGTCATCTCAGGTTCTCTCTCCTTAGGAAAGAAAAACCTGGGAGGGAGAGAAAGCAGAAAAACAATAGAAGAAAAAGAAAGCCAATTAATTCTCTAAAGCGGAAATGAGAAATTAAGAAAAAAAAAATGAAATTTAAATAGGCAGGCGGAGGAAGACACGAAGAAGAGAACCCATCTTTTCTTCTCTTTTGCTTTGGGGTGGAAGAGAAGAGGAGGCATTTGGTTTGGTTGGGTTCCCCGGTGTAAACTGTTTCTCTCCCCTTTTCTTTTCTTCCCCAGTTCCCCTGACCTGAATCAAGAGGCGGAAAGATTCTCTAAGCGAGTCTAAGGGGAGGAAGGAAAAGAGGGAGAGGAGAGACGGAGAAATTGCTAAAGAAAACCTCATTTTCGCGAGCTTTCGTTTCTAGGTGTGTGCATGAGATAACCCAGAAATCATTGGGTGGGGAGCAGGTTTTGGGGTTTCTCGCTATTGGATCTCCGATTGATGACGATGGCGATGGAGTTGGATAGCATTGAGTGCGTCTCTTCCTACGATGGTTTGGATGAGGATGAGATCCCTCACGACCATCACCACCATCACTTCTCTTCCGCCAAGCCCCACAATGCGGCTGCCAACAACAACGCCCGCGGCACAGGTATCCCCGGCCCCCCTGCCATTGCTCCCGCCAACAGCGTTCATGAGTTGCTAGAATGCCCCGTCTGTACCAATTCCATGTACCCGCCCATTCATCAGGTTCCCCCAAAACTACATCCGCCCTCATTCCTCCTTTTAGAATTCGCCTTTTGATTGTGTGGAATTAGATGGGCTTCTTGCGCATTTGAGATTAGGTTTGTGTTATTGGGATTTAACGATTCTATATTCTGATTTGCATCATTCTGTGTTCTCATGTTTAGACTTGGCTCAATTTGGTTTGTCATTGTTCATTCATCGTATGATGCTTTGTGAGTGGATGCGAGAGGAATTGGCTTTGCATTTGGATTTGTCCGTATTTGCACTATTCCTTTGAAGGAATGAGATGTCTGATCATGTGATCTTAGCTAGAGTGAAGCAGATATACTCTTTAACTGGTTCCTCCATCATCTTTCTTTCTAGAAAGAGATATTCGAGAGCTGGATAAAGATAAGGGGATAATTAATTTGTATTTATTGATTGTATAATGATTGGTATTTGGCTATTAATTCCAACTTAATAGGAGGTAAGTCCAAAGCGTGGAACCTTCACTCCTCACGTTTCGAGCTCTAGTATCTTCTCCAAAACTAGTGGATATATGTTTTAATCTTTATATCATGTTCCTGGAAATTTGCAGTTCATTTCAAGTATAACTCTTCTGAATGTTTGTTTTACACAATACATGATGGTTCTTAACTTCTAATATTGGTCCAAGATCATATTGATGCTTAAAGTTTGTTTCCCCAGTACATTGGAGTATAATTTTCTCTCTACTTGAAGTCTATAGTGAAATTTGTTGTTTCAATTGCCTGGGTGATCCTGTTTCTCTATCTGGTTGTTATCCACTTCTTTACTATTTCCTAATGCATGTGTCATTTAAATTAGCTTAACTCCAACATCATATTATCTTTATGCATTATGTTTTTCATGTATTGGTATCTCCCTTCTGTATTTTTCTATAAGTTTGACAATACCACAATTTGCCAAAAGCTTGACATTCATTGTGTTACGATTTAGTTTCTTAACTATGTTGCTTCATTGCAGTGTAGCAATGGACACACGCTCTGTTCGACTTGCAAAACCAGGGTACATAACCGTTGCCCGACTTGTAGACAGGAGCTTGGAGATATTAGGTGTTTAGCACTTGAGAAGGTGGCAGAATCTCTTGAATTTCCTTGCAAGTTTTACAATTTGGGGTGCCCAGAGATATTTCCTTACTACAGTAAACTCAAGCATGAGACAGTTTGCAACTTTAGACCTTACAATTGTCCATATGCTGGATCTGAATGCTCAGTTGTTGGTGATATTCCTGCCCTTATTTCTCATTTAAGAGATGATCACAAGGTAGACATGCATACGGGTTGCACATTCAACCATCGCTACGTGAAGGCTAACCCTCGTGAAGTTGAGAATGCCACTTGGATGTTGACGGTAACTATTAACTGAACTCAAAAGATAATATGTCATTATGTCTGAATCAAAGAATTGTATGTGTCTCTGAGGTTGAATTGTTAAAAGTGTTCTTCTAACAATGAAATGTGACATCTAGAAGCAACCCTCAGCCTTTCCACTCAATCCGCCAAAATTTTGGCATAATGGATCAACAGATTACCTTGATCTTGCTCAAAAAATTGTTTTGATTTGGAATGTACTCCGGGTCTTGGCATGGAGAATTTCTTGAGCTAAATGCATAGCCTACTCTAACAGTAAGTTTTTGCTTGAAAGTCTACTAACTTATGTTGTATATGCAAGTTGAGAGATAATGGCTTAAGAATAACAATGAAGCTGTCAACTTTAGGGTCTATTTGGTTTGGTATATTTGTACTTTTATGTTAATTTTGTTTAATTGGATTCTATTCATTTTGGTTAGTACAAAGTGAGGTGTATTTTCAAAACCATTGTTTGGTTGAAATGCATTACACAGGAATTTGTGTTAGCAATCCCAAGAATTTGAGATTGCATCATTTTGATTCATTTCAAATTGTTGCAATTTAGAATGCACGTTATTTCAGCAAAAGTGTCAACAGACAATATTATATTTGTTCAATTGCATGCTAACGGTATCACTTTCCTAGATACACTCTGCACCAAACGACATGTTAGTGGTAAATTCCAGGATGGACAGTTGTGCTAGCATTTAACAGTTCCTTATTGTGTAGCTCTCCTTGCCTGTGTAGTCCTCATTTGCGCATGATCTATCATCCAACTATATAAGCATGCTTTAGATTTTGGGGCAACTCATCGCATGCATCTTTAATGCAGGTATTCCATTGCTTTGGCCAATATTTTTGTCTTCATTTCGAAGCCTTTCAGCTAGGGATGGCTCCAGTTTATATGGCTTTCCTGCGTTTCATGGGCGATGAGTCTGAGGCTCGTAATTACAGCTATAGCCTCGAGGTTGGAGCAAATGGGAGGAAGCTCATATGGGAGGGGACTCCACGAAGCGTAAGAGATAGTCACAAGAAGGTGAGGGATAGCCATGACGGTCTAATTATTCAAAGAAACATGGCTCTCTTCTTCTCCGGCGGGGATAGGAAGGAACTAAAGCTGAGGGTTACTGGCAAGATTTGGAAGGAACAACAGAATTCAGAAGCCGGTGTGTGCATACCAAACATTTGTAGCTAAAAAAAATAAAAACGTAAACAGATTAACTGTAATTTTTTGGACGAGTTCAGGAAAATTGTGTGTGGGGTTGGTACACACTCTTGTGTGTTGTGTTTTGTGCAATTCTCATGATATGTGGTGGACTGAAAAGTCAAATTTTCGTTGTCTTGGTAAGTGTTGTATAAATGAAAGCAACTCGTCTTCCTTGCTACAGTTTGGCTGCCACTTGATATTGGACCCAGCTTCTATATCTCTCGCTACAACTGTGTTGTCTAAGCTTGAAGTTGCCTTCGTTGAGAGGGACCTAATTTCATCCCTGAGCCGGGTAACATTTCGGTCCACACTTGGACATTAAGATCCATCCGAATTGATATTTGGATGAAACAGTTGAGATGAAATTGGACAACAACGAAGATTGATTTCGACTCCATTGTTTCTCATTATGAGGAAAGTATGTCAACATTTAGTCAAAGAAGAAAGTCTGTCAAATCAAAATTATTGAAGTGCACATGGAAATAGAGAGATGGCACAGTCTATTGACAACATCTTCAGTTTCGTCCAAGTCGGATCCTAAGTATCACCTCTATTGGGGAGAATACCTTCCGTTGTGGGTTATCAACGCACCATTTGTACCAAAATGGGTACTTTCTGATAAACCAAAACTCGGCAAAAGATTCAATCCCGGCTCGTCGAACTCTTTTTCTTAAAAATTTCGTAGAATGAAACAACAGAGAAGTGATTTCGAACATTTCTTTTCTATACAATATTTGATGATCCTGATTGGCATATGTTGTTTTGGCACAAATTTTTTTTGTTCTTAAAAAGAAATAATTTGACAAGGTTCAATTATCATAAATGAATTTCTAGGGACTTGAAATATCTTGTATTACTATCACCAGAAAGAAAGAAAATTGAGGAATTATTGTATACGCTAGGACTGCCAAGCTGGATGCAATAATTTCTCAAGAAAATTATTCATTAATATTACATATATGTTCCCCATGATAACCGGGTTCATGAATTATGGTAAAAAAACCATCCGAGTTGCTTTCCTTGATCTTGATTCTATATTAAGGAAAGTAAGAAGCCCACTGACATCTCTTCATCTGCTTTTTTATGTTAATAACCAGAAGCTATGTGAAAATATCATTGGATCTCGGTTGTTCTAAATTTATGCCTTAGGTTCAATAAACAGAGCCTCCAAACTTGGGAGTCTCTCCGACATTAAGTAACCACATCTTACCCACTGCGCCTAGAACACAAAGCTCCCCTCTCATTTCCCAGCTACTGTTTAATTTGAATACATTAATGATCCTAACAGTGCTTGCATGATAAAAGGGGAGAAGAAGCAGACTTTCCCTACATATATATATATATATATAAGGGCTTTGGTAATTGGTAGGCTAGTTAAATGTACATCATAAAGATTTTAACTTTATTTTCTTTTACACTCATTTCTTGCGCTAATTTCACTAGGAAGTTCAAACTATTCAAAAAGGTAGAGCTGTCAAAATGTAACCCGACCCGAGTAACCCGCCCGATCAACCCGACCCGCAACCCGATTTGACTAAAAGTCAATAACCCGTAACCCGCCCGACCCGACCAACCCGATTAACCCGCAACCCGACTAACCCAAACCCGTAACCCGACCAACCCGCAGCCCGACTATAATAGAAGGAATTTGATGAAGATAAACTATAAGTTGACATTTGAAATCCTAGTTCACTAAAGTCTGACTCTGATCATTACATCATCAATTATTAACTTAGTATAATAATATACATCATTAACCTATTAACGCATATAACATCATCAACCTAATAGTGCACATAACATTATAAAATATTAATTTAGCATAATAAGATAATTATAAGATTTAGAATCCAAATATCATGGTCCTATCATAAAAAAGACTAATAATAGTTCACGAAAGTCTTATCATAACAAGAATACATGACTCTTAATAGTTCATATTGTCTCAAGACCTCAAATATCAATAAAACATGTCCAAAAAATAAATTGACATTCCAAATGACGATCACTCTAGAAGCTTTACTTCTTCTCCATCACCCTCGTATCTTCATCATCGTCATCTGTACAATTAATCAGTGAAAAGAAAATAATAAGGAAAAGAGAATAGTTTGTTCAGTACAAATATAACAATGTGTTTTTTCTTACCCATTTGGTATTCTCGTATTCAATTACGAGTTGTCACAACAGTTTCAAGAGTATCAAACAATTCAAGATGATTTCCTTCCTCACTTTCCTTTATCGATACAAATATATAATCATACAAACGTCCATTTGATGATATATTCTATACCTAGTAATAATATCAAGTCTTGGTGGTCTCCTTAATAGATCTTTACTGTATTGTGCTAGCTTCATGTAGTTACGATTTACGATTTACTAGTAGTCACTAAAAAGTAACGCGATGTGCTGGTCCGTAAAACCCGCAACCCGAACTGCCCGACCCGATTGACCCGAAACCCGATTGGCCCGCAACCCGAGTGACCCGCAACTCGATCAACCCACAACCCGACCAACCCGCAACCCAAATGAACCCAGCCCAAACCCGTCCGAACCCGCCCGATTGACACCTCTACAAAAAGGTCATTTGTGTACTAAATTATTCAATATGACAAATTTGGCACGAACTATTTTTTCTGACGATAAGAATTTAACAAAAAATCTAGTCAACGCTGACGTGGTATCTGACATGGAATTTGTTTGAACCATCTAACTCCGGTATGAACAATGATATTTGTTGGTGTGGGTCGACTCGTCATCCGTTCGTCTGATCTCGTCGGGAGGGAAAGAACCTGTGGAAGAGTCGGGGTTGCCCCCCGGATTAAGCTCCGACGGTCAAGTTAGTGTCGGTTTGTGGAGAGAGTTGAGAGAGTAGATAGAGAGATGGAGTGTAGAGAGATAGTAGAAAGTGTAAAGTGAGGAGAGAGAAGAAGTCCCCCTCTTTGGAGGGCTTCAAGCCCTTATATACCTGTAGCGGGTATCGAGCGTTGGGCATCGCCGATTATGCGCCCTGCTGCTTAGTCTGTGCGCTCTGTCCCTTAGTAACACCCCCAACAATTGCCCCCCAAGCTGGTGGTGAGTTTTAATTCATCACTAGCTTATATTTTATTTTTTAAATCTTTGTCGGTAATTTTGGGTGGGGCCTATGTACCCCAATTGCCCCCCAGCTGGTGGCGCGTTTGAGTGACGCGGCGCCAGCTTCTTGCGTCTTGCCCCCCATTAGCGCCATTAACGCTTAGGATAGTAAAATATTTTAAAAATTTAATAATGATGGAGGGATAGAGTACCTAGCTTTATATTGGCAGTGGCGGCAGGAATAGTTGAAAGGCGGGCGTTGCGCCGTTGAAACAGAACCTGAGTGGTAGCCTGCAGGTTGTTCTTTCGAACTGGGCGCGAATAGTGCTGGACTATTGCTAATTTTTTTGTTCCGTGGAACTGGGCGCGAATAGTGCTGGACTATTGCTAATTGTTGTTCTTTCGAACTAGGCGCGAATAGTGCTGGACTATTGCTAATTTTTTGTTCCGTGGAACTGGGCGCAGAGTGCTGGACTCATACTAATTTTTTGTTCTTTCGAACTGATTGGGCGCGAATAGTGCTGGACTATTGCTAAGTTTTGTTCCGTGGAACTGGGCGCAGAGTGCTGGACTCATACTAATTTTTTGTTCTTTCGAACTGATTGGGCGCGAATAGTGCTGGACTATTGCTAAGTTTTGTTCCGTGGAACTGGGCGCAGAGTGCTGGACTCATACTAATTTTTTGTTCTTTCGAACTGATTGGGCGCGAATGTTAAAATTCAGACGCCACACCGTTGAAACACAAGGTACTTGTGGCCTGCTGGTAAGGATGCTTGCCTGTCGGAGGAGTGGCGCGGGTTCGAAGTCTGGCGACGACTACATTATTTTTAAGTAGTGCGCCTGTTGAATGCGGGCCGCGAGTGCGCTTGGGCGCGAGCAAGGGTGCATTGCGCTTGTGGACGCGGGTTGAGTTGGGATGGGCCGCGAATGCTGAGCCGCCGAGCGGAAGTGGGCCGCGAATAGAGAAGGGTGCAGAAGCTTTTAAGTTGGCCGCGCGCCATTGAAACACAAGGTGTGCGTGTAGCCTGCTGGTTGCGTCGCTCCTTTATTAGAGAATTGGCGCGGGTTCGAAGTCGGGCGGCGACGATATTTTTTGCAGAGTTCCGTGCTCACTGGGCTTGGCGGGCTGGCGGAGTGATGTTGGGCCGCGAGTTGATGGTGGCGCGGATCAGGGCTGGCGGAGTGATGTTACGCGGGCCGCGAGTTGGGGCGCCTGCGGGTTTGGTGGGGGCTCTGGAAGCCCGCTCGGGGACTTGATGTGTGGGCCGCCAATTGCAGTTGGAGCGGAGTGGGCCAAGTATTGGAGGCAGGCCCAACATCCGCGAGACTGGTGTGAGGCGCGGAAGTGATGCGAAGCCCGGGTTGAGGCGCGGAAGTGATGCGATGCGGGCCGCGCATTGGAGGCAGGCCCAACATCCGCGAGACTGGTGTGAGGCGCGGAAGTGCGCAATGTGGGCCGGGCTGGTGCGTGAGTGAATAGATAAAAACCGCCGCGCTTTGATAGCAGTAACTTCCTTTAGCTGGCTGGTTGACTTCCACGCCTTGTGGAGAAATGGCGCGGGTTCGAGTAGTGGCGGCAGCTGCATTTTTTTTTTTTTTTTGTATGAGCTCAGCGCTATAGTCGTCAGGCTTTGCTGTCTGGCGCGAGTCAAGCAGAAGTCGAAGCGGGCCTGTAGAGGAACTGTTGGCAGGCCCATGTGGCGCAGTGCTGCTGTGCCGCGGGCTAGGGCGGCGGAGCGTTTTCCTTAGGGGTGCAGACTCGCAGTAGGGATACGAGTGTTGGGGTGCAGTAGGGATTTAGATCCTCCGCCCCACTTAAAACTCCAAACCAAGTACGCCTTTCCCCTTAATTTTTTCTTTCTTTCCACAACTCCTTCCTGTTTCACGAACAGTACCGCTCCACCAAGAGATCCTTCTCTCCCTCTTTTTTTTTTTTTTTTTTTTTTTTTTTTTTTTCTCTTTTTCGGTTGAATCTTTTCTTCCTTCGTTTATCATTTCTTCCCAGCTCAATACGAACCGCTCAGTGCAAACCACACGACTCCCGGAAGTTTTCCTGGCGGAGTTGAGCGCGACGCTTCAAACGCGCTCGCGGCGGCGGTGTGATGATGCTCGCCGCGACGAGTGGCTCCTTTCTTTCTCGGCGAGCTCCAGGAGCGGGGAGCGCGGGATTGAGGGCGCGACGCTTCAAACGCGCTCGCGGAAGTTTCTCCGGCGAAGTTGAGCGCGACGCTTCAAACGCGCTCACGGCGGCGGTGTGATGATGCTCGCCGCGACGAGTGGCTCCTTTCTTTCCAGATCAGCAGAGTGCGACGACTCGTAGTTCGCCGCTTCAATTGAGAAGTTGCGGCGCGGAGCTTGAGTAAGCTCGTGGAAAGTAGAGGTGAAGTTTCCAAGTTGGTTTCTCCCTCCCGCTCGCAGGCTTAGGCGCAGCTTCATCGTGGAAGGCGCGTTTCGGGACTTCAAGACGCTGCCTCGATAAACCCGTTGTTTGCCTCGAGAACTCCACCTGTCTTTTCCTTCTGACAAGTAGAGAGAGCAACGCCATTTTTTTTTTTTTTTGGAGAACCAGTTGGATGTGACAACTCCTTGCTACCACAGCTTATTCTCTTTCTTCTCCGAGCTTCGGCGCCGAATCAATCTCGGATGGTCGGAATCTGGGAGAATGGTGGGTGCTGTGGCGTTTGTGGAAACTTCTTCGCCGGAGATGGGTTGGCTCGCCGGAATCTGGGCTGTTGTTCTTCATTCTTTTTTTTTTTTTTTTTGTTTTTGCCGGAACCTCTGACTTTGTGTAGAGATTTGGTCTAAGATGCCAGGTTGCGAACCTAAGGAAGAGAAAGTCTGCTTGCGGTATCAAATATCGTTTTTGCCTTTGTTTTTCGGAGTTGCTTGATCTGGAACTTCTTAGTTGTCCCCTTCTTTGCTGTTGGCTCCGGCGGCGAGCGCAATATCGCGAATCAGAGCCCTCTCTTCCTCCGCCGAGAGCTCTGCGCCGCCGTTGCTGTTGCACATCGACACCTCGGCCATCGCTCCGGTGGCGGTTGATGTGAGACCAAATGCGAGTTGCAGCAGCTGTTTTTTTTTTTTACCTTCCCAGCTCTGGGTTTTGGGTTTTTAGCTCGTCTACTCCGATCTTCCTTCCTTAGAGATCAGTCGAACAAAATTGATGAGTGCCCCACGGTGGGCGCCAATTGTTTGAACCATCTAACTCCGGTATGAACAATGATATTTGTTGGTGTGGGTCGACTCGTCATCCGTTCGTCTGATCTCGTCGGGAGGGAAAGAACCTGTGGAAGAGTCGGGGTTGCCCCCCGGATTAAGCTCCGACGGTCAAGTTAGTGTCGGTTTGTGGAGAGAGTTGAGAGAGTAGATAGAGAGATGGAGTGTAGAGAGATAGTAGAAAGTGTAAAGTGAGGAGAGAGAAGAAGTCCCCCTCTTTGGAGGGCTTCAAGCCCTTATATACCTGTAGCGGGTATCGAGCGTTGGGCATCGCCGATTATGCGCCCTGCTGCTTAGTCTGTGCGCTCTGTCCCTTAGTAACACCCCCAACAGAATTTTATACACAATTTTGATTTATTTTTCTATGTCACTTGACAAAATAATTAAAAGAAAATTAATCAATTTTTGACAAATCCTTCCCTTATCCTCTCATTTTTCTTACGTTTATTAGGTACCGGTTCTCTAACGGTTTTTAAACCGGCTAATGTCGGTTGGTCTACTAAAGTACGAGCCGTTCGCATTACCGGATCATGCTCCAGTTCGGTTCTGACAACATTGCTCTCACTCCACCGGAATCAAAGCCAAACAAATCCGCACCTTCTAATGACGCTTACAGTGCTAAATCTCTACTATCTCTCTTGAGCCACCAAAAATCAAGAACACAACAGAAGCTTTAATTGAAGGGATTCGTTTAGGCTAGGATTTAGTTCAATTGTGCAAGCAAACACCCTCAATTGAAACAGGAAATGGGATTGGTGACGACAGCGCGCAGGGAGGTTTGTAGGGAGATCTCGAGAAGAAGGAGAAGATGGTTTGCCAAATAAGATGGGTTTGTTTACGAACAAGGGATTGGTCTAGTGGCAATACCACTAGCCATGAACCTGGAGGTCTCAGGTTCGAGTCCCTTCAGTAGTACCTAATAACAAAAAAGTAACCTATATCACCCTTATCTAAAAAAAAAATGGGTTTGTTTGGCGACGATGAGGGTATGTGATTGGTTCTAGGTTTGCGATTCGCCGATTGTAGAGTAGAGGGATGGAGGCAGCGGCCGCGGACGCGGCGGTGGCATTCGCAGCGATAGTGGGTGGGATTAAAAATTTTCCGTTTCATAATTCCATTTTTATTTTTATTACTTTAATTTTAAATTAGAAAATTTCTGAGGTGTCAATGACATGGCTGCCACGTGTTTGACACATCAACAAAAGTTAACATCTCTTTGACCACTGTTTGGTCAACTGTTATCTCTAGCGGTCAACAAAAATGTGAGGACACAAATATCACAAAATTTCATAGTTCGATTGAAATTTGGCATATTGAATAATTTAGACCACAAATAACACTTTTTGGATAGTTTGGACTTTCTAGTGAAATTAGGCCTAAAATAATTTTTGCACCATTTTTCCGTACATTTTTTATTCAATCCATTGTGTTTTCCCCGTCTTTTTTTTAATTCATCGTTTCTGCACCAATTTCTTTCCCTTTGATGATTTGGTTGATGACTGGCCAAATTTTTTTCACTCCGCCATATTTTATTTATTTGTTTATACACTTGTTTCTTCCTCTTACGATGATTTTCCTGACGACTGGCTAAGCTAGGTTGAAGATGAATCTCTGACAGGTTGGAGTTGCTAATTAATCAGATCAACACGGAGGAGGAGAATCAAAGTGAATATCATAAATGAATCATTGCAGCTAGCTGAGTATCCTCTCCTCGGCGTTCCTTCTCCATGACTCGTAGCTATCGATCTCCAACCACCTTCACCTTCTTATCTCACCGCTCTACCCGTTAGTTCTAGAAAACATTCTTTGAGCGACTATTATTAGGTTGAGTTAAGTACAAGAATTAGATTTGAAGACAAAGTCACCACTCACCATTATGTCCTATGAAAATTATAGACAACCCAGATCAAATATATTGTGTTATATGCTTTTCACACTAGGCCATTACTTTTTTGGTCATCTGAGGATGAAGAATATTGTATGAGCATGTCTACTTCAAGATCACCTTCGAATGAGACCTGCTTCAAAAAATTTATTTTTAAATGAGTCAACTAGACAAGAAGTCCTTCTCCAAATACTTTGCCAAGTGTCTTAGGGATAACATGCATCGCTTGGCCTTGGACAAAGAAATTCATCGCACCGTTTTGCCAATAGATTTTTTTCTTATAGACATATTATATGGTAATGTACCCACCTCAATGGATTGATTGTTTTCTTTTGGAAAAAGAAAGTAAATTTTTTTTTGTTCCATGTTGTGATCTTATACTGATTTGCATTCAAATCAAGTGTTTAGTACATTTTTGAGCTACTCTAATCGTCTTGAAAAGTAACCATCTCATTTCCTTCTTGGATATGATAATTACAACTTTTAGTGTTTATGATCTTATAATCGAGGCCGATTGAAAATTGCAAATATTTTAGTTGATGAATCGTTCACAAATTTAAAGTTGGATCATTATGATACACATATTATAGGCTAATTATCATAAATGGTCACAAAACTAGTCACTTTGTACAAAACGGTCACAAACCTTTAATTGTGCACGATTTAGTAACATATGTTTGGACTAATAACAAAAAGATAATTCCGTCCATCTCCATCCTAAAAACTGTTAGTTCCGTCCAGTTAGCATGCCACGTCATTTAAGATATTAATAAAAATAGTAATGATCAAACCCAATTGAATTTATAACCCAACCGAAAACCCTAATGCTAACCACCAAACCAAGGTTGTCAACCCGTGGGTTGACCTGAACCCAGTCGAGCTAGTGGGTCAAGGGTTAATGGGTCAGTCGGTTTAGCCCGTTTTAGCCCGGAAATATGAAAAGAGTCATTATATTGTACTTTACTTGATAAATTATATCAAATGTCATCTAACATATGATTAATAACATATAACATTACACCAAAGTAACATGTCCTACTTAGATCCAACATATAGTGAAAATTCACACACGCTTATATAACATCAATATTCAAATGTTCAACTAAGAATTCCAAAGATTGAGTTAGGCGAAAAGAAAAATCGGAAAATAGGCGCATTTCGCAAACTAAAGAAAAAAAATGACATAATTTGACCTCCAACTCGATACCTTATAGCGGTCGACCCGACGGATGCGTACGACCCGTTTTTCTCATCGGGTCAGGGTTAAAGTGGGCCAACCCGTGGGTCGACCCGCGGGTTGACAACCTTGCACCAAACCCAATTCTTCTTCGTCTGCCCCATCTTCCTCCCTCTGTTCTCACCAAAAATCACCACAGATCCCTCTTTTTCTACCAAAAATTTCAATCCTAACATGGAGTTGCATAGAGCTGTTGTGAAAGGATTGGAAGAAAGAAAAAGTTCCACATTATATCCGTACATTCCAATCCAATGCTATAACTAACAACTGGAATTTCAAAAGTCAAAACTCGAGCAGAAGCGCAGGAAAGAGATTGAATGGAGAGGGCGACGAAGAAAGTGCTGGTGGTCGGGGGCCCACCCCTGATTCTTCTGGTCGGCTTTCCCCAGTGGCTTTTCACGTCGATCTACGAACCGGCGACGGACTGGAAACTGTTTCTCGTCGATTCGGCCAGGTGCGGAGACCGTAAAAAACCTTCGATTCATTTGTTTGTTCAATAGGTTTGATTGCGTGGACAACGAGACCCATCATCCCTTCACCTTACTCGTCCGAGGACTCAGCACTCCGGACACCGAGTCTATCAAAATCACCGGCGTCAGAATCTTCAATTCTGTCGGCCGCTTCCGCCCCTGTTCTTTGAATTTCCTCAGATCCATCCGGCTGGAACACGCATCGATCGACGATCAGCTCTTCATCGATTTAATCGCCAGCTCAGCTCTCACCTCTTCGAAACCCTAGAACAGTAGAACTCGACGTTAATTCGACGGTGAGGAAACTCCAGGTTTCCAACAATTTGAAGGCGCTCATGATCGAGAATTCGGTCGGGTCAAGGAAATCGAATTATGATTTTCGGTTGGGTTATCAGTTCAATTGGGGTTGCTCATTAATTTTTTATTAATATCTTAAATGATGTGGCGTACTTACTGGATGTGAACTAACGGTTTTTTGGATGGAGATGGACGGAGTTACCTTTTTGTTATTAGTTCAAACATATATTACTAAATCGTGCAAAATTAAAGATTTGTGACCGTTTTGTACAAAGTGAATAATTTTGTGACCATTTATGATAACTACCCCATATTATAAGAAGGAAATCGCAGTCTACCTGTGACACACCAGGACCTCAAATCTCACATGGCTACCTATATGCTCTATCTCTCATTTTGATTCCCTGAACTAGATGCATGAATGACTGCAGAAAATGGGTGATCAATCCAAGTCACAGTTGGTAAGCAAACAATTGAAAAACTGAACCCCTACGCAACTCTACTGCACGTCTCAGTCATCATTATAGGTTGCCTTTGCCGCAAGCAAGTTTTTACGCATCAATGCCAATAGCCAATCGATTCATCACGCAAACATTAGTACTTGATCCCTCAAATCTCGAGATTTGGATAGTGGACTAGGCTCCAAGCACACAAACACATTTCTGATAAGCACAAAGCACCCCTACACACTTAAGCACTACTTTGCCCTCAATAGAGCAGAGGGAATAGAGGAAGGGAAACGATATTATCAAGAAAAAGACGATAATAGGCACGGACTGGAGCGAGGACCAGTTATCAGAAACACGAGACTTGAAGAGGGACAAGTAGTTGCAAGAGAATCTCATAAACAACAACTAGAGCATTGTTTGTTAGGTAGAGTTGTCAGCCCAGATGGCACACAAAGAAAAAGGAAAATAAAACAAAACACACAAATGACTCAGTTTAGGCTCTGCAACACATGGAGCAAACAAAACAAAAAAACAAAAAAGAACACATAGAAGGGACCGAGTACAACCTACTCGTCGCTAGTGATGTCAAAGTTGATGTTCCACATGAAGTCATCGCCACGCCGGGAGGCGGAGGTAGTGTGGAAGCATCCCAAGGAGTCTGCCAGGCTGGTGGATGGCCCGTGACCTGATCAAGTAAGTACTGCTGGACCTCCTACATCTAGCGCGCTCGACTATGCTCATGCTTGATATGAGCGAGGGTGATCCACTGATGGGTCTCCATTCGATCCAGGCGCTCGTCATATGCGGCCATACGGGCGGCGTACTGAGCTTGGTGGGTCGCATACTGCTGCTGGACTGTAGCTGATGGTCAAGGATCTGCGGGTTCTGGAGACCCAACTGTTGAAACTGGAGGGCATCTGCTCGAATTGGTGGGAGAAGTAATCGTGGAACGGAACAGAGGAGCTGCTACCCTCATGCTCAAAAGTCCTCAGCCTGAGGCTCAGCATCATGCTCCATCTCAGCTGGGTCAGGGATGGGTGGTACGGGTAGTCCCTCGACCCACTTGACTTCACAGGACACTCAAAGTAGCCGCATCTTGGAGACTATGTCCTCGCCAAAGGCCTATGTCCCGCCCTAGTCCGTGTAGTCCTGGTACTCGATCTGGAGGTGGGTGGCCAACACAATGATCAATGGAGTGCAGTGGAGGATCCCCAAAGTCACAACACTCTTGGCAAAAGTCTTTGCCAAAACGGATACCAAATGTAGCTTATGGTGAGCGGTGCGCATCGAATGCATGAAGTAGAGGGACCGCTTGGTCAGGGTGCTGACACTCTCGCTGCTTGGAGCATAGGAATTTGCCAGCAAGTGGTTGAGGAGACGATACTCGGTCTGCAGCATGCTGCCCTTTGTACGACTGGTAGTGAAGCCCTCAACAATGGTGTTGAGGGGGGGCTGACCAAGCTGGCGGTAGCAGGTTGAGAAAGAGACAGAAGCCGGGTTGGCGAGCTCGACGTCGAAATCATGAGTGTAATCAGGCACGAGGTCGAAAGCAGCATCAAACTCGTGGTAGCTCATGGAGTGGTACTCCCCGCCCAACCGAAACTTGATAGCCTCACTATTCCGCCAATCGGTGGTATCGGTGTGGTCAAAGGTGGAGTAAAACTCGATCACCAGCTCAAAATAGACCCGATCATGCAGTGATAGCAGGCGGCGCCACATCTGGTTACGAACAACATCCTGGAGGGCGTCATAGTATTTAACGCTTTGTAATGCCCTCTTGGATGAACCGATGCTTAAGGTTGGGCTTCGACATGATCTTGCAAGACAACGAACCAAAGTGGAGCCAACAAAATAGCCAGGTGAAGGTTAGCACACCCCCACACTTGAGTTCAACTATATCTGAACCATGGTGCCATTAATAGTTCACGAGGCAAAATCCCAAATAACGAAGCACAATCAAGATGGGGGTTATATCTAAACAGTTTATTAGGCAACATGAGGTTAACAACCATACCAAACACACCAACAAATCACGTTATTTGGGGCCTCAACTAGCCCCCATAAAAGGGTCTGAAAACAAGCATTTTATCGAACAACTTGTGTGCATGAACAAGGCAAGCATAGAATGTGGGTATTCCTAGCACACAAGGGTTCAATCAAGCAAGACAAACATGCCACGATATATTCAACACCTAAACCAAGCCTTCCCCTCGGTCAATTTTTACCAATTCATGCATTTCCATCCGATTCTCTACCTAACCACCCTAACACCCAATTCTCCACAACTCACAAGGTAAATGGCAAAATCAAACCTGGAGACTGAAGTGGAGGAGTAGGGGAACGTGAGGGGAAGGCAATGGAAGGGAAGGGACTCCAAAATTATACACGGAAATGCTCGTGGGAGTCTCACTAGAAATCACTTCCGGCGACCCAAATCGCCCCAAAGCGAAGGGAGAGTCCGGTTCTGGAAGTGGTTTCACGAAAAACGACCAAAAAAGGCCGGAAAATCGACCACGAGATCAAAAATCACGATTTTCCGGCGAGACGGAGAGAATTCTGGCGAGAGGGGGGTGAAAAATGGCATGCACGACCGTACCGCCAATTTATAGGCGTGCAGGCCGCGCCACACTGGTAGGCCACACGCCCGTGCGAATTTGAAGCTGCCCGTGCATGGCCAGCCGAGGATTTCCACACAGTCGTGTAGAGTCCCACTTTGCCCATGCGCATTTTGCAGGGGCATCAAACGGGCAGGCCTGGATTTCGCACGACCATGCGGGTTTGTGCCTGGCCGGGTAACTCCCCTGCACCCCCGAAACGAACGATTTCCACAAAAACGAGGCATCCAACCCCCTCGACACACAAGAAATGACTCAAAGACCAAAAATTAAAAAAAGAAGGAAAAGAAACGCAAACCATGCTGGGGTTGCCTCCCCACAAGCGCTTTCTTTTACGTCTTTAGCTAGACGCAACTGGCGGAACTAAGGGTCCACAAGTTCAACCACCAACTCCACGCGTTCGACCTCGCCTCCCAGAAATAGCTTGAGACGGTGGCCATTCACTTTAAATGGCTCAGTTTGCGGGTTGGCAATCTGTATAGTGCCATACGGGAACACCTGCGTAACCGTTAATATGCCCGACCATCTGGAGTGGATTTTCCCAGGAAAAAGTTTCAGGCGACAGTTATAGAGAAGAACTCGATCTCCAACCTGAAACTCCTTCGGGCGTTCTCGTAGGCGTGGTAACACAACTCCTCCAGCTCCAGCATCTGCAACTTGCGTTCAGCACCTGCAAGAGTCACATCCAAGTTTAGCAACTTAAGGGCTTAAAAGGCCTTGTTCTCTAGCTCGACGGGCAAATGACATGCCTTTACATAGACAAGCCAATATGGAGAAGTACCAATCAGTGTCTTGTAGGAAGTCCGATATGCCCAAAGAGCATCATCGAGCTTGGTGGATTAGTTCTTTTGGGATTGATCCATCATTTTTCGATTATGAACTTGAGCTCCCGATTCGTCAGCTCAGCCTGACCACTTGTTTGGGGGTGACAGGTTACGGACACCTTGTGAGTGACACCATAGCGAGAGAGGAGCTTATCAAATTGACCTTGAAAATGGGTACCTCTGTCGCTATTGATGGCTCTAGGCGTCCCGAACCGGGACAACAACTGCTTAAGAAACTGACAAACACGTCTGGCATCATTGTTGGGCAAATCCTATGCTTCGGCCCATGCAGAGACGTAATCAACAGCAACTAAGATGTATAGATTTCTAAAAGTTGGAGGGAATGGGCCCATGAAACCGATACCCCAGACATAAAAATTTCACAAATAACAAACACATTCTAGGGCATCTCATCCCGGGCAGAAATGCTAACTGACCTGTGGCATCGGTCGCACCCGCGTGTGAAGGTGTTAGCGTCCTTGAAGAACGAGGTCAAGTAAAAGCCTGACTGCAGTACCTTCCTCGCCGTGCAGTTACAGAAACAGATGACCCCGTCGGCTCCGATCCTGAAGAGATGTGGATCATCCCAAAACTAGTGCTTCGGGTTGGAGAAAAGCTTTATCTTCGCATGAGTCATCATCCCCTTGGGTAGCTGCTGGCCAAAATGATAGTTCAGAAATCGGAGAACCAAGGGGTGACACTCTCCATCATAAACATCATCATCAACTGCTCATTTTAAAAGGAGTCGCTGATCTCTTCCATGAAGTTGTCAGTAGGAGGTGCATCCAACCGAGAGAGATTATCAGCAGCAACATTTTCGGCTCCCTTCTTGTCCCGGATTTCAATGTCAAACTCCTGCAGCATTAAGATCCATCTTATGAGCCGAGGCTTGGCGTCGGCCTTGCTCATCAGGTATCTGATGGCGGAGTGATCGTCGTAGACCACCACCCGGGACAAAACCAGATAAGGGCGAAATTTGTCAAAGGCGAACACCACAGCTATCAGATCCTTCTATGTGGTGTTGTACTTCTAATGGGCATCGTTGAGGGTCTTCGATGCATAATAGATTGGCCGGAAATGCTGATCTTTCCTCTGCCCAAGGGCTGGTCCAACTGCGTTTTTTGTACCAAAATAATATAGGGCTTCACAAAAAAAATTGGGCGAAGGGGTGACGACACCCCTAGGCAAAACGTAGGTCCACCCCTGCCTCTGCATCTGATGGCGGGGCTAGTTACTACTTGTACAGGCTGCAGTAGCGGGAAGAATTAAGAGTGTTCAAACAGAGTGGTTATCTTGGTAACCATTTTAATCGGTGGTATTAGGATAATTTGGTTTAGTTAGATTTTTTAGCTTGTTTAGTTTAGTTGATTTGGTTTGGTTTCAGACACTCCTAACCAATCAAACCAATTTACCAAATAAACAATTAGTTATATGTCTAATGTATTATATACTCATACTTTGCATAACCACTCAAGAGTTAACCGTTCCTTCCTTTTAGACCTATCAAAAAATAAAGCTTATTATTGTTCATATACTACATTTGTTCTTGTAGAGTGTAGGCAACAATATAGGGACACCTAATTTAAGTAAACTGCATACATTATATTGGATGAAAACCTAAAAGAAAAATAATTCCAGCCTCTTATAATTGTTAAGCAAGTAAGAAAATTCTTATAGGCACACCAAAATCGTTAACCCCATACCATTCCCATGTATCTTGTTAGGTTGATACTTCTAATGACGGTAAGATAATTGCACTAGTTGCATGTATTTATATTAAATATTAATTATGTATTCATTGTTATATTTTATTCATTATATAAATTATGGATTGATGCATTAACAATAGATTTTTTTCTTATAGACATATAATATTATGTTATATTGGTTAATACGATTAACCAACTAATCAAATTGATTAATTTTAAGTTTGGTTAATTTCATCGTTGTATTAATTTGGTCGATTTGGTTATGATATTTTATTTCATAGTAATATAATTTATGTTTAAATGGTAAGAAAATTACCATGGTAACCATTTGAAAAACCATAAGAAGAATATAGACTAGGGATGAACATGGGTCAGGTGGGTTGGTTTTGGACCATTTTGACCACCCGATCCTTATATGTCGGTTTTAATAGATCTCAACAGAAATGCACCCGAAATATTTAAGACCCTATCGATTTTGAGTGATTACTTGATTTTGGTTGCAATGTGCACATTATTATGGATATGCCGTTGTTGTCTAGCAAAGAAATCCATGTGAATAACAAACTAGTTCGGATCCCCAATAACGCTATTTCAGTGCACCATGCGGGATCGATTGTTCTTCAACCTAGTTTTTGTTTAGATCGTGTGCTCCATGTACCAGAATTTTAGTGTAATTTGGTTTCGTTGAGTAGATTAACAAAGGATAATCAGCTGGCCATGATCTTTGTTGATAGTTATTTGTTCGATTCAATTATAAATGTTGATGTAAAATATATTTAAATCTGAGCATTGTTATTTTGTTTGAAATATTATATTATTTTGAGTATGAATATATTGTAAGTAGATTGTATTCTAATATATTTATATATATATATGGGGAGTTCTACGGTACCCAGAGTAAAATCCGGGGTACCGCATACCTTGAGTAAGAAAACACTATCCAGAACTTGAATTGACTGATCTTTCTGACATGATACTATACTCTAACCCTTAAAGATCAAAATCTAGGTCTTAATTCTCTAAATCTTGTACCCCAAGATCAATTTAATTAGAAACAATAATCGACGATTATGATTCGTCCAAATATAGGGGGGGAAAATCAATGTACCATCTTAGGGTTTATAGTTTATGACTAAGATGATTAGGACCTAGGGGTCACTCATTAAGGGTTAGGGTATAGTATCATGCCGAAAAATTCTGCTAATTCAAGGTGTAGATAGTGTTTTCATACTCAAGGTATGCAGTATCCTGGATTTCACCCGGGGTACCGTAGAAGGCACCATATATGTATATATTTAAATTCATCTGATGATAATCATTTTTCACATCTTATATGTTAAATCAACATAATACTATTATTTCGGGAAAAAAAATAAACATAACGATATCATACTCTATCATACTCTGATCAACATCAAATGATGACTTGTGCAGATTCCTATATAAAAAAATGATATGATTTGACAAACCGGCGCAACTATATATGCAAATTTTACATCTTTGCTAGAACCAGGTATGTTCAAATGGTTACTGCGGGCTGGTAGTTTGGTATCAGTATTTGGGATATACCGAATACCATATCGAATTTGTTTATATTTGGTATTATCGAATACATGTATTATTTCTTGGGATTGTGATTCAATTTCAGTTGTTATTCGGTATTAGGGATTACGGAATTAAGATCGGTATATACCGAAATACCGAACAATACTTGTGTGTAGTTTATCCTCTCAACTAGACTCTCTCATTCACTACTACACTACCCCCAACCACCAATCTATTGTTATTTTCATAACACCAAAAAACAAACACTAGAATTAGTCTTCTCTCAGTCTCCAATTCGTCAAATTAAATATTACCATTGACAAAAACTTGATATGTCACCTCTACTCGATTCTCCTTATTTATATCCTGGCTTTAGTCAAACTCAAAACTCTTTGTTTAGTCTATTTGTCCTATATTAAACAATCAAATCTAATTTATATATTAATTATAGATGTAATTAATTTCATATTCGATAATACCGATTGGGATACCGAAGTACCGATTGGGATACCGAAATTATTTAGGGATTGGGATTGGGATTGATTCTAGGGTGTAATTCGGTATTTGGTATTGGGATACCGATACCGTACCAAACTAAATAAGTCTAAAATCTTTTAACTATAAAATAAAATATCATAATAACCAAACCGTCCAAACTAATACAACAACCAAATGCAAGTTTAATTGGTTACTAGAATAACCAATATAACATCACATTATCATTAAGTGAGGAAATCTTCGGTTAATGAATCAATTCTCAATTTATATAACGAATAAAAACATAAATATAAGTATATAGTTATAGTTAACCCTTACCATAAATACACGTAACTAATACAATTATCTTACTGTCAATAGAAGTATTCACGTAACAAAAGTATATGTCAACATGGCATGAGGTTAATGAATTATTGTGTTTTGTAAATTGACTTATTCTCAATAGAAGTATTTATGTAACATCACATTATCATTAAGTGAGGAAATCTTCGGCTAATGAATCAATTCTCAATTTATATAGCGAATAAAAACATAAAAATAAGTGTATAGTTATAGTTAACCCTTAACATAAATACATGTAACTAATACAATTATCTTACTGTCAATAGAAGTATTCACGTAACAAAAGTATATGTCAATATGGCATGAGGTTAATGAATTATTGTGTTTTGTAAATTGACTTATTCTCTTAGCAATTATCATAAGCTGAAATAGACCTTCCTTCCAAGTTTTCATCCAATATATTGTATGAGTTTTATCTAATATAGAAGTCCATATGTTGTGGTCTACACTCTACACTCTATAAATACAAATATACAGTACAAGAACAATATTGAACTTTATTTTTTATAAGTCTAAGAGTGAGAAACGTTTGACACCTGAGTGGTTATGCAAAGTTTTAAGTATGTGTATATAATATTTATGAGATATATGGCTAGTTACTTAACTGGTTAGTTTGGTTTGATTGGTTAGAAGTGTCTAAAACAAAACCAACCCAAACTACCTAAACCAAACAAACTAAAAAATTTAACGAAACCAAACTGTTATCCAAATTAATTAAGGGATAATATCTTAGTTTGGCCCGAAATATACACATACTTACTACTTTGGCCGGTGGTATTGGAAATTGTTATTCTGGCCTGAACTATGTAGCAAACTTCCTCATTTGTCCTGGAGGAGGGTTTGACCGTTAAATTAGACGGTCAAACTTGTTGACCGTTAGTCAATGTCCACCTCACCTGCCACGTCAGCTTTGGGGACATAAAAATATTTTTTTCATTTCTGAATTTTGTTTTCTTGTCATTTGCTAAAAATGGGTCCTTTTTCATTATTTTAATTACTTTTTTTGATTTATTATTTTTATTAATTGAAAGAAAACAAAATCCAGAAATAAAAAATAATAATTTTTTATGTCCTCAAAGCTGACGTGGCAGGTGAGGTGGACATTGACTAACGGTCAACAGGTTTGACCGTCTGATTTGACGGTCAAACCCGCCTCTGGGCCAAATGAGGAAGTTTGCTACATAGTTCAGGCCAGAATAGCAATTTTCAATACCACGGGCCAAAATAGAAAGTATGTGTATAGTTCAGGCCAAACTAAGGTATTAACCCATTAATTAAACCAAATTATCCAAATACTACCAGTTAAAATGATTAGCATGATAAGCACATAATTTGAACACCCAGCTAGAACTACATAAGCGGGAGCGAGGAAAAATATTGGACCCTAAAAGAGCAACGTTATACCATGGAACAGGAAACTGGATCGTACTGGCCGGTTCGTCCGAAAAAATCGGAAACCAGACCAGAAACGAAACGGTAGGTCTTTAGGTGCAGAAATATCATATCAGCTGGTTTTTTTTAGGTCGGACCGATTGGCCGCGGAATACCGGCCGATTTTGAACCTACCGGCGGTAGGCTGTTTGCAAGGAAGTTGGGCCTCGTCACCGCCTCCGCACAGCGACCACCGCTCCATCTCCGCCGGTGACCCGCGGCGCCAGCCACATCCGGCTGGCTATCGTCCTTCCACGCCATCGCGTGATCCCGTCGTTGCTTGTCATCGTCATCTGGGCTCTGGCCGGCTGCACCTACGCGAAAGAAGAACGAAGAGGAAGGAAGTGGTTTGTTTGAAACTTGAAAGAAGAAAGAGAGGAAAGAAGTAGAAGGCTGCATGTTATCCCACCACAGCCACCAGAGGAAAGAAGGCTGTTGTTTTCAATGGTATTGGTTCATTTTTTTATGGTTAATTTCTTATAGAATGAGAGAGGGGAGAATGAGAGAATGCAGAGTGAAAGTGACGGGAGCGCCTATGGCTAGGGTTTCTCCTTGAACCAATACCAAGAGAAATAATTGTTATTTGCCTTAAAACATTAATGTTAACATGCATGAATAATTTTGATACCCTAAATCTTAGTACATAACAAAGATACAAAGTAAAAGCATCCCAACTTGCACCATAACGTCATAAACATTAACATAATACCATATGGAGACACAATTATCTCTACTCTCTGGTTAAATGTGGTTATGAATGAAGGAGGGACGTGATTCACAAAACTAAGGTTGATACTTGGGTGTCGTTGTGGGAGTTGGGAGAGTGGTCGAATGAGGTGTTAACACGTATTGACAAGTTGGTTGGGTCCACGGTTTGGTCAGGTAAATCGCGGTCTAGACCAGACCAGACCAAGAGATCAAAACATAAAATAATACAGACCGTGGACCAGATCATACCATACTTAACGGTCTACGGTCCGGACCAAACTGTGCGGTACGGTTTGGACCACCGTTTTTCTAACGGTCTTGTCTATTTTCCGAGCCCTATTGTCCATGAGACTTCTGTTTTTTTAAAGCAGTCCATGAGCCTTTTGTTAATTAATTTTTTTTGTTATTATTTGATTATTTAGTATTTATTATCCGATATATTCTGGTATAATCCAATATTATTTCGAAACGAAATCTTGATTTTGCCGGCACGGTTTTTATACAAAAAATATATATTTTATTATTATAAAACGTATTTACTGATATTAAATGATTGAACCACGATCGTACCACAAAATATCTTACCCGAAATTAATCCGGTATGATGTCCGGTACGATTTCTGAACCATGCGTTATACACTGCCTTTCAAATGTACAAATCGTAGAATTTTCTAAAGAATTTAAAAAACAATTAAAAATTAAAAACCACAGCCTCCACCCTTTTCGTTTGGAACTTCTAGATCTCTCTGCTTCCTCTTCGCTCGGACGCGCGAAAATTCCAAAAAAAATTCTTGTCCGGTCATTTCTCGATCTAACAGATCCACCGGCGGCCGATACAATGAGACCAACGACGACTTCATCTGCCGCGTCTTCCTCCGCCACCACAACGACAACAACAATAGTACTGGAGAACCCAGCCCAGCAGCAACCGCAACCGCAACCGCCATCGCAAACCCTAGTTTTGCGCCTGAATCGGCCTAAGAAGAAAGTTTCATGGAAGGAAGGCACCGTGGACAACGAATTCATGCAGAAGAAGAGCTCCAAGAAGTGCTGCATCTTCCACAAACAGAAGCCCTTCGATGAGGACGACAGCGACGAGGACGAGGACGATCAACATCGGAATCATGGCGGCGGCCATCACGATCATCCCTCCTCGGAAGGCTGCTGTTCTTCCAGCAACGGCCAGTGTGGTTGATAAATTCGGGCTGCCGCATTGCTTTTGTGAGTGTAGAAAAGATAAATTCGATTGCTTTCGACCTAAATTTGTTTCATAACTGATTTACCACTGGACCCAGGGAATTAACGATTGACTTGTTCCTTTTGTCCTGATATGATATGATGTGTTTGGAATCTCATCCTGATGAATCTCCATTGAATTTGGTAATGGTTGTTTCCCAGATGATCCTGTTATTTGGTGTGCCCCGATTGATTTCATTTCTCATTTTGGACCCATAAAAGAACTCATTGGATTGGAGAACTGCCGAAGGCAGCTGAGATCGAGCTTTATTTGTTTGTATACGTGCATTCTGAATCCATTAATAGTTTAACCTTGATGTTCTTTCTTTCACCATGACCCCTGACTTTGTTGTGTTGCCTCGAACCAGTCCCTCCGCCCCATGGTGGGGTTTCTGCTAGGCGCAGAATCTAGAAAATCAATGTAGAATGCTTGTGAATCACTCAGTCATGGTTCTTTCTCATTGGAAATGACCCTTGTAGTATACTTTTACTGCCTGGGTTGGTTTTTTTTTTCACACCATAAAGTGCCCACTTGAATCTAGTCTTGTTGCTATAAGCACAGATGTGATTTTTTTTTATTTCAGAGTTCAGTTTTCCAGGTGCTGGATGTAATTGCTGTCGATATCCCAGTGGAATAGTTTTAGGCTGCTTGTTTGAAGAAATCAGTAGTCGGAACAGGCCGTTTTTCTGGTACAGTACAATATCTTGTGTCTACAATCTGAAAATAGATTGTCCTTGCAGGGTATTATGTAGACCACAGCGGTTTTCTTCAGTTTCAAGTTCAGTATTCTTCCTATTTAATTCTGCAATGGCCAATGATGCTGTCATTAATAGTTTAACCAAGATGTTCAACTGGCCTACATGGTTAGGGACATCTTAGACTTGCCTGCACTTATATGCAACATTTAGACTGTTTCTGATAAGCTTGTTTCGCCAAAAGGTCTGGCATTTGGAGCAAACTCCTAAATGCTGATTCTGCAGCTGGTTCTTATAGTCTGGTGACGGAACCATGAATAGGACGAATGTGTTCGGAATTCCGATTGCATATTCATGTGCGTTTTAATTCTTTTCCTTGCACACCATTTATCTGCATTTTTTTATCAAGATTCATAATGAGCAGGATATTGCAATTGCGCTAACTAGATGATTCGGGTCCAAGTGTACACATTTTATCTCTCATTTCTTGATAGTTTGGCTTTGCATTTCATCGTCCATCGACCTATTTTACGCTAGGTTGTGCTATTTTCGATATATTTCAGGTCTTATCACGCGTGAAAGGGTCTATGATGAGTTTTGGGACAATTGGAGATCGAAAAGCACCAAAAAGAATAAAAGTACGAAATCACGGTTTCGCTTGTCTCGCGGGCTTGAAGCGATCGTGACAATTAACTAGAGACCATGAAGTCGGACTAAAATCGGCCAAAATGTTGTGTTTTGGTCCGATGTCACGGTCAGAGCTCCAATATCACGGCCGTGAACTTCGGACTGTGAAAGTGACTATCGCGCTCTATAAATAGAACGCTGCTAGTAGGGCTGCAAACGAACCGAATCGAGCCGAGTTTTTGCTTAGTTTGAGCTCGACTCGTTTATTAATTTTTTAGCTCGAGCTCGGCTCGAACTCGAATTTTGATAATCCAGCTCAAGCTCGAGCTCAGCTTGAATAAAAATAAACTAGCTCGAGCTCGACTCGGTAGAGCTCGATAAATGCTCATTAACATAGCTTGTCAACCTGAGTACAAGCTCGGCTCAAGATGAGCTCGATTTAGAATTATTCTTGCTAGAAAAATGTGTAAACATAAGTTTAAGAATGTAAATGATAGAAAGAACACTAGAAACTATAAATAACATCTAAATTTCATACACATTTGTATTAACAAGACAATGTTCATGTTTAAAAGAGTAATTCATCCTTCCACAAGTTCTAAACAAGGCAGCTCGCGAGCTTAGCTCAACAAGCCACCGAATCAAGCTAGCTTGAGAGCTTATCAAGCTGAGCATGGTCTAGCTCAAGCTTGGCTCGTTAACTAACCAGTTGGCTCGCAAGCCGACTTGTTAAATAACGAGTCGAGTGTCGAACGAATTTTTCCCGATTCGAACGCCGAGTTGCTCGCGAGCGGCTTGGCTCATTTGCAGCCCTAGCTAGTGGTAGAGAGAAAGGGGGCTTTTTGGTAGGTTTTTAGTGTGCATAATAACATGGGGTTTCTAGTGAGAGATTAGGATTTCTTATTCAGAGCTAGGGAGAGAAAGTGCCCTAACCTAGAGGATTGGAGGTTCCTTCTTTTCAAGTGAGATTCAAGCAACAAGGAATGAAGATAGTCATCTCTTCATGATTCTTTCTCTCCTCTCTGTTGTTTTCCCTTGCCTAGATATGGGGTAGTCTATCTACTCACTTGGGTATTGTGAACCCTAGTCTAGATGTGTGTTAGGATGTACGAACATGACTCTATGTGCGTTGATTGATTTGTTTAAATAATATTTGAGGTATTATTCATGAATGATTGAGTGTTGCTAGCTTAAACTCACTATTATGCCATGTTGGCCTAGGTGGAGAGAATTCCCTTGTTGTAAGAGCCTTTAAGAAGCTAGATTATTGGCTAATGATAACCCCCTATATGGGTGGTTTTGATTCAGGGTCGCACAACGAGAATTGGGGTTGAATTCCAATTCGAATTTCAGACGCAAACAGGGTATGAATGGAGTACTTGGTGGTATAATTCTCTCGTGCAATCGTACACATAGGACGAAGGCTCGAAAAGAATCAAGTCGAGGCTGGCCACGATCAAGAATGGATGGCTTGATCGATACAACAACGAGAGCCTAGAACTCGTTCTAGCTACTCTCAATAACAAGCAAGAGCTCGTGAACCAAACTTGTAGTTTGTATTCAATAAAAGTGAAAACTGATTACAATTGTGAATTGAAAGGGCCTTAAATAGAGAAACAACAAAGACAGAAATCTAAACACAAAAGGACTCAAAACATACTCGAATTAAACAAGGAAAAGGAATCTTAATCCCACAAGGATTCAAATTTTGCATTTTTCCAAAGACAGAAAACGTGTCTTCCTACGATCTTTGGAGCTTTTGTTTGAAAGCTTCCAAGCTTCCTTCCCTTCATCCAATGCCACGACGTTGTAATAGAAATGACACACTTTCATGTGATGCAAACCTCCCAACTTGACCCTAGATCAAACTCGTCGAATTGAAGCTCAAAGTTGCCTCGACGAAGTCAGTTCCAGCCTTAGTCAATTATGACAGTTTTTGCCGTGTTGAGGTAGCAACTTGATTGACTTGGAAAACAACCCTCCGACCAACCTTTCGAGCTGCAAAGCACATCATTGGAAAGAAGAACTCTCCCTCTTCAAAACAAGCCCGAGAGGTCGAATTTTCACCAGGCCAATAAGAAGTTTCACTCATCCCAAGTCGGTACCTGAAATCGTAAAACACACTTTGACATATTTTATGGGTTAGCTTTGATTCTTCAACGATTGTGATTCATTCATTTTGTGCCTTATGACATGCCCCAAAAATTTTGTTGAAAAAGAAGTTGTAAGCTTACCTTGTTTTGTGCTTGGCTTGCTTGGGGACAATCAAACCAAGGGAGCTCCCGACCTTGTAAATAGCAAGGATTGGTGGTTAGTCTAGGTTAGTTAGTTTAGTTGTATTAATCACTATGCTAGGTTGGCTAGATAACGAATCCTAAACCTGAAGTAGGGTAAGCCTAGATCCTCGCGGTACGATAAATTCTTATTGCTTGATTGCCCTATGCTACACTCGGCCGCGGTTATACTTGGCCATCCATCGGGATGTTGTAGTTAGAACGAGTCAACTTGTGTTGGTTTGTGAAAGGGTGAGAACTTTTCATTTGCACACTCTTGATGCATTCAAATGTCGTTTGTGGTGGATGCCGGTATTACTTATATCAGTTCATGTGTTGATGCCCAATAGCCATTGAGATTCGCTGCTTTGACCCTTTTGATTCGTCCCCAAGTTATCTTGTTAGGTTGAGATATCACCTTATCTGGAAAAGTTTGCTTGGGGACAAGCAAACGTCTAAGTGTGGGGGATTGATTCGGGTCTAATTGTACACATTTTATCCCCGTTTCCTTAGACGTTTGATGCATTTATCTCTGTGAGGTGTGGTTTTACGCTAGATTGCACTTTGTTTTAGTATGTTTCATATCCTAGCAGGTGAAACTGACCCCGGAATGAAAAGTTGGACGAAAAGGAGCAAAGACGAGTCAAAAGGTGGAAGCAGTTGAGGATCACGGCAGATGATGACTTTTCACGGTCTTATGGACCATGAAAAGGGCGCCCAGACCGTGAAGGGCTGAAGTTCCAGAAGCAAAATGCACACCTCACTGGAGTCCAACCTGTTCACGGTCGTAAGACCGTGAACCAAGCCCCAGATCGTGAAGTGCCAAAGAATCCATAAGCAAAATGCACACCTCACTAGATCCCAGTCAGTTCATGGTCGTAAGACCGTGAACAAACTAAGTGAAAACGGTGTGGATTTGCTAGACATCACAGTCCAGAGAGGATGTTCACAGCCGTGAACTGTGACCGTGAATTGACCGCGACCTGGGTATAAAAAGAGGGTTGGGCTGAAGGAAAAAGGGGGGAGACCTAGTGTGAGAAAATACTTCTTCTTCAGCTTTCTAGAGAGAGAAATTGGTGAACCAAATAAGAGAAGAGGTTAGGGTTTCAACTCCAAGCAAGGTTTTGGGAATTTCTTCCCCAATGGAGGATCTTTACACCACAAGGAGCAAGGCTAGCATATCCAAGATGGTTTTCCTTCTTCTCCCTTGTGTTTCTTCCTTGCCTAGCATGGAGTAGTTTCTTTTTTCACTTGGGTGTGTGTAAACCCTAGCTACAATGATGGGAATGTTTGTATGGATGGAATGATTAGTGTGTGGGTGTGTTTTAATACAAAATTATGAGGTATTTTCATGAAGATTGATAGTGTTTGTGCATTTCAATGTCTTATGTCATTTTAACCTAGGTAGAGAGGAATCTCCTTTGATTAGAGGTTTATAAAAGCTGGATTTCCTTGAGCAATCTTTGTCTCCTATTTAGGTTAAATTAGGGCAAACCTCTTAATTCGTATTAGCACCTAGAGTTGGTTTTAATGTGCCCGTCCGAACTCCGATTCGATGGTGAAGTTTAGGCAACCCTTGCTTGATAGGTTAAGAGAGCTAGTATAGTAGCTTGAATCAGATTTCCTTGACCTATTGGCAGAGAGAGTGGCGTTTGTTTACTAGTTTCACTTCCCAACGGTTTACAACCACCTTTCCCACACCTACGAATTCGATCCGACAAGTCATCATTGTTAGATAGGGGGAGCAACATCCGGGTGAAGCCTTCTCAATTAGTGTCCAATTCATTTACTTTTCCAAACGTTTTAGTTTTAGATTGTTGTTTTCACCAAAAACCAAATGCTAGATAATGTTTCAAACGATCTAAGTAGAGGTACATGGTCAGACCCGAGTTGATATTTAAACATACTTGCTCTATATTGCACCCGGTTAAGGTTTATACTTGGGCATTAATTGAGATTTTTATTATGATATTCGGGATGAGTCATTATCTTACGCGTAAGAACAAGAGCGGAGGTTCTGTCAACACCAGACACTTGTACATGCTCCATCACCTCCATGCACGAGTTCCGTACACTTGAGAAGGACAATAGTCCAACTATTTGTCCAGATGGCCAAGGACAAGTATGGTAAGGTGCATGACAGAGCATTTGTCACCCACCTGGGTCGACACTTCCAAGTGGCACCTCGATACTTGCAATCTGATGCCATATCGATCACCAAAACCTTCACCTCCGTATCTTTTGATGGAAGGGATAAGTTGTTGCTCATGTGTCGTTGATGAAGAGAGCTCCAACCTTGTAAATAATCAAACTAGGGTAGTGTAGTTAGGTTAGTTAACTTAATCACTATTATAGGTTGGCTAGATAACGAAACCTAAAACCGAAGTAAGGTACACCTAGGAGGTCCGTGGTTCGATAATTTTTATTGCTTAATATTCTATGCGAACCCGGTCGGTAATTATGCTTGGGCGTTGATTGAGATTTGCAGTCAGAGTCGGGCCATTATGAATCATGGATCTCTCTTGTCGAGATGGGATTTGTATAATATGTTACATTGCTGATACGAAGATAAAAATAAAAATGAAAATTGAATAAAAAGAAGACAAAATACACCTCCATAGCCATAAATTTGCACTTTGTGACAATAATAGCCAGATTTTAACAAATACACAGATATAGCCATTTCGTCAACAACTTTAACGGAACAGTAATTAATGCCGACTGGACTAACGATTTTTACTGACGTGGTAATTTTTCATAAAAAGATAATGTCAGATTGAAATTATCATTTTTTTAATTAATAGAAAATTGCTAAAACCTTTTTCCCCTTCTCCGTCTTCCTCTTCCTCTTTCTTCGATGGTGAAGTTCAACCCAATTCCCCACTTCCCTTTACCCAGACAAGTAAAGAACGCCAAATCGATTCCTACCAACAAAAAGAAAGAACACCAATCGCATTCCCGTTTCTCTCGGCATCGATCTGCCATTAAACCAAATAAAGGTATTTGTGTGTGAGGTAAGGAGTAAACTGGTGGGAGAAAAGGCGAAAGCCAGAGAGGAGAAGGAAGCTCGCGCTCGGAAAGTTGGTCGGCGGCAGCGGTTGTCGACTTGGCTCCGCCTTTCTTTTCCTTGAGAGCAGATCTAGAAGCTCCGTTCGATTTCTAAGCAAGCGATCTTCGCGAAAACGAAATCCAAGACGCACTATCTCCAGCGGACTTACTCCTTCAAAAATCCAGATCTTGAGACTGAAGAATCCCAATCGTTGCCGTAATTGAAGCACTGTGGACGACTGTAGAAGATGCCATGTCGCCGTAGCTGGAGAATCGCACTACTGTAGCTCGACAAGGGTTTCGTCGTCGGAGTTAGAGTACAAATTGAAGCTAGGTGAGATCGGGGAGAAGGTGACGACCGAGGTGGGTTTTTGCTGGTGGTGTTGCATCTGGATTCTCAACTGTAGAAAAGCTTCGAAGGATACGTTGTGCTATCTCTGTATATGGTGGGGAAGGGAGGGAGGCGAAGCGACAAAGAAGTAAGAAGCTGAAAACCCAGATCGAGAAACGAAAAACCTAATCCCCGCTATCGCCATCGCAGACTTCCTCGAAAAATTCGAAACAGAATCCTCTAACTCCAGTGGCTACTTTGTGTTTCATAATTAAGGGCACAAAGTAATAATTATTTTTTTATAAATAATTTTTAAAAATAATATTTTTTAATCTGACATGGCAGTACACATGGCATGCTATGGTGACTGAGACATGATGTGGGTGCTGAGGTGGCGTACACATCAGCGTAATGTCCACGTTACTCACAGAATTACTAACGGCGTCAAACTTTTTAATGAAAATGGCTAAATATGTCAAACTAGTTTCAAAATTCTGGCTATATCTGTGTATTTTCCAAAATTTGGCTATTGTTGTCACAAAGCGCAAACTTATGGCTATAAATGTGTATTTTGCCTAAAAAGAAAACAAAGCAGGCGCTCCCGTCGTCCGGCCCGCAACCAAATCGCACCCGCCCAACCGAGCCCCGGCTCTGCGAGCGACAGCTCTAAACTCAAATTCCTTCTTGCAGTAGCCTTTATTTTTAAAATTCTACCTTTTCCCTTTTTACTTTCTTCAATTCTCCCCGACGGAGTCTTCATTAATTCTCTCTCCGTAGTTTAGCGGTAGTATTGCGTCTGCAATCTAGGGTTTCCAGGGTTCTTCGAGAAGATGGACATCGAGCAGAAACAAGCAGAAATGATCGATCACTTCGTGAAACAAGCTTCTTCACTTAAGGGTTCAGCAATTGCTCCCCTTGTTCTGGAGGCTACTTCCAACCCTTCCCTCTTTGCCTTCTCAGAGATTCTCGCTGTGCCTAGCGTCGCCGAGGTCAGTATTTTCCATCTACTGCTGCCTCGAACATGATGGATGGATGGATTCTATCTGTATGCCACTTGCATCTTGTTTGCTTATTGTGTGCTGCCCGACTAATGACTTCCTCAGCTTGAAAGGACTGAGAGTGCCACGCTGCTTGATACGCTTCGGTTGTTTGCACATGGCACATGGAGTGATTACAAGGGTAAGCATTTGGGCACCTCCATGGAACAGAAAACCCTTGTTTGCTTTCTGTCATTCGCTGTGGTGGTGAAATTTTGTTTATGGACAGGTAATATGGCTCGTCTTCCACAGTTGGTTCCTGACCAAATACTCAAGCTGAAGCAACTTACAGTCCTTACGCTGGCTGAATCAAACAAGGTAACCTTACATTACTGCGCTCAAAATGTTTGTTACATACTAATTTTGTTGGAGATAATGTTACACCAACTAACAGCTTGAGCTTCTTGAGACTCAGATTGACCTCCTTGCATTGCTAAACGGTTTTTGTTCGTACTTTGCATGACTAAATAATGGACCTTCTGCCAGGTACTTCCGTATGATAAGCTAATGCAGGAGTTGGATGTTACTAATGTTCGCGAACTTGAAGATTTCCTCATTAACGAGTGTATGTATTCGGTAGGTCTCCCTTCAGCTTTGTTCTCGATGTTTTTATTAAAGGTCCAGGTTTTGTAGGCTTTTTTGTTTGGGATTAATGTCAGCTCCAATAAAAGAAGAGTGAAAATTTTATTGTCGTTAACTTTTCCCTCATTTTTCTGTTAGATAAATTGCTTACTTGTTTCCTTGTTACTTGGTTGGTTTTAGGGAATTGTCAGAGGAAAGCTTGACCAGTTACGAAGGTGCTTGGAGGTCTGGGATTTTGGGAATTTCCTTACTGCTTTTTTGGTACTCTACAATGGTCTCTGTTCGTCGATCCTTCGAAGTTCATCTATTATTTCTTTGTAGTACAGGTACAATTTGCGGCTGGTAGAGATCTAAGGCCAGGACAACTTGGGAACATGTTGCATACTCTGTCGGACTGGTAATCTGTTAGTTCCTTGCAGATGGTGCCTTCATATGTCGAATGGAAATCGGTAGTTTATATATGCCATATGCATTGGATGCCTGTTTGCATGTAGTCTGGAAGGAAATCTAGAAGTATGCAATAGTATGTGATATACAGTTCTTACTATGGTCGGATTTTTTAATGAGAAAATGCATGGTGAACTCTCTTGTCTTCTGCTAGTTTCCATTATTCTCCAAAAGCTTAGTATATTTTGTTCATAAGTTCTGTTGGTGAACTAAAGGAAAGTTATGCAGCTCTTTCAGCTATTGTGTTATACATGATTGAAACTAGATATCTTGGATTTTTAATATTTACTTTATATCTTGGAAGAAAATCAAAGTCCGTTCTTGTTTTTTTGAGTCCTGATGCTTGCTCCTATTCCCTGTACATCAGTTGTAAGTGTTGAAACTGATGTTATACTTATGGATACTCTGCTTAGGTTGACTACATCGGATAACCTTTTAGTGTCTATCCAAGAGAAGATCAAGTGGGCTGATACAATGAGTGAAGCGGACAAGAAGCACCGCAAGGATGTAGAAGATAGGGTTGAAGAAGTGAAGAAGTCTCTTTCCCTCAAGGTCAGTTAAGTCCAATTTTATTGTTCCAAACACAGCTACGTGAACGTCGAATGGCTGAACATTGTACAAAATCTGGACAAGCGACTTAGAGTCTTATTTGGTGAAGGTTCTCTTATTTGTTGTTTGGAGAAAGGGCTACTCTTTAGTAGCTTGTGAGAATTACTGATATGTTGTTTAACCTAATTATCATGATAATGGTTGTTAGTTGTTGTCATAGCAGGATGTTATTGTTTAGTAGCTTGTGGGGTATGTTGGTCGATGTGTCTTACTTACATTGTGGCAGAAGTTACACCCTGTAAGCAGGCAGATGCCGACTTCCGAGGGCACGAAGAGATGTACTCTGAAACCGGTGGAGTGATGGACTATGAGGAAGACCGAAGCCGGCCCAAGAGGTATTTTATTT
Source organism: Linum tenue (assembly GCA_946122785.1). Lineage (NCBI taxonomy): Eukaryota > Viridiplantae > Streptophyta > Magnoliopsida > Malpighiales > Linaceae > Linum > Linum tenue. The sequence continues at coordinate 8,227,623 of CAMGYJ010000010.1, read as the reverse complement.
CAAACCTTCACGTTAAGCTTTGGAACTTATTGTCTTGAACATTTGTTAGCAATCGGCATTGCTGAGAAACCAGATTACTCCGGTGCGGCGGTGCTGAAGTCTATATCTCAACTATTTGAACTCCCTTTATTAGATACTTGATAGTATTTTCTAAGCTATTAAAATGACTTAATTTGCAGGAGGCGGCATCCCATATCTTAAAAAAGATTACTGTAGATTGGACATGGTTTACAGCAAAGTTGCTGGAGTTTTTGTTGATGGCATTTCCAGCTTAAGATTGGCGGATGATTTTGTGGAATAGATGATGAACATTACGGCGTTACTTGGAAATGGATATTTATGAGTATATTATTCCAATCTTTCCTAAACATTTGAATTCATTCCTATCCAGTTTAGCACAGAATTTGTAGTACAATTTGTTGGCGCGACTAAGGAAAAATCACTAGAGCAAAATCTTGACAAATACAATTAATCATCGCATCCTTTTTCTGCAGAGACCTGTAATTAATAATAGTATATTGGCGGCTAAATTCTGGTCACTACAGTTTGTAGTCGAAGTCAAGGCTTCAAACACATAGGGTGCAAATTGATGGCTATGGCATCAATTTCGACATAATTTGGCGACACAGTGGATCGTGTAAGACCATCTCCATCCTTGAAATTGATTAGCAATTTTTAACTGTGATCATTATAGTCACATCATCAATTTTAGCAATTCATCACTTATTAATTTCTAATTTCTAGTCATCTACATCTCTAAATTATACTAGCAATTTCTAATGTGGGTCCCATCTATTATTTTAATCTACCTCAACACATTGTAATTGAAAAGTTAGTAAATAAAAAATAAATAAAAAAGACAACAATTACCTATGTGGCATTGCTAGATTGCTAAATTAGAAAGCACCTCCACATCCCTAGCAATTGCTAGAAAAATGCCACATGGGCTCCACATCACTTTAGCAATTGCTAAAGATTGGAGATGGAGATGGTCTAACCCGCTGATGTCTCATTCAACTACAGTTACAAAGATGTCCCTAGAAAAATAGGGATTGGATAATCGGAAAGCTCAAAATTTCGTTTCTATTCTCCTTTTGGTAGCTTCTGTGAGCGAACTGTACACAAACCATAGTAATAAAGAATAGGCAAAATACACTTGTATAGCCAAAACTTTGACGATTTTGCCAATAATAGCCACTTTTGCGGAAATACACAAAATAGCCACTTCCATCCAATTCTTTGACGGTGTTAAGTAACAGGCTGACTAGACTAACGGGTTTGCTGAGTTGGTGGCATTTTAAAACAACATTGCCACATAGATTAATGAAAAAATAAAAAAAAATAGAAACAAAAATGGCCCAAACCCCACATCCGACCGACACCACTGAAAATTCCGCAAACGCGCCCTTACCCACTTCTCCTCTTCCGTCGTAGTTCCTTCTCCTTCTTCAATTCTTCGACTCCCATCTTTCTACCTTCCCTTTCTCTCTCTCTCTCTCTCTCTGTCGACTGAACAAATTAATGTTGCTACTGCTACTGTGAAATTTTCAGCGAAACAGAGGAAGAATGGCTTTCCAAGACCACATGTCCCAAGAAATGGGATTCCAACCGCCGTCGTCGCTCTCAGTCGCCTCCGCCTCTGTTTTCACTTCATCGATAAAAAATTCTATGTTTTCATCTTGTCTCCGCCCAAATTCTCTTCCACGGAATTCTCATTCCCACCATAGTCTTCTCCATTGAAACCCATCTCAAATCCCCAACAAAATCAGAAACCCTAAAAAATTTGAAACACAATGAGAAAGACAAAAACCTATCTCGTAGCTGGAGCCGGCGGAATAGGGGAGACCCCCAAACGATACTCAAAGAGAGAGAAGCAAGCTGGACCAGCGCAGGAACTTGCAGCCCGAGCCTTCTTCTTCTTCTTCTTCTTCTTCGCCGGCGACGATTGAGGAGACATCCCACCGTCTTTGGGAGCCTGATCCTGTTCGGAATTCGCGGCGGCGAGGTTGTTTCTAGGCGAGGAGAAATTGGTCTCGGTTCCACCGGTACCGGGGAGAAAACCCAGTTGTCGGAGCCACCGTGGATGGCGACGGAGAACCCTCTCTTGGGTCGGGAAACAAAGGACTTGCTGCTGGGCAAGCAATGCAAGGTCGGTTTGCAGGGGCCTTTGATTTGCCTCCTCAATCTCCAGGATTGGCTGATTTGGTGAGAGGGAGAAGAAGAAAAAGAGGGGAAAAAGGTTGAGGGAGATACGAAGAGGCCGTCGATTGCTTTCTCTCTCTTATCTCTATTTTGCTTCTTGGACTGATTCCATTGAAGTAAGAGGGAGGGAATTGTTGGGCGTGAGGGTTTGGAATTCAGGAGAGGGAGCATGAGAGGAGGAAGGGGAAGACCGGCAACATCGAGTGGTGGGAGAGGAGAGAGGATGAAAAAATAAATTGTTATTTTTATTTATTTTTAAATTAAAATATGACATGGAATCCATGTGGCAAGTTTTGTTGAGTTGTTGATGAGGTGTCCGGTGAGTTGGCATCCAAGTAAGCATTTTGTTAATCTGATTAATGGTGTCATTAACGTCGTTAAAATATGTAACGGAAATGGCTATATTTGTCATGAAACTTTTAAAATTCTGGCTATATTTGGTATTTCGCCAAAAGTGGCTATTATTGTCACAAACGTGAAAGTTTTGGCTACACAGATGAATTTTGCCTAAAGAATAAGCTAAAGCTTAGCATACTTGCTCAGGGTCGTGTATATAGAAAGGGTGCCTTTGATTCCTTCAAAATCTAGGTCACATGAAGGATACAATAGAGTTGGTAAAGGGAACCAACTCTAGGGTGGGCAACGGGTATTTAGTTCTCATATCCGTCCCTTTTTCTAGGGTTACAGATATCCAAATACCCATAATTTTTTTACGGGATGAGATTTGGGATTAAGAAATTCTACGATAGGTACCCACAAGTTACTTATTAATAGCTGTTTGGATATTACGAGTACCCGTACTACCCGCCTACTCAAAATATAGCGCCATTTCCAGCAAAATAAACCCAAAAAGATAAACTTATGTACAACTAAGACCTATGACCTCTCGCTCAAATCCATTTCCAACGACAACTCATTCATTTCCACCACCAGAACAGGCTTTAACTGATACATAAATAAGGAACACAACTTTCAACAGTAAATAAATAAGGTTTACACAATTCTTACTAAACTCTAAACATGGACAATGGGAGAATGCAAGTTGTTTACCAGTTACCAGTCTCTTGTATTTGATTGCATCCCCAGTGAGGTGTTTTAGGATCATTTTTTGTATTTACGTTGTCAAGCTCTCTACCGGAGAAAATCCCAAATAACAAAAATCCAAAATTTATGAATTACTCGCGGGTACCCGTTATCCGTCCCGTACGGATAATGGGTACCCGTTAATCTATACGGATTTGGGATATGGGATGAAGTTTTTTCTTTAAATGGGACTGGGTATCCATTTAAACGGGATGAATACAATCCTGTCTCGTTGCCCACCCTAAACCAGCTCATAGCCCTAACTCGCTACCTGTACTACTATCCCGACCGAAGGCCAAGTGCACCCTCGATCAGGTGTAGTATAGCGGAATTAAACTTTAGTTATTAATCCAAGCGACAAATCTACTATTACTTCTTGAAATATTTGTTATTTGGAAAATCGAGTTTGGTTTAAGCTATCAACTAAACATGCAAAGGAAATAAAGTATGTTTGATAGAAAGTCACTCGGGTATGCTTCTCTCTAGCCACATATTAGACCGATGATTGACGTTCTAATCTTTCCCACTCAGGATTTATACTGCATAAATTCCTAAACCCGTTTGAACTCCCTGTTCCAGTTATCCAAACTCACCTAGGATGAACTATCTAGAAGGAGAGTTTCCACATCCTCCAAAATAGAACACCTAGGGCATGAAATTTAGATTCCCTTTAAAGGGTAATGATCCAATACAATATTGTAGTCCTATATTATGCTCGATAAATTAACCCACAATAAAGAATTGAGAAAGTGTTACAATCAACCTAATGAGATATTCTCTCCCATTGGTTAGTAGCACAAATAGGAGAGTTTGATCAATACCCAAACCAATTACATGAAATAACTCAATTCAATATATAATCAAGAGTTCGTACAAGCATAAGAATCATTCAATCATTATATACCTAGAGTTCTACACACCCAAGTGAATATGGTTTCTCCTAGTGCTCAATCTTTAATCCTTTGGTGGAAATCCTGCCTCCAATTGGGAACGGAAGCCTCGAATCACCACCTAGTGATCCTTGTTTGTCACTCTCACTCTAAGAGGCAGCTGCCGCTGTCTCTCTCTAAAACTAGCCCCCTTTGAAAAATGCCTTTAGCTCCTATTTATACCCAAAAGTGTCAAATGGCAAGGTTGAACGTAACGATAGTGACATTAATAGGGAAATCGTGACGTCAAACTAAAGCCCACCATTTCGTTTACAAATCTTAGGGTTTCGTTGCAAATGTCAGATTTGAAACCTTGACATCTTCAAGCACCCGCGAACTACAGTTTGGTTCTTAGAACCTTGTAATTCTCACGACTTCTTTGTGGAAGTCACGGTCTGGTCGTGAATTTCTACTATACGAACCTTGACTTTCAACAACTTCTTCACGTTGTCCCGGTTTTGACTCCAAATGGCCCGATAATCATTCCTTTCGCCTTATTCACCTTCTAGGACTTGAAATATACTCAACCAAGCACAACCTAGCATGAAATGGTCTAAAGAACGATTAATCACAAGTCAAACATCAAGGGAAGGGGTATAAATATGTAGAATTAAGCCTGAATCAAACTCTGCCACAGTTAATAGTTTACTCTTCCCCAAACAAACCTAGCTCAAACAGGTGCAACATGATTGACTCTCACATCGTTATACAATTTAGATCGTTGGTAGCGGTGAAGCTAGCAACTTACGAGGTGAATCGTAGTCAAGAAATCATACAACCACCTTGATGTGAAGCACAAACTCAAGTTGGGACCTTCCCAACAGGTGAAGCCAAGACACGTGAAAACAATAGACTCGATGTTGGTGCTCCCACTTAAAGGGTTCAACTTTCGAGCCTCAACTTACATTGCTGCTCATGGCATCACACCTACAGTTTCGCGAAACAAGGGCTCTACCTCCTGGCTAGGGCGAAAGCGACATCCACTTCTTGATGTAGCCCATGTGAGGAACAATGCACATGACAAGGTGTTTGGAACACTCAATATGAAAATTTGGGCAAAAATTTAGGTTCCAAAACACTCTCAATGTATGCCATAAGAATCATTCATCAACATGTGCTTGAAGCACTAAAAAATTTGAAATTTGTGCGATAATCATGGCTTGATAACACCTAAATTGGTGTTATTTACCCTTCATATTGGGGTTTATTTAGTGTAAATTCATGTGCATAATCGTCTGAATAGCATCGATTGTTCTTAACACCTAAATTGGTGTTATTTACCCTTCATATTATGGTGCTTTAGACAATACATGCGAATTAGGTACGTAAAAGGAAACAAGTGTAGAAAAAGGGGCAGAATGTTGATGATCGTGGCCTAGAGATGGAGATCACGGCCGAGAACAAAGACGGCGAACTCAACGAAAGGATCGCGACCACGATCTTGGAGGCTGAGGGTGCGAACTTTGTGAAGAAGCCAACGAGGAGAAACATAAAGTTTTCCCAGTTCGTTCACGACCACATTTCATATTAACCGAGGAAGTTCAAGGCCGCACTTCACGGATCACGACTGTGAAGTAAGCCCGCGAACTCCTCATGCCTGAAGGCCAAAACGGCGGCGGCGGCAGATCACGACTTCAAGGTGGAAGATCCGGCCGCGAACCTCTCCATCCTCTAAAGGCTATAAATAGAAGACCCATTTCCCCCACTTAAGAGAGCTGATTTTGAGATAGAATTTATGGTTAGAGACACAAAGAAGAGGGAAAAGCTGAAGGAAGGAGATTAGAAGAAGGAGGAGCTAGAAGAGAGGAGCCATCTTCCTCAACATCAAGTCTTCCCCAATTATTCTATGTATCTTCTTTCCTCTTTTATGGAGTAGTTCTCTTAGGTAGTGTAACAACCCATCTTTTACCAAGGCCCACAAGAGATTTTCCTACTAAGCGTCGCTTTATGAATTGAAGGAGAAGTTACTTGGCCCACGTGCAACTCATTGCAAGTAGAAAAGGAGCGACATGCCAACATCGGTTCAACCATCTGTTCATGCCCTAGATTTCCAAAAGCTTCTAACGATGGACAAAAGTTAAGAGAAGAAACAGAAAAACAAAGGACAGCAAACAACGGAGGACTTAAATTAAGAAAGCATAAGTTTTCACTTCTATTTGAAGGGTAAGTTTACACAATTATTTTCCACCCTTTTCTTTACCCTATTACTGTTTTAACTCTAAAAGAATCAGGAGAAAGCTTATAGGGAATTTGTGCTTTCTCTCTAGCTGAAAAACAAAACATAAGCGAAATGTACACAATGATTTATGTAATTTCCTTGTTCATGATGGACAAGACAAGTCAACAAGAAGACTCGGTATCTCTTGTTTTCTTATATCTCCATCGTCACACACACATGTATATACATGAATTTCGACTAGCAACTATGAAACTCTAACTGAGTTCTGTCACCAACGAGGCTCAAGAGTCGAGAGAGGCTGCTCGAGGTCGATGGAGGCATTTCGTAGCAAGGACGCGATGAGGGCATCGCGAGAATAGGTGGGGGAGGGTGTCACGCGTGGCGGGCGAGATGACGAATGATGTGGCGGATCATGACCAAGTCAAGCACGTGTGGCATTAGGAAGACCTAGTAGCATAGGATGCTCCTAGGATTCCCCATCTTGAATATGAGCTTAATGGTGCACATAAAGAGCCACATTATGAGGTGGTATAATGGTGTGCATTATGGGGGAAACTTAATAGGGTGTGTTAGTGGGGGAGAGCATTATGAGAGGTATTTATGCCTTGTAAGAGAGGAGGGCCTATAAAAGGAGCACCTCCTCCTCATTTGTAATCATCCATCATTTTTGTGAGCAATACAACTATAGAGTTTCTCCCATCTTCTTGTGTCTTGTTCTTGTGAGTTGAGTGAGTTTGAGAGCTTGTGAGAAGGCTGCCTAGCATCTCTAAAGGAATTGAGAGCTAGGGCCGCACGACCAAGAGTAAGGCCGTGACAGTTGGTATCAGAGCCTGGTTCTGAAAGAAGAACCGGTGTCCTCACTCCCCAAGAAGGAAGATAAGAAAGAGCGAGAACCTCACCAAAGATGGCTGGATCAGAAGTCCATGACGATGCGGAGAAGCCACGTGGAAGAGATCCCACTCCGGGCGGAAGGTCAAAAGGTACGTCGAGCACTCGTGATCCTCTCAAGTCTCTAGAGAGGCGAGTCTCGAGGATGGAGGTGAAGCTTTCCGAAGATGTCACCGTCATGGAGGATTTGGGAGCTAACTTCACCCAAATCCAAGGCGATGTTCAAAGTGTGGCGGCTAGAGTGACGGGTTTGGAGGTTGGCAATGAAGGGCTTCGAGATGAGCTCATGGCCCTCATCAGAAACACCATCTCCACCGCCATGAACGATGCCATTGAGCTAATGAAGGAGGCGGCTGCTGCGGAGGTGACCGTCTTGAAGGAGGAGGTTGCGGAGCTCAAAAGCGAGGTGACGCTTGTGAAGAGGGCCATGGCTAATGGACCTGCCATCGCACAACCTGCCTCAACCATGGAGATTCCAAGACCAAAGAGCTTTCAAGGGTCGAGGAATGCAAGGGAGTTAGAGAACTTCCTATGGAGCTTGGAGCAATACTTCGAAGCTTCGGGAATTCGAGATGAGAATACCAAGGTAAAAACTGCACCTCTTTACTTGAGTGATGTTGCTATGCTGTGGTGGAGAAGGACCCAAGGCGATATCAATAAAGGGACGTGCGTGATGGAGTCATGGGATGACTTCAAGAGGGAGATCAAGAGGCAATTCTACCCAGAGAATGTTGAGTTTGAAGCCCGGTCGAGACTAAGGAGGCTTGCTCACGAAGGAGAGATTCGAGGGTATGTGAAGGAGTTTTCTGAATTATTGCTCGAGATCCCCGACTACACCGACAAGGAGGCCATGTTCACCTTCCTTGACGGCCTCCAACCATGGGCGAAGTTGGAGCTACAGCGGCGAGGCGTGCAAAGTCTTGCCGAGGCAATGGCGATTGCCGAGTCCCTAGTCGAGTACCACGAGCCGGAGGAACGTGTGGAGTTCGGAGGCAACGGAGGTGGACGCGACTATGACAGAGACACACGAAGGCGTGGTAGACTGGACCAAGGAGGTAGTCGTAAGGTTGAGAAACCACTTACTTCCTTCCTTTGTGATGGTCCGCATCGTGTGAGAGATTTCCCAAGAAAGCACAAGTTGTCGGCAATGAAGGCCGTATTAGCAGAGTGCTCGAGCTCGGAAGAGGAAACGGAGGCGACTCCAAGAGTGGAGCCCCATGTCGCGAAGATTGGTTGCATGAAGAGATTGAGCGCCATCAAGCGGACGGAAGAGCCTCCCCATCCCGAGCAACACGGTCAATGCTTTGTAGAGGCAAAGCTCAACCAAAGGAAGACAAAAGCCTTGGTTGATACCGGGGCAAGTTGCAACCTTCTCGACGTAGAAGAAGCGCGGAGGCTGGGCATCACGTACGAGGAGAAGCGAAGAGGGTGGATGAAGGCTACCAACTCAAGGGCCACAAGAACTCATGGAGTAGCGCGCCAGGTGCCACTCAAGCTAGGAGGATGGACCGGGGTGGCGGACTTTGAGGTTGTGTCGTTGGATGATTATCAGGTCATCATCGGCATGGAGTTCATGGTGCGGGAGAAAGCTTTCCCGATCCCATACGCCAATAGATTCTGCATCAATGGCGGAGCAAGATCGGTCCCCATGACAAGAGAGCAACTCGAGTCAAACAAGAGGTATTTGGCAAGGCAAGAGCAGCGAGAAGTGGCAACGATGGTGGAGGCAGCGGCTCACTCGAAGACTCGTTGGAGAAGGACGAGAAGGAGGAGTGCAGAACATCGTGGAGCCACGAGAGACGAGGATGGATCATCTTCGACTTGCCAAGAGAAGCAAGGAAAGGCCACCATGATCGAGAAGGCGGGACACTCGAAGACGCGACGGAGAAGACCGCGAAGGAGTGCGCCACATCATGGGAGCACAAGGCTCAAGAGCGAGCCAGGGCCATCCTTGGTTTGGAGGAAGGTGCAACGAGACCTTGCAAGCAATGAAGCGAAGGCAAGGGAGGCGTCTTCAAAAGAGCCACGACGAGGGCGTCGTGGGTTGAGTGGAGGAGAATGTCACCAACGAGGCTCAAGAGTCGAGAGAGGCTGCTCGAGGTCGATGGAGGCATTTCGTAGCAAGGACGCGGTGAGGGCATCGCGAGAATAGGTGGGGGAGGGTGTCACGCGTGGCGGGCGACATGACGAATGATGTGGCGGATCATGACCAAGTCAAGCACGTGTGGCATTAGGAAGACCTAGTAGCATAGGATGCTCCTAGGATTCCCCATCTTGAATATGAGCTTAATGGTGCACATAAAGAGCCACATTATGAGGTGGTATAATGGTGTGCATTATGGGGGAAACTTAATAAGGTGTGTTAGTGGGGGAGAGCATTATGAGAGGTATTTATGCCTTGTAAGAGAGGAGGGCCTATAAAAGGAGCACCTCCTCCTCATTTGTAATCATCCATCATTTTTGTGAGCAATACAACTATAGAATTTCTCCCATCTTCTTGTGTCTTGTTCTTGTGAGTTGAGTGAGTTTGAGAGCTTGTGAGAAGGCTGCCTAGCATCTCTAACGGAATTGAGAGCTAGGGCCGCACGACCAAGAGTAAGGCCGTGACAGTTCCCAATGAAGTCCTTTCTCGGTGTACTTGACATGGGCCGAGACAACCTATGGGCCAAGCCCTATAAAATCTACGTGTACATGTATGCTATGTGAAAGGAAGTGGTTACAATACGAGTAGTAGTAATTCCATCCAAACGAACCTTGTGAAAATGGCACAATCACAAAACATGGAATGAATGAGTTATCCAGAGTGGAGGCTAGAGAAGGGTCCACAAAATAAAATTCGGCTCACCACATGAGTTCGACTTGTCTAACACATAGGGACGAACATTGGTCTCATAAAATAAAATTCGGCTCACCACATGGGTTCGACTTGTCTAACGCACAGGGACGAACATTGGTCTCGCCTTGTCCAGCTTACCTGGGACAAGTCTGGCACGAATACTCGATATCCATACCCGTCCTCTAGGGGTGGGCATTGGTGCGGTTTGGACCGCACCGCACCGTATTGATATAAACCACACCGCACCGCATCTTAATTGAATCGCACCGCATGTTCGACCGCAATATTATTGGTGCGGTCAAACCAAACCGCATAAATTAGTGGTTTGGTGCGATCTAGACCGCACCGCATATTTGACCGCAATTCATTATGGTTCATATATAATTAAATAACATTCCTACTGCCTAACAGCGTATCGACTCGATTTCTTTGCCACCAAAACAGAGCACCCAGCTCCTGATGAGTGATGACTACTGCCAAAAGGAATTATAATGGCAAGAAAATGCCATCCATTATAGACAGCTTAGTTATGCGTGTACTTGTACTGGCAGGCAACTGACAAGTAAAACCATTAACCATTACAGAAACCATAACAACTGTGAGAGGGATTCGGAAGTTGGGAAGGCGGTGAAAACTGAAAAACATATTATGAGAGGGATCTTCAAGAGGGAACGAGAAGCTGGGGAAGGCGGCGAGAATAGATAGTTAGAGGAATGCGGGAAAGTTGGGGAACGGCGGTGGAAATCTGTTGCGCCAATAGTGGATGACGACTTTGAGTGACATTTTAGCGGTTTGCGGTTTTGAACCACAACCGCGCGGTTTCGGTCGCTTCAAACCGCAAACCATGAACCGCTTAATAGTTGGACCGCAAGTGAGACCGCAAGCTTTACGGTGCGGGTTGGATTGATCGCAAAAGCGGTTTGGTGCGGTTCGGAGCGGTTTGTCCACACCAATGCCCACCCCTACCGTCCTCTAACAAGTCTGGTCTAGATCAAGTAATTTATCATGAGGCGTGGAAGGAGAACATTTCTTTTATAAGAAGAAACAAACCATAAGATTAATGTAGTTAAATTACTGGAGTAACTGACTTTTTCATTAATTTACAACTTTATTATAGCTAAAATTGGATGTAATGAAAGAAAAATCCTAAATAATTTGACTAAGATTATAGGTGATTTACTAACCTATGTATGACTAGGAAAAAAAAACAGGAAAAAAAAACTCACATGTAATTGTGTGACAGATCGGGACAGGACAGGTCGATAAGAGTGCCCATGTCCGCCACAACCCGCCTATTGGACTGTCGGACCCTCCCAAAACAGGTCAAACATGTCAGTCAAGTAAAGCAGGTCAGGTCTGATCCCCAAATCCCTTGCAAGCCGAAATTGTCCATCGTAGCTAGCGTCTTGAAAATAATGGGAAAAAATATAGATTTGGGCAGTTGTTTCGATGAGCAAACTAAAGGAGATCACTGCTGCATCCAAAAGAAACATTGCTGATCAAAGGTAATTCAAGAGCAATACTTACTAGGGGGTTCAGCTTACATCTGAGTTCTAAAAATGACTTCATGGCATGCTGCCTTAGGGTAGAGACTTAAATGAGGAGTTTCCACAAATGCCTTTGTATGGACACTGAATAAACCATCTATTGGGACGAAATGCCATTTGACATTGATCGACACCAAGACAGAGTGAAACATAATGCAATACTTTGCTGCGTTTCGAAAGCAAAGAACTCCAGGCTGACACCACAACTCAGGATCAATCCTAATGTAAAATCAGACTATCAAACCAAGATCGGTTAAAGTGCAGTAAGAACATTACACAAGCCACTGCCACAAGTTCAGTAAGCATAAAGAGCTACGCAGCAACTCTGTCTGTATTTCAGAACAACTAATAAGAAACTACAGATGAGATTAACCAGCCCCAAAAATCGTGCACAAATAAGTCGAACTGGCTTGCAATGTAAACCTGAAGAAACAAGCAAGCAGAATCATTCAACCTCATCTCCGATTCCGTATTCCTCCTTGAACGATGTTAAAAACTAAGCATCAAAACTACAGAGACAAGCTGAGAGAAAGGGGACTACAATCTCCATAGTTAATTCAGCAGTAATACATCCGAGCAAGAGCGGAATTCGTTATCCAATCTAATTGAGTTAGTAATTCAGTCTACTTATCTTTGGTGGACACTCCGTATTTCTCCTGCATCTTGACAATCTCCTCTTCCTTCTTCTTCTGATCAAACTTCTTGCTCATCTTGGCCTGCTGGTAATACAGAACGATGAGGTACCTATTGGCGACGTTGAAACCAGAGAGGTGATCCACCGCCGTCTTGGCGTCGTAGATGTCCTCGTAGACCACGAAAGCGGTGCCTCTCGTGTCCTTGTTTGTGCCGATCCGGATCTGGCGAATGGCTCCGAACTTGCCGAAGATATCGTACATCTCCTCGCTCGAGATGTTGAACGGGAGGTTGCGAACGTAGAGCACGCGGTTCACCTCCGGCGGAAGTCGGGTGTTTCCCTTGCGAAGGCTGACCGACATCGGGATTTCGGAGCAGCGAAGATCTACAAGGAGCGAATTTGGAAGAGGTCTGCTGCTACAGTTCTTCGGAACTGGAGATGGGCAGAGCAAGCAGCTGATGCGCTTTGCTACGGAAAATATCGATGTCAGTGTTTTTTTCTCAATTTGTCGAGGGAACCGGCAAGATATAGAGCTAACAATGGCGGTGGTGATGGAAGCTTCCAGATTAGGTTTCCCTCTTTTAACAATCGGTTTCCCGGTTTTCAGTATAACCGGTTACCGAACCGGTAACCGTCGGTAACCGGTTATATCGAAAACCGGAAAACTCAGTTGTCGGAGGGTAGAAACGCAGCGCCGGTATACCGCCTCCCCACCCGGTATAAACCGACGGTTATCCGGATACCGTTTGGGAGAGGGGCAAAACGCAGCGCTGCAGCCAAAACAGGGGGTCGGGGTCGGGGAAATAGGCAAAAGTCAAAACGAAGAAGGAGCAAAAAAAATCCTAATTCGCCCACTTCGTTCTTCCCCTATTCTGTTCTCCTCTCGGCCTCTCCCTCTAGTCTCCATCTCAACGCCGTTGCCGAGATTCTTGGAGAGCCGCAGGCCGCCGCCGCAGCTTCATCGCCCTTCCACAGACCACAGGCCGCCGCTCCCGACGACGCCTCCTTCCACCCTTCCCACTCCCACAGTCCACAGACCACAGTCTCACTTCCCTTTTCGATTTTCCTCCCTCTCCGACTCTGCCGTTCGCCCTTTCAAGCCCTTGTCAGACGACGTGTTCATCTTCCCCCGTCGCCGGCGATGAAGCTTGCCTTCGTCTTCCCCAGTCGCCGCCGGCCCACCCTTCTGCCCATAATCGGTTACCGGTAACTTACCGGTTAACCGAACCGGAATATGGTTTTCGCTCCCATGGCTCGGTGTTTCGGTATACCGGTTTTAAACCGTTAACCGGTTATTCGGTAACCGGTTTACCGGTTGACAACCGGTAGCGGCATTTGGGCGTGGCTTCAGGGCATTCGGTATACCGTAACCGGTTTATTCGGTAATCGGTTAACCGTTACCGAACCGGTTACCAGCCCTACTTTTAACCGTTGGGTGGGAGGATGCGTAATATTGGTTGTTGGTTCTATTTTCTATGCCATCGTAAATTTACTGCCTTTATTTTTTAGTCTTTTTTATTTAAAATTTTATTTTTTATTGGTTGTAGGGGTGGGAAACGGGTATTTGGGTATATCAGTACTCGTTTCTTTTTTTAGGGTTACGGCCAACCAAATACCCGTAATTTTTTTTTATGAGATGGGATTTGAGATCAATAATTTCTAACATTGGGTACCCGCGAGTACCCTTTATCCGTCCCGTACGGGTAACGGATACCCGTTAACCTGTACGGGTTTGGGATATGAGATAGAGTTTTCTCTCTAAATGGCACCGGGTACCCGTTTCAAACGGGACGAGTACCCAATCCCCTCGTGTTGCCCACCCCTATATCTTTCTTGTTTAAGCATAGTTTGTTTTGCCATAGGTCGCCCCGCGGGGAAACAACAGAGATAAGACAATATACAAGACCTTTGCAGGTCAGACCACTAAATGGAACTAAGAAAAAAACGTTGGTCGACAAGTGTACGATCCAACTCAACAAAGACCTTTTCTGCCACAGAATGGGCAGTCCTATTATACCTTTGCGGCGCGAAATGAAATGTTGCACGCTGAAACGATGTACGCAACACGTGGATCTCCTGCAGGATTGCTCCGCCCATCGCGTGCGACGAGTCCCTCGCATTAACCAAACGTATGACAACATGTGCATCACCGCAAAACATAATGTTAGTGTAGGAATGCGACAAACACCAAAGAATTGCATCCCGGAGAGCAAGGAGCTCCAGTAGGAATTCGTCAAATATAAAAGGGTAGAACCGGCCTAATGCAAAAGCGGTAACATTATCGCCTGCAAATCCTACAAAACCAATGGCACCACCCATCTTAGCTTTAGTAGCGCCATCAAAATGCACCCTGAAAGCTCCTGGTGGGATGGGAGGAGGCACAGACGGCCAAAAGTAAGAGTCCCTACCAGAATTGACCATCCGCCTCCAAGCAGGCCTCGGGTGAGCATGAGCCAAAACCCACTCAGATACTTGGGCATCAAAATTTCAGACTAGAGTGGTAGGGAGGAACTGTAGATGATCGTAAGTAGTAGAACTCCTAGCTTTCCAAATTCGCCAGTACAGAAATACCAACTTTACCAGCACATCCTTGGATAAACCTGCATCAAAGAACAATCTTCGCCATCCGATAGTCACATGCGAGAACTGAACGATTGATAATATATGACCAAAACCCAACAAATTTCATACTTCAACAGCAACCCTACAAGACAAGAAGCAACATTCTAGAGTTTCTGTCGAAGATGAACAAACGGGCAAGAAAAAGCCTCAAGTTCCTCGTCGTCAATCAATTCCTTATCACGCAATACATCTCTTACCAGAAGAAAGCCTTTAACCAAACGCCAAAAGAAAATTTTCAATTTAGGAGGAACAGGAAGAGATCATAAAAACTTCCATGCACGAGAATCGAAGATGATAGGGATAGTGGAAGTGTATCTGACAAATACTGAAGAAGCGATACGATAACCGGACTTGACAGAATACACCCCAGAATTCTCATAATGCCAAATAAGTTGATCAGACACAGGAAAAATAGAAAGACGAATTGATAATATCGCTACAACAGAAGCATCATCAAACAATTCACACACCAAATTCTCCTTCCAGATTCATGTACCATGAAGGATTAAGGAAGAAACATTAGTTGAATTCAAAACAACCCCTGGACTCAAAACCGGTGTGGAGGGAGGAGTAGTAGGCAACCACACATCATCAAGGATATTAACTAATGTGTCGGAACCAATCATCCACCTAAGACACTGAACAAGGAGATTACGGCCCACAAGAATCCCTTGTCATGCCCAAGAAGGACGATTGCCTGGTGTAGCTGAAAGAAAGGAAGAGTTAGGAAAATACCTCCCTTTGTAAGTGGTGGCCAGAAGATTATCCGGTTCCTGAACAATCCGGCAAGCTTGCTTAGCCAAGAGGGTAATGTTATTGCTGTCGAAATCCCTGAAACCCATGCCACCATCGAACTTGTGCCGACAAAGAACGCTCCATGAAGCCCACCGCATACTTCTATCTCGATCCTGCTGATAGGAATGAAGGATATGAAGCAAGTTATGACATTCCTGAACAAAAGCTTGTAGGAAGGTAGCAGTCGTCTGCAAAGAACAAGTGAGAAATCACATGACATCGACAATGTACTTGTGTGTGTGAATGTATGTTTGTAATGTATGGTTAATGGTAAGATGAACCCCTAGGCGGTTGGACCACTACTGGACGCGGTAGATGGTGGATCACTGCTAGACGGGGATACATAACTCAGCAGTTGATCGGGCATGGTACTAGACGACGAGACTTAACGTAGACAATTGTCGAGTTGGGTATGCATCCAGACGGCGAGACGTAACACGTTTGGCATACCAAGGTAGGGACACTGACGGTGAGACGTAACGCGGTAGACTCTAGTGATAAGTAGATAAGTTAAGATAGAAGTAGAGAACTTCTATAAGCTATTAAGGACTAAAGTATTGAGGATGAAAGCGAGAACGAAAGGAAACACTAATAACGTGTGTTAGTAAGGATTTTCTTGGGCAAAGACCTTAGGAAGTAACGACGAGACTGACCCCTTCTCACTCACCAGGTCGATGAAGGGTTAACGAATGTGATTTTCGAGAAGAGGCAGGAAGAGGCGAGCAGCCGTACCAGCATGGACAAGGTCTCAGGGAACTCGTGAGGAGCCAAAGTTAGAATAATTTATTATTTTTTCTCATGGTTGAGTATGTACTGGAGGTTCATGGTTTTAGTTGTTCATAATGTTTTTGGATTGTGATTTTCCCAAGTGTTAGGATTTTTCGTTTGAGATTCTTAAATATTGTTAGTTGGCTTTTAAATGTGGTTTGGGTTGCTCCGGAGTAACCGGTTTTTGGTTTCTAAAGGATCGGGTTGTTTCATTTTGGTATCAGAGCCGACATTCCTTTGTCCTTAGTCTCCTAGGAATATTGGAGTGACAATATGAGATTTCCAAGGCTTATGTTTTTAAGAGAAAGGAAAAAGAAGTTTCAGGGTAAATGTTTAGTCAAACGAGTCAAAAGATTCTTTTGAGAATTTTTAGAATCTCTTGTATACTCTAATCATGATTAGGAAAAAAACTCTATTAGGCTAGCATGACTATGATACGTCTCGGGAAGGAGACAGAGCAGATAACTAAGAGGATCGTTTAGTGAAAACCCTTTTATGAGTGAGAAGAAGAGGTCCAAGGCAACTCATATCCTACGGGGATGCGAGCTGATCAGAATAAGATTCAGGATAATGCCAAGTATCTAGTACGTTGACAGGCAGCAGCCAAGGGTTACGAAAAATGGCGTCCATAATCTAGGGGAAAGGATGCAAGGAAGGTTCGTTGAGTTCGCGAGAATCGAGCGTAGGGCTACGACTCAATTGTACATATTTTATCCCCGTTTTCCTTATAGGTTTGATGCATTTGTACTCTGTGAGGTGTGGTTTTACGCTAGGTTGCACTTTGTTTTAGTATTTTTCAAATCCTAGAAGGTGAAATTGACCCCGAAATCGAAAGTGGGAGGAAAATGAGCGAAAATGAGTTAAAGGGTCGAAGCAACTGAGAATCACGACGGATGCTGAGAGTTCATGGACTTATGGACCGTGAAAAGCAAGCCTAGACCGCGAAGCACTGAAGTTTCAAAAGCAAAATGTGGACCTCACTGGAGTCCAACTAGTTCACGGTCGTAAGACCGTGAACCAAAGCCCCAAACCGTGAAGCGGCAAAAGTTCTAGAAGCAAATTGTGCACCTCACTGGATCCCAGGCAGTTCACAGTCGTAAGACCGTGAACCAAAGCCCCAGATCGTGAACAGACTAAGTGAAAACGGTGCCGATTTGCTCGACATCGTGGTCCATGAAGGATGTTCAAGACCATGAACTAACTGCGACCTGGGTATAAAAGGAGGGCTGAGCTTAAGGAAAAGGGGGGAGAGACTTAGTGTGAAAAACTTCTTCTTCTTTAGCTTTCTAGAGAGAGAATTTGAGGAACCAAAGAAGAGAAGAGGTTGGGATTTAAACTACAAGCAAGATTTTGGGAATTTCTTTCCCAAAGGAGGATCTCTACACCACAAGGAGCAAGGCTAGCATCTACAAGATGGGTTTCCTTGTTCTCCCTTGTGTTTCCTCCTTACCTAGCATGGAGTAGTTTCTCTTTTCACTTGGGTGTGTGTAAACCCTAGCTAGAATGATGTGAATGTTTGTATAGATTCAATGATTAGTGTGTGGCTGTGTTTTAATACAAAGTTATGAGATATTTTCATGAAGATTGATTGTGTTTGTTCCTTTCAATGTATTATGCTTTTCTAACCTAAGTAGAGGGGAAAGTGCGCTCAACTAGCTCGCGGAGGATGCAAAGTCGGTGCCTAAGAAGAGATGAGGTGTAAATTAGTATTTTATTTTTAATTTTTTAAATTGACAAGTCATTAGGTTAACAGCTTGTACATGGGTGCTGGGCCGTGCTTGGGCCGGCACGGCACGATCACGCTTCGGGCCCATTTATTTCGTGCCGTGCTTGGCACAGCCCGTCAGTTTTCGTGTCGTGCCATGCAAGCCCATTTGTTAACTTTTCTAGGTCCGGCCCCGGGCACGGTTCGAATCGTGTCGTGCATATTCGTGCTCGTGTCATGCTCGTATTCGTGTTTAATGAAAAGGACGAAAACAAAGGAGAGAATGAAAAAGAAGGTGAAAATTGGACGGAGGAAGATAATATTAACCGATAATGTTTGAGAAAAGTAACAAATAAGGGGGAAAAGAAAATTGGAAGTATAGCGAGTGTGATTTGGATTTGTTCAATTCTTTGTCCATTTTTACTTATGTTAGTAATTACGTATATATCTTTATGACACTTACCGTGAACCAAAGCCCCAAACCGTGAAGCGGCAAAAGTTCCAGAAGCAAATTGTGCACCTCACTGGATCCCAGGCAGTTCACAGTCGTAAGACAGTGAACCAAAGCCCCAGATCGTGAACAGACTAAGTGAAAACGGTGCCGATTTGCTCGACATCGTGGTCCATGAAGGATGTTCAAGACCATGAACTAACTGCGACCTGGGTATAAAAAGGAGGGCTGAGCTTAAGGAAAAGGGGGGAGAGACTTAGTGTGAGAAACTTCTTCTTCTTAAGCTTTCTAGAGAGAGAATTTGAGGAACCAAAGAAGAGAAGAGGTTGGGATTTAAACTACAAGCAAGATTTTGGGAATTTCTTTCCCAAAGGAGGATCTCTACACCACAAGGAGCAAGGCTAGCATCTACAAGATGGTTTTCCTTGTTCTCCCTTGTGTTTCCTCCTTACCTAGCATGGAGTAGTTTCTCTTTTCACTTGGGTGTGTGTAAACCCTAGCTAGAATGATGTGAATGTTTGTATAGATTGAATGATTAGTGTGTGGCTGTGTTTTAATACAAAGTTATGAGATATTTTCATGAAGATTGATTGTGTTTGTTCCTTTCAATGTCTTATGCTTTTCTAACCTAAGTAGAGGGGACAATGCACTCAACTAGCTCGCGGAGGATGCAAAGTCGGTGCCTAAGAAGAGATGAGGTGTAAATTAGTATTTTATTTTTAATTTTTTAAATTGACAAGTCATTAGGTTAACAGCTGTACATGGGCGCTGGGCCGTGCTTGGGCCGGCACGGCACGATCACGCTTCGGGCCCATTTATTTCGTGCCGTGCTTGGCACAGCCCGTCAGTTTTCGTGTCGTGCCATGCAAGCCCATTTGTTAACTTTTCTAGGTCCGGCCCGGGCCCGGGCACGGTTCGAATCGTGTCGTGCATATTCGTGCTCGTGTCATGCTCGTATTCGTGTTTAATGAAAAGGATGAAAACAAAGGAGAGAATGAAAAAGAAGGTGAAAATTGGACGGAGGAAGATAATATTAACCGATAATATTTTGAGAAAAGTAACAAATAAGGGGGAAAAGAAAATTGGAAATATAGCGAGTGTGATTTGGATTTGTTCAATTCTTTGTCCATTTTTACTTATGTTAGTAATTACGTATATATCTTTATGACACTTCTAACTGTATGTCGATCTAGGGTTAGGGATTGGAAATGGAATGAAGAGGGAAAAGTTGGGACTCGACAGATAGAAGAAGAAGGGAATGAATTTCGCAGTCTCCCTTCTGACTTCTTCTTTTAAGTCAATGGGCTAAAGTGAAACAGGCCCAAGAAAAAATATGGAACAAATAAGCACTAATGGGTTCTTGCGTTTAGGCCCACTTATAGTGCTAGTCAAGAACAACAGAATTCTGCTCAGTTCTTGACGAACAGAGACAGAACAATGAAGACTAAAAGCAGAGAAATGAAAGTGCAGAAAAGTAAAGGAACACCAGGATTTTAACGTGGTTCAGCCAAGGATGGCTTTACTCCACGTCCTAGAAGCAGCACCGCTGATTCTAGGAGACTCAGTTTTTATTAATTTTCTTTGCTGAAAAACTAAGAAGAAGAAGAAAGAAAGAAAGAAAGACTCGATGAAGATGATTCCCCAGGACCCAATCCCAGATCCCGTACAACCTCAATGAATCAGAACCTCTACCTCTGATTATTGAGCCCTTTTGTAAACCAAAGCCCTCTACCACTTCTCACTACAAAAGTTAGAAAATGAGAGACAATGAGGAGCGGACTAAATAGCATCTCAAGCTAGTCGTTGGACCTTCTAGCTGATGGAGAAAAATCAGCACCATCCTTTCCTTAGATAGAAACTTTCCTTGTAGATATTTGCCAGCTCTGATCTCGACCAACAATCTCCCCCTAGATCAGAGATTGCAAATGAAAGAGTACCTGCAATAAAATTCTCGAGCACAGAGCATAGCAAGCCAACCAACAACACAGTAAAGGAGAAGTTCTAAAAGCAATCATATCAAGAACATAAATCCACACCGTCAAGTCCAAAAACCAAAATTAGCAAAAAGACATCTCCCCCTAAAACTATGCTCCCCCTAACTCAGATATCAAAGGATTCATCTGAACTGTAATCAACGAGTCTAGCGGGTGTAGCAGGCCCATAAATGAAAGCAGCTTCAAACTGATAATCATCATCTTCTTCTTCTTCTGGATCAGTTTCACCTTCAGGTTCTGCATCAGCTTCAGCCTCAGGTTCTTCAGGTTCTTCAGCCTCTTCAGCAGCAACAACGTCCATCTCCCCCTCGTTTGCAATCTCCAGTTCCTCAAGAACTTGGTCAATAAGAAAGTACCAGGAAGGCTGCTCTGTGCGGAAAGGGGAGATTGAAATTCCTAGGCGAAGAATCAATTGAGTGACCAGGGGGCCAAAAGGAAGTGGGCCAGGAAAACTGGAGTCCGCAAAAGTCATGAACACTCCAAACAGGAGGTACGAAAAGTCTAACGGTACCCCAGCAACAGCATGGGACATGATCCATAAATCCAATGGAAGAATGAGATCCAAGGATTGGGTTCGAGGGAGAAGAATCCGAGTGATCACAAAATGAAGTGCACGAAGACGAGGAATAACTGAGGCGACAGGAAGAGAAGTTGCAGGACCAGGATGGATCCCAGTGAGCTGAACAAACTCAGCCGCGATATGGAAATTGTATCGCCAGAGCTCAGACTCATGGGCTAACACTTCCCCTACTGAAGGAATGCCAAGAAGGCGAGCCAACTCAGGCACAGGGATAGTAACGAGATGACCATGAATGACAGTGGAAAAACAGCGACTGTGCAAGCCAAAAGAGCGAAGATTTGAATAAAAATAGCGAACCAGCTCTGGACAGATCAGAGAGGGAGGATCTAGCAGAAGAAAATCCCAGCCAAGATGATGAATGAAATCCCTTACATCAAGTCCAAAATCCATGAAATCAGGAAGATGAACATGAATGGGAGAGGCAATGGAACGATTTTCATAAGCTAGAGCAAACCTATGCCGGCTGAAAGAAATAGGCTCAGGGAAGATATAGCCAGTATAGGTTTGGGAGAAGACAAAATTCATGGTTGCAGAGGAAAGAATTTCGAGCTACTGGTGAGCAAGGCAACAAAGCGACGGGATATAAATAGGACAAGGAACTCAGACGACACTCAAAGAAGGAAATAAACATACAGAGACCTAGAAATCAGCAAACAAAGAAGGAAACTGAAATAAACAAAACAAGGAAGCTGAATCAAATAAACATACAGAAGGAAAGAAACACTTAGCATCATACAGAAAGAAAATCGTTAAGATTTTCAACTGAGCGCAGGCCTATGTCATAGCAAAGAGAGATAAACCGATCAGTAGATAAAGGTTTAGTGAACAGATCGGCTAACTGAAATTCCGTGGAGATGTACTCTAAAGCAATGACCTGATTCTGAACCAATTCTCTAATGAAATGGTATTTGATCTCGATATGTTTAGTACGAGAATGTTGCACTGGATTTTTGTCATGCAGATCGTGCTTGTGTTATCACAAAACAAGGGAATGACAGGAACAGTTAAGCCATAATCTCCTAGCTGATACTTGAGCCAGAGGAGTTGAGTGCAACATCCTCCAGCTGCTATGTATTCAGCCTCGGCAGTGGAGAGGGCTACTACTCCCTGTTTCTTACAAGACCAAGACACAAGTGAATTTCCAACGAATTGACAGGAGCCACTTGTGCTCTTACGATCAGTAAGACTTCCAGCGAAGTCTGAATCGCTATAACCAATCAGATCAAAACAAGTCTGCTTAGGATACCAGAGACCTATATTAACAGTGCCTTTTAAGTATCTAAAAATACGTTTAACTGCAGCCAAGTGACTGGCTTTGGGTGCAGCCTGAAATCTAGCACATAAACATACACTATACTGGATATCAGGCCTACTTGCAGTCAAATAAAAGAGGGAACCAATCATTCCCCTATATAACGTTTCATCTACTGTGATCCCTTGTTCATCTTTGTCCAATTTCAGATTCACAGCCATTGGTGTTGGGCTGGAATTGACATTGAACAGTTTAAACTTGTGCAACATGGTATTAATGTATTTAGACTGACTTATAAAGGTACCATGTGCAGTTTGCTTAAACTGAAGACCAAGGAAGAACTGAAGCTCTCCCATCATACTCATTTCGAATACGGATTTCATTGCTTCACAAAAATCAGAACACATAGAAGGGTTGGTTGACCCAAAAACTATATCATCTACGTAGACTTGAACTATAAGGAAGTGACCGGCAGAAGTCTTAGTAAATAAGGTTTTATCAATGGACCCTTGAGTAAAGTCTTGCTCCAAAAGAAAAGCTGTTAATCGATCGAACCAAGCTCTTGGAGCTTGTTTCAACCCATAAAGAGCTTTGTTCAACTTATAGACATGGTCAGGATGCTGAAAATCAGTAAATCCAGGAGGTTGAGATACATAAACCTCCTCTTGAATGTAACCGTTTAAAAAATCACTTTTCACGTCCATTTGATATAATGGAAAATTTTTATTGCACGCAAAAGCACATAGCAATCTGATAGATTCAAGACGAGCCACAGGAGCAAACGTCTCATCGTAATCTATTCCTTCCTCTTGACAATACCCTTGCGCAACAAGTCGTGCCTTGTTGCGAATTATATTGCCATTTTCATCGGACTTATTACGAAACACCCATTTGGTTCCTATAATAGTTTTTCCTAGAGGTCTAGGAACAAGTTCCCAAACCTTTAAGTACTCAAACTGATTTAATTCTTCTAACATAGCATAAGCCCATTCTTCATCATGTAAAGCTTCTTTGTAAGATTTAGGTTCTACTTTAGAAATATAAGCATATTGGCCAGGGATATATTTACCTCGAGTTCGAAGACCATCTGTGATTTCTCCAATTACCTGGCTTTCAGGGTGTCACTTTTGGATATGAGGTGGAGCTTTAGGAGTGTTTGTGCTTTCAGTATCCGTCTGACAGGTGCTTATTGACTCTGTATTGGAACATTCTGGATTCTGAGTTTGTGAGGGGCTGGATTCCAGAGATGCAGACTTATCACAGGGCTGCTGTCCATTCCACTGTGTCAGCTCTAGTAGATCAAATATTTGATTTTCTGCTTCTGCACACTTAGTAGAATGATTAGTTTCATCAAACAACACATGAACAGATTCTTCAACCTTCCTAGTGCGTTTATTAAAAATTCTGTATGCTTGACCTTTTAAAGAGTAACCCAAGAAGATGGATTCATCTGATTTTGCATCAAATTTTCCAAGGGTGTCTTTAGTGTTCAAGGTAAAACAACGACATCCAAAAGGATGAAAGTAGGCAATGTTGGGAATCTTGTTTTTCAAAATCTCATAAGGAGTTTTGTTGATGATTTTGCGAACTAATACTCTATTAATCACATAACAGGCCGTACTAACAGCCTCTGCCCAGAAAGACTTGGGAAGGTCATAGTCAAGCAACATAGTTCTGGCAGTTTCAATCAAAGTTCGATTCTTTCGCTCAACTACCCCATTTTGTTGAGGTGTACGAGGAGCTGAGAACGTGTGATTGATGCCTAGGGAGTTGCAGAATTCTGAGAATTCCTCAGAAATGAACTCTCCACCGTTATCACTTTTGATGCTTTTGATTTCCCCAAACATTCTGACAAAAGTTTTAAATTTTTGAAACGTTTCATTTTTGCTAGCAAGAAAATAAACCCAAGAGTACCTAGAGTAGTCATCGACAAGGACAAAAACATAATTTTTTTCCCCCAAGACTTGTGACAGTGCAAGGTCCAAACAGATCCATATGAACAAGTTCAAATGGTCTGCTGGTTGCAATGCTTGTTTTGGCTTTGAAGGGTTTTCTAGCATGTTTTCCAGCAGCACACACTTCACAAAAGAAATCACTTCGTTCTTTTAATTCTGGAATCCCTCGGACAAGTTTTGATTTAGATAGAGCAGCAAGTCTCTTCATATTCACATGTCCGAGTTTCTTATGCCAAACAGTTTCTTGATGATGAGTCAATGAAACTAGGCAGGTTTCATTAAAAGAACTCAGATCATGAAGATCAATAACATACATATTTCCTACTCTGTTTCCTATGAAAAGCATTTTATTATCTTTTGAACTTTCAACTAGGCAATGAGCAGTTTCAAAGGTCACTTTATTACCACTACTGCAAAGCTGGCTAATTGATAAAAGATTATGCTTAAGGCCATCAACAAGCATAACATCTTTGACAGTAGGCATGGGAGGCAAACCAATGGTGCCTTGTCCCACAATTCTGCCAACACTGTTATCCCCAAACACTACTTCTCCTCCTAATTTATAGTCTAGAGTAGAGAATAGAGCTTCGTTACCAGTCATATGATGCGAGCACCCGCTGTCCAGGTACCATTTACTCTCTGTTTCATTGAGTTTAGTAGTTTTACCAGCCTTTTCGAGATGATTGCTGTCTGAGTGAAGTTTTTGTACCATGAAGGCTTGATCAGCATGTCCTTCTTCTTCCTCATCAGACTCGTAGTCACTCCAGGTGGTTGCCATTGCCTTTTCTTTGGCTTTAATGGTCAGTGGACAATTGGCTCTGACATGTCCTATCTTTCCGCATTTATAGCATCCCTGTGGTTCTCGATCAGAGGTTTCATTTCCCTGTGAAGCAAATCTTTCAAAAGACACATTTCTAAAATGATTATTGCCCCTTTCTAAATCACCAGAGCGATTCACTGAGTCATTTTGACGATAATTTGTCTCAGGAAATCTACTGTTCGAGTCAGAATATCGACTGGAAGCTCCTGAGAACCTATTTGCAGAGTTTTGAAAACGATTTTGTGACTCAAAACGACCTCTGTTCTCAACTGAGCGCTGCTTTTGGTCATTTTTGTATTTCATCATTCGATGAAACTTTTTGCTGACCATAGCAAGCTCCCTTTCGAAGTCAGTGTCGATGTCATTATCAGACTCATACTCATAAACTCTACTTTTAAAAGCTAGACTCTTCCTGCGTCGTTCATCTTCCTTTCCCACCTGTTTAATCACGTGTTCGTGACTCAGGAGAGATCCGATGAGTTCATCCACAGTCAAAGTGTTTAAATTTCGGGCTACCTCAATGGCTGTCCTCTTGGGCAACCATTCTTTTGGCAAGGATCGAAGGAGTTTTCTCACCATATCTTTAGATGGAATTACTCGACCTAAACCTTTCAATTTGTTCGTCAAACCAGTAAATCGGGAATACATATCATGAATTCCGTCATTAGCTTGCATATCAAAGGTCTCGTATTCATGCATTAACAAATCAATACGAGTTTCTTTGATGTTTGACGTACCTTCATAAGTTGCCTCGAGGATAGCCCAGATTTCTTTAGCAGTCTCGCACTGCTCTACCTTGTCGATCTCATAAGGTGAGATGGCAGTTTGCAGGATATACATGGCACGGCAGTTAAGCTGTGCGCTCTTCTTCTGCTCATCTGACCATTCACTCTGTCTCTCCGGATCCATTTCAATGGGTCCATCCTTGATAATTAACCAGAGATCGACATCTATCCCCCACATGAATGTCTTCATTCGTTTCTTCCAGGCATTGTAATTTGAGCCTGTGAACCATGGTGGATTGTGATGCGACGCAGGACCGAAAGCAGCGGGAGAATTGGTTCCCGTTGATCGTCACCTCTGGCAGTAGCGAGCTTCTTCAAAGGAAGGCTCTGATATCACTTGTATGTCGATCTAGGGTTAGGGATTGGAAATGGAATGAAGAGGGAAAAGTTGGGACTCGACAGATAGAAGAAGAAGGGAATGAATTTCGCAGTCTCCCTTCTGACTTCTTCTTTTAAGTCAATGGGCTAAAGTGGAACAGGCCCAAGAAAAAATATGGAACAAATAAGCACTAATGGGTTCTTGCGTTTAGGCCCACTTATAGTGCTAGTCAAGAACAACAGAATTCTGCTCAGTTCTTGACGAACAGAGACAGAACAATGAAGACTAAAAGCAGAGAAATGAAAGTGCAGAAAAGTAAAGGAACACCAGGATTTTAACGTGGTTCGGCCAAGGATGGCTTTACTCCACGTCCTAGAAGCAGCACCGCTGATTCTAGGAGACTCAGTTTTTATTAATTTTCTTTGCTGAAAAACTAAGAAGAAGAAGAAGAAAGAAAGAAAGACTCGATGAAGATGATTCCCCAGGACCCAATCCCAGATCCCGTACAACCTCAATGAATCAGAACCTCTACCTCTGATTATTGAGCCCTTTTGTAAACCAAAGCCCTCTACCACTTCTCACTACAAAAGTTAGAAAATGAGAGACAATGAGGAGCGGACTAAATAGCATCTCAAGCTAGCCGTTGGACCTTCTAGCTGATGAAGAAAAATCAGCACCATCCTTTCCTTAGATAGAAACTTTCCTTGTAGATATTTGCCAGCTCTGATCTCGACCAACACTAACAACAACAAATAATTATTTTTCTACCTGTGTTTTGTAATATTTGAACCTATAATTCTTTTTATATTTATTTTCTATCAAATAAATATTATTTTCGTGCCATTTTCGTTCTTATACTCAATAAAGTCTCAAAAATATTAGGCCCGACACGACCACTTATATATCGTACCGTGTCGTGCCGGTACCCATGAAGTTTAGGCCCGGCACGATCCATAAATTATTCGTGCTCGTGCCGGGCTGACCCATTTATTTCGTGTCCGTGCTCGTTTTCATGCTCTAACCGTGTCGTGTCGTGCTAGCCCGTGGGCGGCACGACCCGGTGCCCACGTACATTAACAGCCTAATCAACAGTTATGTTTACCATATCATAAAAAACTGAAGGAGTTAACACAGACAGACGGCGAGTCATCAAATGTGAAAAGATTAGTACAACTACTAACGAATGAGAAAGAAAATTGATTCAGGTATCAAACGTCAGATTTACATATTTTGAGTGACCAACTCAAACATGTAATTTAACGGTCCTTACAGTTGTTTGTTATTGATGCATTTGTTTTATTTTTCTGAATTTCTTTTTGCGATTGTTGATCATCAGTGAAATTCAAGAGGCCTAATCGCTTTATGATCTCAGATGGGCGGGCAACTAAAACATGAACAAATGAAGGGGTGTTAACTGTTAACTCGAGGGAGCAGAGGCCAAAATGGTTCTAGATAGAGCAAACACTCACGGAAATGCAAATGTCTTTAAACCCAGATTTCTGGACACACGAGCTGTGGTAGTGACAGTGTCGATTTGGCAAGGCTCTATAACGGCTCCGAGGTTAGAAGAGACGGGCTCGTATCATCAATCAGTTACAAATGGAGATGGAATTACATGAGAGGAAGTCATTTGTAGTTCTTACGGTTAGGATGCGTGCTCGCTATTTACGCTTTGGAACTGCATCATATTCCTCAATCTGTTGCCTCAACCACGAGTACTCCTGGCTCAACCTCTCCATTCGAGCTTCTACCATTAGCATCTCGTCCTTAAGGTGGTGCATCCGTCGCTCCAGCCAGCCTAATGTTTCAGATGATCTTTCGTGGCCCAACTCCCCAGAGAAACTGCCAACGAAGCGGTGTTCCCCTGGAGAAGCCACAATTGCTTGTTGTGGCCTGTTTAACAACACCACTATGCTAACCTGAAGTTGAAAACCAAAAATGGCCAGATAAACATCTCAATGATTGGCACCCTACTAAGACAGATAGCACAAGAAGAGAAACCAGGACTAGCATACCTGCATGAGAAAAATCACTACAAATGCGACAATCAAGATCATGGAAACTTGGCTTTGACTCTTGAAAAATGAAGACAGTCTTGCTGCATATCCTCTCACAAAAGATGTGATTGATGGGCCACTCATTAAATTGTGCTGAACTAGAATGTCAACACGTCCGTTGGCATTTGATGAATCGGCTATCTGTGGGGTAATATGGTGATCGCTTAAAGATGGCGAACTTTCTGAAGCACCGGTGGGATTCAATAGTATTTCAGAATGCTCCTCGGGATTTACAGATGAGCTAGCAGCACGACGAACTTCCACTGTTTGAAAGAAAGTTAGGGTATTGGTCAACACAGTTGAGTAATTTCAGCCCAACATAATAGAGGCATACCTTCTGGCTTCTCAAGTCTCTTCTTCTTCAAATATTCGTGCGACTGTGAGGATATCAAACCATTAGAATCCTTAGATAAAAGGCACTAGATTAGAGGAAGACTACGAAATTTACCATGGTTATCCATATTCCATAAGCTTCTCGACATTCTTCCAAGGTGGACTGCACTATTTTACCTGCGGTATTGTAAAGTCACTAGACTGGCCACAGTAACCACAGACTGAAGATACTAATACTAGGGCAAGTGTGGATTCTCTTGAAATATGGATATAGTGACAGTTGGATATTTCATTGTTGAAAGAGGGACTAAACAGGTATATTAAGGAATCAAATAGAGAAAAACGTAAACCTTTAAAAACAGTCTTCTTGCTGAATGCAACACCCACATACACTTGCAAAATGCATCCCTCATTTGATCCTTGTCCGTCTTTAACAACATCCCACAGTCCCTAAGAAAAACAAGAGCAAAACACATGGAAATTTAACAAATAAGTAACCATGGAAATTAGGTATCGGAGTTAATAGACAGCTGCATAAATCAAAGTCATCAGTCACACTTCAACCACTAAACATAACCTAGCTAGGGGTTATATGGTACACATTGAAGTGTTTAACAAGTAATCCATCACTGTGTGAACAAAGCCTATAAAAAACTGATAATGTGTAAACAAGTCAAGAAAAATATGATTGAAGTCATCACACTTCTAGTGGATATTGAATAATTAAAACTCATTATTTGTTATACCTCAACACGAAAATA
The DNA here is from genome assembly GCA_946122785.1 of Linum tenue. Classification (NCBI taxonomy): domain Eukaryota; kingdom Viridiplantae; phylum Streptophyta; class Magnoliopsida; order Malpighiales; family Linaceae; genus Linum; species Linum tenue. The sequence continues at coordinate 8,198,128 of CAMGYJ010000010.1, read as the reverse complement.
ATCCCCATATGGCACGTCATTGACTTCTTGAGACGTCTGAACAGTCAAATGTCTAGTAGTGGCAGGTGGTGCGCACATGTCATGCAAAAAAAAGAACACCGAACATATAAATCACATGGTACACTTCAAAAAACAAAAGCAGGAGAGAAAATGACATACGTACCCACACTGACTGTTGCAGCAATAAAACTATAGCAGAAGTTAAGATAGTGTTCAAATTTTTTACAATTAACAGAACCTTAGAGATGCTTAACTTGTAGAAAATATAGCTATGCGGAAAACAGTAACTCGTGGACTGCCATAACTTTTAGGGCGTCAAATTGATGACAGGTCTACCCTATGTGCTGCATAGTTCCATTTTCAAGCAAAAATTGCGTAGTTCGAATTGATTAAAGCAAATGTGATGGAACAGTCATATTTAATGAAAATCTTGGCTGAATCTTGAGGTATTCCATTACATAGGGGGAACCAAGTTTTGGCAACAAAAAGTACCATCACAGATATTTTCTGGGCTTACATGTAATTATCCCTTGGTAACTTGTTGGCTACTTAAGTAACACCAGAACCTCTTATAGAAAAAGAAAGTCCACAAGAACCAGTTCTGAATTCTCAGTTTGATTAGAATTTAGGGTGGATTCTCAAAAAAAAAAAAAAAAAGGCAGACATATTTGCATATGTACACACACCTGGCCAGTCACATGGACTTCAAACTAACATAGCCCATGTTTTAGACCAAAACTGCAACATCTAAACAATTGACCCAGAAGAAATTGAATATGTTCCAACAAGTGCAACATTATGAAATGAGATATACTAACCCATTTCTGAATACTCTAAATTTCTGAACCTCCTGACAGCTCCCAAATCTTGCACCTTAGATAAAAGAAAGAACTCAATAGCAGTACAGAATGAACTACCACAAAATTTTAAGAGCAAATACAAGATGCAGAAAATTTATCAATGAAGATAAATATAAAAATAAAACATAAGTACCAAAATAGATCTTTATCGGATGTTGAAATGAAACATCACGAACATGTCCAAAGTTATCATCCACTTTCCATGAAGAACACTTCAACTCTGCAATGCAAGAAACCCAGACTTAATCAATACTATTCAAAAGATTCAAATGAATAATCAGAAACTTGAGAACGGATTTGCTCCTGGAATTCAAAACAAAAACCTTTGTCCCCACATCTCTCGTGGAAAGACTCAGTGAAACTAACAGAATCATCGGAGAAGAACAAATTGAAGAATTCTTCAACCTTTATCTGCAAATCATGGCAGGAAAAGGCAAAAAGTAACTATATGCTTATAACAAACTTAGGGATGAAATTTCAAAAACGCTTATATAAAACCACAGAACTGTGACACTAGTACAGTACCGGAAACTTTGTTTCAGCAACCTTCGTATATAATGTTGATACTGCATAAAAACCAGTTCTGTCGATCAACATCCTCAAATACAAATGCTACATATGATTTGGAAAGTAAACTTCTTTGCAATCTTCAACACAAGATAAGAATCTTTGCAATCCCACTAACTCTTCAATTGAAAAGCTTAATCAATTATGTGCTTATTACTATAATTGTTGTTATTAATTAGTAGTTATCTTATGTTAAGAATTGCACTTATTATTAACATTATCATTATTGTTGGGTTGTGGAGTATAAATATCCCTTATTAAGGACAAAACAGAGAATTACATTAATCAATTATCCCAATCCCTCTTTATTCTTTCTAATTACACCCAAATTCTGTTCTAATCCTTCTCAATTTTACCTTCAATAACCTTTCTAGATCCCTAGCGTTCTTTTATAAATAAATAAAAATCCCTAATGTTCTGCTCAGATCCAGGTCTTAATCAGATGGAACTGCAGGTCAAATAATAAAATCAAGCTTTAGGCATGATCATCAATATTATCATCCTATAAGTGAAGAATGATCCGCATAAGCAAGTATGTTATAATGGCAGCAGTGATGCATGCAAAAAGAAGGAAACTTGGGTATATAGGTAAAGAGTTGACTTACTGTCAGGTGCATCACAGTTCTCTTCACTCCACATGCAATGTGCATCTGATGATGTTGAGTCAGCTTTCTCTACTTCTCTAGCATCCTGGTCCACATGATCCTGGCTCCCATTGTCTTCCAACTGTGTAGTTACTGGGACGGTGTCATCTTCATTGCAAGATGTAGGACCAGAACCGCTGGGGCAAGCGTCATCCTGTCGCCTGATTTTCTAGCAGGAAGTTAACCGTCGAAACTCGCGAGATGTAAAAATATAGACAAATAATAAAACCACATCCTCGATCAGAGTACCTGTCATCCAATACCAGCTCATTTCCATTTTTTAAGCTGCTCGCGCTTTCTAATTTACCAGTGCCATTGTCTAGGCTATTGCATTCTATTTTTGACTGTTGGCTATTGCATTCAGAAGTTGAGTCCTGACATAATCGCAACGCAAAATGTCAATACACAAGAAGCTATAAACGAGAAGGATTCATCAACTGGAATGGCACAAGATGAATCCAATTGTAACCACTGCTTATCCAATGTTTGATACAACACTAGTAAGACGCATCTGTTCATGTATACCCGTTCTTAAGGTGAACAAATATCAAAAGTAACCAAAAAAAGATCACAAAATGAAGAGCGCAGGTCCCAAAATCCTTCCGAGTCCCTATCAACTACTTAGGAATAGCTAATTCTTTGTGATCATTTTCTATCAACTTTTCGATTCTTGTCACTTGGATACAGTTAAATGGTATTGAACTCAAGGATTTATCAGTTCATTGGTTATATTACATATGATAGCTGATCTCAAGGATTATAAAACCTGCTGTTCTCCAACTGCCTTGCAGTCGTTGCCATTCTGAAACCATCCATCATTGATGATCTTGAAAGCTTCATCACGTGACAAGAATGATGCGAAGAAGTACTGCCAAACGGTAACATGATTTAAAACTGATCAATAATTTAGGACCACAGCGATGTTTTGCACTGTAATATTTCAAAGATACTCCAATTTAATGTACAAAAAGTTTTCATATCAGATCTGGCAATACCTTTTTCGAGCCAGCTATAATTTCTATTGCAGTAGGAAAGATCCCCGCTGTCTTTGCTCTCTTTACACTTGTAATTTCCTGAAATGGGATTACTTTCTGTAGCAATCCACAATAGTTATGAGTTCCAACTACATGCATTGCACACTCAAAGCATAAAAACAATCAATGAACTCCACATACCTTTGTCTCAAACCCAAATATGTTCGAGTAAAAGCAAATATAATGAACGAAGATGTACATATGCCCCTGCAGCACATCAGTGAAGTCTACTGTTTATACAAAATACATGAATCAACTGAACAAAGACGAACATATGCCCCTGCAGCATATGGGTAAAATCTACTAATTATGTATTTGTAAATACATAATCAATGCTCACACAATTTAAAAGGCATTGTACAAAAACATAATGGTGATACATATATCGGTTGATACCACACAGAAAACTAGAGGCGGAGAACAAAGGCAAGACTGCAGTTTCATGTTTTTACGGAAAGATCACTACCTGAAGAAGAATATTTTCCTGGTACGCACAGTTGAAATCTTGTAAAAGGACCTGTGAAGGGGATGCCAAAAAAGAAACAAGATGAGGAACCCACTTGAACCTTTCACAAAACATAGCATTTGAGTTGTTGGCATGTGCCAATGGAAATATTAAAGAAAAATATGTTAAACTCATCAAAAGAAGAAACAAAATAGTTAGGTAAAGTTACAATGAGATCCGCGACAACCAACAAGTAGTGTGCAAATAGAAATTGGTTCCACTGAACATATTAGCAAACAGGATAGCAGATTATTCTCTTTGATATCACTGGAAAATATCCAGAAGATTTGCAGCTGGTCTTGGCCTGACAATCTTACTTTCCTATCTCCACTTTTCCACGTTTTGTAATTCTTCTCAAAATTTGTAACTGAAGGATTCTTATGCCGAATCCAAGCTCACAACAAATTAAAAAAGGGGGGAAAAGGAAAAAGAACAAGAAAGGAAACAAGAGTTAGGCATTGGCAAGCATCCTCGACAAGATTCTAGAAGGCACTAGGTGTAAGGTTGGCTTAGGGGCCTTGTCTAGCGCCTAGGTGTAGCCTAAGCGTGCCTAGGTGTTGGTAACAAAAATAGCTATTTGTACCAGATGATGAATGAAATAGCAGTTTACAACGCTTTCTCACTCCAGTTCAAATGATTAATAACTTATTTAACATTTACAACAAGAAAAATAGCTCACAAGTTTATAGAATCACATGTCAATAGCTCACAAAAAGTTTTTCAGCTCTTGAAAAGCTTAAGAGAAGATTCAGTTTGTAGACGATGTTAATTTTTCACTTTTATATTGACTACATATCTCCACCTAATTACATCTAGTCAACACTTAGGTGTCGGCTTGATTCATCATTGCATTGTCAATACCTAACTCGCAATGGAATCCCAGGCAAGACGTTTGGCATTGTCTAGCATTTAGGTGTGGCATTTAGAACCATGATCGTCAATGTTAAGTCGAAATATATTTTACATGATTTCACACAGAAAATCAAACTAGGAACTAAGAAGGATATTCACACATGAAACTCATCATGAAACGACCTCCATGGTGATTTCTCACAAACTGCATACTTCCCTTTCAAAATTATTTTCTTTCCTTATCATTAGCTGAAGCTCACGCATTAACAAAAAAAGGCAATTGCTGTTCTAACCAAAGCCAACAAAAAGACTACCGATTTGAAGAAGCTAATAAAAGACACTTAACATTCATATAAAACGTTATTGCAGTATTTGACGTTTAATGAGTAACACCAAAAATACTGAAGACATCAGGAAAGCAAAAAGGATAAAAATATTGACTTACTTCATCGGCAGGAAGACGGAACAATCGCCTATACTCTTCACTTCTCAAAGTTGATACTGACTGAAAAAGCAACCATCACCATACAAAATGAGCATTACCATGCTGAAATGAACAAGGATTTCAAGAAATCAGTCCAACGTCTGTTATCTAATGAAAATAAGTGAATATGTAAGTAATTTTCCAGAAATCGAGTGCATAGGAACAATATCAAAAGCTGTAAATCTATGAGCCCCACCTCATTGCAACATTTAGTTCCGACCACTTATGTTCAATTGAATGCACCAGCTCGACAAATACTAACTACAGATTCAGAATGCCAATAGAAGGTGATTGAACACATTCCAGATCCGATCAACATTCCTGAAATTTGTCTTACCAATAACACGAGCATCTAGCTACATTTCGGCTTCTCGAATAAGAATACTTAAGAGGCACCGCCAACATATCAAGACTCGCAGAATGGATCTAAGGGAATTCAATTACAACAGTTCACATATGAAGAAATGGAGGGAAGACTACTCAGAGAATAGGCGACCATGCAAATCCATTTCTGCTCAGTGATAGCTTTCCGGTCAACCGCAAACGGAAGAGAAGCACAGTCAATTGACTAATCATACTGAACGCTTCTAAGAGTTCAGCTTGGCAGAAGATCAAATTCACAGAAACATGAAATATTCACTATAATTCTCTAACTCCCCCGCCACAACAACAACCGAGGAAAACCGAATATGACTGAAACGCTAATTAAGCTGCAATCAAATGGAATTACTCCTCGCACCTGAGCATCACCATCGCGGCTGCTCGGATTCGGAGATGGATTGGAAAGGTCGTTACGATCAGGCGTTTCGGCGGCGGCGGAAGAGGAAGACGAATCAGAGGCCAAGTCAGAGGGTGATCGTGAGGGAGACGCGTCCATTTGCGGCAAGTCGATCCTCTCAACTATTGCAGACGAGACGGCCATAGAGCACGGTAACAGGGAGAGAGGATCTAGGCAGAAGATTTGAGAGAGAACAGAGGCGGTGGTAGGCGCAGGGAAGCGGAAAGTACAAGAGGTAGTTGAGAGTCTGTATTTCCTCCGTTCTCAGTAACCGACACAACTTGGAATTTTCTATTTTCCTTAGTCAACATCACTTCTTCAAAGCGGCTGTATTATTATTATTATTATTATTGAATAACAATACCATTCATTCATTCCCCTACTGAATCGGACAGATAACAACATATCATAAATTGAATTTAGGAGTCGTTTGGAAGTTGCGATAGTTTTGTTGAGATTGTCATTATGCATGTATTGTTTACAATGCATCGTTTTTTTGTTTTTTTAGCAAAAACAATACATGGATTGTTTCTGTGATGTGACAAAAACTATCACTCATTTTGAGTGATTATTATATCTCAACTTTTAGTTGTGATTGTTGAGATAGTTGAGTTGAGATTGTTTTGTCTCAGCTTTTAGCTAATGCGACATACACAATAACACATACCAAACGTTGTATTCTACAATGCATCAAATTCGACAATACATGTATAATATTATACATGCATTCTCAACAATACATCTATTTAACAATCGCAACTTCCAAACGACCCCTTAGCTCATTCAGCCTTCTGAATACCAGACTTCTTTCGGACTTACTCTCCGAAATTGGCTTATGCAATATCTTCGTCAACACGAGCCTCATGTTTGGCATTACCTACCGGTCTCTTTGGAGGACTAGAAACTAGGGCTGGATGTTCGGTTATTTCGGTTATAACCGATAATCGAAAGGTCGGTTACCGATTAACCGCGAAGAACGACTCCCCTACCGCCAACCGCCCGACGGATCCCAGCGGTTATCCAAAAATCGACCAGTCGGTTACCAGTTAGTTGCTCGGTTAACTGAGATAACCTCAACACCACAGGCGGTTCGGTTATAACCGAGTAACCGAACCGGACAGCCCCCTACACAAACATGATTGCTAAAATTGCCTAAAATTAAACGTTCAACCCTACATTCCTACATCTAAATCACTCCACAAGTCAAGTTTCAATCATTTTTGCATAGAAAATAGATTTAAATCACCAAATTAATGTCTCAAATACTAGAACATAAAGTCATAAACTTCATAAAGTCACAAATTACAATAGATCCAATCCAAATAGCATCAACAAGTCACCACCAAATCATCACTTATCAATAGAAGAAGAACCAACATCTACATAACCCTTTTCTTTCAATTGCGGCAAGAGGTCATGACCAACATCGTCATATCCATCTTTCTCATACTCTTTCCTCCAGCAAATTTTCTTCACCCTCCTGCTCATTCCCATCTGGAATGTTCAGACATGCATCTGCATTGGCAACATTGTCAACATCACTTGCACTTTCCATTCTAGACTGGAAAGTGGTATTAACTGAGTAAGAAAAAAGAAAACAAAGTGTTAGAATATTCAAACATTGAATTAGGTGGAAAGAAATAGTATTTGTTTACTTGAACAAACAATAATTAAAAGAGTTTTAGAACTTACCGCCTTCCAAATCCATGATCTCTTCATCATCTTCCCTATCTTCATTATCTCCGGCCGGGGGGTTTGATACTTTATCCAATCCTTCGCACAAATCAATGCCTCCAACATGATATCACTTAAAGATGACCTAAATGGATCGAGAATCTGACTGCCACAGTTGAAGGTTTCCTCTGAAGCAACAGAAGAGATGGGAACAACTAGGATATCCTTAGCCATCTCAGCAAGAATCGGATATGTTCCAAAGTGTCGAGACCACCAACTCAAGATGTCAAACTTGGCATCATCATTCTCCTCATTGATGCCATCAGTTTGACATCTTAAATAGATGCCAAGCTTAGTAGAGCTACCTCCTGTTACCTGCAGAAGTGCTTCCCTTTTCCTCTTCCTAAGCCTCTCCTCAAGCTGCTTAATCCTATCACCACCAACCGTGCTCTCACTAGTGGTAGGCTCAGATGCAGACGAGGGTGCTTTTGATCCATACTTCCCTTTGTAAATCTCAAACAGCTGTCGCATTTCCGACCTAATGCAGTTAACCATATCTCCTCCCTTCACATTCCCATACATCATTGCCAAAACCTAGGACACAAAATCAAGTTTACTTCTTGGATCAAGCACACATGCTATATAAATTAAGTGGTTCACCTTCATGTTCTTCTCATTCCCAACACATTACTCAAACCAATACTTTTGTACCTTTTCCTCAACCTTCTCAACCATCTTTTGGATCTCTTCATCCGGATCATTCTTCAATTGCTCAATGATGTCATATACCGTAACAAGCTTCTTGAAGAAGATATGGATAGTCACATATTTAGTTCCTATACAATGAGAAGACAACACATAAGATTATAATAAAACAAATAGAAATGGGCAAATGGTTAAAAATTTTAAATAAAACAATGCAATTCAGAAATTTCACTTACAAAAGACTAGAAGGGTCAAGTCATTGAAGACTTTCAGATAGTCTTTCAACTTCCTAATCATCTGCCAATCTTGATTAGTTGGAAGCCCACCCCTTGAGTCAAGATAATCTCTAAGAGAATGATCGTGTGGATTTGCATACAAAGTTGTAAACACTGCATCAAAACTTTCTGCTAACTCTAACATGGTATAGGTGGAGTTCCACCTGGTCGGTACATCCAAAGACACCAGTTTGGTTGACTCCACATGCAGAAATTCCATGCCATTCTTGAACTGTAACAACCTAGTTGGTGAAGACCTCACCCATTTCACACAATCTCGAACTCTGTCCACAACACCACCAACCACTTTCAGTCCATCTTGTACCACCAGATTAATGATGTGTGCAACACATCGAAACTGCAGAAACTTCCCATCCATCAAATCACACCCCCACTCCTTTAGCTTCGTTCTCATGCACTCACTGAGAACATCATTTGAAGTTGCATTGTCCATGGTCATGCATAATAGATTCTTTACCTTCCACTCTTTAAGAACTCCTGCAAGCTTCTCTGCAATATCAACTCCAGTATGACTTGTGATGGGAACAAAGGCTATAACCTTTTTCTGCAACTTCCAATCACCTCAAATAAAGTGAGCAGTAACACACATGTAATTCTTGTTGTTATCAGAAGTCCATGTATCCGTAGTGATTGAAACTCTTCCTTGGCTCATTGATTCAAAAAAATCAATTAAACCATCTTTTTATCCAAAAAGATATGAAAGCAATCATCTCTTATAGCTCTCCTCCCGGGTATCCTAAACAGTGGCCAAACAACATAGATGAATTGATTAAATCCTTCCCTCTCCACAAAGCGAAATGACAATTCATCCATAATGATCATACTGGCTAATGCATATCTAGTTTTTCCCTGATCAAACATGAGTGCATGTGGGTTATTCATTGCAGTGGTTCCATTTTTGTGAGGATGAGCTTTGATTAGAGTATGACAGTGTATGCACTCACCCATCGGGTAGCTGTCAACTACCACCTTCTTAAACACCTTCCAACAAAGAGCTTTACCCACCATCTTCATCCATTTCTCGCAGTAAAAAATGTCTTCTGTAGTTCTCTCTAAATCAGGAGCGCCCGTGTCAACATAAGGAGTCTCGGCAGGTGTACTTCCACTATCGACAGGAGCGTGAATCGATGGAGTTGATGAAGACGGTTCAGCTTCAGTATCTTGAACAAGTCGACTTCCTGTACGCCCACCACGACCCCGCGTCTGAACAGGAGTAGTCGCACCACCACGACCTAGAGGAGCCGGAGGTCTCCCACCACGAGGAGCAGTCGCAGTAGTAGGGACACCTCGTCAGCCACGTCCCCACGAGTAGCCGTAGGTCTCGCCCTACGAAAACAATTACACAAATTGAACTCAATTCAAAAAAATCATCTAAATCAGTGGCCATAGGCACTAGACAAGTGGAATCTTGTTGTACATAATTCACACACACATAACACTCATTTAATTATCATTCTCAATGATCAACTATCTAATCCATAATGAATGAAAATAGTAGTTATTTTCTGCTTTTCTTTCAACAAAATACACAATAACTAATGCACTTAAAACGAACAAGCTATATGTGCATCCATTGGACTTTGACTCTCTATCATCAACCTTCAACACGACACCATTTCTCAAGTAACAACAAGTACATGCATGTCCACAAAAGAAGGCTCACTATCCATTTCATGATCATCTAAATTGAAACAATGAATTATCAATTGCTGAATTATCCATCACAAATTCAAAACAAGTATGAACTCTCAAGTCACAACTCACATCAGACTGATCAAAGGAGAGGAACAGCGGCGGCTACTGGTGGACTGGTCGGTGGACGAATAGCAACGAGGGACTATGGCTGGCGGCGGAGGAACGACGGCGGAGGACTGTGGCTGGCGGAGAGTTGTGACTATGGCTGGCGGCGTTGGAACGACAGCGGAGGACTATGGCTAGCGGCGCTGGAACGACGACGGAGGAACGGCGACTGCTGGCTACTGATGGATTGGTCGGGGTCTCGAGGAGGAGATGGCGGAGCAGCAGAGCGCCGGGCGCGGGTCGGGGAAATTCGTCGTTGGCGTTCAGCCTGAACGGTTCAAGGCAGGCGACAGGGAGTACTGGAGAAGGGAGTCAGGGCAGGCGGGCGGTAGCAGAGAGTTCTCTTCCCGTCGCGATGCAGAGAAGAGAAGGGAAGGGGTGGGCGGGTGGCTTCGATTAGGGATTTAGGGTTAGGTCTTGTGGCGTCGTTTTACAAAAAATGAGGGGGGTTAGATGTGTTGGTTATTCGGTTAACCGGCGGTTATCGCCCTCGGTTAGCCGGCTAACCGCCACATCTAACCCCCTACCGAACACCGCCTGCGAACGTAATTTTCGGTTAGTCGGTTAACCGACAACCGATAACCGAACCTCCAGCCCTACCAGAAATAACCACAGCTAAACTCTTTCTGCAGCACATCCAAGCATGGGTAAATGTAGTGGAGACTGCCATGTACAAGGATAAGGTTTATCCACTATCCTCATCTACCCGCTAGAATGGAGGAATTTATCTCCTAGACGCCGCCTCCTCACGAGTGGGTTACTCTCAACTCTGATGGCTCCGTCATCCCTGCATAAGGTCACGCAGCTGTTGGTGGCCTGATTAGAGATCACACAGGACGTTGCATTGCAACGTTTGTTATTAACCTCGAGATCTGCTCTATCACCCGAGTTAAGTTGAAAGGTGCTACAGAGGGACTTCAGTTAGCTTGGGAACTTGGCTACCGTCGGGTCAAAGTTCAGCTAGACTCCAGGTGCGCAGTGCAGATTCTCCAGCGTCGGCATGGCGACGACGATAGGCACTCAGCAGTCACCCAATGTTTCCTTGCGTTGTTAGAGAGAGATTGGGAAGTGTCACTCTCACATGTTTATAGGGAAGGTAATAAATGTGCGAATTACATTGCAAGTCGAGGTCACATGTCGCCTCTGGGGTTTCAGTCTTTTCCAGTTTCTGATCTCACTCTTGTATCTTGGATTATGTATGACTTACAAGGGCCTTCCGACCCACGTCTGGTTTTGATTGAAAGCTGAGATGCTCTGCACCCATTTATACAGTCAATGTGGATGAAAGAGGTTGTCAAAATGGTTTATACTGTCAGTTTAGCAAGTGGAATGATTCGATCGGTGGTATAATTGGTTTGTGTTGATTCATACCAATTTAATAAAATATATAAAAAATCATTAATATCACATGAATTTAATTATATATATAACATATTTGAAAATAATCTACATACAATTCATATTAATATAAATAAAATACGACATTCCAAATAAAATAACAGATACTTGTATTCAAATATAATATTTAACGTTGATATCTAAACTTTTATACTTAAATTCAACTAATAACATCACCATTTAACTTTTCAAATTATAAAATAATTAAATAATTAAATTAATTAAATTCACTTAAACGACGTAATTTTGCTTAGAAGTCGTAAATCGATCATCTTGGTCATACCGGTGGTGTTCACGTCAATTTTATGATCGGCAAAGGCTGAACCAAGTTAAGCCAGCGACTAACTCTAAACTACTCTCTCAATCGAAGGTCAAGCATAACCAATGACTGGGTCTAGCATAGTGGAAGTAAAGTAATAAAAGTATCGAGTCCATGGATCTCTAGGTCAATAGCTCCAATTTGGAGAGTTTAATCGATACCCGACCAATTCATGAATTACCTCAATTCAATATATAATCAAGATTTGAAACAAGCATATGAATTATTCAAACATCAATTCCAATCACACAACGCTAAAACATGGCCAGGGTTCATCAAAACCTAAGTGAAGGAGAACTATTCAATAGAGAGGAGAGAGAATACCGTATAAGCACCAAAATCTTCAATCTTCATCTTATAGACTTGACCTTCTAGCTCCAAATGTGTTGGACGCCTCCGATTTAGCTCCAAGAACTCTCCTATGTCACTCTCCATCTTTTTGGACGCCCCTTGGGTGTTTTGGGTGAAAAGCCAAGCTCTCCTCCCTCAAAAACCGGTAGCAGCATATTTATAGTCCACAGAAACTGCCTGAACACGACCGTGTTGGCTTGCCATGTTCACCTCTACTCGTTGTTCTTGAAGTTCTTTAGAAGCTACCCAAACACGCCCTACGAACACACCTGTGTCAACAGGCCTGTGTTCTTCAATGATAATCAATTTGTGCCATTTTGGGATGGATGTCACGGTTCAGAGACCGTGACCTTTGCAACATCCCGTAAAACACAAGTGAACTTCTATTTCTCAGCACCTGACATAGGCTACGAACACGATCATGGTGTAGGTTGTGGCCACAGATCAACACCCTTGTGAACGTGTTTGGGAACACAACCATGTCTTGGGTAGTGTTACAAAACATGGGTAAGAACACGATCGTGTCCCAGGCCATGTTCTCTCTGGCTTGCTCTTTTCAATGTTGTCATTGCCTCCATTCGTCCAAAATTCATTCCTTGGTCATATTTACGACATAGAACCTGAAACTTGACAAATGAAGCACAACCTACAAGAAAATGAGTCGAGGAACACTAAACACCAAGTCAAACGATTAAGATATAAAGGGTATAACATGTATAATTAAGTCCGAATCAAACTCCCCCGCACTTAAATTTTTGCTTGTCCGCAAGCAAATATAACTCAAACTAGTGCAACTTGCTAAACTCCCATAATGGTAGGAAATCTAGATCGTCGTTTATGGGATAACTAGCATTACGAGGTCATCTAGAGACAAGAAATCTCCCAACCACATTGATGAAAAGCACAAAATCAAGTTGGAACCATGACAATTAGTGGAGCCAAGACACGAGACATGTATGAAAGGACTCTCAAGACATTTGAAATCAATGGACTAGATTGGTTGTGCTCCTAATTAAAAGGGCTCAAACTTTCGAGCCTAAACTCACTTTGTCATTTATGGCATCACAGGTGAAGTTTAGCAAGACAAGGGCTCTATCTCATGGCTAGAGCGGAAGAAGCATCCATTTCCCTATCTAGCCCATGTGGGAAAAGAGGTGTAAAGTTAGGATGGAAGGTATTAGGAGTAGGGTAGGATGCAAGAAGTTCATGAACTCACTTTGAACAAAAGCATTTCCGAAAGCGCACTACCATTCCTAGGCTCGATCTATGGCAATTGACCTAAGTTAGTGATGGGTTGCAAACTTGTGAGATAATCAAGAGTCGAGGTCTCTAGACTTGAGCATAATAAATGATCTCTTCTCTACCAAGTCCATCCAGGAGGAGAGGTGTAAGAAAGGATGGAGAGTAGTAGGTGAAAGTTTGAAAACAATATTGTTCTCTCTTATGCATACTCAAAGCGCAAACCGATTTTAGATAAACCTTTTGAAAGATTCAATAAGCACTATGTCTGGTCGCCACACACGTGAAACACATTTTTAATTCAACGCACATTAAAAAATGTAGCACCTTTTTGCAAAAACTTTTCGAGCCCATAAGGGTAGAGAGTTCAAGACAAGTGTCTTAATCATCACTAGTTAACAGTCTCAACGAACCAAAGAGGATGCTAAAGCTAGATTTCTCATAGACCAACATCCTCCATAGAGCTACAATATCCTCCCTAGAATTAACACCATCATGACAACCAACAATTCAAAGCACAATGAGTAGGAATCATGCATGAGAAAAGGTGTGTGCAATCCTCAAATTTGAAAATTTGCGCATATAATCTAGGTTCCGAAAGACTCACAATATAGGTCATAAGACAATCATTTATTCACAAGTGGTTGGAGCCCTCAAATTTTTTAAATTTTGGGCAATAATCAATTCTTTAAAGCATTCTATAGATATGCCAAATTATTAATTCACATTCACACGTCATTCAACATTGTGGAAGTAAAGCTTAATTATCAACCCTAGCAGGATATGGTCTATTACTTCGCAGACTAACTTGTTATCTAGTAAATCAAGATTTGAGTTAACTAATCAATTAAAAAACAATACAAAGAAAGTTTGGTTGAAAACTATCAAGAGAAAGTCACACGGGTGTCAATTTACTCTAGCTCTAAAATAGAACGATGAATGATGTTCCAAGCTGCTGACTCATGATTTATAGCGTGGACAATTCTATATTCACTTAGAATCCCTTTCGAGTCCTCCATACCCACCTAGAACGGACTATCCGGAGGGAGAGTTCCACATTTGCTCACACCGACTACCACAAATAAAATCCCAACTGGAGCCCAAGTATAAACTCTATAAGGGTGCAGTATAGGGCAAGCGTTTTAATTGTCAACCCGGGTCGGTCCATGTACCCCTACTTCAATTGCTTAAGTTGTTATCTAGCAAACAGTTTGGATTTTCAAACTAAGAAAACTACAAAGTAAACAAGCAAGTAAAGTAAAATGTAGAGAATTCTATACGAGAGGACTCCACCCGGGTATTGCTCCCCCTAGTCTCATGTTAAGAAACAAAGATCGGAACTCTAGTGTGAAGGATGTATTTATATACCGTGAGGCGGGTGCAACTATTTAGGAAGCCCTAACTCTGTTAGTATACCAATTAAGAGTTTCAACTATAAGTTAGGTAGCCTAGCTCTCTTAGCCATTCATGCAACTAAAAGCTAAGAAATCTAGCTCTCTTAACCAATCAACCAAGGATTGCAAGAACCATTCCCTCGGAAGTTAATCCGGACGGTGGAAAGAGACCAATCAAGATGGAATCATGGTACTAATCCGATATTTGAGGTTTGTCCTCATTTGCCTAGGTGGGTGACTCAAATTGGCCAAGAAATCCAGCTTCTCAAAGCCTCTAACAAAAGGGGATTCTCTCCACCTAGGTCAAAATGACCCAATAATGAGTTAAAACTAGAAACACTCAATCATTCATGAATAATACCTCAAATATTATATAAGAAATTCAATCAACACACATAGAATCATGTTCTTACATGCATCCTTACACACATCTAGACTAGGGTTCACAATTCCCAAGTGAGAAGGAGCACTACCCCATAGCTAGGCAAGGGAATACAAAAAAGTTCAAAGAAAGAACCATGGTGTGGTGACTATCCTCCTTCCTTGTTGCTTGAATCACCCTTGAGAGAAAAAATCCTTCAACCCTCTAGCTTAGGGGAAGGGAAAAGGTGTGAAAGTCATCAATGCAACCTTCTTGATCATCCTCACCACGGGAGCTCTTTGGGGTGAGTTCTTCTTGCTCCACGCGGTTTTCATTGATCGTCCCTTCAACCTTCTCTATCTCCTCCAATGATGTGAGGCGATGGCTTGCACAAGCTCGTGCCGCCTACTCTTGTAATGTCAAACCGGGAGGAGGGAGGGGTTGGAAATCCGTATTGGAGCATGCTCTTTCAAAGTTCTCCATGGCAAGCTCCAATTTGGACTTCACTTCGGGTTGTGAGAGATCCAAGTTCGAGCACCCTTCATTGGTGCCTCGGGCAAAGCGCTCAACCATTAGCTCCAAATCGCTCTTTGGGTCCGGTTGGGGATTGGGACATGGTCTTGAGGATTGTCCCATGAAAGCCTCTGTTGCTAACTCCAACTTGGATTTCTCCTCGGGTTGTTGAGGGAAGTCTTCTTGATATGGGGAAGCTTCTTGATATCCACATGAGTATGTTTGTTCTGCTTGGAAGGGAGGTTGATCATACAACCCGATTCCTTGGCTTTCACCCTCTTGATTGTTCCATGAAGCTCCAAGGTACCCCCCCCCCCATTCGGGTGTTTGTGGATACCCCAACATGTTGTAGAAGTCATTGGGATCCTTGATTTAACCTACAAACACAAAAAGAAAACCAAACAAACCCTCATCACCCTTCAAAATGAAAAGTGGGTCAACAAACACAAAATAAAATAGCTAAAGTAACAACCTATGTCTTTTCCGATAACCTAGAATGTTTGTCCACAATAATGGTGCCAAAAATTTAGTAGCTCATAAAAGATTACTACTCTGGATTGCATGCCAATTAGAGGGTGATGCACATTAGGAACCCACCTAGAGTCAATTCAAAGCCGCTCAAAGGTTGGTCATCTTCATGTAGTGGCTCCTCCACGCGGGTCGAGGTATAGGCAGGAGTAAAGAAAGCAAAAATGCATAGGATTCCTACTTTCCCAGTGAGAAACACAAAAGGTTTTCAAAGATTGCTACATCCCCAACCAAATAAAAATCTCAAAAAGAGAATAAAATGTGCGGAACGTGTCGAGTAGACCAATAAGAGCATTCATTCTTCCTACCAACATTGAGAGTCTTTGTTTGCGCCTTGCGCCTACCTCCAATCACTTGAGAACATTCTAATGGGGATTTTCCGACTAAGTTGAACGTGATAATGTATGATCGAGACATTTCTAGCCACTTGTGTTCCACATCTGATGATTCTCATCAAGTGTGTGGGGATGTAGAGGCTTCGATTTGCATGATTTAATAATATGTTTGCTTAGGGACAAGAAAACACTTAAGTGCGGGGTCATTTGAGAACACCTAGATTGGTGTTATTTAACCTCCATTATTAGGACGTTTGTGTGCTAAATCATCATGTAAAGGCCACATCGTTCATATACATAAACCATGAGCTTTACCATTAGTTAGGTTGCTGTGAAGATTTGATATAGGGAAACTACCCCTTTTCTGATATTTTATTCTTCCTTAGTGTTTTTGACGATATTCCGGGTCTTATAATCGTCCTAGATTGATTTAGGATCAATTTGGTGTTCATTCGTGAACATTTGCAATGCATAGTATCAATAAAGGGAGCTTTGTAGCTAGGTTACAACCATGTTAAGGGCACGGTCACGGGCGTGACTTTGAGCTTAACATTCACCCCGGACGCAAAAATGAGGAGAATGTCTCGTTGGTCTTTAGCCAGAGACCTTGATAAAGATAATGATGCGACTTCGAGATCATGGTCGTGCTTGGGGATCACGTTTGGGATCTTGGAGTTCACGAACGGGATCTTGGAGCATAAGACGTTTGGCGAAATCAAATATGGGTTATGTTTTGCATGTTAAGGGCACGTACACTGTCACGGACAAGGTTGTAACGTGATCGTGACATGTCTTTTATGCACCATTTCATCAAGTGTCACACCCCTCGAAGGCGTGACCTTCCCTTGAGTTATGCCAAGTGGTTGTGACGTGCCTCAAACTTCACTAGAAAAGCCCATTTTCAGCACTTGATCAAGGAGAAACGACCATGAGTGAGAAATTAGGTAGGGCTGGATGTTCGGGTTCGGGTTTATGGGTAACCCGGAATCGGACCAAAAATTCCGGGTTTTGGGTACCCGAGAACCGAAATATCATTGTGAAAATTGGGTCTCGGTATCGCATCTGGCTATTTTTTGGGTTTTGGGTAAACCGAACCCGGACCCGAAAAAAGAAGGACCCGAAGTGGAACCGAACCCCAGCCCACAGGCCAAATATTATATGGCCCAGCGGCCCAGCCCAGCCTTAAGGCCCTCGGCCCCCCCTCACTCCTCAGCCCGACCCCGACAGCCCAACCTTCATCAGCCTTCATCAGCCTAACGCCCTAACCCTAAGCTTCATCTTCCCCTTCGACCTTCCCATTCCCAGCGGCCACTCCCCACTTCCCTCTCGCAGAGACGCAGACAAAAACCTTCCTACAATCATCCTTCACCAAATCGCCGACTATCATCCATCAACAATCAACAAATCGCCGACCAACCTTCTGTCATCCTTCAGCAAGCATGGAACGAGCAGGTGGGAGGAAGAGAGCTGCTGTAACAGGTTGTCTTCGGTGGCTTATGGGTATTCGGGTGACCGAACCATACCCGAGAACCGTGACTTTGGGTCTCGGGTACCCAAGAACCGAGTCTGGGTCGGGTCTGGTTCCTCAAACTGACATTTTTTGGGTCCGGGTACCCGCGTATTTGGGTCCGGGTACTAGGACCCGAACCGATCTCCAGCCCTAAAATTAGGTTTTGGGTAGTTTTGAGTAAGAGACAACACCTGGGAAAAGCTAAGGAAAGAAGAATTCATTCAAGAGCCAAGGAGAAGATATGAAATCCCAAGGAGAAGAAGATGATTTCAACCATGTCTTCTCTTTCTATTTGTATCTCCTTTCTCTCTTTATGGCTTAAACTCCTATAGTTGTTTAGAGACGAATTCTAGTATGTAGCTGGGTTTTGTTCATTGAATGTAAACCGAAGCTTGATTTCTTATCTATCTATGTTTACTTTGTGTTTAATCTTTCCAATCTCTTGCTTCGGTAGATGTGGTTATTGATTGGTTCTTAACCTAGGCTGAGGTGACCATCTCTTAAGCTCTAGACTAGAACACACATCAAGCTTTGTGGATTTTGGATTACATGATCATTTAGTTAAAGTTCCATTTTCGTAGGAACCTTTCCCACCCGAGAGTCTAAACCTAATGCTCTAGGTACCTAGCTAGTTACATGATCATTGAGCTAGGCTAGTTTAAGAGGCCTAGAAGTGTGGCTGGGAGACATGATCATAACACCAACCACTAGACTAAGGGCTTTCTCACAACTTAGAAGATAGGAAAATCGTTCTAAGGCTTGGATCGATCAAATACTTGTCCTAATACTCGAAGTATTCCATCCTAAGTAACTACATCAAATCTAGCGAGGATCATAACTAGTTTGTTGTTGGTCTTTTGATAACACTTAAAATATTGGTTGCGACCTCGTGCGGGTTATTAAATCCCTTACACGGCTAGAACTAACTTGCCCATCTTGAGCGATGTATAACTCAATACGACATTGTTAGTATATTTGTCACCCAAGATGATTTCAACCATGTCTTCTCTTTCTATTTGTATCTCATTTCTCTCTCTGTGGCTTAAACCCCTATAGTTGTTTAGGGGAGACAAATTCTAGTATGTAACTAGGTTTTGTTCATTGAATGTAAACCTAAGCTTGATTTCTTATCTATCTATGTTTATTTTATGTTTAATCTTGCCAATCTCTTGTTTCAGTAGAGGTGGTTATTGCTTGGTTCTTAACCTAGGTTGAGGTGACCATCTCTTAAGGTCAAGAATAGAACACACATCAAGCTTTGTGGAATTTGGATTAAATGATCATTTAGTCGAAGTTCCATTTTCATAGGAACTTTTCCCATCCGAGAGTCTAAACTTAATGCTCTAGGTACCTAGCTAGTTACATGATCATTGAGCTAGTTTAAGAGGCCTAGAAGTGTGGTTGGGAGACATGATCATAACACCAACCACTAGACCAAGTTCTTTCTCGCAGCTTTGGAGATAGGGAAGTCGTTCTAAGGCTTGGATCGATCACATACTTGTCCTAATACTCGAAGTATTCAATCCTAGGTAACTACATCATCTCTAGCGAGGATTATAACTAGTTTGTTGTTGGTCTTTTAATAACACTTGAAATATTGGTTGCTATCTCATGCGGGTTATTAAATCGCTTGCAGGGGTAGAACTAACTAACTCATCTTGAGCAAAGTATAACTCAAAATGACATTGTTAGTATATTGGTCAACCAAGGTAGTATTCTGCGGGTCTTAATAGCCTAGGCTATTTCTCACTCGGTCGTTATCTTGTCAATCGGGTTTAGGTTTATTTTGAAGGACAAATGGAAACTGGTGGTTAAGAAAGAAGAGAAAAAGTTGGTGCTTCACCCTCACCCTAGATATTAGGTATACCATGAAAAGATAATTCCATCGGTTTGTGGGAAACAAGGTGCGAGACTCACTAATTGATATGACTCGAGGCTCGAACTCTTAGATTCAAAGGTTATCAAATTATGTAGCCAATTTTGATCTTCTAGATTTTCTGATTATCCTTGAACCAGAATAAAGGATAAGGGTGGAACATGATTGGCTCGGCCTCACTACAACTTCCCAATCGAAGGCCAAGTTTAACCAACGACTGGGTGTAGCATAGGGTAAGCAAGTAATAAAATTATCAAACCACGAGTCTCTAGCTGTACCTTACTTCAGCTTAAGGCTTCGTTATCTAGCCAACTTAGAATAACGATTAAGAAAATAATATAACGATCCACTATCCTAGCTAATTACAAGGTTGGAGCTCTCTTAGCTTGAATCCCCCTAGTTCCATCATTTGGACCGATATTGCAATACAATACATGAAGAACGCACTTTAAAATTGAATAATTGAGGAATTCATGATGATTTGTTTTGTAAGATCGATTTGAAAATATGTCATTGTTTATGTAAATATTAATAAAGTTCACTTTATGATTTTCACTCCAGACCCACATTGACTAAAATTCTGGCTACGCCACTGATTTTGTTTAGTGGTAGTTTTGTGTTTATATTGATATTGGTTTTGGGGGCTTGGTAACGTTTTTTTTTTTTGTTATATTGGTTGAGAGAAAATGTTTTTTTGTAGTGGTAGTGTTATTTATTCTAGTAGTGTTTTGTCAGGTGGATGGAAGAATGTCGTTGAGAAAAGTCTAACGGATGAATCTGATTGAAGGAAGTCTGTCAGAGGAAAGCAGAGATATGATCATTAAAGTAGAAGTGATAGACAAGAGACTTGAGAGAAAAATTGTAATTTTCAAGATGTAATTAATATGAATGATTATTAAAAAATATAAATTAAAATAATAATTAATAAATAAAATTTTGCCATTGTCCAAAAAGCCCTTGGTTTGCATTTGGACGTTGCAAACATTTTGCAGTGTAATGAGATTTCAGTTCCGAATTTAGTGACTGCAAACCAGAAGATTACAACTTAAGAATATCAGTGGACGGGGGACGGGACAAGAGATATAGCATCCAATCATTTGCACTTGTTCCCATTTGCAACTTTATACAGAATCATAGAAAACGCCAAGACTAGCATTAGGGGTGTAATTCGATCAATTAGAGGTTAAACCAACAACTGTTTAGCCGGTTATCAGTAAACCAATTAGCGCTAAGTGGCTAATCACTAGCGGTACCAGGTGCAATCGGTTATATCGGTTACAATCTCCACATACTTCTCTAGAGGCGAAATCCCGTCGACTCAAAATATTGTCCCCTGACGACAAGGATAGACCCACATGAAGATCTGCTAAAATTTCCGAAGTTGTTTTAATTTGCACCTCGTCGCTAATTTCACGTTTCTTGGCTATGTAAGTTGCGACCTGCTCGGATGTGTGAGTTTTGAGTATCAAAATGTCGATTAGGCTTCAATCTCGGTTAACCTATCGATATCGTTGAACTCAACAGTTACTGCAACCAATTACTGATTAACCGGAACAAGCATTATGCCTGGCAACTGTAACCGATTAACGGTATAACCAATAATTGTTGGCTACTGATTCGGTGACCGATCATACCATTAACCGGTAACAGAATACCAACCATATAGCATAGTTGTATGCCTTTACTAAAACATATATTTATTGAGATGTTGAATTCACCCAAGAGAAGAGACGTCTCGAATTCTAGTCCAGCCTCTCCAGAACGTTACAAATAGGGCCAGTGGCGGACTTAAGGCTAGTAAGGGTGTGTCGTCCGACACACCCTCGCTCGAGAATTTTGCGAAGAACCTACATATTTTTTGTAAATTTTTTTTATTTTGGGATAGCCGACACACCTTCAATAATTATAGCCGACACACTTTCATTATAGTCGAAGAATTTATTATCCAAATGAATCAATCTTAATCATAATCCTTTTTAATTATGTTTAAAATAACTCATAACTAATAATCCTATCACTTCCTATTAAAAAAAACAGACTCTCAGCCCATACAATATATATGTGTGATGTGTGTTGGGTCTGGGTCTATAATTACAAGAGAGAAAAAAACCCACAGGCCAAATGGCCAATAGCCATGCAAACACTCTTTATCCTTTAGTTTAATTGTTGTATAATTGGTGTTGACTTTACCTGTTGCAACTGCAAGCTGCGAAAGAGCATTTTCAGCTATGAAGATAATCAAGAACGATTTTCGAAATCGGTTGAGTGACCAATTTATGAATGATTGTTTAGGTGTGTATATTGAAAAAGATTTGCTTTGCAGTATAAGTGATGAATGTATTTTAGAGACATTTCAACAGATGAAAAGTCGTCGCGGTTCGTTTACAATTACTTTTAATTTCTACTTAATTTAATTTAATTTAATTTAATTTAATTTAATTATTATTCGATTTTATTGACGACATACCTCTCCGACAATTCTCAGTCTGCCACTGGATAGGGCGGGCACCCAGCCAGCAGGCGCCAAGATTTTGATGGACCAGACAACAAGAACGTGCAGAGATAATATAGTTAGTTCTCTTTATAACTTTCTAGGCAAGAAGTGAAACAATTGATTGACAAGAGGAAAAGATGATAGCAGTAATAGTATTGCAATTCCAGTGCCAGCAACAAGATTAGAGAAGCAAAGTTTGGGGGCATTTTATGAACCCAGGAGTGAGGAACCTCCTACTCACCCTACAAGGATGCGTACATACCTACTTCTTCCTGTCGCTCACCATGGCTAAGCTTTCATTAATTACTAACTATGGAGAAAACAAAGTTTGTTCACCAAAAGCAAAAGCTTCTCGTCTCAACATTTGGCTACATACTTTAACAATGATATTCCTTTGGTGGGATGAGCAAACATCATCCCGATCGGCGACAGAGTGTTTGGATCTTTGAGTAATGTTTCTCCAGATCCTCCTGTCCCTTAACCTGCAGAATCATTTAATCAAAACCAGAAAACTGTGATCAGAATCAATACGATCCATTTTTGATATTGTCAAATCCCGTGTTTACCACAGCTCGACAGCCTCACTACCGGTACGGGTGGTTTCACGATTCGTGCACCGAGGCAATGTGTTGCTTATGAAAAGTGAAAAAGGGACATGGCAGCATCGTTTAAGCCTTTCAGGCAGGCAGGCAGGAGGACAGAATAAACGAGAACAATACGGACATCTGCCACCCCAGATTTCAATGGGAGAAGTGAAATCTCAAAATAACGCACCTGCGGAATCATTTCGCTGGTCCCTCCCGCAGCAATTTGTGATCGCCATGCGTCTCAAGGGACAGACGCTGCTTCTCCATCGAGTTCCTCTCGAGCTCTCTCCACTTGTTGACGGCGATCGTGAACATAACTGCCACGGATCGGAAGAGGGGACGACGACAATCAGAGCAAAGTCCATTCTCGGCACCAATTTCGATTGGGAGAGATCAAACACACTACTATATTATTATAAACGGAGGAGATGACGGAGATCTACTTACATCCGGCGCCGGCGAAATACAGAAGACGGACGACCTTCGGTCCTGCGGGGCCTCCCTCTTCCATCGAAGTTGAGTCGCCGCGCGTAGGAGGGTTCAGCGCATTCGCCGCAGGTTGAGCTGAGCTTTTGTTTTTGGTTGGGGGATGGATTTGGATTTTGGAGGAAGCCGAATATAATATACAGAGGGCGTAGCGATCCGATTGGCTTCGCCCTTGGCCCATTCTTGTTCGGTAACCTAATTGAAGCCCATTATTGTTTGTTGGGCTCACGCTCTCACAAATCGGTTAATTGGCAATGGAAATGGCGCCACCAAAGACCAAACTCACATTTAGGGGTGGGCATTGGGTGGGTCGGGTGGATTTTGACCATAAAATGAACCCACTCGCGCTTAAACGGATTGATAATTTTTAACCCACCACCCACCCGCATTTAGTCTCGGGTTGGGTCGGGCGGATGGTGGATGATGCGGGTGGGTTTGTGGGTTCACCCACATCACAATGTATATAATATAAAGGAGTCAACTTGACATGATAATAGGTGAATGGAATCATCGAGGGAAACAAGTAGTTGAAATAGGGCGAAAAATGCCGAATTAGTTCTTAAATTGGATAGAAATTCTATTATGAAAGAGTTTTCTACAGATTGAGACGATTATTAGCTGCAAAGAACTAAGGAAAATAATTCCACAAAGGAAAGAGCGGTGATCTAGGCACAAGAATTAGATGAAAAAGTAAAGGGAAGAAGAGGGGATCTCTATTTGGAAGGTTGCCTTTGAGGTTCAAACTCAAGGAGCAGTCCGAGTTTATATCTAACGTCTCCACTCTCCTCTCTCTAGCGCCAACGACTTTGATCTTTTTGCTGTTGGGTTGAGCGGGTCACCCGCACACTCATCCACAACCCACCCACCACCCGGCGGATGGCTCCCAGCGCAACCCGTCACCCACCCACAAACCCACCCACTTAACGAAATTCGGGTCCAATGCGGGTGGGTCGGCCCAAATCCACGGATGATCTGCCCGCATGCCCAACCCTACTCACATTGGCCACTGAACTTGGAAGTTGGAAATTAGAGAGCATTTTCCATTATTTTCTATTTTTCTCTTTGGCATCTTAATTTTCTCATTTTTTCCTAACATGACATTAAACGTCAAACTAGTGCACTTTCAACTAAGTAGTAAGTAGGACAGATGAGACCATTTGGATGTTTGATCTGCCCAAAATTCATATCTACCCACATTTTGCCAAACAATTCTACATGCTACTACTCTCTTCCTTTTTTAAAAATGGAATTTCTCTCTTCCTACAGCGCGTCCAAGCTTGGATTAATGTAGTGCAGACAGCCATGGACAATGACAAGGCCATCCATCAGCCTTGTCTACCTGCTAGAACGGAGGAGTTGATCTCATGGCAGCCGCCTCCTCCTGAGTGGGTTACTCTCAACACTGACGGCTCCGTTCACCCTAAATCAGGCCATGCAGCTGCTGGTGGCTTGATAAGAGATCATCTAGGACGCTGCTTTGCGGCGTTCGCCATGAACCTCGGGATTTGTTCCATTACCCGAGCAGAGTTGAGAGGCGCTGTGGAAGGACTTCAGCTGGCCTGGGAGCTGGCCTACCGTAGAGTCAATGTTCAACTTGACTCGCGATGCGCAGTGGAAATTCTTCAACGGCAGCAGGATCATGATCATCGCCATACAGCTATTTCCCATCGTTTCCAGGAACTAATGCAGAAGGACTGGGAAGTCTCCCTCACTCATATCTATAGAGAAGGTAATAAGTGTGCTGATTATATTGCTAGTCGAGGTCATCAGATGCCATTGGGCTATAGCATATTTCCTACCACGGACACTACCCTTGTATCTTGGATTTTGTATGACACTTTGCGGCTCTCCGAACCCCGTCTGGTTATGAATGAAGACTGAGATGCTCTGCATCCATTTATAAAAAAAAAATTAATATCCTCACCAAAGTCCATCTTTCATCCCGACAACCAACATAAAAAGGATCTCAATCCAATATGACATTATATATGGTGTGACGTTATTCGGGTTATAAAGATTGATTGCACGCCCTAAATTAACTACCCCATCTTGAGCCAAGTATAACTCAAAATGGCATTGTTCATATAGTGATCGACCAAGGTCGTATTTCACGAGTTTCGATACCCTAGGCTATTTTTCACTTTGTTGTTATCTAGTCGGTTCGGTTTAGAGTTTTTTGGAGGTCAAATGGAAAGTACTGGTGGAGAAAGCCAGGATAAAAGCATGTACTTCGAGGTTCCACCTCGTCCTAGGTC
Organism: Linum tenue; assembly: GCA_946122785.1. Classification (NCBI taxonomy): domain Eukaryota; kingdom Viridiplantae; phylum Streptophyta; class Magnoliopsida; order Malpighiales; family Linaceae; genus Linum; species Linum tenue. The sequence continues at coordinate 8,172,283 of CAMGYJ010000010.1, read as the reverse complement.
TAGGACTATCGTGTAAATGGTTTAGAGTGTCGGGTTTGCGGTAATCAGGTGCAGGGCTCACTAAAGTGGGGATTTGTTCAATGGTTATGCGACTAATCCCCCTTATAGCACGATTCCTTGACCCAATGTCACCTCCATCAAGTTCAACATACCAGGGACGCGTTCTAGACCCTTTCAACAGGTTCAACCTATTTGCACACTAGATCGACACGTCGATGGTCACGCACACATCGCTCTAGCATTGCTTAGGAGGGCCACCCGATTGGAAGGGGATGGTCACCTCGTGCACCAATAAGTTCCCTAAGTTTTTACATCCATCTATCCTAATTAGCATTTCCAATGCACTCTAGATCATAAACTCCTGAGTGGCAGGCTAAATGAAAAGAGTTGGAAAGACAAGCTCATGCATAATTGATCAAAGATGAAGCATATAATCATTAAGAAAATAAATTCCATACACAAACACTAACACAATTCCATCCACATTCAAATACCTAATTCTAGTATTTGGGGGATTGAACCCCAAGTAACTAAGAGAAATAATACATAAAGGGGAAAGAAGATACATAGGAAGAAATAGAAGAAGTCTTGAATTGGGGGAGAGCTCTCTTGATTCTCGACTCCTCCTTATCTTCTTCTCCTTCCTTCAATTTCTCTATCGTGCTTCTCTATCCAAAAACCAAAATTCTCAAGTGATTTCTTCTTTCAAATGGGGGCGGGTGGAGTCCCCAATTTATAGTGATCAGGCTTCCAGCTATGTTCACGATTGAGAAGGCAAAGATCGCAGGCGTGAACTTCCGGGGCGAGCCCACAATCTCGGAGGTTGCCGATTTACTCCTTATTGGGTGTTGGGTTCGCGGCCAGACATCTCCGTCACGATCGGGGATGCTAAGGCTGTGAACTTTATCACGACCTCGGATAACCAAGACTCTAAGTCGACTATCGAATGGCTGTGAACTTAAAGACTTGAAGTCGATGATCAACTTCAATGTTGTGTAGCCAAGATCAGGGTGCTGATTAATTTTTGGTGCAGTGTAGCCCCGTTGTGGTACTGATTAGCTCCCTGGCAGTGTAGCCTCTATGTGGGTACTAATTTGTTCCCTTCACAGTGTAGTCGTGTTATTGTTACTGATTAGCTCCATGTCAGTGTAGCCGAGATATGTGTGCTAATTAGTTTCCCACACAGTGTAGTCGTGTTTCGTAGTGTCGCCTTTTTCATTCTCTGTGTTAGTCAATGGAAAAAAAGTATAGGAGTAAGGTCTAATTTGCCCGTGATAGCCGATGAAACAAATTGCCTAGGTAAATTCTAAATTGCTCGTGATAGTCGACGGAACAAGTCGAAAAGAGGGTTTAATTTGCTCATGATAGCCGAAGAAACAAATGGATTGGGTAAGTTTTAAACGGTCCGTGATAGTCGAGGAAAAGAGTTTAATAGGCCAAAAAGTAATTTGGAGGGTATGACAAGTTTATTATTTGTTGATCACAATGAAATACAGTTGTCCTAGATGTCACATGCAGGACGCTTCAATGCATTCTGATGCTGGTAATGACTGTGAGAATATAATGCGAGATAATTATGGGATGAGTCATGTTAATTAATAATAATGTCGTGTTTATGAAAAGTATTCAAAGGAAAGAGTGTGGTATGGCGGTATAGCCTGCATTTGGTTTCTGTGTGGCAGTATAGCTTGCGTTATAGTTTTTGTATGGCGGTATAGCTTGCATTTGGTTCTGCATGGCGGTATAGCCTGCATTGGGTTCTGTATGGCGATATAGCCTGTGTTGATTTTTTTGTATGGAAGTATAGCCTGCATTGGGTTCTGCGTGGTGGTGTAGTCTGGGTTAGTTTTATCTTGTTCCCATGGTGGTATAGCCTGATTTGGGGTCACCTTATTCCAGTGGCGGTATAGCCTGATTTGGGATTTTGTAGCGGTAGAGCTTGATTTGGGATTTTTATCAATGGCGGTATAGCCTGATTTGATTTTCTTGTGGCAGTATAGCCTGGTGTGAATTTTGTCTCGTGGCGGTATAGCCTGTTTGATCAATGTGTACCATTGTAGTGAAATTCGTGATGATATGTGAAAGTTTAACTCGATCACGAGTGGTATATTGCTTTTGTGCTTGACATGAGTTGTTGAAACAAGCAATTGGTAGAGACTTAAGTAGATCTTAGGTATGTGCCAAACTTGATTTTGGTAAAAATCGTTCGGGTTCATATTGATGAGAAAATGCAAGATGTACGGTATGATATGATGTAATGTTATGATGAGATAAGTTGCTGGAAGGATGTACTTGATTGATATTTACTGTCTATGAATTCCTTGAAACTAGTCATTTACTGAATGTAACACCCTACCCTGTACGTTTTACCTAATCATATTGTTCATAAAATTGCAGCGGAAAAAAAATCTCGAGTGTTACATTAATTATCAAAATTTACCCAAATAAAATTTCGACATGAATTACTCGCGTAATGGGCTAACAGTGCTTCCATCTAATCCTGCAAAATAATTGATCACCAACATATATACTCACAACCATATGCATTGGCTTTTCTTAGCCATAGCCACACTTTTCATACTCCACCACTGCACACCATACTTATACATACCATAATCGTCACAACTTACACAGTTACACAACATATACACATATCATCAACTTTCCACACCTGTGGATATCTCACACTACATCAGAAGCTAGTATGCACATGAAAAACGTTCTCAAAACATTTTTACAAAAAGGTGTGGATCACTGGCCAAAATCTCGAGTAGTAGACCAAGCACAGAATAGTTGAAGACCATACCTCATCTTGACTTATGCATATGCGTCTTATCATGTTTTACTTATAAGCGCCTGGCTACTCCCATGCTAATTACTCTCCCGGGAATACGGACCAAACATCTCGTGGATGTGGTCATATCGGACCCACCACTGTCGGTGTAGTCATATCGGACCTGACACCACTCTGGGTGTGGTCATATCGGACTCAACACCACTCTGGGTGTGGTCATATCTCATGATGAATCAACGGTCAACACCATATCAGGGGTGTGACATAACATATCATAACGGAGTAATAGCATGGGGAGCCCTAATTACTATGTAATTGACCATGAGACCAAATCACTCTTATTTGGTAATCTTATACATGATCCATATCCCATCTTGCTTACTCATAATTCGTTACTTGTACATGTACTTGACCGGGCCATACTTGGCTCAACATAGGTAAAACAGGAGTCGTATAATTGCACTTCCTCGGGGTGAACCCTCGTGCAAGTCATCCTCCTTAAACATCATAATATCACATTGGGAAGTTTATTCCCCCACTTATGGATCCAAATACAACCATAATATCACATCATGTCAAAACACATTATCGAACAACCAGGAAGTCATATCAACAGTTAAGCCACAATTTGCAACATATACAAAATCATCAACATAAACAAGGTCCATATCGGATAGGGCAAGTCAATAATATCATACAACAATCCAGGGTTCATCATATAGCATAAAAGTCCATACACCCCTAATCATGCCATTCTAATTCACCTAGGTCAATTTTAAGCATCAATATAATTATCATGATACGACAAACCCGGTATGCCGTGCTAATCCCTCACCAGTTCTGGTCGTTCAAACACCAGTTTAAGCTTCCCGTACTAAAATGTCAATTTCACAAACGAACCCAGAATCAAAGTTCGGAACCGTCCTAGTATCCCCTGCAGTGTCCCCGTCAATATTAGTTCAAAGCTCCGGGTCAAATTCTCGATAAAAACACATCAAACCCTGCCCGGAGCTAAATTCAGCGATCCCGGCTCCGACCTAAATAATTGCCGAAATTCAGGGATTAGAACTAGAGGATTGATTACCTCGCCGCAGGAAGCTCGTATATGAAATTTGGGCTCAATCCGGCTTCCAGATACTCCAAAACCCTAATTTGGCTTATCGGGAATTCAAGAAATTCCTGAACCAAAAACTCATTTTAAAGCTCTAAATCGATAAATCACGATGTATAGATGAATTAGGCATTGCCTACGGGATTTTTGGATCACTAGGGCTCAAGAATTTGAGCTTTGGAATTTCTCTCCGAGCTGCCCTGTTCGCTCTGCTCGGCTCGCTCTGTTTCCGTTTCCCCTCGGTGGAAAATGAAAAGAAGATGAAGATGGGATTTAAATGGACACGGGATATATATATATATAATTAATATGTATACTTATCCGATCGATCGATAATCCGATTTTCGCCGAAATACTATCAAAACGCTCGGTTTTAAATCGCGAACTTTCTAGCGATCGAAATATGGGTTTTGCCGGAATGGGATGTTACAATTCTCCCCTCCTTAAAAGATTTCGTCCCCGAAATCTGACCTTGATTTGTACCCTTAGTCCGCTTACTCATCCTTGACATGGTCTATCGTAGATAAACCTTTACCTAACTCTTAGGTTAGGCGATTCATAGCATAGAAGGTAACACATAACACCTCAAGTTCCCATGTTTAGATTTCAAACCTAAACTGGGTTATCACATCATAAGAACATCAACAAAGTTCGAAAGCATAATTCACTAAACCAAGTTTTTAATCTGCAAAGTAGGTTGCCACTAACACAAGGTTATATCAACCTACAAAAATGGTTACTAGAACCACATCAAGATTCATATCTCTGTTTAGATATCTACCATCACAACTCATCATGTTAACACAGCCTAAACCCAACTGCATTGCATAGCTAGCCACCATGCTTCTCAATCAGTTAGTAGGGGCACATAAAACTACTTCTGTGCAAACTACAAGGAAACATTGGCCTTAGTTTGATCCACACACCATTTGTGTCTAACCAAGTTACTCACTTGGTTGAAACAAAACTTTCTTCAAAATCATTACTTGGACAACACGATAAAAACTCCACATATTTTCAGAAATCTCTTAAACCATAAAATTTTTAACATTCCTTCAAATACTCAAAATCATGTTTGACCATATGCAGCTGACTATACAACACATCATCACCTTTGGTCCCAATCCTGGAAAGTTTAGTGCAAATACAAGTATGGAGTACTCCCTCCCCTTTTGAGGGTGATCAATCCTCAAGAGCGAAAGTAACATACCCATAATGCAGAAAACAAACCAGGCTCTGATACCAAACTGTAACACCCTACCCTGTACGTTTTACCTAATCATATTGTTCATAAAATTGCAGCGGAAAAAAATCTCGGGTGTTACATTAATTATCAAAATTTACCCAAATAAAATTTCGACATGAATTACTCGCGTAATGGGCTAACAGTGCTTCCATCTAATCCTGCAAAATAATTCATCACCAACATATATACTCACAACCATATGCATTGGCTTTTCTTAGCCATAGCCACACTTTTCATACTCCACCACTGCACACCATACTTATACATACCATAATCGTCACAACTTACACATTTACACAACATATACACATATCATCAACTTTCCACACCTGTGGATATCTCACACTACATCAGAAGCTAGTATGCACATGAAAAACGTTCTCAAAACATTTTTACAAAAAGGTGTGGATCACTGGCCAAAATCTCGAGTAGTAGACCAAGCACAGAATAGTTGAAGACCATACCTCATCTTGACTTATGCATATGCGTCTTATCATGTTTTACTTATAGGCGCCTGGCTACTCCCATGCTAATTACTCTCCCGGGAATACGGACCAAACATCTCGTGGATGTGGTCATATCGGACCCACCACTGTTGGTGTAGTCGTATCGGACCTGACACCACTCTGGGTGTGGTCATATCGGACTCAACACCACTCTGGGTGTGGTCATATCTCATGATGAATCAACGGTCAACACCATATCAGGGGTGTGACATAACATATCATAACGGAGTAATAGCATGGGGAGCCCTAATTACTATGTAATTGACCATGAGACCAAATCACTCTTATTTGGTAATCTTATACATGATCCATATCCCATCTTGCTTACTCATAATTCGTTACTTGTACATGTACTTGACCGGGCCATACTTGGCTCAACATAGGTAAAAAAGGAGTCGTATAATTGCACTTCCTCGGGGTGAACCCTCGTGCAAGTCATCCTCCTTAAACATCATAATATCCCATTGGGAAGTTTATTCCCCCACTTATGGATCCAAATACAACCATAATATCACATCATGTCAAAACACATTATCGAACAACCAGGAAGTCATATCAACAGTTAAGCCACAATTTGCAACATATACAAAATCATCAACATAAACAAGGTCCATATCGGATAGGACAAGTCAATAATATCATACAACAATCCAGGGTTCATCATATAGCATAAAAGTCCATACACCCCTAATCATGCCATTCTAATTCACTTAGGTCAATTTTAAGCATCAATATAATTATCGTGATACGACAAACCCGGTATGCCGTGCTAATCCCTCACCAGTTCTGGTCGTTCAAACACTGGTTTAAGCTTCCCGTACTAAAACGTCAATTTCACAAACGAACCCAGAATCAAAGTTCGGAACCGTCCTAGTATCCCCTGCAGTGTCCCCGTCAATATTAGTTCTAAGCTCCGGGTCAAATTCTCGATAAAAACACATCAAACCCTGCCCGGAGCTAAATTCAGCGATCCCGGCTCCGACCTAAATCATTGCCGAAATTCAGGGATTAGAACTAGAGGATTGATTACCTCGCTGCAGGAAGCTCGTATATGAAATTTGGGCTCAATCCGGCTTCCAGATACTCCAAAACCCTAATTTGGCTTATCGGGAATTCAAGAAATTCCTGAACCAAAAACTCATTTTAAAGCTCTAAATCGATAAATCACGATGTATAGATGAATTAGGCATTACCTACGGGATTTTTGGATCACTAGGGCTCAAGAATTTGAGCTTTGGAATTTCTCTCCGAGCTGCCCTGTTCGCTCTGCTCGGCTCGCTCTGTTTCCGTTTCCCCTCGGTGGAAAATGAAAAGAAGATGAAGATGGGATTTAAATGGACACGGGATATATATATAATTAATATGTATACTTATCCGATCGATCGATAATCCGATTTTCTCTGAAATACTATCAAAACGCTCGGTTTTAAATCGCGAACTTTCTAGGGATCGAAATATGGGTTTTGCCGGAACGGGATGTTACACTGAATGATGTCATTTGATTGATATTTACTTTGTCTATGAATTCCTTGAAACTAGTCATTTACTGAATGATGTCATGTGATACGTTTGACGGCTGTTTCTTCAACATGAATCACCCCAACTTCATCCCGGAGTAGTTTAATCTGGTTTTGTCGCCTCCGTTGGGTTTTCATGATGTGGAAGTACTTTGTATTTGCATCACCTTCTTGCAACCAGCCGTTTCTGGATTTTTGCTTCGAACTTCTTCTTGTTTGTAAGAAATAACTAGTTGAGATTCAAGACCTTGAATGGTGGTCCAGTCAATGGGTGAGCGGTCCCGTTCGACCTCTATGGCTAATCGGAGTTCCCTGATCAGTCTTACTGAATTAGTAGTGCCCTGTCTCGCCCAATCCACAAATTGATGTCGAGCAGACTTTAAAGTTGAAAACAGTTGGAATTGGGGCGTCCCAGCAAACCCAGGTTGCCACGACATCAAGACAATGCTCCTAGCTTCCTCGTTCAGACACCAACGCCTATCAAAATATAACCGTGGCTTGCCTTTACCTGAACCACGAACCAGCTATAATACCAGCATCCTGTGATCAGAATCAAGGTCAGTCAAGTGCAAAATCTGCACATTAGGCCAATCATGAATAAGTAACTCAGAACTCAAACCACGATCTAGACGCTCAAGAATATAAGTGGCGAGGCCTTGGTGGTTAGACCAAGTGAAAGGTGGCCCTTTAAATCCCAAATCCATTAAACCTGCAAAGTCAATGAAGGACTGGAATTGTTCTAGCACAGTGAAGGAGGGAGGCCGACCACCTTGCTTTTCAGAGGCGAAAAAGATGCAGTTAAAATCTTTAGAACTAGGACAGGAGAAAAACAGAACGAGATCAAACGTAGAAATTCATTGAATTGATCACACCAAGTATTTACATCATAGCTAAGATGAACAAAGAAAACAACAATATTACCCCAAACTAGGTGTAGAATCTCCACAAATATGAAGAACACATCTTTTCCTAACACTCTACATTGAACAGAAGAGGCAAAAGCAAGAGCAAGACCTCCAGACATCCCAACTTGGGACATACAACTAATCACGTTATAGCCTAATCGACTTAACTTCTTATTTCCATAGTCATCATCATGCTTCGTCCCACTTAAACAAATGATAAATGGTGGGAATCGGAAAATAGCTCCAAAGAGTGATGGAATTGTCAGAGGAGAGCCAAGTGCCCGACAATTCCAGGCGTGTATGCTCATCTGTCAATTTGCGACCAGCCCGGGCTGGTTGCCGCCACCATAATTGCATTGTTTTGATCTTGCAAAGGAGGGATCACCTCCAGCTTCTGTTTCTTACTCTCGGGGTTGTCCAGAATCAGGTCTGTCACAGCAGACCTATCACGAGCCAGACCTGCAGAAGTAGAACCCCCCGCAGCCGTTGTTGCTGCAATATCAGTAGAGGTTGAGTTCCATCCCGCTGCAGGGAGTAGCTGAAGGGTGCCTTTCCGAGTCTGCGAAGGAATCGTTTCTCGCTCCTGTCGCACCCAGGTAAGGCTTCGACGGTCTAGAAAGTTTCTTTCATTGACCTTGGGGCTAGAATTCTTGGAAATCAACTGACGGTTATAAGGAGTAGGTTTGCCACCGAGTTCCCCCGGCGGGGGCATTGCTGTCCAATATGACCAAGCACTCCATACAAGTAGCAAAATTGTGAGAGTTTTTTGAATTTGACAACATCAGTGAATTCACCGTTACATGCCTTTTCATGTGATGCCGGAACTGAAACCGAAAGAGGGAGGCGAGAATATAACCAGACATGAGCCCGCAGGTAAATCTCCGCCGCGTGGTAAATCTGGCGCCATCCTGAGGACTCTGTTCATGTCGAACTCGTTGGGAACACAAACTAGAGCAGGCCTTCATCCGCCGGAAGAATGGAGATCGGGCCATTGCACTTCCATAGTCCTCCCAAGGTTGTAATCAACTGACGAATTGAGAGAGACGACCCGATGACTTTCCCCAGCAAGGAGAGATCGTTTCGCTCAGCCCCATGAGCAACGTCCGCATCTCCAAAAATTACCACATTGCCAGCAGCCATGGTGATTAGCGTAGGATAGTACTTCGACTCTTTTCCGTAAATCTGAGAGAGATAGATAAGAGAAACGGGAATCGTTGGCCAGGGTGAGACCGCCCACGGTGGGAGTTTTAAAAGCCCCATGAAACCACAATCCGATTCCGGCGGCACACGATGGTCGAGGAACCGTTATCGGCGTGTCGCACGTTACGATGTCCTCGCTTCCACCTTCCACGACAGAGCGAAATTGGGAGAGGATAGTTTTTTTTTTTCACTGAGTGTGTGTGCAATTATAGTTAGGTTTTGGTTCGTGAAGGTTTAATTTTATTTTGGGTTAATAACATTTTGTATTTCTCTATTATTGTAAATTAATAAACGTTCTCTCTATTAAAATTTTAGAAAAATATATACTTCTAATATTAAAACGTATCTAGTTTACTCTTACAACTAATTATTCGTTAAGTGGCCATTAAAGTGTCTGAGAAATGACCAAATTTTTCCTCATTTACTTCTAATTTTAGGGGTCGTTTGGATGTGGAAATGTAATGCAGTAATTGGACCCAATTACCACATAATGCAGTAATTGGGTTAAAAACCCACGTTTGGGAGAGCAAAAAGGGTATGGGAATTGGACCATGGAAATTGGCTTCAATTACCACATTCATGGTAATTGAGAATACTACACCTCCCCCTAGTAATTTGACATTACCACGTTTTCTCACTTCTTTTTCCAAATTCCACACCATCAATTCCCACAAAACTAAACCCTATCCAAACGTGATTTTTTTTCAATTTTCACAAGTCAATTCTTTGGTTTTGTAAAACATGGAAATTCAGACAAATTCCAACGTTTTCAAATTTCCACATCCAAACGACCCCTTAGTTTAATTTTTTTTTATTTCTGTCATATATCAATTAATTAAAAAAAAAAAACAAAATCTACAGATCCCTTCTTTCCCCTACTCACTCCACTCGACGAAACTTCTGTCTTCCTCTCTACTCCCCCGAGTCCCTAAACCAGAGAAATCCGACCATCAACGTCAGCAGCTTGCCATCGACGCCGACGGGAGCAAGCTTGCAACTCTTCCTTCAACAATCAAATTATGTTCTCAATCTCAAATCCTCCTCCCACCGTCGCTGCTGTTGTTGCCTTCTCCAATCTCTGTTTTTTCAGCCCTGGCTTAAATCCATTCTCCCCATTTTGCGTTGCCTGTCAATCCTCTTGCTAGATTTCACGTTTTTTCGTGTCTACCTTAGCGAATAATGTAAACAAGAGTTAGACAGAAAAGTATCGTCTGTGCTCTTCGTTCCCTTCCCTTTTCTGAAATAGGGTTTTATACTTTTATTTGTATTTCATATTTTGTCTATTATTGTGGAGAAATTGAAATCTTTACCTCGAGGGGATAATAGAGGCGAATCTTTTCAAGGAAATTGGAATTACGCGGATTGATTGGAAAGAGGGGCAAGAATCACGTGAAGGAAATACTTCGAGGGAAAGAGGTCAGATGGACGGAAATAAGCCGATCGATCGGGAAGCTAAGCACAGTTTGCCACAAGCACTGCCGGAGGAGAAGAAGTGCGAAAGTCCCGTCATCAACTACTGTTCGCGGGAGAGCTCTACAATCGAGCGTCGCAACTGTATCTTTGGGTGGGAAGAGGTTGATTCCCACCGCCGTCGATGACAATTTGCCGGAGGTTGCGGAAGTCGCGGCACCCACTACTGTTCGCATGATAACTTTTCAATCGAGAGTCGTTGTTGTATCTTCTAGTGGGGAAGAGGTCGACTTCGCCACTGCCAAAGACTGCTCCAGCCGGCGACGATGACAAGCTGCCGGCATTGATGGCCGGGTCTCTCTGGTTCCGGGACTCGAGGGAATAGAGAGGCAGACTGAAGTTCCGTCGGGTGAGCAGGGGGAAGAAGGCGATCCGTAGCTTTTGTTATTTTTTTTTAATTAATTGATATGAGACACAAATAAAATAATTGAAATTGAAATTAGGAGTAAATGAGGGCAATTTGGTGATTTTCTAGTAACTTTAAACGCCACTTAACAGACAATTAGATGGAAAGGTAAACGAGTTATGTTTAATATTAGAAGCGTATCTTTGTGCAAAATTTTAATAGAGAGGTACACTTGTTAATTTATCATAATAGAAGAATATAAAATAATATTAACTCTTTTATTTTTACTAATAAATTCAAGACAATTGTCCTCAGGAAGTGAACGACTATTTGTCACCAACTAAAAAAAATTGAATTCAGAAATTGAATTTTATCGCTATCATTCTATAAATTTGACGTAACAAAACTTCCATTAACATTTCCGCAAAAAACGTCTGTCGCCGAGCCCAGAGCTTCCGTCGCCGGGCAACTTTTCGACGTCGCCGACCATCGAAAAAACAGGTAAGTTTTCAAATTCCAACAACTTTTCCAATTTCCGGCGAAAGTGGGGGCGGACCGAAGGGAGTTTTCAGGCTGAGCCTCGCCGAGCCGAAGGATTTTCTCGGCCTGGTGGCGCCCCAACGAAAGATGCCTTCGGCCCGGCGACGTCTTGGCCCGAAAATCCCTTCGGCCCGACGTCGCTCCTGCAGGCCGTGATTTTTCTTCTGGCGTCCCTTCGGCCCGATGTCGGTCCTGCCATAAATTTTTTTCGGTCGCCTGCTTTTTTATAAGGGCTAATACCACTAGGAAACCCGAACTATTAACTTTGTGTCATTTGTGTCCTAAAGTATTCGATATGACAATTGTGTCCCAAACTATTTTTTAACAGAAAGTCTAGTCGCCGCTCTGATGTGGCATCTGACGTGGAATTTTTATTATTTTATTATATTTGTTTTCTCATAAAAATGAATAAACTAACAAAATCAAAAGATATTACTAAAAAATTTATTAAAAATCTTTGATTCTTTCCCCAGACTGTTCTTCTTCTCCGCAAAATGGGAGCCTCCGATGCTTTCCTCTACCTCCTTCTCCGATTAATCTCTCCCCCATACCCAGTCCTACTACATACTCCTCATCCCACTCCACTGCACCTCTCCTTACACCCTCTCACCTAAAGAAGAAGCGAGAAAGAGGTCCCACAAAATTTGGCGACCCTGCAGAAATTCCAAACACGACGACGTCGACGGTGTCAACCCCGCCGTCGGCATCATCGACATCCCCACCGCACTGAATTTGGAAGATAAACGAATTGCACAGTCTACCACGCCGCTTAGGAGCAGGGCCTAGTCGGAGGGGAGATGCGATTAGGTTCAGGTCGAATCTCACGCCATGGGAGAGCGATTCCACTGCTCGACGACGACGCATCGTCGGAGAATCTATCATCGGGGAGAGGAGATCCACCGCCACGTCCGTCGCCAAAACACTCTCAGCTGAAGATCGATCACCACCGCCAATGGTCCTGCGCCTCCCCTCTTCATCTTCCTCACCGCTGCCGAACCATGGGTTTGCCGCCGAATCCGAGGGGAAGTTTGGATCAAGGCTTGGAAATGCAGAGGAGCTTGAAATTGGATCAGCCCTTGCATCCCCCTTTTCGGCTACTTTCGCTCTCCCACCCCCTATTCTTCTTCTTCTTCTTCTAGAGATAACAAAAATTCTGGAATTGAAAAAAACCCCAAATTCAAAAACCTAATTCTTACCAAACCCTTACCCACCATAAAATCTGAGGTTGCGGCGGATTTAGTAGCTGAAGGGAAGATGAGGAACTGTGATAGCTGCCTGCGGCGACCACTGAGCACGGCTGGATGGAGCTCGGCTACGACGACCGGTACTAACTCGCTGAAGGTACAGTAGGCTTCCCACCCACAGCTGCATCGATCTCCCACCCCCAATTCTTCTTCATTGCAACTACCCGCCGTCGCTGCATCGATCTCCCACCCGCAATTCCTTCTTCGTCGCCACAGCTTCTCAATCTCTCCCGCCCCAAGAGTTGAAGCACATCGCGAAACGGAGTGGAACTTGTTCTGGACAAGCGTCGGCGGGAGGCGGACGGAGTGGAAAGTGGCGGGTATGAAGAGATGAGGAAGAAGGGGTTATTTTTTATTTTAATTGTTAATTTTAATTTAAAAATAACAATCTGATGTGGCGCATATGTGGCGGCCACATATGTGCCATGTAACCAAAAGTCAAAATTTTATGGTTGACTGTTTGGTCAACCGTTATCTATAACGGTCAACAAAATTGTCAGGACGTAAATGACACACAACTATCATACGTCAGGACACAAATGTCATATCAAATACTTTAGGACACAAATGTCACAAAGTTAATAGTTCGGGTTTCCCAGTGTTATTAGCCCCTTTTAAAAAATTTAACATTATTAAACTAATTAATTAGTGGTTATTAATTTAGTTAAGTAATTAATTAGTTAATTATTTATATTAATTTAATTTGGTTTAATTAATTAAATTAGTTAGTAGAAAATTAATTAATTGGTGAAATTAGTGTTAGTTAATAAAAAATTAATTAATTGGTGAACGATTTAACAATTAGTGTTAGTTAATAAGAAATTCATTAATTGATGAACGATTTAACAATTAGTGTTAATTAATTAGTTGATGTGTAATTATCGAGAGTTTTACTCAAGAATATTAGTGCGCACCTAAATATGATATTGTGTAAATTTGTGGATAATTAGATATGGATGCGGGTGGGAGTGAATTGCCTAGATTCGATGGTAGGAATGTTGATGCATCAACAAGAAGGATGGTGCCCGAGAAGAATAAGGAGAAGAAGTGCGATCGACAGATCGCACATCAGTCAGAGCGAGATGGACGGTGTAGTTGCACCTACGATATCATGGGTGACTAGTTCACATGGGAGGAACCAGGGTGCTGCATCGAGGGTGTTTTCAGAGGATTTTGATGTTGACTCCGAGTCCCTCCTCCACGTCCGGCCATGTATAGGGATCGAGGTGGGCGGTTCGTACCACCTGCTCGGGAGGATACAAAGAGCTCCGGGACTGGACGGAGTAGGAGCGGAGAGTGATCCTCGACCGTGGGAGCTTGTTGGTGAGTGTCTTGGTGGACCTAAGGATCCTAGCTTCATTAGGAGCTTTCGTGACCACACTGGTTATAATCTTTGGACGGGCACTGGAGACCGAGGGATCATCACTTGCTATAGTCGTAGTTCTTCAGTTGAATATCTGCAGTGTTATCGTTTTACGCATGATGAGGCGGATGATAGGGTTCAACAGACCGGTCTTCAGCATATCATATATTGCATGTTTCGCAAGATATCGATTGATGATGCTTTGATTTCAGCTTTTGTGGAGAGGTGGCAGCCAGACACGAACACCTTCCACTTGCCTTTTGGAGAGATGACGATCCTCCTCCACGATGTTGAGTACATATTGCAGATTCCTATCGAGGGACGGCTGATGAGCATGAGTCAGGAGAGGTTAGACCAGACAGAGTTGAGTTTGTGTAATCTTCTTGGGATGAACAAGGCGCATTTGAATAGTAGGTCGGAGGCCCCTGGTTGTGCTACGAGGGGTAACTGGTTTTCTTGCAGAGATGGCGTGCAGATACTTGCAGGCGCACGTGACAGCTTCCACAGAGGCGCAGGCGTACATGTTGACGCTGTTGGGGTCCACTCTGTTTCTGGACAAGAGCGGAGACAAGGTTCGATCGGTGGTGAACCTCTTTTTGGATCCCATTGATCAGGTAGCTGACTACAGTTGGGCGTCAGAGACACTTGCTTGGTTGTATAGACAACTTGGTCAGGCGTCTGTCATTGTCCCTTTTAGTAAACTTGAATTTTAATTATGCTCGCGCTGGAGTAACATGGGTGTCGCCGGTGGGTAGTTTCTTCCTTCGGAGTGAGTCATTATCTCGAGGAATTGGGCTTGCCATCTAGTATTTCCTCTTTGTCTCCTTAGTGATCCAAAGCAAGTCATTTTGGGGACTGTGAAAGGTTGGTCCTCTGCTTTATCGACCTTGGACATTGGTTCTTGAGTGGTTGATGTGTTAGCCATATGATCTTCTTATTCATGATTTGTGTTTGGTAGGTTGATTATGTTGGAGGATTTTATAGCATGGTGGTCTAGGCATAATGTTCTTCTTTTCATCTCGGGGTGTTGCCTTGTTGATGTCGGTTCTTAAGATATGCTTGATTGACTTTGCCGGGAGATGTGAGTCACAAAATACGCAATGTGAGGATAGTTGACCGACCCATTCCTCCAATTGGTGAAGGGTATCTTGAAATCTCTCAAGGAATGGGTGAGAAGATTGAGTAGTTGGACTTGTGAGAATTTCAGATTCTTCATCTTCAAGGCCACATCACGTTGTATCCCGGGATCTGTTGTGCACTTTCATCTTATGGTATGTCCTAATGGTGCCAACTCTTGAGTTACTTATTGCCAATCTAGGGTCTCACACGCCTATTCTTGAGTTGTGTACTTGGTTTGGTTGTCATGGTATATCAACTCCATCCTTCATGTCAAGTTGTCGAAGGATAATTTGACTGATTGGTTGGGTAGCTTGAACATAATGATTCAAGTTCTTTGAGATTTCCCGTTTACTCAGGATTTGAAAAGTTTTGAGAACCACTTTATTCTTTCTTTCTGGTTGGCACTATCCTGTCCCCAAGAATATGTTATTTGCCTTCCGAGCCAAAGGTTATGTGTCTATCTACCCGGTTGAGTCGAGTGCTTCCATTAGTGGTAAGTGATGCTCAAAATGGTTTTGTCAAAGGCCGGGATATCTCAGACAACATCCTCATGGCCCAAGAGGTTATGCACTTCATCAAAACGAAAGAACAAGGTCGGGATAAGTGGATGGCCCTCAAAATTTACATGAAAAAGGCGTACGACCGAGTAGAGTGGGGCTTTATCTTTGCTGTTATGGAGTCGCTGGGGTTTAATTCTGCATGGATAAAATTAATCAAGGCCTGTGTCACAATAGTTACATTTCCCATACTCCTGAATGGCAACACACATGGATACTTTCGTCCGGAAGGGGGTATTCGCCAAACTCCAATGTCTCAGATCAGGAAGCTTCAGAGTTGCTGCAACTTTGGGAGTGGAATCCATTGGCGAGATGGACAAATACCTTGGTTTAGCTCAGATTCAATGATCCAAAGTCCATACTTTTCGATTTATAGAGGATGCCCTTGCTAAACGCATTCAAAACTAGAAATCCAAGTCACTTTCCTTGACAACAAAGGAGGTAGTGATAAAAGTTGTAGGTTCTGCGACACCGGTGTATGTGATGCTTTCATTCCGCCTACCGTCCACCTCCTGTCGTCGTATGAATGGTAAACTCTCAAGATTCTGGTGGGCAAGTCAAGATAAGGAGAAAGTGATACACTAGATATCCTGGCCAGCCATCTACGTGAGGAAATATCGTGGAGGATTGGGCTTCAAGGACTTCGATATATTCAACATAGATATGCTGCCAAAATAGGCTTGGAAGATACTAATGTCCCCTAATTTAACCCTAGCCCAGATGTACAAGGCTCGATATCACCCTCATTGTGACTTCCTCACCGCTCTGACGGGAACTCGACCCTCCTTCAGGACCCCTGGTTACCTACCTCTCCCCAATCATCCTCTTCTTTGTTACCTAGTGTTCAGCTTCCCAACCCTTATGTAGCTTCTCTCATTCACTCGTTGACTCACATGTGGAATCTGGATCTCCTCTGCAAGTACTTTACTATGGATAGCATAAGGTGGATCATGTCCATTCCTATTCCCTTGACACCTAAACCTGATAGATATATCTGGCATTATTCTGAGATAGGTCAATATACAGTGAAGGCGGGCTATCATCTCCTCTCGGATGAACGATCAGAGATGTTCACTAAGCTCCCTCCTCATCTGGATTCTCGATTCTGGAAATTGCTTTGGAGTTTGCCTGTTCCTCCCAAGCTGAAGTTCTTCTTGTGGAGGGTTGTAAGAGGATTCTTGCCTTGTTTGGAAGTTCTCCAAACCAAAACTCTAAGTGAATCAAACAAGTGTCATATTTGTTCTTCAGCGGTTGAACCAATATCTCACTGTCTTTTTGATGGCAGGGTAGCTCGAGGGGTTTGGAGCTTGGCTGGCAAAGAACACATTCGAGATGAGTGGATTACAGCAACATCTTCGCAAGCCAGTGATGGATCTCCCTCTGGTCGGCAGCCCTCCACTCCTCCCTCACCTTCCTGTCCTCCAGGTGGGCTATTGCTACGCTTTGATGGTGCTACTCGGCGAGATATAGGGGGTAGCATAGGATTTGTTGGGTTCTCACTGTTGGATTCGATCGTGTTTGCTAACGGTAAGTACTACAAAGGATTATTTGACCCTTTTGTAATGGAACTTTTTGCGTTAAGAGATGATATGGATTGGTGCTTAACTCGGGGTATTTCATCTGTTTGTTTCTGTGGTGATTCACAAATGGTGATCCGGCGAGTGACGGAGGATGAAGCCCAGCATAATAGTGGAGGTGCGATCCTTCATGAAGTTCGGTTGATGAAAGCATCGTTCGCGTTTATTCGTTTTGTTTTCTCTCCTCGTAGAACTAACAGGACTGCCAATTACGTGACGAAAACGGCTCTTGCATCGGGAAATCTGCATTTAGCTGATACCGTTATTTACTTTCCACTTCTTTATAATTTCCTATCTATTAACTATCTATCTCCTTTAAAAAACTGGATTTCTATTTAACGCCCTAACTTTTTAAAATTTTCGCCTTAAACTAATAAAACAGACGATATTTCCCCAGTTCCTTCCACAGTCACCCTAATCCCTAATTTTGCTCATCTCGCCGCCGGAGCCCCGTTCCTCTTCCCGTCGAAGAGCGAGACACAATCTAAGAAAAATCAGAGTGGACAAATTTTATTGCCCGCCGTGGGAATATGGGTATTCCGGGCCATGAAATTCATTGGCGAAGTTCTCCCACGATGAAGAAAAGGACAGCTCTGCAACTTCACCCGGCGGAGGTGATTCCTTTTTCCTCCTCACCATCGCTCGGCAGCAGCACTTGGCGATCTTGGCGATCTCCGTCGTCGTCGTCGTCTTTCCAAAATCTTGGCGATCTCCGCCATCACAGCCGGCCCCAACACTTCCATCTTTCCAGCGCGCTACACTGTTTATCGGGAAATGCTCACACCCAATCAAAGTTCAACAGCGGCAGCAATACTCTTACCAGACTCGATATGTTCTCCAGGACCTCGATCACTTGAGCTTCTCTGATCTTCCCCAGGGAGAACGACGACTACGGGAGAAGAAGTTCCGGGGCGAACGGCGGCGACGGGGGAAGGGCTAGAGGGTTCGGGAATCGGGACCGACCATCTCTCTCCTTCCTCAACGACGACGGGTGGAGCAGCAACATAGGTGGAGAAGAGCTACTTCGTCAACCGGAGATTCACAATTCCGACGGTGGATTGGCGAAGGGCGGAGCAAAATTAGGGATAGGGTGATGCCTCATTTTGGGAATTGGGGGCAAAAACGTCAAATTGTTTAAATTAGGACGACAAATTTTAAAAAGTTAGGCGTTAATTAGTACCTCCAAAAAACCCAAAACCTAACTGTTGCACCAAATTCGGTTGAAAAGTCAACTTAGCGATAAGGTGGAATCATTTTATAAATAGGGTTCGGAATAACTAACCAATATAATAAACAAGAAAAGTTGAGTGGAACCGAGAGTCGTGAAAATTGATGCCATATTCAACGAAAATTGATGCCATACGCCTATACCTAATCCCGTGCACGATGATTTGATCATTTTATAATTTTCTACAAACGTATATTTAGGTTGTACTTGGAATCCTTACATGACTATATTTAAAATTGAGGACCACTAAAATCATACCAAAATTTCCTTACATACTAATTTAAGATTGACTAATTTAAATTAACCAATACTCTCAATGATTAAGAATGTGATTATTGGTAGCGCATATGGTACAAAATCCATATACTACAAAACCTCTGGCCGTCCATATTTAGCTCATCTAATGCCCAAGATAAGGAATGGTGTCAAGAGGGGCAGTTTGGTAATTTTACCTTGTTTTTTTGTCTAGCTGACAAGCTGTCACGGATCTATGAACAGAGGAAGTAATTTTTGTGACCAGTCAAAGATAGCTTTTTCTAATCTCTCGTTTTTCTTAATCAAATCATATTTCCTTCTTTTTAACTTGGGATTTAAAATTTTCGCATAAAAATAACACATGGTTCAAGATCTACCCTTTTTTTTACAGTGAAAATCAACGCAATCAGAAAGACGGTTAGTGATTAGCACAGCGGCCCTTCCACCCGCACCAGGCCAAGATCATGGCCGGCGGCATCAACCTCATCCACTCCCCTTACGGCGACTACTGGCGCCAGTTCCGACGCATCGCCACCCTCCACCTCCTCACCGCCAAGCGCGTCCAGACCCTCCGCCGCGTCAGGGAGTCCGAGGTGCTAGCCCTCATGCGCACCATCGCCGCCACGACGGCGAGCGTGCAGCAAGATCCTAATCCACGTAGCGAGAACTTGAAACTAGGAGATGGAAGGCCGGCGGCGAGGATAATTGAACGTTTTTGTCTTTCATCGCCGTTAATCCAAATTCTCCGCCAGAGGCGACGGACGACTGGATCAGGGAAGTTCATACGTTTATGTTATTTTTATTAGTTTGCCATCATTAATTTTGTTCTGTGGGTTATAGGTCCGGTAAAATTATTTAATTTTTTTATTAATTGCTTATGTTTATTAGTCCTTCACCTTTCCTGTTTCCTCTACTTTTCCGTTTTGTTTTTCATGATGATGATTATTATTTTACTCTATCTCTTGCGGGTACAACTTACAGGTAAGTATTCCAATCGTTTCCTTTCGGTTACTACTCATAATAATTTTTAATTATTGTCTTTGTGTTTATTTAGCACTAGTTCTCTTCCTTTTATTATTTTTATCTATTCGCTTTTTCGTTTAGGTCTCTTTATCATTTATCATTACTATTATTTATTATTACCATTATTCAGATAAGTTCTCCATCCTTTACTAATTATTACTATTATTTATTTTTTTATTTTCGTTGCTAATTATCCATCTTTTTTTTTTCCAAAGCTTTTCATTCCTATTCTCTATAACTATGACTTATTTTTCAAAAATTGTCTTCTAAAAAAGAAAAAGTTTATCTCATCTTTATGAGTAGGACGAGAAGTTTGTTTCGTGCTTACTGGACGATAATGGCCTACGGCATTGTGTTCTGCCGGTGATGGCCCTCTCCGTTGTGGAGCATATCAATATGGTGGAGTTTATCGTGAGGATGATCAAACGGCGGCCCCAAGATCCTTTTGGATTGCCTATTAGTTTTCTTGTTTTGCAGGTCACTTCTGGCTGCTGATGATGCTTTATGGCTTTCTCAAAGAAAAGGTTGCGGTTTCGGTAGCTTCTCATAGGGCTGCTCATCTTGTGGCAAACCATACCCTTTCATCGGCAGACTCCTTGGCCATAATCAATGTATGGTTTGATGGTGCGGTCAAGCGTGGTCAAGGAGGTAGTATCGACTTTGTAGGCTCTCTTGAGATAGGTAATGTTCTGTTTTCCTTTGGAGAATATTATGATCGGATCCAGGATCCATTTATAATGGAATGTTTAGCTTTATGTGATGCCTTAGAGTGGTGTCTAACTCATTCCTTTCTTGTGTTAATTTTCATGGGGACTCTCAACTCTTGATTTGGCGGATGGTTGGAGGTGATTTGCATCATGATCGAGATGGAGCTATTTTGGAGGATGCTAGGAGCTTAGCTTCGAGTTTCTTAGTGTTTTGTTTCTCGGCAACTCATTAGGGCTGCCCATCATGTGGCATAAAAGGCCCTCTCATCGAGAGTTCGACTATTGGTCGACTCTCGCGCTTTTCTTTTTTCCTCTCTGTGACTTTCGTTTCAACTACTGAATTTGAAAAAAAAAAAGGTCCTTTCATTAATACGAAACAAGGTGTACATAGTTGTAGCAACAACAGAAAGGAAGGAAGAAAGACCACTGAGCAAGAAATCTAAACATAAGCTTATGAAAGCCCAAAACCCAGACGAGGCCCAAATCCTGATCCGAACATTTGGACCCCCAAAGCCTACTGCTAGAAACCCTAACTCAGTCAGCCCAATCATTGAGTAGTGGCTGCCGATTACATCCCCACTCCAAACGCTTGCCGCCGCCACCCCAAACCAAGACAGCCTTCCACCGCCGGAGAAGGAAACAACCGGGAGGATGGGACGGCACCAGAAGGAGGAAACCAACCACAAGAAAGGTTGGGGAGGACCAAAACCGGAACAACTCCAAGAAACACCTGCAACAACAAAATGGACAGAGAAGTGGCTTCTGAAACTCCACTGCTTTGAGCAAAACAGCATCAATCCACCACAGACAAGACTTCCCTGCTCTCAAGCTCCCCGAAAGTCTATCCTAGACTACAAACGGTCCATGCATCTCCGAATCATCCCCAGGTTTGGATGAAGCAAATGGAGGTAGATAGAAGAACAGAGAGGAGAAAGCGAACCGAAGATCGGCTCCCTCAAACATCAACCAGAGAATCATCCACACGAGATCTGGAAACCAGCAAGGTGGGAGCCAAAATGCTTCTCAACAAAGAGAAAGGAGAAATCATCATCACAAGGATGGGAGAAAATCCAGAATGGAAAACAACATGCAGCAACGGCAAAAAAGATGATCCAAAAAACGAAAAGAAACAAAGGCAAAGGGAAGAAAAAAGGGGCTTGGGCCACCGCCGGTTTCAACCGACGGCAACCCTTTGAATTTCAAAACTAAGTCTAGAGAGAGGCAAGAGGAAAGGGAAAGGTAGAGAGAGAAACCCTCTCAGCTAGTGATGAGCCAACATATGTTGAATGAGTTCAAGATCTACCCAATGATATCTATTTTGCTATGTTTTGAACAAAAATAAATTAGTTATTTAAAACATGTATTGGTTGTAGTATTCACTGTCATATGATGATCTTATCAATATTATGAAAGACACATGTGCATCATATCACTATCATATCATGATAATTATAGTGGTAATATCATGATATGACATGACATGTTTTATCAAATTCTTTTTTAACATACCTTATACAAACATCATATCATGGTGTTATCATTATATCATAGTGATAATATTTAGATATGACAATGATATGATGTCGTCAAACTATTTTGTCAAACATAAAACATCATACCAATACCATACCACTATCATAACACCGCAGGAATAATTAATTAAGTCAGCTCTCACTTCTACCTTTTCCTCTGCCCTCTCTCTAGGTTGCGAACCTTTTTTATCCAGACGACCATGCGACTGCTGTAGGAGCTCCTCCGATGATCGGCAGCGCCCTCCTTAATTTCCCTTCCTCTTCCACCGCCTCTTTTCCTTTCTCCCTTCTTTCTCAGTTTGTTGTTTTCTTTGCTTCCTTTTAGCGCTTTTTTTCTAGTTTTGTCGGTTAGGCTGTGACCTTTCTTTCGCCCTTTGTGGTTTAGTTCATCTTCCTTTGAGGGGTTCTTTGGTCCCCCGCTGTGGGTTGAAGATTTTTTCCTCCGATCTGGTTTCCAGATATGGAGATGCACCCCCGTTCAAGAAGCGATGGAGGTCGGATCTGTCAAATCCGACTAGTCTTCTCCTCTCCTCACCTTTGGTCTACCTCTTTGTTTTGCCTTGCAGATCTTGGCAAATCGGAGATGCAGCCATTGGCGTGGATCCGGATGGGTGAGCATGAAGACTGGTGTATTCTAACTCTCTGCCTCCTCCCCTGGCTGTCAAGTTTGATTCGTCGGTTTCACTTGGGGGTGGTCGGCGGGAGGCTTTCGACGACCGGCTCGGATGTGTTGGTCTGAGGTGGTTTTCTCCTCATCTCACATTTTTGGGTTTGGTGGGTTCCCGATCGTGTGATGGGCTCGTGGTGGTGCTCGCTTGGTAGGTGGTGGTGCCGATTCGGTTGCGGTGGTGGATCTCGGCCGCTGCAGTTAGAGTACGACAGAGGGGTGCTAGCGGCTAGGGTTTGGGAGGGGCTCGTCATGTTTTGGTCCTGGGCTTAGTCCCTATTGGGCTTCCAAGTTTTTCTTTGGGCTATTTTGTATGAGGTTCTCTTTTCCTTGTTGCTATGTTTCGCTTGTACATTTCCTTTATGGGTCTGGCCCAGTTGTTGTCTTAATGAACTCATCTTAAAAAAAACTATCATAACACCATATCACTATCATATTAGCATTATACAAATATGATATGTTATCATTATCAGTGATAATATCATTATGTGATAGTGTTACGATGACCTACAAATTGTTTGTTCAAAAAAAAATCAAAATTGATATAACCTTCTAGAGCACAAAATATATGATATTTCTGCACAAATATTTTTGAAATCCGATTTAAAATGAATGACATATCATCCGTTCAAGATTGGTATGAGAATTGAAAAGTACATTAACTGCCGCCTAGAGATTCACATGAGCCCCAAAAAATCTAATAAGCTCTCTCTTAAATCACTTATTTCCCTCCATACTCTTTTATTATATGGACCACTAGATCTCCCTTACTCAATTTACAATCATTAGATATGGTTTTGTCATACTACAAATAGGAAGAGTTTTATATTGGACCTATTTACCAATTTAAATTAGTTTTGGTTTTGTTCAATTTGAACAAGATCATAAGATCTACGAGGGGAAAAAATCATTTCTCTGTAAAATTTGAGAATAGAGCTATCAAAATATATACAAATTACTTTGTGATACATTCTCTTTCCCTGTCTTATTTTCTCTCTAAAGCTCTCTATGAGATCTAGGGATATGGGCGTTGTCAACGCGACCCTTCCATGCTTCATCGTCGACGGTAGCCGATGGAACTCTCTTTTTATAATTGCAGTTGATAATTGACTTTCTTACGTTGAACTTGTGGTTGTTGACGGTGTACTTCAGATCCCATAAGAGGTCTGTGATGAAGGGGTGAAGAGATGGGAAAATACCCCCGTTGGCCATTTCTTATGACCTCCACCTCCAAACTGGGTTGTTAGCTCTTGGGAAAATCCATTTCTAAGGCCATGCTGTTGAAGTTCGAGTGTCTCAATCATCGATGGCTCCTTTCATGTTGGGTGTGAAAGGGGAGAGTGGTAAGTCTGCAAACTCTAACACATGATATGTCTAAGGATGTTGGTGATAGTAATGCACTAATGCATGAAAAGGAAGGGATAGAGCCCTTCCGTTTAAATGGTATACATGTTTTGAATACAAGGGATTTTAATAACCCTCACAATCACAAATATGTGCTTGATTATATAGGAAGGTATAAAGTAAGTATATTAGTTATTCTTAAAAATAAAGTGCGGCTGATAACACCTAAAATATATGTTATTTAGCCCTCATTTTCGAGATGTTTGCATGCTAAATCATCATGTCTAGGCCACATCTCAAGCTCGTATTTTATGCTTTCTTGGCGTTTGTGATAAAATTGTAGGTCTTATATTCATTTACCATTTATAGGTAATCGTTTTTGAGTTCATCCGGCCACGCTTGCATTGCATAGGAGCAAGAAAGGGGAGAAATAGTACAGGTCATGGCCCTATCACGGCCTTGACCAAGGAGTGACCATGTTCGCAGCCTTGAACAGTAGTAGCGAACTTTAGCAAGCAACCAACAAGAGGGCAGAAGGTCTGGACACCCGACTCGCGGCCAAGGGGCTTTTTTATTGCAAAAAAGATCTCAACTGATTCGGTGCCATTTTGGCGATCAAGGCCAGGTCACGTTTTGGTCACAACCAAGTCAACGTCGTGGCATGCCAGTGACCATCGGGAGGACATCATCTGCTGTAGATTAAATATAAATAATTAAATACCCCCTTTTTCTGCACTTCACAAGGGACATGCAACCTAGAGTGAGAAATTAGGGTTCTTGGGTCAATTTTAGAGAGAGAAACATATTGGGAGAGTTTGGGAGAAGATCAAACCATCCAAGGATCAAAGAAAATGTGCAAATCAAGGAGAAGCATATTTTTAGTTTGTATTTTTTTTCTCTCTTTCTCTCTCTTTAAGACTTGAATCCCTAAGGTTGTTTAAGGAAGATGAATCCTAGCTTATAGATTATTCACGGGTCATGTGCATGAATGATTGTGAACCTGATTTGGGTCCAATTGTACACATTTTATCCCCATATTCTTCGGATGTTTGAGGCATTTTCACTCCGTGAGGGTCGGTTTTACGCTAGGTTGTGCTTGTTCTAGTATAATTCAGATCCTAGCAGGTGGAATTGGCCTCGGGAAAGAAAGTTGGATGAAAAGGGGCAAAAACACATCGAAGGGAGGAAACAGCTGAGGATCACGGTGGAAGCCAGGTTTTCACGGTCAGCCAGACCGTGATAAAGGAGCCCAAACCATGAAGAGCGAGGAGACCAGAGACTTTCGCACGCCTCGGGGGCCTAATTGAGATCATGGTCACCCGACCATGATAATCTGACCCTGTCCTTGAAGAGCATTAATGAAACGACCCATCTTTGTTCAAGATCACGGTCCAGGCTTTGAGTTCACTTTCGTGAGCTGGGATCATGAAACGCGCTCGATCTGGGTATATAAAGAGAAGTAAGCTGAAAGAGAAGGGAGAGCCTAGTGAGAGAATTGCATATACTTCCTCAGATTTCTAGAGAGAGTGACGAACACAGGAGGAGAAGAAAGCTAGGGTTTCATCCAAGCCTCAATATTTGGGAATCTCATCCACCAAGGAGTATCTCTACACCAAAGGAAGAAGTCAAGCATCTCAAGATGGTCTATTCTCTTCTCCTTTGTGTATTCCCTAGTCTTAGCATGGAGTAGTCCCCTTCTTTCACTTGGGTGTTGTAAACCCTATCTAGAACTATGTGATAGGTTGTATGACTTGAATGTTTTGTGTGTGATTTGTGTTTTAATGCAATTACTGAGGTATTTTCATGAAGGTTGAGTTGTGTTTTCCATTTCTCACTATTATGCAAATTTGACCCAGGTAGAGGGAAATCCTCTTCTTCTTAAGAGGCTTTTAAAAAGATGGAATTCATTGGCCAATAGAGCCACCTACATAGGCCGAATTAGGGAAAACCTCATACTACGATTTAGCATCCTGAGTTAGGGCCTTCTATTTATAGGCATTGACTTGATCTAACTACAACATCCCAATCGACGGACAAGTAAAATCGACGACCGGGTGCAGCATAGGGCAAAAAAGCAATAAAAATTTATCATACAATGGGGATCTAGGCTTACCCTACTTCAGGTTTAGGATTTGTTATCTAGACAACCTAGAGTGGTGATTAGGAAAACTAAGCTAACTAACCTAGGCTAACCACTAACCTATCTATTTACAAGGTTTGGAGCTTCCTTGGATTAAATCCCCCTATTTACGACCTTTGGATCGATGTTGAGTATCCTCCTAGTTCGATCGACCCACTATCCTACCGTTAGGAGATGAACTCCCCCGGGACGGACCCGGAACAGTGAAGCGATGGATGGGCAGGAGCCCTATTCAACCTATGGCACCACTATATCATAGGAGATCGATCCAATCGACTCCCTCGGGGATTGCTCGGACGATATGGGGTGAGGAGTTGTTTCCTCCTTGGTCAAATGCTCGACTAACTCAGTTACTCTACTGTTAGGAGATAGAATCCCTCGGGAATGACCCGAAATGACAAATCGATGAATGAAGTAGGCTCTATTCAACCTAGGGCAACCCTATATCTTAGGATATTGATGGAATCGACTCCCTCGGGGATTACTCGGACGATATAGGGTGAGGAGTGACTCGAAGACGCCAATAATGGGCTCTGAGGGGATTTTCTCCCTCCTATGTCAAAAGCTCCAAGATCACTCAAGCACTCTCTCTCTCACACACACAAGAACTCCCCTTTGGTGTTTTGGGTTGAAACCCTAGAAAGAGAATCGAATCCCTCTCCAAAAACCAGCTCCCCCTTTGTCTTCCTTCTGTTGCTGCCTTTTATACCTATATCGAAGGCTGTTCATAGTCTGATTTCACGACCGTGAACTCAAAGCATGGACTGTGATCTTGGCCAGAAACTCGCCGTTTCACTAGCACTTCACGGTCCGGAGCTAAAGTTCACGGTCTTACGACCTTCCCACGCATACTAGGACATGAAATGTAACAAAACAAACACAACCTAGTGTAAACTAGGCCGAGGAATAGTGATCTACTAAGCAAAACAGACAAGAAATGAGGGGTAGAATGTGTGCATTTGGACCCGAATCACTCCCCCACACTTGAATGTTTACAAAACAAGGTAAGCTTACAAAAAAAAAAATTCAACAAACTTTTTGAGGCATGTCATAGGGCACAAAACAAAGGAATCACAACGGTTATTTGACACCGACCTATGGACAAAAAAAAGTAATCTTGGCAACCACCACAAACGACATTCAACTGTATTAAGATCGTACAAAAGAAGAGTTCTCACATTATCATCAACCAACACACAACATGCTTCGACGACTCACCGATCACAGTTACTCATGCATGAAGATCACATCATAGGAACGTTCGAGCAACCTAGGTCCTCACTGGGGTAAAAGAAATGAACAAAACATGATGAAGAATCGCTCACTCTCGACCAGTGGGGCCATGACCATTTTATGCAAAAGATGTGCATATTCATGCTCAATCCTAACGTCCCTTTACCATGACGGTAGCCTCTAAGTGCTAGAGCTCACATGATGGGT
The DNA here is from genome assembly GCA_946122785.1 of Linum tenue. Lineage (NCBI taxonomy): Eukaryota > Viridiplantae > Streptophyta > Magnoliopsida > Malpighiales > Linaceae > Linum > Linum tenue. The sequence continues at coordinate 8,144,452 of CAMGYJ010000010.1, read as the reverse complement.
GACGTTTCTAACTTGTCCTGAGGTCTTATACACGGGTACAAATGACTGGCTAGGGTCTATGACATGGGGAAAAGGCTTTTTGGGTGGTGGCACGTATTTCATGAGGTTCCACAGCTTCAACCTTGAACCACAGTACAAGGTTCCTTAGCTTCGATCTAGAACCTTCTTCAACAACCAATGACCACTAACAACAGCCAAAAACCACACTTCCAAAACACAACCAATCACCAACTCATTCACAACAATCTTTGTTTCTACATTTGCTATTAAATTTCAAGCATAACAGTGTGGTAGGCAAACAACGTGTAAGTGTTCCGAAAGTTTGCAGGCTAAGCAACACTTCTAAGAGCATGTTCAACATTTATTATATTTTTGGTGGCCACTCTCTTTTCTTCTTTTCCCTCTTATTGTTATTTTTCTTTCTTTCCTTCTTTTGCTTTTCTTTTCTCTTTTCTTTGGGGGCTATACGAGAGCTATATACACATGCCAAATTTTTTTAACTTAAGGAACAATGCTCACTTTTAAGACCTACCTCCACACTCACTTGACATTCTTAGCAAAATCGTACACAAATCACTCATGTGGAACCTCATTTAAGCTCAAATGGTATGAACAGAGCTTCCAAACACAAGAGTGACTTGATAACGGTGTAGACACGAAGAAAGTATGTTCGCTCTATCTAAATCAATCAAGCTCAAGTAGCGTGAGCTACCTAACACGAGAATGACCCTAAGACACACGACTCAAAAGGGTTGACTAGGGGATAATGCAACGGGGACAAGTCAAATTTTGGGTCATGGGCTAATCCTATGCCTTCATCTTCCTCGCTAGCAACAACATGAATGCCACGCATCATGTAAAGGGGGATCTATCGCACAAGAACGAAATGAACGACACAAGTCTCTCATGGCTACCTAGGTGCTTAATCATTCGATCTAATTCCCTAAACTCGATGCATAGGCAACTGTGAAAAGCAAGTAATCGATTCAAAACATCTATCGGTTCACAAACACCTGATAAATAGATTCACAAACATCTATCGATTCACAAACATCTATGCACAAACCTAATACAAGTCTCAATCATCATAATAGGATGCACACAATCACAAGCTTATCATCCATCGATAATGCCAATACCCACAAGATTCAAAACAAATCGCCTAAGGTGCCACTATGATCATGCAAATGTAGAAGTTTCTATGCTTGGAGCCCTCAAATTTTAAAATTTTGGGCATGCAACAATGCTCTAAGAACTCAAAATCACACCAATCGTTCACACACACAAGCATAATGGACTACCCTCCCCCCCACAAACACACACTTAAGCTCAACATTGCCCTTAATGGCGTAAAAGAAGGAGGTAGAACGATGTTACCGGATAGTGGTGAATGTTGGTGTTCGGGAGCGGAGGTCGGGTGAGATCCGGAAGAGCAAGGAGACGGCAAAACACCACCAAAAGAACTCCAATGATCGTCTTATTGAAAGGAAAAGAGATGCAAACCGTTGATGGTTAGGTTGCCTCCCACCAAGCGCTTCTTTAACGTCGTGAGCCGAACAATTGCTCCTCAAGTTTTGGTCCACCCAAGAACCTCCTTGAAGTTGAGGTTCTCGTCGATGAGGTGGTGCCTCAAGTCACGAGCTTTGGACGAATCCATGGTTGAGGGCTCGTGAACTTGAGTGGCTTTGAGGCTCCACCCACGAGACCTCTTCTTCTTTCCTTCTTCCTTATTCTCTTTGCCCCACACCATATAATGCATCATCGATTTAACACCATCGCATACACCAAGAGGGATCACCGACAGTTTGGCCATTCTTGGCAAAGAGCCGTAAATGGGTCCTTGTCAATAAGCGCATCAAAGTCGAGAGAAAAGCTTTCATAACACTTGTAACTCGTGGATGCTTCATCCACCTTGACCTCGTCCTCATCTTGGACACCATTTTCTCCTTCTACTTCATCTTCGACATCCCTTCCTTCATCAAAATTCGATTCCTCCCAATGGGAACACTCAAGATCTTCCTCCTCTTCAACCACTTCTTCCTCCTTCCCATTCTTGTCTTCGAGTACGGTTTGGAGGACAAGATGCCATGCAAGATCATAAAAAGGATTATCTTGCTCCTTCACACTTGTGACTTGGTCTTCAAAGTTGCTCTCGTGAAGGGGAAAGTGATGAGAGTCGTCAATGCAACCTTCTTGTTTATCCTCACCACGGGAGCTCTCCGGGGTGAGTTCTTCTTGCTCCACACGGTTGTCATTGATTTCTCCTTCAAACTCCTCTTTCTCCTCCAATGATAAGAGGCGATAGCTTGCAAAAGCTCGTGTCACCTTCTCTTCAAGTGTCAAATCGGGTGGAGGGAGGGGTTGGAAATCCATGCCAGAGCTCATTCCTCCAAAGTTCTCATGGCTTGCCTCTTTGACCTCCTCTCTTCCTTCCAATGGTAGGAGGCGATTGTGAGCAAGTTGTGCACATGCTTGCTCAACAAGCCCTCCTAGCCTCTCCATGAGTCGAAGTAGTTCCTCCAATTTTCATAGGAAGGATGAGTCGATAGGGTCGGGGATTGGAAGGTCCGAATTGGCGCATTCTTCATCGGTACCCCGAGCAAATTGCTCCACCATGAGCTCCAAGTTGGTCTTTGGCTCCGGTTGTGGAGTGGCACGTGGTCTTGAGGAATTCCCCATGAAAGATTCTATTGCCAACTCCAACTTGGATTTCTCCTCGGGTTGTGGAGGTAAGCCTTCTTTGTATGGGAAGCTTCTTGATACCCCCATTGGTATGTTTGTTCTTGGAAGGGAGGTTGATCATATAACTCGGTTCCTTGGCTTCCACCTTCTTGGTCACTCCATGAAGCTCCGAGGTACCCCCATTCGGGTGGTTGTGGATACCCCCACATGTTGTAGAAGCCATTCGGATCCATGATTCAACCTACTGACACGCTAAAACACAGTACCTAACAATGGCCAAGTGTAACCAATGAAAGGGACTGCAGTATAGTGGCACAAGTAATAAATATCGACTCCACGTGTCTCTAGAGTTACTATTACTCAGCTTCAGTTCATTATCTAGAAAACTAGATTAAGGATTGATTTATAAACTACTCTACTGACTACTCTACTAATTACAAGTTGGGCACTCACTTAGGTATGATTCCACCTAGCTCCTCAATTAGGTCAAAGTTGCAATTACCTTTGGTTGATCTATTGTTGATTAAACTGCGGAAGATCCTAAATTAGTTTGGAATCTCTTAAGTTGACCAAGCCCTCTCAGACAGAATACCCGACATGCGACTAGCCTTCACCGGGATAGACTGCTAAGGCGATTCACACAGATCTCCACTACTGGAATGAATTCCAGTACAAAGTAGTGAATTGGTTGACTCTCGCACAACCAATTCACCACTATCAATCAAGGAAGCTCTCTTAACCTAATCAGATTCTATCTATCATAGGTTAAAGCAGAAATCAAGAGAATTTGATCAAGATTCAATTGACTCAATAAATCATGCCTCAATCGATTATAATCAAACAATATAGCATCCAAAACTTCATACAAGAAAGATCCTAACACATGGAACTAGGGTTCCTCAAAACCTAAGTGAAGGGAAGTTACTCCATAGAGAAGAGAGAGACTGCAGAAATCTGATCTAGATCTTCAATCTTCATCTCCAAGCTTGATTCCCGAGCTCCAATGGCGAAGAAATCCTCCAAAATAGCTCCAAGAATGTTCCCAAGTCGCTCTCTCTAGGGTTCATCCCTTGGGTGTTTGGAAACCAAAAACCCAGCTCTCCCCTTTCCTTTTGCTCAAAATCGGGTTTTAACCAGAAATTTCCGATCACACGGCCAGGCCACACGGCCGTGTGACTTCCCCAGCTGCCCGTGTGACTTTTTTCAAACCGCGGCGTTTTGATAACTTGCCCAGCCTTCCCACGCGGCCACGACCCACACGGCCGTGTGGAGTTCCATGATGCCCGTGTGGGATTTACCGAGCCTTCACACGGCCACAAGAGGTCCTCTACACGTCCCGTGTGACTTTTCCCGTGCAATTTGGTGCCACACGGCCAGGTCACACGCGGCCGTGTGGGTTTTTAGGCATGCCCGTGTGGCTTGCTCAGCCTCTGTTTAATGCTTCTTTTCTCCCTCGTCCGGACTCCGAATCAGTCGCCGTTTGATCCCAGACGCTCGTAGTCTTGTCCTCTTTCTTTTCATGACAAAATTCCATGATTATTTGTCCATTATATGATGTAGAAGTCCATTATTCCTCAGGTCATGCTCGTGTTTCTTCTCCCGAATTGCCAAATGATCTCTGATTGACTTGAAACTTGCGCCTATGCTTCAATTTACATGGTAGGACCTGAAATGTGACAAAGGAACACAACCTAGCGTAAAATAGTCCAAGAAAGCAGAAAATCAAGCCAAAATGATCAAGAAACGAGGGTGCAAACATGTGCAAATCCGATGTTATCACCTACAAACACAAAAACAAAATCAAACAAACACAAACCACCCTTCAGGTCGAAGAGCCGGTGAACAAAACACAAAACTAAAACAATACGACCTAACCCTTTTTCAAATAACCTAGAATGGCTCCCCGACAAGAGAGCGAAAATTATGTCTCGATCTAACTAAAACATCCCAATCGTTGGCCAAGTATAACCGGCGACTGGATGCAGCATAGGGCAAGCAAGCAATAAGAATTTATCATACCATGGGGATCTAGGCTTACTCTACTTCAGGTTTAGGATTCGTTATCTAGGCAACCTAGAGTAGTGATTAGGAAACTAAGCTAACTAACCTAGACTAACCACTAACCTAGCCATTTACAAGGTTTGGAGCTCCCTTGGGTTAAATCCCCCTATTTCCGACCTTTGGATTGATGTTGAGTATCCTCCTAGTTTGATCGATCCACTATCCTACCGTTAGGAGATGAACTCCCTCGGAATGGACCCGGAAAGGTGAAGTGATGGATGGGTAGGAGCCCTATTCAACCTAGGGCACCCCTATATCGTAGGAGATCGATCCAATTGACTCACTCGGGGATTGCCCGGATGATATGGGTGAGGATTTGTTTCCCTCCTAGGTCAAAAGCTCGATTGACTCAATTACTCTACCGTTAGGAGATAGACTCCCTTGGGATGACCCGGAATGGCGAATCGATAAATGTGGTAGGCTCTATTCAACCTAGGGCAACCCTATATCGTGGGAGATTGATGGAATCGACTACCTCGATGATTGCCCGGACGATATATGGTGAAGAGTGATCTGAAGACGCCAATAATGGGCTCTATGGGGATTTTCTCCCTCCTAGATCAAAAGCTCAATACATGAAAATGGAAACCCAATTCATGTCATTCATGAAAACATCCATCAATTAAGTGAAATCATCAATCAAATATGGGATGTGTCACATACATCAAAATTAAATCCAAATATAGACCTAGGGTTCTTAAACCAAGAGAAGAGGGTGAGTCTAGAGAGAAAAGAGAGTAATTACAAATTGGAGTCCAAGATCTTCTTCTAGGCTTGAATCCTTGTCTTCAAGATCAACCCAAGCCTCCAATTAAACTCCAAGATCACTTAAGTACTCTCTCTCTCTCTCTCTCTCTCTCTCTCTCTCTCTCACTCACTAGAACTCCCTTTGGTGTTTTGGGTTGAAACCCTAGAAAGAGAATCGAATCCCTCTCCAAAAAACAGCTCCCCCTTTGTCTTCCTTATGTTGCTTCCTTTTATTCTCAGATCGAAGGTTGTTCACGGTCTGAGTTCACGGCCGCGAACTCAAAGCCTGGACTGTGAACTCGGCCAGAAACGCGCCGTTTTACTATAATAATTCACGTTTTGGAGCTGAAGTTCAAGGTCTTACGACCACGAACTAACAATTGTGTCCAAACAGTGACTTCGGGCATTTTTTCACTTTTTTGCGCTTTTCGACCTCCAATCGACCTGAAACTCGTCCTCGACCTTCCCACGCATACTAGGATCTGAAATGTAACAAAACAAACACAACGTAGCGTAAAATAAGTTGAGGGACGGTGATCTACTAAGCAAAACGGACAAGAAATGAGGGGTAAAATGTGTGCATTTGGACTCGAATCAAGCATAAGAGGGTGGAGCAGATCGCGGGCAAGAAGGGTCGAGATCGTGAGCGTGATCTTCTCTACAGAGGCCGCGATCTCGAGACGCTGTCGTTTCGGCCTTCGGAGCAGAGGAGTTCACGGGCTGACTTTGCGGTCGCGATCCACGAGTCGCGGTCGCAAACTTCCTCGCGTGCAGTTTGTGCTTCGGCCGTGTTCTGCCTGGGGAAACTCTCTGTTTCTCCTCGGCTGCTTCATCACGAAGTTCGCGTCCTGAGCCCTCCAGATCGCGGTCATGGTTCTCGGCCGTGATCTTTGGTTACAGGTTGCGATCTTCAGTCTCTGCCCCATTTGCTACACTTGTGACTAATTATTTTGTACTTAATTCGCATGTAATGTCTCAACCACCCAAAAATTACGTTGGAATCAAATATGAACGAAATAGAGATGCATTATTTGACACTTTTCAAACAATTATGCACATAAGTTGGCCCGAAACAAATCTTAATATGAATGATAAATAACACCAATTTAGTAGTTATCAGACACATGACGAGTAGAATAGCTTGACGAAAATCAGCAAGCTAGCTAGTTAGTTTGCAAACCAAAACCTCGTCTTCTAGATGCATGTAATACTTAATTTGTTGAGTCGGATGCTTCCACATTGTCAATGAAAGCTCATGAAACGACCTACCCGTTGTCTTTCCATGGAATAAAAAAAGCAAATCCCGTTAGCTGGAAATTAATGATGCCGCGGAGGTATTAGGTAAGTAGTTAAATACCAAACACACAATTATGATTAATTTGTTTGCCATGTTCCCACTTCATCTCTTCTCTTTCCCTCACAGATGAGAGTCTCCGCTGAGCTAGCCTAGGTAGCGTGTACAAGGTGCAATGAAGGTGGCTACTCTGGCCAGCCTGCTAACTAAACCAACCCATTTAACTAAAGCAAATAAACTATCAGCATGATCTCTCATTTTCCTTCCTCTCAATTTGTTTAATCCTCCGTCCATCTCTCTGGGTTCCTATATAAATTACACCTTTTCAATGAGGCTTTGCTATCAATCATCGCTCACAGTTCTAGCTAAGCTAATCTGTCATTTGCATCTAATTTAGCTTTCCCTGATCCAGCGCGTGCATATCGGAATATGGCCATCGCCGCCGCTCTCGTGGTCTTGCTGCTGGCCGCTCCGGCTGTACACGCCGCCCAGCACGACGTCAGCTGGAGCAATTCTGGTAACGTCGATTACAACACCTGGTCGTCCGGTCAAACGTTCAACGTCGGTGACACTGTTGGTATAGAGCTTCTCATCTCATCTCCTATTTGACTGTATCATTTTATAGCTAGTTAGTGTTACTTACTTTTGCAAAACGGTATACGATTCACGATTATTGAACATCTCCCAACAACTCGAGTTATTGGGACTAACGGGTTCTTGACATAGTATCAGAGTCTTTTGTGTGACTGTAAGTTCTTCTTCTGTTCGATTCCCGGTGATCCCATCTATTGCTGTTAAGCACACTGTGTCTGTCCAAACTCCAAACCTATTTGAATGGCTTGAGTTTGAAGAGGGGTGTTAGTAAAACGATATATGATCCACGATTAAACCCCTCCCAACAACTTGGGTTACTAGTATCAACTGGTATCTTGAGAATTACATCTTATCAACTGGTTATTAATATATAAATTAACTGTTGGTTTAATTGACAGAGTTCAAGTACAACAGCTTGTTACACAGCGTGGCGGAGGTATCGCAGAGCGACTACAACGGCTGCGACGCCAGCAACGCCATCCAGACCTACAGCGACGGAGACACCAGCATCACGCTCCCCGCCGCCGGCACAAGGTACTTCATCTGTCCCACCGCCGGCCACTGCAGTGGAGGCATGAAGGTGGCAATCAAAGTCGCCGGCGGCGGCTCCTCCGGCGGAGGTGGTGGGTCCCCAACTACCCCAGCCACCACCACTCCCTCGGGGTCCACCACCCCATCCGGATCGTCTACCCCAAATGCCGGCGGATCAAGCAGCAACAAGGAGCCTTCGCCGGCCGGCAGCTACGGCGGCGCCGCCGCTTCCGTTCTGTACAACCTGGTGTTTGGTTCCGCGGCCGTGGTGGCGACAATGGTTGCACTTTTGGGCTAGGAAAGAGGCAGTGCTTGTATGTTATTATGTGCTTGTTTTCTTTTCTTGTGAATTATTATTCTGTTCATCTTTAATTTCATCCATGCAATTATCACTAGTTCTGGCTGTTAATTAATTCCTTGAGTTTGAGATTGTGTGGAGGGGTGGGTTCTATTGATTACGTTGATCGGCTTTGTATCGTGACATATATATATTTCTTTGTTGAACAATTATGTCATTTCTACTATTAAATTTAGCATTCGGAGGATGACTCGTATTAGTTGACCTAATTCAATAAAAAATATATATATGTGATAACATACGGCAAATTCACTTATTAAAAAAAATGTAGGAAGGAGAATATTGCGTAAAATCGTTGTAATTTGAGTAAGGAGGTCAACGAGCCGGCCGCTTTGGGGTTGAGATAACTATTTCACCGTACAATTTTTATAATCCAAACCAGGGGGGAATCCAGAGTAGTGCATCCCCACTACGTACTAGAGCACATCTAGTTTGGTCAAGAAATTATTCACGTTTGGATAGTGTCAAGAAAAAATGGTTCTCGTATAAATTCTTCCTCATCCAATCCAAGCAATATATACAGATGAGAGCCACTCTATATTAGACAGAAAAAAAAAATTCTTACCGTACTTATCTGATAGATAACCCGAATCATATTTCCTCATATCTTTCCAATCCCACTACTCGGATAGTTATGACTTTGTTCTTTGATTGAAAACCAAATTTGGAGTTGATGTGCCCCTCGAATTGTTATGGAAAACGCTAAGAAAATAGGCGTGTACCCCTATTTTGTCAAAATAGAACCTGATTCGAGTAATCTGTCCGATTAATTTGATCCACAATCCCACATCACATACACATTAACTCACCTTCATTAGGCGGTGAAGCACCTCAAAAATACACATCACATTATATCACATCACATACACATCACATCCCATCACCTTCAATTGACAGTGAGGTACCTCAAAGTCCTATCCTCACCTTCAGTAGGCGGTGGGTTACCTCAATATGTATACATAGGCCTCATACATTTTCAATTCTCTTAGTTCAAATTTCTAGGAAAAGGGAATCCTCAAACATGCATTTTAATTGGAAATATATAACTTGTAATGAAAGTTTGAACTCATAAAACTTAACCTTAAAAACCTCTGCGTAGAATTTATCCCCTTTACACTCAACTCGAAAACACGACTCCTCGATTCCTTACTCGAAGAAATCCCTACTTCGCCCAATTATCTCGAGAAACCTATGAATCATAAATTCATTTTTAGACGCCCTTTCTCGATTTAAACCCCTTTAAATCTACGAGAAAACCCTCTCCTCAAAATTCAATCCTTGAACCTCTTTCCAAAGATCCCTTAACCTCATTAAAAATTTTATTAGAAATAATCCTTTCCAAAATCGACCTTTTTCCCATTAATTTTGTCTTGGACAAATTTGTAATCCAAATTAAAGCTTCTTAAAAATCCAGATCATACCTTTTCCAAGTTGATCATGAGAACTTATATCCTGAAAAGTTATCAAATCCTTAAGAACACATTGTCATGATTTTTATTTAATTAAAAACAACACTTGATCAATTTTTAAAAATAGTAAATCAACTTCACAAATTATCAAATTAAATCACAGGCACCTCCTAGACCTCCTTTAATTTTGAAAATTGTTAAACCTAGGAACAAACTCCTACAGAGGCTCGAAACCAGTTTTAGAACTTAAATGACGTTTCTGAAAATTTTCTACAACTTTAGTGGCCAACCAAAACTGTCACTAACAACCTGTAAAACCCGTTGCTAAAAAGCCAGGGTTGCACCCTCACGAACAATCACCAAAACAACCGATGTAATACAAATAGATCGAGTTCCCTTACCTCTAGAACGAGCCTAGGACTAGATCAAATGACTTGGGACGTTGATCTCCTCGTCGATCGATAGTTCTTTTACAAGGAATTGTACCTCCTTTAACTTGTACGACATTGAGCTATAAATATTTCTCTCCAATTAGATGTGATTCTTATAGACTTGTAGTTCACCCCTTTCTCATGGACAACTTGCTCAGCTAGCTACTTGCTCAATACGACTATTAAATTCTCCATTCAAAGACAACTACGATGTTGTGGTGGTTTCTCAAATCACCTTGTGATCAACGAGTTGTCTTAAGGTTTCCACTTATCATTCTTTAGACAACTTTGTCTAATAATTCACCAGTACTCTAACCTATGATGTTCTCCTTATCACGACTATTGATGCATCTCCTTGAACTCACTCTTCGTATACCTCATTACTCTACTCATGGCACACAAATAGTTCGATGCGACTGTCAAACTTCCTCCCCTATGAGGGTGCACAGTTAGTGTGACCAATCAATTACCTCACATAATTCTCCCTTTTCCATGCTTGATGTCTCTAGTGCGACATCCCACAAGTAGGGATGGCAATTTACCCACCCATGGGTAATTTTGCCCAAACCCAAGTAGACCCATTTATTATGGGTAGGTAGGGCTGGGAAAACGGTTGCGGTTTCGCAGTTAAACCGATAATCGCAGCGAAATCGCCCGGTTATTGGTTAACCGCAAACCGCATATTTTGCCTATTTTGCGGTCGCGGTTAGAGATATGGGCTGTTTTGCGGTTTGCGGTTTAACCGCAACCGAAACCACAAATCCATATAACCGCAAGGCTAACCGCGACCCAGACCCAGCCCATAATTGACCCCAGCCCAGCCCAAAGTTGACCCCCAGCCCAGCAGGCAGCAGCCCAAACTCGACCCGGCCCCTCCCCCACTTCTCTCTGCCGTCGTTTTGATTTGACGAAACAAAATTCGAAAATCCCCTTCGACCCTTCGTTTCGTCCCTTCCCACCAGCAACTGAAAACCCTTCGAGTCGAGCTTCGACCCTTCCCATCTTCCCGCTGCGGCTCTGCGCCGCTACCATCCACCCGCCGCCGTCCCTGGGCGTCCGGCGTGTGCATTTGTGGATTGTGTTATTTGGATATGCAGACAGATGCAGGGGCTTGATGGAAGTGAAAATAGACAAAACAGTAGCTGCTGTGTTTTTTTTTTCATGATTTTTTTGCGGTTAGTTCGCGGTTAATTGTCGGTTAGATTGCTTAACCGCGGTTTCGTATACTGTTTCGGTTGTTGCGGTTTTTACAACCATAAACCGTGGTTCACCGCTAACCGCGTTCTGCGGTTTTTGGTTAACCGCTAACCGTGAGGGACGCGGTCGCGGTTGGCTAATATGGGTGTTTTGCGGTTGCAGTTAACCGCAAATTGCGGTGCAGTTAACCGCAACCGCACCGTTTCCCACCCCTATGGGTAGGGTTTGGGTGATGTGTGTATGGGTTTGGGGTTTGTATATGGGTTTGGGTTAGATATGGATATTATCTAAATGGGTATGAGTTGGATATGGATATCCATTTACTTGAGGGTGTTTTAACTACACATGCAAAAATTGGACTTATTTGTAAAACTTGAAAAATTTAGGTACCAAAATGTAAGACCAAAAAAATTTAGGTACCAAAACGTAATTTTCCATCGATATTTTGAGGAATTATATGCAAAAAAATTAAATTTAGGTACTAAATATGCATATCTATTAAGTTTAGGTACCAAACTGTAATTTGTATTTGGGCATGGGTACAAACCCAAATCCATTTGTTATAAACCCAACCCAACCCAAAGTAAATGGGTATGGGTACAAACCCATCAAACTTTACCCATATCCATATATTTGGATTTCATACCCAACCCAATTGGGTTGGATAGTAAAATACCCATGGGTATGGGCAAAATTGTCATCCCTACCCACAAGACCCTTCATAACTTCTAGAGTGCCAACCTAGCTTCAGAGTTACTTCTTGACCCATCAAATCGTACGAGGTACTAAGAACATATATCTTAAGCATCCACTATATCTATAACACGGTCCATAAATAAATGATGCCCTTCGACCCTCACTATTTCTAATGACGCTCTATACTTCTCATTATAAGGTATTAACCTCCTAGAACACAGCTCCTGGTCCAATGCTGACCACGTAGGTCACCTTGGACTTCATATCTTCCAACATTTGCCTAAATTCTACACCTTTAGAGTTCATGCTTCTCCTGTCATAATAAATATGTCATTCTTCATAGTTCATCCCACCAATGCACTCAAAAGTGCGATTCTACTTAGAAGCGGAAAATGGGTAAAACATAAAGCGTAGAATCAAAGCGTAAAAACGTAAGTTTTTTTATGAATTCTCTAAAATAGTGAAAATATGTTAAGTACGACATATACCATGTAAAATGTGATTTTATATATTTAAGATAAGTGAATAAACACCTGCAATTCAATATTTAAAATGCAATTTCTCACACATTCTAATTTGTACAGATTCTAAAGTAGAACATACTCATAGCATCCTACAATAAATTCACAAATATAAATCGCAACTAAAACACGAGTTTAAGAATCCAAATTCTCACAAGTCACAAGCTAGATATTGTATTGCTTGCACTCGACATACTGCATAAAACAAAGAACAAATGATTATTATATAAGAACAAATGATTAATGTAATTCTGTAAAGCAACTTCAAAATGAATAAGTGAATAACAATTAACAAAACACAAGAAGACAGCAAGCTAAGAATGCACAACCAAATCTTAGCTCAGTTCCTTTAGAATAAAGAAGACAGCAAGCTAAGAGCTTACTATTTACTACCCGATGATTCCTGTAATACAAGAAAAGAATGAATCAACCAAATGATTACTCTAATACTCTTTTTCATTTCAAAGCTTATCGAGGCTGAGGAAATATATATAAGACCAGAGGCGAAGTTTGAGATGGCAAAGAAAACATAAGGGAGGCATCGTTGAGCTAACAACGAACGTCGGTCGGAGCTGGAAGGATGCAGCGGTGGAGCGGTGGTGGCAGCGCCGAGCTATCAATTTTATTTTGAAATTTTTATAACCAAAACGGCGTCACTTTAGTCAAATTAGAACTTTTATGGTCACGCACTAGAATCGCACAAAATCGCTTTAAAAATGCGATTTTGTCCGTTTTTACCGATTCTACGAACGATTTTACCGTTTTTATGTACAAAACGATTTTAAGTGGAAAATGATTTGTTTTAGTGACCAAAATATGTAAAAACGTATGTTTTTACGATTTAAAGCGCGATTTTGACTGCACTACATCCCACATTACTTGTATAACCATATTTCCCGAATCACGTGTTCACGACATTTGTAAAGCCTCGTAAGCCCATTATCGTGGCAAAATTCATTCTGTTAGCTCATTGTCGGTGACATAGTAGCTAGCGTCGCACCAGGCTTTAATGCTACCATGTGCTTAGACCACCTTATAATGTGTTTGGTTTGAACTCTGATATCATTTCTTTAAGGCTTTGGTCATGTAAGGATCAAACTTTTCCTCTACATCCCTTTGTCTTACTTTACTTCGACATTTTTCCCTGCTCCTTTAAGCATTTCACTCGGTGTAGTCCTCTAGATTCCAAGATGATCTTCCTCACTTAAATACTTTGACCCATAATGTTTTCATCCTCGACATATTGAGAAAAGCTTACTTTCACCTTAAAGTTGACCGATGAGCTTCTTAATTCTCGATGGACTTCCTATGATCCAATTGTTCTCTGCTGGCAGTCACCTTAATATTTCCTTGCTGTCTTTCGTATTCTTTCATTGCTTGTACTCGGCCAATAGGGACGGTGTCAGCGATGCCTTCTTAGCCTCTTCACCCTCTCCTTCCTAGGATTCTTGTTCATTGACCTTTGGAGGGGCTTTCTCCTCTTCGATTCTCTCCTTAGTAACAATATCCAGAGTTACCTTCCTGCTCCTCAAAAGAATTGCATTCAACCCGACATTTTGATCTTTGGGGTTGGCATCAATTTGGGAAGGTAAGGCTCCTATAGGTCTTTGTGAGGATTGCATCAAGGTTGCCAATTTGGGTCTCCAAGTTTTGTAGACTCGCTTGATGACTTCTTAGATCCGCCTCAACCGAAGTGAACTTGTTTTTTGCAACTTCCATGAATTGCTCAATCTTCTAAACTTCTGAGAACTTGTACTCACAAAGGTGGCGACTAGGTCTTCTACTTTTGCAACCTTGTCGGGTTGTTGTTGTTGTTGAAATTGTTGTTGTTGAAAGTTCGACTTGAAATTGTGGCCTTTGTTGAATGGAAGGAGGCCTTGGTTGATAGTTTCCCATTGGCCCTTGGAAACCTGGAGGCCTTGGATTGCTTAGTGAAGACCATGCAAAGTTGGGGTGGTTGCGCCAACCCTGATTGTAGGTGTTGCTCTAGGGGTTGTTGTTAGAGTTAACCCCACTAGCATTACCGATAAAGCTCACTTGCTCTTCTTGAGTGCTTGCTTCCTTCATCAATTGACACTCCGTATCTCATGGTTGGGACTTGAACACCAATCACATGCCGTCACCGGCTTCTTGCCTTGATTCCTATCTTATAGGAGGGTTGATATCAACTCATTAATCTTCACGATGAGAGGAGGATTCGCCTCAATGAAGTGTACTCCCTTCTCGCTTGTCCTTCTCCCAGTCTCGTCAAACCTAATCATAACCCTTTGTGGCCATATCCTCAAACAAATTGTTCATCTCGGGTGGAGTCTTGTTGAGCATGTTCCTTGACACAAGGAGTCAATGAAAATATAATCTTCTAGATGGAGACCGTCATAGAAAGTTTCAATCCGGTACCTCTCTCCAAACCCGTGGTGTGGATATTGGAGGAAAAGGTTTGAGTATCTTTCCCATGTATCCGTCCTCTTGGGCAAAGTGAGTGATCTTCTTACGCCATTTTGCCATCCAGTAAGGTGGACAATACCGGTTGATGAACTTGTTCAGCAAGTCACTCCATGAGGTAATCCAGAAGGGTGGCCTGTTGTTCAACCATTGTAGCGCTTTCCCTACAAGAGAGTAGGGGAAACGCCTCAACCGAAGGGCTTCTTTGGGTATCCAATTGATCTTCAAACTTCTTGCTATGAATTTATGGACATGCTCCATTGGAGACTCATCCTTAAGCTCATGGAACTTAATGTTCAATTGGATCCTGGTGACGAGGCCGGGTTTAATCTCAAAGTTGTTAGCGGCCACAGGTGGATGCAAGATGCTTGATTGAATATCCGCCGTCTGTGAAGCAATGTAATAAACCCATGGTCCTTGGTTCTTCATTTCCTGCTTGGGCGTCCTCGTTCTCCGCCATCTCAACTTCAACTTCTTCTTCCGATTGAACTTCCTCCTCTATTCCAACTTCAACTTCTTCTTCGGGATCAACGTGTGGTTGTCCCTAATTCACCAATCCTTCCCTTGCTTTCCTCAACTCTCTCACACGAGCCAAAAGTCGGAGAGTTTGGTTGATGTTCTCGTCTAGTCGCTTCAAAGGTGTCGGATTACTCCGAGTCATACACCTCTTGCACACACTTCACAGGACACAACTCGAGCCAAAACAAGCAAGATTCATAAACACAATGCAAAAATTAAAATCTAGATTAACACCAAACGAATTTTTCTCAATAATGGACCGTAAACGAGTTTCCCAGCAACGACACCAAAAACTTGACTCGCTCCGACTACACCAATAAATTCCCAACTAGAGCTCAAGTTTAAACTCTAGGAGGGTGTAGTATATGGCAAGCGTTTTAAAACATCAACCCGAGCCGATTCACGTACTCCTACTTCAATCGTTTAAAATGTTATCTAACAATCGATTTTGAGTGAAAACTAAGGACTACAATTTAAAACAAGCAATAAGTTAAATTGTTGTGGAGTCCATATGAGAAAACTTCACCCGGGTATTGCTCCCCCTAACCTTGTATCAAGTTGCAGTAACGGAACTCTAGTGTGAAATAGTATGCTCTTATACCGTGAGGATAACACAACTAGTGGAGAATTATACTCTCTTAGGAAATCGATTAAAGGAAAGCAATTAAGCTAGGAAACCTAGTTCTCTTAATCAATCGGCTAAGGATTGCTAACCATTTCTCGGAGGTTAGTCCGGAATGGCAACAAAGCGATAAAACACAATCAAATCGTGACGCTAAATCAATGCTTGAGGTGTGTCCCTAATTACCCTAGAAGGGTTTACCCAATTTGCCAAGAAGTGGGCAAGGAGGGGATTTCCTACTTCTAGGTCAATTTGACTCAAATGAGATATGAAACCCATCACTCACAAATCATAAAATACCTCAATCATTATATTAAAACAAACAATCATCACACATAGAGTTCAAATCTAACAACCTACTCCATCTCTAGGCTAGGGTTCACAATACCCAAGTGAAAAAGAGAACTACTTCATAGCTAAACTAGGGATTACAACAAAGAAGAGAGAACGAACCAATGTGTGGTGTTTGAATTCCTTTCTTGTTGTTGAAATCACATTTGGAAGAGGAAAAACCTTCAATCCTCTAGTTTGGAGCAAAACCTAGACCTCTTCTTCTCTCTTGGTTCGTCAATTTCTCTCTCCAAAATCAGAAGAAGATGATAATATCTCACTAGGATCCCCCGTTCAAGTTTCAACTCCCTTCTCCTTTTATACCCAGGTCTCGCACATCACGGTCATTTATCACGGGCGTGATCTCGAAGCTTGGACCGTGATGTCGGGTAAAAACGCACCATTTCATTTACGGCCTTCACGGTCTGGACAAGATTATCGCGGTCTGGCGACTGTGATAACTTTTAGTCCCCCGACGTGCGCAAAATTCTCTATTCGTCGCCGAGCTTCATGGTCTGGCCCTCTTCTTCACGTTCGGTTGATCGTGATAAAGTTGCTCTAACTGTGATCTTCGCCTGGTTGCCCTTTTCGATCCGCTTTCGCCCTCTTTCGTTCAACTTTCACTTCCAAGGCCAATCTTACCTGCTAGAACCTGGAAAAGGATAAAAATATGCACAACCTAGCGTAAAATCGAACCTCAAGGATGTAAACGTCTCAAACACCATAAGAACACGGGGTGAAAACATGTGCAATTAGACCCGAATCACTAATATTTTGATGCATTACAAAAGATTTGGCTAATTTTAAGTAATTTAATAGGTTTGGCTAATATAAAAGAATGCAAGAAAGGTTTGGCTAATAATTAGTGTTTATCGAAATTCATTGATGAGGTGGCAGCTGAGTTAGACGCTGATGTGGAGCACCGTTAGAAAAATAGTTAACGGTAACAGACTAATGGTTGTTAGTTTGAGGTGTTACAAAACATTTGGCTAATTCTCAGTATTTCAATAGGTTTGTCTAATAAAAAAAAATCCGAAAAAAGTTTGACTAGTACATAATGATTATCCTTAAAAAACTATAGGGTTTTGACCGAAAAAAAAAATGAAGCAGAGTTGGGCCACACGACCCAAAGAAATAACTATTAGGGCCTAGATATCCAAGTCGCACCAACCCAAAACGCGGTCCGAAAACTCACCTGATGACGTAATGGGCTTGAAGTAGGAAACCGACCTAGATCCATCCCGGAGAGCTGTTCCTGCTCCTCTGCTATTGCCTTGAAGAACGAAAGAACTATTAACCTTTTCCTCTTAGTTTCCTTCCTCTTCTCGAGCTGCGATTTTGAACTCGAGGGAATCGAGGGTGAAGACAGTGCTGGCGCGAAAAAATGGCATCGGAGGATGAAGGAGAGTTTTACCTTCGTTATTACGTCGGCCACAAGGGGAAATTCGGTCACGAGTTCTTGGAGTTCGAGTTCCGGCCCGACGGCAAGCTGCGGTACGCCAATAATTCCAACTACAAGAACGACACCATGATCCGCAAGGAGGTCTTCCTCTCCCCCGCGGTTCTCAAGGAGTGCCGCCGCATCATCTCGGAGAGCGAGGTTTTGCTTGCTTTCATTTCTCTTATTCCCCTCTCTATGTCGCTTTCGCTTATCTCACACCTCGATGTATTTAGGGTTTCACCCGTGGTTCCTTGAGTCGTAGATGCTATTACAACAGCCCTGAAGTTTCAATTCAATGAAACATTCCCTTGTTTGGGACTGAACCTTATCTCACTCCTCGATGTATATAGGGTTTCAGTTGTGGTTCTTCAGTCATTGATGTTATCACAATAGCTCTAAAGTTTTCAATTCAGGAAACAATCCCTTGTTTTCATGGCGTTGTGAACCTTCTAAAAGTTATTATTATTGGGTTTTGGTAAATTATGAAGGAAGACGATAATAACGTGCCGGAACCATATCTCAGTCATCGATGTATATAGGATTTCAGTTGTGGTTCCTTAGTCATAGATGTTACTACAATATAGCTCTTAAGGTTTTCAATATAGTGAAACAGTCCCTTCTTTCCATGGTATTGTTTTGTTTTGTTTTTTTCATTTTGATAATGTTTTTTTCATTGCACATTGTTAACCTCGTAAAATTTATGATTGGGTTTTGGTAGATCATGAAGGAAGACGATAACAACTGGCCGGAACCTGATCGGGTTGGACGTCAAGAGCTTGAGATAGTGATGGGGAACGAGCACATTTCCTTCACTACCTCCAAAATCGGTTCACTTGTTGATGTACAGAGCAGTAAAGACCCTGAAGGGCTTCGCATCTTCTACTATCTTGTTCAGGTCAGCTGGCTGCAGCTTTTCGTTTGAAAGTTTGTTGCTTCCGAATTTTATGATGAGTATTGGGTCTATGGCATATATAAACTGTATCTCTTATCATGTGCTAAGTAGTTGGGATCACATCCTTAGAACTGAGAACTGTATGTTTTTCGTTTTCTTTTGTAGTTTGAATCCCAAACTCTTTGGTCTTCCTGTTGAGTTTTTTTTTTTTTATAATTTCACTCTACTCCATTATATACTGCCATCATTTGGTTTCTCATGATATTGTTTACATGGTTTAACACCTCCAGATAAAAGCAATCTGCTCTTCCATATTATCTGAAACCTTCATCCTGGTTTACTCTGATGATGGGGGTCATGATGATTTCATGCTTTGCAGGATCTGAAATGCTTTGTGTTCTCCCTCATCTCGCTTCACTTCAAGATCAAGCCCATCTAGTTCACATTGTGTATGGCGTCGGCTGGGATTCTGCAACCAAGTTTTTGGTGCGTCTAATTCTGTTTCGTTTGATCTCTTTGAAAATAGTGGTGGTTATTGGAGCTTTGAGATAGTTGTTTACTGTGGTGAAAGCATGGGGACTTGTTGTACCGTTGTGCGTGAGTGGACTTTGTCTTTGAGGGAGCTTCAGACTAGAACTATGCTGTCATATATGTGAGTCCCTCCATATTATTTGACATCTCTCTAATGTAAAACTGAAAAGACCAGATCTCTCTTATTATGCCAAAAACCTGGTTCAACCAGTTGAAAGTTCCTCCTATACAGCGTCAAAACTCTGCTAGTTTTACAAAGGAACTGTATCAATCGGATGTCGGATGAGCATAGCTGGAGAGGACTTCTCAAGTTTCCATCCAGCTCATATTCCCTTTCCATCACAATGTTTGTGTCTTCATTCGAGTACCAGCCATAGTGATGGCAATGGGTCGGGATGAGTACCTCAATACTCATGTCCCGCCCCACGCTACTACGTGTCGGGGCGGTTAATACCTGCAGGGCAGATACATGGATCTCTAGGGGTGTCTCGGGACATCCCTAAAATTTGGGAAAACGATTATCCAACCTTCGGTAATAATTTCGTATGGGTATACAAAATATAATTGGTGATTCGGGACACCCTAAGACTGGCTCCAACCCAAGGAGCTAAAATGCTAAAAAGCCAAATTTTGCTCTTTTTCAAGCTTCAACCCACAAAAAGTAGGCTGTCAAATTTGGGTAAGTTGGTTTAAAGAGCTAAATTTGGCTTTCTCTTGGGCTGAAATGCCAAATTTGGCTGGACAAAAAGTGGTTGCCCCGCTAAACACACGTCCGACATCTGTCCGCCACAACTACTTTTTTTCTTTTTCTTTGCTAAACTCACAATTGCCGTCTCGTGGACATTAAATTTGGAGGCTGATTTGGGCTATAATAAAGATTAAGTCCAACGAAGCAAATTAATGGCTAATCTCCAACTTAATGCTAACAAATTAATGACTAATCTTCCAAAAAAAATTGTCTTGGAATTTAAAAAAAATTCATCAAAAAATTTGTCTTCAAAAGTATTAACGAACTATAAAAAAATGAAGTGAAATATAAAAATTAGTGACCAAATAAGTATGTTTTATTCAAATAAATTGAAAAGGGAAGGTGAGAAGCTAAATTTAGCTTTTTGTAGGGTTGGAGTGAAAATGAGATTTGGGAAGCTAAAAAGCTATATTTAACTATTTGGGGAGCTAAATTTGGCTTTATGGTTTGGAGTTAGTCTAACATTTGAAAAAATGATTATCCTACCCTCGATAATAGTTTGCTATTGATTAACAAAATATAAGTGGTAGTCCGTGTTATTCCAACATAGGACACTACTATTATCAAACATATTCTAATTATGTTGCTACTCATTTTTTATTCTATTTTAAACATCATGCAACAGTAAAACGCTATTTCTTTATCCCCAACTATTTTCAATACCTAATAATTAAACTACGTACACGCTACCCTTAATTTTGAATTGATTTTATGGTTACACGGCAAGTGTTGAGAGAGTCTTTTCTACTTTGAGCTACATTAAGAACAAGTTTAGAAATCGAATATGCGATAAGTTCGTGAAGTATTGTCTAGTAGGATATGTAGATTTTTTTTTGAATAGTGCAGACACGGAGTTTATTTTATATTATTTTTTTCAAAATATGAAAACACATCATGAATTTTAATAAAAAAATTTATACACGTATAATATTTTTAATATATGAATTATTTAATTTATTATTTAATTAAATTTAATTTTTGAAGAGGACACCCCTGTGAAAATTTTCTGAATCCGCCACTGAATAATCGTGCGGGTACAAGGCGGGGTGGGCAAAGACTTCGTGAATGAATAATAGTGATAATATAATGGGTAATTGAGTCTATTTAGTTGAAAGATCAAGTCTAATTAGTTGAAGAAAAGTCAAAATTGAAGATATATAGATGGATGTCGTAAGAAATTGACCTGAAACGGGTAAAGAACGGGGCGGGTCGGGGCATGATGGGTCATAAGGTTACACTCATGCCCTACCCTGTACCCCATGCTACTGCGCGTCGAGTAATATCTGCTCCATCACGGGGCAGGTCGGGTAATATCCGGCGGGATGAGTTCAAAATGTCATCCCTAGTACGGCCAACACCAATGCAAAGGATGCCTTGTTGACATCGACATAAGCTATCACACCACCTGGGAGCCAAAGAAGCGTCAAACATCTCTTCACCAAAATAATCTGGATTTCATGGCAAGCAACAATTTGTCCAGGTCTCGGTACAAAGGTAGACATACGGAGAAGAACCATTGCCATTGATATCTGGCATAATCTCTGCTACGAAAATTGGAGTAGCACTCATCTGAAACACCTTCCAAGATCCTGTGACCTCTGATGGCCGAGTCCTTCTCCGCTGACAATATGGCTTTAAATCGAACTCTGCATCACTGCCTCTGCCACCATATAAATATGCCATGTCAAGTTGTTCATGACAATGAGCTGCAGTTTTGGATTCAGTTCTCTAAAATTAGAACTCGGGTCATCTAAATTCATGGCAACAAGTCAGCAGTTAATTTGAGCTTGACAGAGACAACCCGAACTTATGAAAATGCCAAGTATTTAGCGTGGTGACGTGCCAGGTTCAAAACTCAATGGTCAATTGGTGTGGTATGGTTCCATTGAATTTTGACCTAGTAGCTCTCTGGGACAGGAAGCCTGGCCGGAGACGTGCCTGTAAGGTGAGTTCCGCCGGCGAGGATTGAAGGAGCGTGAGATAGAGGGTCACCGACTGTTGAGCTGGAGAACTTGATTAGGTTTCTTTTACTGAATCGCTAAATGTCGCCCTAAGAATTGCTAAACGTCGCCCTAACTTAAATGTCATATTACCTATATACCCTTAATGAAAATTGAAAAAATAGGACAACCAAACAACCCTTTACCTTTCCCTCGGCAGCAGACGAATCCACAAACCTTCCACCCTCTCCGAGTCGCCACCAGCGAACCCCTCCCCCTCTGCTGTTCCTGTCGCCGGCCTCCTGCTCCCGTCGTTGCCACCGTGTCGCTCCCGTCGCCGGCGACCTGCTCTGCCTCCTGGTCCACCGACGCGCAAACGAATCCAAACAACCCTTTACCTGTCGCGCGCTCGCCGCCGGAGAAGAAGAAGTCTCCTTGCCCGCCGGAGAAGAAGAAGTCGCGCCCTTTACCTGTCGCGCGCTCGCCGCCGCCGGAGAAGAAGAAGGTAAAAAAAAAACCGTGCCGACCGCAGTCAAACCGCGGTTAGACCGACGGTCAACCGCGGTCAACGCGCTGTTGAACCGACGGCTGACCGCGGTCAAACTGCGGTTGGACCATGGATGGACCGCAAATCACCTGCGGTTGGACCATGGCTGGATCGCAAATGACCCGCGGTCCAGCCATGGTCCAACCGCAGGTCATTTGCGGTCCATCCATGGTCCAACCGCAGGTCATTTGCGGTCCAGCCATAGTCCAACCGCAGGTGATTTGCGGTTCCTTTTTTTTTCCCTTCGTTTTTCAGTTAATGTATTTACCTCGTCGGAGTCGCTACTCATGATTCAGACGTCCTATCGACGATATCGGCTTCAAAATGACGATGATAGATTTTTCTTTCCTTGGATAGTGTTTTTTTAGTCCAAGTGGTGTTTGTTTGATAAAGAGAAGGTAAAGAAGATAGGGGGTTATAATTGTAACTTTAAACTTTTTTAGGGCGACTTTAGCAATTTTAAGGGCGACCTTTAGCAACTCCCTTCTTTTAACCTCAACGTGAATTCCCCTCTCGACGAGAGTGGTTAGGGTGCTAACTTCATAGTAGTTAGCACCGTACTAACTACTCTAATTACTGTTCATTCTTTTAAGTTGAATATAGCGGTGGCTAATAGTGAAGGTGCTTGTTTGGTATTTCACTAAATTCAAAATAATACATAAATAAAAATATAAAATATCTTTTATCTCTCCTCTATTTATTAGTCCTTTTCTACCGGAAAAATTACTAACTAATTCATTACTATTTTCTCAAGTTCTAGGGTTTGAATTTGCTACCAAGCAGCTCTCCTACTCCTCGTTGAACTAGGAGTTTTGTAGTATTAATATTGCGCCTCTCCATCTCGAGTCTTCAGACCGCAAGTTCGGCAATAAAGGGAGTTTCAAAATCTCAGAGCGTTTTCCCCTATTTTCTTCCTCCTGCGGTAGGGTGCAAGAGAGAGTTCCTTCTTAGTTAGTGTTTCCGACAGAGAGGGTTCGCTGGTGCACTAACCTGTGCTGCATCCAGTGTTCTAGTCCGGAAGAGTGATTGTTTTTCTTTCGGTAACATATCTACATTTTTCCTTGATTTGCTATTTCTATTGGGTACAGGAGAACAAATAACTTTTACAACAAGTGACCATGATGAACCAACCAGCAGAAGGGAACAATATTGCTGCTTCCGAGCCAGTGCCAGGGAGTGGTATTTGATAAATATCGAATAAGAACGAGAAGCAATAAACAAGAGACGCAATGTTTACGTGGTATCCCCGAAGTGTCGGGACTAGTCCACGGGAGATGGAAGCCTCTCCAGCTACTGATCTTATTGATTGATGACTTAGTTAGCCAACCGGCTGTACACTACAGTTTATTTAACTAGATACAGTAGCTAGGGTTTTATTATGAGACAATGCTCTTTCTACACTACACGAGGAAGAAGGACTCTTGTCCATGCAGCTGACGGCAGGCCCATCACGAGGCTCGGACTCGGGCTGACCCAATGGTGACTCGGGCTGGCCCAATAGTATTACCCCAATACAGGAATCGAGTGTAGGCGGTGAACGTCAGGAAAAAACACAGAAAGCAAAACTTGAAGTCCTGGCCACCCAGATTGAGAAGGTCCCGATAGTTGAGGAGGAATCGCTGGTTATTGAGGAGCAGGATTACGACTCTGCCCTAGTTAGGGCTGTAAGTTTGCTGGGTCTCGTCGGCAGACTGGTATCTGAGAAAAAAACCTAATGGAAAATCCATGAAGATAGCATTGAGCAAAGCATGGAGTCTTAAGCAAAATTTTCAGATTACGGATATTGAAAACCAACTATTTGCATTTCAGTTTCTGGAACGAAGTGATAGGGACAAGGTGATTCATGGGGGTCCATGGCATTATGATAACAGCCTCCTAATTTTCAAGTCAGCGAATCCATTCAAAAAGCTAAAGAAAGAGGAGTTCTACATGATGGATATCTGGATACGTATATACGAACTACCAGCTGCCCTAAGAACACAAGAGATGGCTCATAAAATTGGGCAGAGGTTTGGGAAGCTAGTTTGGGTGGATAGCCGAAGTGACTGTATGTGGGATGACTATCTAAGGATAAGAATTGAGAAGGATATCAGGACACCCATCAAACCAGAATTGAAAATCAAGGTTCAAGAGGATATTGCATCGTTTGAAGTAAAGTACGAGAAGAAACCTCTTTTTTGTCTCAATTGTGGCCTAGTGGGACACCCCAAACTTGGGTGTACCAACCCAACTGTGCTAGAAAGCATTAAGTATAGCTCAGAAAAGAGAGTTGGACCCCTTCACAATAAACCATGGAGAACAAAGTTAGAAAAGGAGGAGCAAGGGGAAATCTGGACAACACTCAGAGCAAAGTTTGATAGGGAGTATCTTACTGAAGAGCAGCGACAAGCTGAAAGAAGATATATAGTGGATCCCATGAATCTATTTCAGTTGAACCTATTCAAGCACAAGGAAGTGTACAAAACATTATATGAGATGGAAAATAATGGTACGCCAACAAATTCCCATCTGTTAAATATATGAAAGAGCCATGGAAGAACTCAGCAGAGGAGATTTGGAACTCTCGAAAAAACATGGAAAAGGATGATCTAACCCTAGAGAAGCTTCAGGAACGGGCTATTAAAGATAAGACAAAAACTATAAGGAAGGATTATATGGAGCATCTTAAGAATTGGGAGATTTATGGAGCTGAGAATGAGTTCCATTCGGATAACACTACCTTCTTTATGGGAGTTAAGCTACACAAGCTGATTCGGGTGGCAAAAGCAGAACCTGGAAAAGAAGGAAAACCAATAGGAAGGTGCCATCTGGATCAGTGAATCAATTGAAACTCACTCCCCAAAAGAGAAATTTGATGGAACTGGATATAATGGAAGAGAAGGAACAAGAGAAACACAAGGAGACGAGCCAGGGGTCAGCAGGTCCAGGAAAGAAAACAAAAATGATGGAGACCCTAACAGATCAAGAAAAGCAACAAAGGTAAGAGGAGAGGAGGACGAGTGAGACCCTTACTCCGAATGAATCTACTTCTCACTCATATGACACTGAAGACTCTCAAAAGGATGGCGAAGTGGAGGACCCTGCAAAGCAGGGCCGCTCAGCCCAATGAGTATACTCAGTTACAACTGTAAGTGTTTGGGAAAACCCAAGAAGTGAAGAAACTGGAGCGTTTGTTGCTCCAGCAAAACCCATGGTGGTCTTTCTTATGGAGACCAAGCGACAGGATAAAGAATAGGAGGAGACTCTTAACCAGCTAGGTTGGGAAAATGGACATGGAGTGGGTTCCAATCTTAGAGCTGGGGGGACTTCTAGTTATGTGGAGGAACGATATCAAGATTGAGATAATGTATGATTCGTTCGACCATATTGATATGAGGGTAACTGAGAAGAAGATTGTGTGGCGTTTGATAGGGGTGTATGGGTGGCTAGAGGAGTCTAATAAACACAAAACCTTGGAGCTTCTTCAAAATCTCCATGGTCAAGCCTCGGTTCATTGGTTGGTGTGTGGAGACTTTAACCAAATTCAATCATATGAGGAGAAATATGGTCTGAAAGACCCGAATGTGCAATTGATGGAAAAGTTCAATGAGACACTGTAAGACTGCGATTTGGAAGACTTGGGTTATTATGGAAACCCATTCACATGGGACAAAATTCACACATATGATACTTTTCTTGAAGAAAGGCTAGACAGGATGCTGGCTAATGAAGCTTGGATAAGACTTTTCCCCAATGTAAGAGTCTATAACCTACGGAGGTGTGGCTCAGATCACTCTCCTATTATTCTGAAAAGAAGTATGTTCGCAAATAAGATGAACTAGGGAAAGACTTTCCATTTTGAAAGCTACTGGTCTAGGGAGGAGGAATGTGAAGTGGTTGTAAAAGAAAGCTGGCAAGAGAATCCAGGGAGGTCAGTAATGGAGAAGATAGCTA
This sequence comes from Linum tenue, assembly GCA_946122785.1. Lineage (NCBI taxonomy): Eukaryota > Viridiplantae > Streptophyta > Magnoliopsida > Malpighiales > Linaceae > Linum > Linum tenue. The sequence continues at coordinate 8,117,986 of CAMGYJ010000010.1, read as the reverse complement.
AGTGTGAGGAAAACCTAAAAGAATGGAGCATAACGAAGTTTGGCATCCTTGCAGCAAGGAGGAAGAAAGCAGAAAAAGCTCTAGCGTTGTTGGAAAAAAGGAGGAAAGACGGTCGTTGTGATTGCTCAAAGAAGATAACTAGAGAGAGAGCTTAATGAAATTATGGATCTTGAGGAAATGGCTTGGAAACAAAGGTCTCGCACAAATTGGTTAAGGGAAGGGGACAGAAACACAAATTATTTCCACAGGAAGGCTTCAGACAGGCGCAACCGCAACACTATAACTAAACTACTAGATGCAGAGGGTGTGGAGAGACAGGGGCAAAGGGAAGTTACCATATGTATTAGAGATTTCTATATGACTCTCTTCAAAGCTTCCCCTACGGCTCAGACGTCCTTCATGCTTGATTCGGTTTCCTGCAAAAAAACGGACATCATGAATGAGAATCTGCTTCATCCCCTAACAAAAGAAGAAATATGGTATGCATTAAAGTTCATGGGACCAACTAAAGCACCAGGGGCTGATGGGTGTCTATCTTATTTTTCCAAAAACATTGGCACATAATAGGGGATGAGATTACAAAGGAATTGCAAGATTATTTTGAGACAGGAGATTTTCCCCAAGAACTAAATCATACGTTGCTTGCTCTTATTCCCATGAACTAAATCATACGTTTCTTGCTCTTATTCCTAAGACTAAGAGGCCAAAATCCCTAGCAGTGTTTCTTCCTATAAGTCTTTGCAACGTGCTCTACAAGATTTTCTCGAAAGTTTTGGCTAACATACTTAAAAAGGTGTTGAATGCAGCAGTTGTGGAAAATCATAGTGCCTTTGTGCCAGGGAGGTTCATTATATATGATGTAATTATGGCTTTTGAGTGTTTTCATGCTATGAAAACCACAACTAGAGACAAGAATGGTTACATGGCTGCTAAACTGGAAAATTGCGAAGGCATATGATAGAGTTAATTGGGAGTTTCCGGAAGCTATTATGCGAAAACTAGGGTTTGCAGAAAGGGGGGGTTAAGCTTATTATGACATGTGTTTCTATGGTGTCATATGCAACACTAGTTAATGACCATCTTTCAGAAACTTTTGTCCCTTATAAAGGCCTTAGACAGGGAGATCCAATATCCCCCTATCTATTCCTACTGGTTGCTTTGCTGAAGGGTTATCTGGACTAACAGCAAAAGCAGAAGCAGAGGGTGAAATTGAAGGGATCAGAGTTAAACACAATGCACCACCAGTATCTTACCTACTTTTTGCAGATGACAACATTTTTTTCATGAAGGCAACAGAACCATAATGTTTGAAACTGAAGGATATACTAAGGAAGTATGAAGCTGAATCGGGGCAGAGCGTGAGTTTGACAAAATCAGAACTATCCTTCTCTCCAAACATCAAACAGGAAACTAGAGTGAAGTTTGCTGACTTGTTAGGAATGAAACTGGTGGAGCACCATGAAAAATAGGTTTGCCAACTATGGTGGGGAGGAAGAAGAGGTAAGTTTTTAGTTATATGGTGGATAGAGTTCTAAAGAAGGTGAAAATCTAAAAAAGTAAACTTTTGTCTAGTGCAGCAAAGTAAGTGCTTATTAAATCAGTGGCACATGCACAAGCTACTTATGTTATGTCTTTATTCTTACTACCAGAGAGCATTATTGAAGAAATTCAAAAAATTATAGCCAATTTCTGGTGGGGTCAAAGCCAACAAGAACGAAGAACTCATTGGAAGAGCTGGAAGGATCTATGCAGAGCTAAAAGTGGAGGTATGGGTTTTCGTGATCTAAAAGGTTTCAACCTGGCATTTCTAGGGAAGCAAATATGGAATCTCACTCAGATGCCTAATTCCCTAGCTAGCAGGATACTAAAGGCAAAGTACTTTTCAAACAAGGACATAACGGAAGCAAGTGTGGGATACAATCCCAGTTACATATGGAGGAGCTTGATGGCAGCTAGAGATCTGATTGCCAAAGGACTACGTTGGAGTGTTGGAAATGGACCCCAAATCAACCTACCCCCTAAAGTCCCGGTCTTTGCGTGATGATGGATTCATAACATTTCACCAACGGTGGAAATCTGGTTGACATAACAGGTAGAGGTTGGGAGGGATGCCCGTTCTGTGGCCTAAAAGAAACCCAGTACCACACATTCCTAGACTGTGGGTGGACACGAAGGATCTAGCAACCATCGAAACTAAAACAACTATTCAGCAAAAGGGAGGAGAGTACCTGCGAAGAGTGGTACTGCAAAATCTAGGGAAGCGAGACAGTGGAGGCGATCGAAACCCTCTTTGTGGTCCTTTGGTACATCTGGAATGAGAGACATAACCACATGTGGAACAACAAGAAATGAGAAGAGGGGGAGATCATTTTGCATGCTTTGGAATGGTTTAATGAATTCCAACACCAGCAAAGAAGATAGACTTATCATCAAAACCCTCGACCCCAATCCTGGACGCCGCCGGAACAGGATCGCCTGAAAGGTAAATATCGACGCAACCATTTTTCAATCTGGTGAACAAGACGGGGAGCCATTTTCAGAGATCATCGAGAATTCAGGCTTGCTGCAGTGAAGAGAACTCGACGACGATGGCCACCGAAGATTGTTGAAGCTATGGGGATGATTTTCGCACTCGATCTCGCTAAGAGGTTTGGGTTCAATCGTCTGGATATTGAGTATGATTGCTAGTTGGTGGTTTAGAAGATGAAAAGAGAAATGAAATATGCTCTGGAAGTGAAAGAATTGTGCGAAGATATCAGACAGCTAGCGGATCGGGTTGGAGTGGTGTTATTCATGTACACGGGTCGGGATTTTATTAGGCCAACCCATATTTTGGCTCATACCCTTTGTATGTGGGATTCTGAGGAGATTTGGGCCTAGAATTCCCCTTTCTTTTTGGGCTAGACACTGTGTAAGGACCTCCGGACTATTCCAGTATAAATAAATTAAACAGGTAGATTTAAAAAAAAAATATCAATTCTCAATTTGGCTGATGGTAGTGATTTTAGGATAATAGTAGTGATTGTAGAACTTTTTAATTAATAGGGACTGATTTTTTGGATGCTAATAGTAGTGTTTTTGGAGGGTCATAGTGATTTTCATGTAACTAGTAGTGTTTTAAATTATTTTTAATTTGTAGCGAACAACAAATTTTAATAAGAATCACTACCACACATTATAAAACACAGTACGAACAAAAAAAATGACTACCACAAATTAGGGCTGGCTATTTGGACCGGGACCGGATGAAAAACCGGAAACCGGACCGTATAACCCGGGCCGAGACCAGATAGTAAACAATCCAATTCAATCTTTGGGCTTAGATTTGAGGTAAAAACCCGGATAAAGACCGGATAAGAGAGCTCAACACCCAAAACTTAAGGGTAATTTGCATAAACGGTCACAAACCTTTGCACTTAGTACAAAACTTAACCAACTCCTCACCCTTTTAGGCCTTAGGCCACTCAATTTCCCACAATCTCAATATAAAATCAAGACCGAATTGGGACCGGACCGGGTCAAGACCGGACCGGATCAAGACCGGACTGTATCCAATCCAATCTTCGGTCCTTATATTTTCAAAAAAACCGGATTGGACCGGATCAATTTGGGCCAATTTAACCGGACCGGACCGTATAGCCACCCCTACCACAAATAGTCAAATCACTACTAACACAAGTAAAAAAATCACCACTAAAAGATGGATAATCGCTACTATACATGAGAAAAATCCTAATACTAAACAAAAACCACTACGGTTAAAATCTATACTTGCATTTCCATTCCTTTCTCTCTTTCTTGTCCAGGGGCATATATCACTACATAAACCTACAATCACCATACAAAATCACTACCGTAAACTACATTGACGGTGGGAGGCGCACTTGAGGCAAAGGGAGGGAGGCGATCGACAAAAAGGGTTGTGAGCGGTTGAGCAGATGATTGTAAATCTGGATATGGAACATAGGGCACGACACAGAACCTACATCTTGTGTCGGATCTGCTCAAAGGTTATACCGATCCGTCATTCACTCTGGAATACCTTCATGCCTTTCACAACAGTCTTGGCGGTGACCTCAATACCGGTGATTGATAGATAGAGCCGAAGAATCATGGGGAGACTCCTCCATCGCCATCGTTGCCGCCTACCTCCTGAATCGACATCTCTTGCTACCATTCTTCCCCGTCACCGCTTGTCTCCATAGAATATCTATTTGAGCGCCACTTTCTCCCCGTCATCTAACCGTACGCATAGATGGATAAGAAGGGAGAGAGGTGAGACAGTTGGTGTAGAAAGAGGGGAAAATGGAAAGGCGGCTGTGGGTGAGAGGGATGGTGAAAGGAGCCTTTTTTATATTAGGATTTGATATAACATTCCTAAAATATCCTTCACTTAATTGTGGCCTCAGGATCAACATCTTAATCTAATGGCTATTATACAGGTTAGGATGGTGCTAATCCTTGAGGGGTTAGCAATACAACCCATCCCCCTCTCGACAATAGGTAGGCGAGGGGCCCAAAGCCCCCGAGTATTTCAATTTTGTTTCACAAGTCACAACTATCATAACCCGAATCCACGGGTACCCAACCCAACCCAATCAACGCGGATAAAATCCATATTGATGGATTATGGGCGGGTTCTGGTTTAAGGCCGTTTACTATTTTGAGGGTTGGGTTCGGGTTTAGCTATATCCAACTCGTACCCGTCTCCAACAACGAATCCCTTACCCAGTTACCCTCCCATTCAGCCACTCTCTCATCCTAATATTCTAAGTAATATATTTTCCTTAAATAACTTATCTTCCTTATGTTTGTGCAGACATGTCTAATTTATTCTTTCTAATTGTGTAGAATGAAATTGATATTAAGTAGTAGAGAGTCAAGAAGTTTAGTTTTATTTATTTATTGAGAGGAGGTCAAGCCAAAAGTCAAGCCGAAGGATACAAAAAAAGGGTGAGACAATTGTTTATACAAAAGGAAAACAGAGCCCGTCCAGATCAGGGAAGAAGCACAACAGAACTCAGGGGAAAACTAAACAAAGAAACGAGTCAAACTAGTAATCATCTAGGATCAATCACAAGTTGTCTCGTGAAGCTTATCCCAGTGACGTCTTCATGAAGTGTCCTCTCCAGGTTAGTCGGGAGTTCATTTAATTCATATGTATTGAAGGATAAATGAGACTATGCTTCGAAAGCCAGTCCACGACTCTATTCTCTTCTCCAGGGTTCAAGAAGGCGTTAGACGTAAGGCGGGCGTTGGGACCTCACCTAGCGCCTTGCTCTTGATGTGTTGTAAAAAATTGATGTTGAAAATGGGAAGGGACTACCTTTTCCCATAACCTTTTTATAGTTTGATAATCCCTTAAACAATGAGCGTTGGTATCATGAGAGCTTTGGCAGAGCGAGCAATTGTTATCTGAGGTAAGGTGTCGATCTTTCCGCAAGTTTTTGGTCATCAATCTTCCCTTCATAGCTATCCAAATGAGAATTCAAATTCTCTTAGCACTTTACAGCTGCCAGACTTTGTGCCACAACTTTTGGTCATGGTGGTTAGGTTGTTGGGCTGCCAACTTGTAGCCGAAGCGTTGCTGAAGTTGCCATTTGCAGTAGGCTTCCAGAAAATATGATCTTCCATGGTTGAAATGGAGTCCAAGATGACAACACGAGTCCTATTTAGGATCTCCGAAGGGAGAAGGTTGTCAAGCTCCTCCATTTTCTAGCCACTGGTGAAGCCCCAATAGTCAGCTATCTTCTTTTGCATCATGCCTGGAGTGAAGGTAGTTGTTGCCTTCTCGATCAAAGGTTCCTGCAAAATCCAAGGGTCCATCAAGAAATTAGTATTCTTCCCAGTTTTTACATTATAGGCAGTTCCTCTGTACACAAGGTTTGTATTTTGGGAAAAGTTGTGCAAAGCGTGTGAAATTCCCTTTATATTACTCAACACTCTGAGGCTCTTTCTGTCTCGACCGTACTTGCTTCTTAGGACTATAGCCCACAACGCTTGATCTTCCATCACAAGTTTCCAGACTCCCTTAGCTTGCATCGCTTGATTTGCCAACTTGGTAGGGCGAATGTCAGACCTCCCTGGTTGAGAGGTAAAGTGAAATGGTTCCAGGCTATAAAGTGCATCTTTGATTTCCCTTCTTCCTTCCCCCAGATGAAATGTCTATTGCTTTGCACCTGTTAATAGCATTGCAAACACCACTAGCAATAAGTTTAGAAAACATTTGGTAAATCGCAATGTTGGAAGTAATAACCTTAACCAGAGTGTTATGAGCAGCCATAGAAAGATGTCTCGTCTTCTAGGAGGCAAGTTTATTTTGAATTTTAGGCATAAGCTCTTTATATATGGTTTTTTTTAACTCGTCCATTAATTGCATTCAATCCCATATTTCTCCCAAGATCCGTTGTCATGTTTATCCCAGCTTGATTGCTGAGTTGAAAAGCATTGTCTCATTTGATGTTTGGAGAAATGAAAATATATGATTTGTTGAAGTTGGCACGTTGCCCTGAACTGGAGCAGAATTTCTCTAGGCATTTCTTAATGGTATTAATCTGTCTCCCTTCTGCCTCTGCAAATAAAATTAAGTTGTCAGCGAAAAAGAGGTGGGAATGCTTTGAGCCATTTGCCGAAAGAGCCAACGGCTTCCAAAGCTTATATGTCACTACTTTTTTAAATATGCGAGCTAAACGTTCCACACGGAGGATGAAAAGAAAGTGGGAAAGAGAGTCTCCCTGTCGCACTCCTCTAGTGGTAAGAATGGGGTCTGAAGGAAGAAAGTGTGTTGTTCTCCTAAAGTCACCCAATGCTCCTTGGCTCGTTGGAATCAGATGAGTTCTTCTTCGGCAAAGACATTATCCAGCTTCTTTTTTAGCTTGATTTGGAGTTTTAGTAGGCCTACGCTGAATGTATTAGCAAGGCGGATAGTTATGCCTTGGAACCTTGATAATAATTTCTTCTTTCTTTTGATAATACAACCAAAGATATCTATGCTCCATTGTTGTAGTTTTGGGGTGATGTCATTGATAGCTTGTTGCATAGACATGTCCTTGTTCCAGTTGCTAGAGAGAAATTCAGACACATTTTTATGCTTGAGGCAGGCCGCTTCGAACCTGAATTGGTTGTCCCATGGTTATTGATAGTAGGCTGGATTTGAGTAGTGATGAGGATAGGCAGATGGTCAGACTGAAATTTAGGTCAGATGTTGCACTAAGGAATTCGCGAAAGCCATATTCCATGAGTCGTTGCACAAAGCTTAGTTAATATGGCTAGATTTCATGGTCAATAGCGTGTCTCCACTAGACCAAGTATGGCGAGGGCTAGTGTAGCCAAGATCAATCAATTTAGCTTCATTGATCCAATTATTAAAGCACTGACATCTTTGTCGCGTAGCAGATGAGATAGCTTCAAGTTTTTCTTTCGGACCACAGTACGCATTGAAGTCACCTACAAGGAGCCAGGGAAGAGAACAGAATAGACTAAATTTGATCAAATGGTTTCAGAGGGCTCCATAGACTGCTTTGAGGATCCATTGACGATTTCCCTCCCCAGTAATCTTGATAGAAATATGTTTTTTACTCACATCAATCAGATCATCCTTAAAACTGGAGTTATTCCACACAATCCAAATGCCCATGAATCTGCCAACAACATCTACTCTTTGGATTTCATCAAAACCTAACCGATAGCAGACTTTTATCTTGATCGACGTTAAAATACGGCTCCAAAATGACCAGGCAATCGAGCTTGTGAATAGTGTTGAGGAGTATGATGGCTTTGGCGAACTTTCTATTACCTACGTCACCGAGATTCCAAGACAAGATTTTTAAATTTGTAGGGGTAGACATAAATAAAGAAAGGGATAAAAGAGGTGAAACCAAAAACAAGGGGAAAATCAAAGAAAAGAAGAGTAGAGAGAATCACGAGGACGAGATGAAATCGAGCTCCTACTCTGTCATCGATTCAACTTTCTCCAAGGAATTAGCCGGAGGGGTTTCTGTAATTGTCAAGTCTTCAACGGTCTTCTTAGCTAACTTATGAGTTTCTCCTAATTTGTGTTGAGGTTGGAAGAAGAAATCCACAATAGCTTCCATAGTCACCGGAAGAGGCGAGTGTTTAGTCTTTGTGAGTTATCGCATTGTTCGGATCTTTGCAATTGGAGCGGTTTTTTTTTTGTTGGAATTGAGTTTGATTCCTTTGTTCTTCTCTTGATTCTTTTTTGGGTAATGTTGGCGAACCGATGACGAAACTTAGTTGGGGTCCTGGTTTTCTTTGTTTGCCAGAATCAGATTATGGACCGATAGGATTCATAAATTGGTGTTATTTGGGCCCTGATGTCTTTGAGAAACTAGTTCAACTTTTGTACCCAAAGACGATAGGTCAGTGGTTGTTGTTGTTGTTGGGCTGGGCTCGGATTGTTGTTTGGGATGGTTTTCCACATTTTCTTTTACACCAATAGCTCGCCAAGCATGGATTAGTTGGGAGCTTTTCTTACCGTTGGGCAATCCCTCATCTTTTGCCTAATTTCTTGCTTTTTGGGTTTGGTGGGTTTCCTTTCTTGGTTCCTACAATCTGATATGCCTTTCCTTTGTTGTCTCTGTATCCTCTTCCCGTTACCTCCTCCCACTTGCCTTTTCAGGCAGTAGGTAATTTCTCTGATTATGGGCGAAATCCATTCAAATGCCCACGATATTGGTTGGGCATATCCGCCACTTTCCTTGTAGGTTTGCGAGCTTTCCAGGTGACTTGCATCCATGGGAAAAATCGGCTGGGGGCTCCTGCAAGGCCACCAGCGATGAGGCAATTTGCTCAGAACTTGAAAAGGCTAGGGTGGCTTGTGAAGGTTGACACTTTCGCGAACAGATTTCCTCCGAATGCCCAATTCAGCCACATTCATAACAGATAGTTGGGAGGCTCATAGTTTATCGCGTGAAGGGAGTGACTTGGCCATGTCAAGCTCGACAACGCTTTGATCTAACTTACCTTGCTCTATGGTTCTGTGTTGTAATCCAATTTGATTCGCCTAAGAAATAAGGTTTGCAAGAGGGAAAAGAATCTTTCTATGGTAGAAGTGGACTGGTAGCTCAAGGAATTGAACCCAAGCTACCACTAATATGTGAGGTTTGTCGGAGGTGCGGAATGAGGGCAACCATTGATGAACAATGAGATTATGGTCAAGAATGACCCATGGTCTTCCCGTCAGCTCCCTTAGATAGTCTTGGTCATCACAAAAAGTGGCAAGGGAATTGTCGTTGTTGAGGTCCATGATTTCAAAGGATCCCACCGAATGCCATTTCCATCGCAGTTTAGAAACCAGATCTGAGTACTAGATCGAATTGCCTAGAAGTCTAGCCAATCGACAAACAATTATAACCGATGATCGGGTGTAGTACAGGATAAACAAGCAATAAAAATGTCGAACCATGGTTCTCCTAGGTGTACCTTACTTCGGGTTCGGTTTCGTTATCTAGCCTACCTAGAATAGTGATTAGGAAAAATTTTAAATTTTGAGTTGAAATGAAAAAGGCGAGTCATCATATCATATCACGATGATATAATTGATATGACAGTGATAATACTACAATCGAGAAAAGTTTTGAAGAGTTCATTTTTTCTTTTGCTCAAAATATAGCAAAATAGATATCAAAGTGTAGATCATAACTAATGCATTCTATCTATGCCAAAAAAAATTAAATTTCGAGTTAAAACGAATTATGTAGGATCCGATTAAGAAAAATAGTAGATTAGAGAAAGTACATTCTCTTCTCTGGATTTGTGTCAGGCTCAGTGAGGATTCAAGAGGGGCCGCCCCTGGGCCACGACCCAGCCTTTTTTGTATCCAGAGCTAGTTTAACACTTGTAAATTTTTAAGTTTAGATATTCGCTTGAGTGCTCGTCGGGTTACGATCCAATCCTCTCGATATATTTTCAAAAGTCACTCAAGCTTTGCCTTATTGACTTATTCTGGTCTTCTGGATATGCCAATTACCACAGGTGCTCCATTTTTTTTAATAATTATTATGTATCATGCTATCATTAGATGAAGAAGAAATGAAGGATGGAATGATGAGATTTTATAGATAAGAGTTTTCATTTTCAAGCCTACCCCTTCCCATAAAATATATACAAGCTAGTGATACGCGATTTAGTTTCGAAATTAACGATTTCTGTGACCTCTGTCTCGGCATCCTAATAAACGTGGATTCAAATTTTCGGATTCGCTGGCTCATTCGGACACGCCCAAAGCCCCAAACAGACACAAACAGCAGGCGTCGCTCCGTGCCGAAGCAGGCAGGCAGCCAGAAATGGCTCCCGAAATTCCATAGCACGACGAGAGCGGCACTACTTCTCTCCACTAATTCCGCCTTTCCTTCCTTGTTTTGGATCTCCGTTCTTTCCACAATCTTTCTCCTCTATAGATTCGCTTCCTTTTTTTTTCCCCTAGCGAGCGCAGCTCTGCTAACTCCGAAAATCCTCTTACTTTTCGCTCCCATTGTCCGCCTTAATTATCCAACCGTCTTTTCCAAGGTTTGAGTTCACGAGCAGAGCAGCAGCTCTCCCCTCGCCGTCATTTCTCCCTTTTCCTGGTCGACATCGTAATCCTTGTTTCCGCTCTGATCTTTTGTCCAGTTCTCCTGCTCGATTGCTGCTGGAGAATCAAAGAGAGTTCGTAATCGCGGTGATTTCGTCGGCGCGGTGAGCTGGTGCTTGTTCTTCCCGTGCGATTCAATGCCTGAGTTGATTTCTGCCATCACAGATTCTGATCCTGCTTGATTCCTCACTCTGTGCAGTAGTAGTTGGCTCACTCGTTGGCCGATAGCGGAGGCGTGTTTGGCTGTTCCGTCGATTTGAGCTGGTGCCGCGGTGCTGGAAAGGGAGAGAGATAGGATCAGAGCTCGGAGCTGGAGAATGGAGGATAGAGGAGGGTCCTTTGTCGCTGTCAGAAGGATATCTCAAGGTCTGGACCGAGGCAACAGCGACTGCCATTCAAGTTCTGGTACGATTTCCTCAAGCTCGCTTTTAACATTTAAATTCGCCTCTCTTTCTAGAAGCTTTACTTTGACTATTTTTCTTCGCTCCCGCCTTCTCACTGCAATCAGTTCTCTCTCGCGTTTTTTTGGTGGAGATGCAGCTGCGTGTGAATTAGGTTTGAGATAACGAAAAATTCTTTGCTAGCTTCATGCTTGCTGATATGCAAAATTGCTTTGGTACGTTAGCTTTGCTGCCGTTGCAGATGTGCTACTGTTCATCCTCCCTCTCTCTCTCTTTCTTCTTCCGCTCTGGTGCCTTTTTCATTTTATAGGTCATTTTCGGTTTTCAATCACCGAGTAGGAAGGTTTCCTGGGGAGGCTAGGTCCCTGGACTCCCATCCGTTCTTGATCTTTCGTTTTGCTTGATTGGTGATGCTGGTGTTGCGAATCATATTAGTCGAGTAGTAAGTAAAGCTCTGAATCTTCAAGCCAAATTGTCCTTGAAGTCCAGCTTTCAATTAGTGAAGAAATTGATGAGAAATCGACTCTGGGGGATGCTTGTTTTCTGGCCGACTTCAACGCCCCACTCCTTCTCTTTTCAAGCAATGATTCTTGTACATCTTAGAAAATGAAATATGCTCAATATTGTGTATTGTTAACGAACCACTGGTCTCCATATTCTTCCAATGGCCTAGGTTGTCAAATTCTTAGCTCTTGGAGAAAGGAAGTCGGTGTATTTCCCCCCTGTAGTATGTTGTTTCTTATTTCTTGAGTAGACAAGAGATTGATACCATTTATGACTCAATGAGACAAATGTGCCTATGCTCTTCAATGCAAGCGAGCTCATGTGAGATTGATTTTTGCTTGAGATGCATAATGCTTGTTAGCTTTCAGCTTCGAAGTCTAAATATGCTTGACCTGTGAGCTTCTGAATCTGATTAGAAATGTGATTTTATTGATTTGAAAATGTTTATTTTATTACAGCCGAGGTTGTAGCAGGGTCTGCTGCATGGCTTGGTCGTGGCCTTTCTTGCGTTTGTGCTCAAAGAAGAGAGAGTGATTCCCGTCCCTCATTTGATTTAACCCCTGCCCAGGTATTATGATTTGATGAATTATCTCCCATTTCCACTGGTGGATTTTTTTTCTTTCCTTCATACCTGTACTTAGGCAACTCCAATTTGCTGGTTATACATGCATTTACTGCAATTAGGGCGCAGCTGAATTTCAGGATTACATATCATCTCTAATTCCTTGTATCTTCAGCATTGCTGATATTGTTCTCGGTCCTAGTGTTTATCCTCTCAGATGTTTGTAAATCATGAATTCTTTGGTTTTCTCTATTTGTATCTCTTACTACTGTAAACTGGGGAAAGGATCACTATTGTGAAAGAACTTCACATTCATGAATGTCATTTTACTGAGTTGGTTTATCATTTTTTTTCTTCTTTGTTCCATCTTTTTCTTCCAATCCGGTTATTGAACGAACATTTATCTCTGCGCTGTGGTTTTAACAGGAAGATTGCTTGCAGCAATTACAGAGTCGTATAGATGTTCCATATGATAGTTCAGTCCCTGAGCATCAGGTGCAGCTTCTGCTAAAATTTCTTATGAGTTCTTGTGTTGTTCTCTTGCAAGGTTATGAGAACATGCTTGTTTGTTTAAAATGTCACACGGCCTACCCGTCAAATTTCAATATGCCGGGGGGCTGTTTGTGTTTGGTACTGATTCAAATTGCTGTTTTCTTGTAGGAAGCTCTGAGGGCATTATGGAATGCTGCTTTCCCTGAAGATGAGCTATGTGGTTTGATATCTGAGCAATGGAAGGAGATGGGTTGGCAAGGGAAGGATCCGTCCACAGATTTTAGGTTGGTGAAGTGGTTATGTGTCAATGCCTTAATAACTTATATTCATTTTCAAGTATGTCTTCTCAGTATTGTGCAATGTTGTTAATTAATTCTTCAGGGGTGGTGGTTTCATATCATTGGAGAACTTGGTATACTTTGCTCGGAATTTCCCGGTATGTTGGACTTTTTCTGTGTGTTATTACCTTAATGTCAGGACTTCCTTTATTCATTCCATTGGAGTTCAAATTTAGCCTTTTATTGTTTTGCTTATGCCATGGATTGTGGCCCTTGATGTGGGTGATTTTGCTTTGACAATGGCCTGATAACAGTTTTAGCCTCAATGCATAAGTGCACATATCAGCAATCCACTTCCTCTTTCTAATGTTCTGGTTCACTTTACATCCTAATGCAGCAATCATTCCAGGATCTTCTTCAAAAGCGGGAAGGTGATCGTTCAGTTTGGGAATACCCATTTGCTGTAGCTGGTGTGAATATCACATTCATGCTAATTCAGATGCTCGATCTGGAAGCAGGTCTACCCAGATACTCTCTTCTAAAATTTTCAAATGGGATACACTCAGCATTGTTTCCCTTGGCTCATTCTTTGTACAACTTAATTTTATAGAGTTCGTATCTAAGATTGAACTTCACTTCCACAGTCAAACCACGGAGTTTGGTAGGAGCAACATTCCTGAAGTTCCTCACTGGTAAATGTTGTTTTCTTCAATTTATTTAATATTTTACAAACACCTTCTAAGTAATGTCTCAGTCCTATAAAACTCTTGATTACTGCAGAAAATGAGTCAGCGTTTGATCTCCTTTACTGCATGACATTCAAGCTAATGGATCAGCAATGGCTTACCATGCGTGCATCATACATGGACTTCAATGTAAGTTGTACTTGAAACTCCTTGCTTGGTCTTTTGCTTCATGGAAGTAAAAGCTGGTTATTTGTTTCATGACCCTTCTGTCTACTGAAGCACTGGATGCTTGTGCATTTTGAAACTCATAACAGACGGCATGTTACATTTGATATTAGAGATAATATCGACTCTGACAAATTTGTGGTCTGCCGCCTTGTATCTCTGCAGGCTGTTATGAAATCTACGCGAAGGCAACTGGAAAGGGAACTTTTGGCAGAAGACATAACACGGCTAGAAGAAATACCCTCGTACAGCCTTCTTAAACGGTAGTATATGATATGATGAGATTTGCGGCGAGTTAACTAATTTCCTGTAAACAGCATGATGTTAGCCCGACATTGGGCATTCATTGTGTCCTTTTATTTTCTTGTGATGGCTCCACTATCTTCTCCTGGTTTCTTGTAACCAGACGAAAGTTATACCCGAAATATGGTGAGTTTGCTGAATATAACTCAGAGACCCTCTGTTGTGTCAGGGTGAGTGTGAGACCGGAATGAGGTCTAAGTGAGTTTTAATACAGAAATGTGGCGGTCGGTGTCTTGTTTACTTTATTTTCCTCCATTTCCAGTTCTTCCAGTCTAGTGATATGCGGCGCCAGTGATATGTTGCTTGTTGTTCCCTTATAGGAAGGTATGTCTAACTCTAACGTGGGTTTCTTACCAGGATGACTCTTTGATCCAAACCCTTTGATACTAGGCAGTTTGTGACTGTGATGACGAACTTCGAATTTAAAATAGTCGGCCATCACTAAGTTACCAAGTTTGCCTATAGTAATTAATAATGGTTACCCAGGCTCTCTTTTCATTTGAGCAAATTGCATTGTTTTTTTCAAAAGTCGTGTCATCATAATGATTAAATCACCAATCACCATGATCACTAATAACCATGATCACTACATTTAGTGACATATGATCAATATGGATGAGTGTAATGAAAATTACATGCAATTTCAACTAGAATTACATGCCTATTTTCAACTGGTCCTACTTTAGTCTTTAGTGAGATCAACTGGAATTTCTTCATACAATATGACTAATGTATAATTGAAGACACTATAAATTCCATGCAATAGACTATAGGAAACTAATAGATATCTAATCTACTTCCAGGATAAACTACAGAGAAAACTAATATCTTTAGGGTTTATTCTTTGCATAATATGCATAATGACATAACGACAGTATGTATAGTAGTCTAACCCTAACTGACTAATGGCAATTAAGTAAATAGTAATAATATGCTTAGTAGCATGTAACATACACACATCAATCCCCTCCCCTTCAAGCATAACCTTGTCCCTAAGGTTATTTTCAGATGTCATCAAGAAAATTACCAACCATTAAGAACAACTCCCGGCTAAGGATGGCAATAGGTCGGGTTGGATCGGGTTTTGCCAAACTCAAATTTATGGGTTTATGAGTTTATCCATGAAAGACCCTAGGGTAAAACAAACTGGGTTTGGAAAACTCAAACCCAACCCAACCCAACCAACTAGGTATCTATGGGTACCCATGGGTTTTTGTCGTAAAAAATTTACAATAACAAGTTCCTATCAAAATAAAAGTCAAATATCAATCACCCAGTACAAATTATCCATATATAAAACACCATTCTAGAAAATTCAAGCAAATCACAAATTAACCATACAAACTGTTCAACACCAATGTAGAAAACTAAAAAAAATTGAAGCAAATAACAAATTATCCATAAACAACATGATTAATTGAAAGCTTCTTTCTCCTTGTCAATTAAGTTTCTTCACTCTCCAGTTGTTAATATCAACTTCATTCTACACAATTAGAAAGAAAAAATTAGACATGTCTCCACACCACATAAAGAAGATTAATTCCTTAGAATATTAAATATATAGGAAAAACTAATTATATGGGTGTGGGCGGGTATCCATGGGGCGGGTATACCTAAACCAAAACCCAAGCCGGTGAATAATGAACGGGGCCGACCCAAAACCCGTCAACATGGGTTTACCCAAGTTGACCTGGTTGGGTCGGGTAGGGTATTTATGGGTTCAGGTTTTGTTGCCATCTCTACCCCTGGCCTGCACAATGGTGACCAACCGTGAAGCGCTCGTCATAGTGAAAACACAGTCCATCACTCCGACTCTGCACGATCTCTGCTGGAGTACGATTTAAGGTTCTGAACGGAACATGGGGCGGTGCCTGCGCTGGTGCAGCCACATTTCTCGGCGTTGGTGCCTCTAACCCAAGACACATATCCTCCAACTCCTCCTCTCTGCCCTTCGCCAATCGAAATGCTTTGCGCAATGATTGAGGTTGGAATTGGCATACTCCATTAGCGATTGCAGGCTTTAAACGCGCCAAGTAAGCATTGATTAGAGTACTAACAGGCCAGCCTCTGCAACGATACGCCAACTTCTCGAACTCGAGCCTGTGTTCGTCAATTGAACCCACATAAGGCTCTCTTCACTTGCGCCTCTACCCACTAGTTCGAACCGAGACCACAACTCTTCCTTGAAATGCTCCCACGTCACTAATTCCTTGTTCGACTCCATTGTATACTCCAACCACTGTCACCACTGTCCAGCATCGCCTTCTAGGTAGAATGCAGCCCATGACACTTTCTTATCTTCCGGTATCCCTTGATACTTGAAAAATCTTTTCAGCTCGAGAAATCCAAACTATTGCATTCTCCTGAGTCATGACTGTTAGAATTTTGGAAATTCCAACTATGACAGTTTGACTTTAAGAACTTCCTTAAACCCGATCAAAGATCTTCCCCCACCTGGTGTAACATGTAGCCCAAACTGAATTGGTTCGGTGTGAATTTGATTCAATCAATTTGCTGACCCGTTCTGCCCAACACCCCTAAATCGGTCCAACCTAGCTCACCATCCCTTAAGCTATTAACCCACGATAAATAATATTCTCCTGCACCCTTTATTTATTTTTTTTTTTTTTGCAAAGTCAGTTGTTATAAAATCAGTCATACAGAGAAAATAAAAAGAGCGCGGGAGTCGACCAATAGTCGAACTCCCGATGAGAGGGCCTTTTATGCACCATTATGGACAGCCCTATTGAGACAGCGAAGAACAAAACAGTAAGAAACCCAACTAAAGAGAAAAGTCAAGCTCTAAGCATCCTGCAAGATAGTTCCATCCTGATCATGAGCCAAGTCACCTGTCTGAGGAAGTCTCTCCGATATCGGGAGCTCTTCTGCGTGCCCCTACAAAAAAAACAAACAAAACACACAAGCGTCCCCACTATAGGACATCTAAGCTCCACCACGTGGACTTAAACAAGCCATTAAGGCTTAGTTGGATACACCGAATCCAAAACTATGTCAAGCTAATATAATTTTTTTTATATAGGGATAGTTAAAGAAAAGCAATAAAATAAAACGGACGAAATTGACAAATAAAATGAAAAAAATGGAGGGTAAGTATCAAAAGAAAACAAATAAAAATTACTAATAAATAATCAAGGAAATGTATAGCGGTTAATTAAAAAATAAAGGAAATAAAAAATGACTAAATTGCAGTAACGTAAAAAAATGGAAACTGAGGAGTCTGTTTGAGTTACTTACCTGGAGCAGTTACGCCATTCAAAAATGTGTGAAATTGTAATTAATTAAAAAACATAGTTACCAATTACTTGCAGCATCCCACAAGACCCGACCGTTCAGTTACCCCAAGTAACCGCCATCTGTCTTCTCTTCCATGCGCCGATGTAACCTTAGACCCCGGCGAAACTCATCGTGCGACTCCTCCTCTTCATCTCCGCCAGCACCGCCGCCAGGGGCACAGCCGGACCGCTGGTACAGGGAGGTGATGATCTGGTTGCAAATCCGCCTCTACACGCGCCATGGCGGATCATACGATCAACAACAAGCTCGGCGACGATCTTGTCGAAGAGATTCTGATTCGCCTCTCCAATCACAGGATCGCCTGCCGCTGCAAACTCGTCTGCCGGCTGTGGAACTCCGTCATCATCTCCGACAACCACTCCTTCAACCGTCGTTTCGTTTCCCACCGCCAGACCATGACTCCCAACGACCTCAAATCCATGGTCCTCAGCATCATCCCTCCCTTATGATTTGGCTGTTTGAATTCTGAAAGTAGTCATGGGATTAAACTCACCGGCCACTTCTGGAGGCGACAGCGGTTGATTGGAAGAGGAGGAGACCACAGCGGCGAGGAGGACAGCGACGAAAGCGTCAGAATACAAACGCCACAAACGTATCTCCTGCACCCTTTATTCCTCCAACATGATTCGGCCCACTCTCCACTAGGCTAGTGATCCACGGCAAACCAACACCATCATAATTCCCTTGGGCCAAATAATCCCCCCCCCCACCCCCCCCCCCCCCCCCCCCCCCCCCCCCCACATTGGCTGCCCGCTTTCTTCCATGCGTAATTCCCTCCTCCCCATTGAACCCCACGCTACCCCTATGCCGTATGCCCTGGTCCATGAAACCGTACCGGAGAACGTATCGGGAAAGTCAGTGGTAGGATATTTTATGGTAAAACCGTGATTTAACCGTATTTCAATCGTTATATCAGTAAATACCGTCTATCGATTTAGCCTCCGATACTGGTATTTCGTGGTTGAACCGCCGATACGATACGGTTTCATGGACACTGCGGCCCTATGGCGGTTACCATCGCAGCAACGCGCTATCCCATGGCCATGGGACTCTTCTCAGACCCAAGAACATCTCTTCCTCTGATAACCCCTGAGATCTCCGCTCTTTTCGCTTTGTCCACTGGTGGAGGGGTGTCATCTCCGTGGCATGTTCTTACGCCTCCACCGCTACAGCTCCGAGCATCCCTTGGGTGTTTCCCATGAACGACCCGGACAGCTGTTGAAGCTGATTTGTGATCTGTTGCAAGGCTACGTACATGGACGCCATCTCCTTGCGAAGCCCCGCCTGGTCATCTTCCGCCTTTTGAAATCCTGTCGTCATTGTCTCGTTGATGTCGTTGATTCTTTTATCAACAGCTTGGAACCTATCGTCGATATCACCTTTCACTTCACCGTTTCTTGTCTCGAGAACCATCGTGCTCGAATTGGGGATCAACCGCTCTGATACCAATTGATAGATATCTAATCCACTTGTAGGATAAACTACAAAGAAAACTAATTACTTTAGGGTTTATTCTTCGCATAATACGACATAATGACATAACGGCAGTATATATAGTAGTCTAATCCTAACCGAGTAATGGCAATGAAGTAATTAGTAATAATATGCCAAGTAGCGTGTACCATACTTAGCATAGGTCGTTTGCTTGATGGATTTAGTGATGGATTTGATGATAGATTGGGATCTATCATGGATTTTGTCCAAAATCTATTGTTTGCTTTATGTATTTGATGACAACAAATCTATGAGATCCATGGGCTTTAAGGGTCCAAATCCGTGGGGTCCCATAGACTTGAAAATTCCACCTCTTGAGGTGGGACTTGATCATGGACTTTAAAGTCCATCATTTATGACCAAACTACCCCTCCTTTTATCTTTCTCATCTCATACCAATAAGGGTAATGTAAGTCATTTTCACTTCTTACACACAAATCTAATTAACCAAATTCATCATGAAATCAATGAAACAAACAATAGTATTTTACAAGTCCATAATGAACTTAAAACCTTCATATATCTATGGTTATACAAATTCAAATTTTACCAAAACCTTTAATTTTCAAATCCATGAAGCAAAATATACCCTTGGCTCCCAATGTTACAAGGTCACAAGATTTTGTCCCCTTCAGTACCTCCCTCAAAAGTGAGTGATTGGATGACCGAGCAGCCTCGGGAGTGGAATTGGAGCCTCATTCACAACCATTGCTCAACCTCTGAGGCGGATGCTATCTCCCATATCCAAATTGGTCCAGCGGATACCAAAGACAAATGGGCATGGAAATTTACCACTACGGGGGAGTTTTCAGTTAAGACGGCTTATCATGGATGCAGGAAACAACTTCGACAGAGTCAACCTATGCAGATTCAGGATCTTAACACTCCTAGCTCGGATGACTGTTGGAAGTGGTTATGGGCACTGGTGCTCCATCATGGATTTGGTCCAGCATTTGTGACGCAAAGAAGGCCTTGGATATTGGAACAATTAGGATTATTGGTTCGGGGGAGGACTCATGTTTTCACAAGGACCCTTGGCTCCCAATGTTACAAGGTCACAAGATTTTGTCCCCTTCAGTACCTCCCTCAAAAGTGAGTGATTGGATGACCGAGCAGCCTCGGGAGTGGAATTGGAGCCTCATTCACAACCATTGCTCAACCTCTGAGGCGGATGCTATCTCCCATATCCAAATTGGTCCAGCGGATACCAAAGACAAATGGGCATGGAAATTTACCACTACAGGGGAGTTTTCAATTAAGACGGCTTATCATGGATGCAGGGAACAACTTCGACAGAGTCAACCTATGCAGATTCAGGATCTTAACACTCCTAGCTTGGATGACTGTTGGAAGTGGTTATGGGCACTGGAGCTCCCACCAAAAATTCGATTTTTCCTTTGGAGATGTCTTAGGAAGGCAATTGCAACGAGGGAAAATCTCCATCATCGACGTTGTGCACCGAGCTCGAGCTGCCAGCTTTGTAATGCACCAGTGGAGAGTCTTATTCATTGTTTGTTTCTCTGTCCCCATGCAGCTGAGACGTGGGCTCGGGTTCAGCCGTCGGTCACTCCTCCCTTGAACTTTTGCCAATGGTTCTTTGCCTTGCGTGATGTTGAAGATGTCTCAAGCATTCGGCAAAAGGCTTTCTGCCTTTGGAATGTCTGGAAGGCCCGTAACGAATTCATCTTTAGAGGAGTACCGGTGTCCCCCGTGACGACCTCGATCCGGGCTTTCAGAGAAGCGGCGGAGCCTGCCTTTGCTCGGCGACATCACAATGTTTCTTCCCTTCATCAGCCTAGAGACGTTCCATTACAATCTCATCCACCGCCAAGTTTTCCTACTCGTAGGATTCACTGTGATGGGTCATTTGACAGTGACTCCCAGGAGGCGGCTTTCGGGGTAGTTATTACTGATCCCTTCGGACAGATATGTGATGGGCGGGCTGGTAGGGTCATTTGTTCTACTCCTATTGAGTCGGAGGCACATGCGATGTTTGAGGCATGTCAGATGGCTGCCTTGGATCGTATACCAACGGAGGTCTTTTCGGATTGTAAGTCCCTTGTGGATGCCTTGGTGTTGGATCCATCTCTTTGGCCGTGGAGATGCTATGCTCACCTTGCAAAGATTACAAAGATTCTTCGTGATTCAGATTGGATTAGGGTGAAGTTCACTAATCGAAAGTTTAACAAGAAGGCGGACTGGGTCGTCGGCAATTGTCGACCGAATTCTCTCCCTAATGATTGGATCACTGTTCTTTGTATTATCTCTCCTTTGCTGTAACCTCCTTCCCGTTTCAGGGGTTTGAATGAAATGAAGTTTATATTAAAAAAAAAACTACCCTAAGTAGGGTGTAGCACATCACCAGATCAACCTACTCAACGACTGTACGTGTAGCAGATGGAGGAAATAAAAGGAGAGAGCAAAGGGGATTTTTGTTTTTGACGAGGATTTCTCGGAATTAGTAGACTAGAACGGGATTGCTTTGGGAGCAGAATTGAAGCATCAAACGACGAACGCGGGAGAGTAGAAAATATCACTGATAGCCAGCTGTCAGGAGAGAAAGAAGCAAGGAGGGGAAAGAAGAGATTTTTCCAGAAATAGCACTGTTTAAATTTTTTTTTCCAAAAATAGCACCTAACTCCGAAAAATTCCAAAAATAGCACCATTTTTGTAAAACCGCAACCCGGAGGTGCGTTTTTCGATGAAAACGCCACCCGAGGGCGCGTTTTTCGATGAAAATCGCACTGGTAGGGAGCGGTTTTGCAAACCGCACCCCCAGGGTGCGATCTGCCTTTTTTTTTTTTTTTTTGCAAACCGCACCACCAGGGTGCAATCTGCCTTTTTTTTTTTTTGAAAAATCCTAATTTAGGTGGAAACTTCAAACAAACGTATCTTTATGTTCGGGTATCCGATCGTCGCGATTTTTTTTTTGATTCCGCATAACTTTTTGAGATCTTGCAAGCCGAAGACTGCCAAAGGTGGTTTGGTCTCGCCTTCGTACCAAAAAATGTCGTTTGCTACCCCGAACGAGCTTTTTTCCGATTTCGTCAAACTTTGGACAACCGTAACTTTGTGCTCCAAATCCAAACGACATGATTTTTTTTTATTTCGCATAACTTTTTAAGGACTATAATTTTTACTAGGAATGTATTTTCAAAACAAGAATTATTTTTGGATATACAGGATTTTGGGAATAGCTTATTTTCCCTTCTCAGCAATCCACATACATTTTGAAATTATGTCTATGATAAAGGTTGTATTCCTTAAAAATTTATGTGAAATAAAAAAAAATTTCATGCCGTTTGGATTTTGGAACACAAAGTTATGGTTGTCCAAAGTTTGACGAAATCAGGAAAAAGTTCGTTCAGGGTAGCAAACGACATTTTTTGGGACGAAGGCGAGACCAAACCACCTTTGGCAGTCTTCGGCTTGCAAGATCTCAAAAAGTTATGCGGAATCAAAAAAAAAATCGCGACGATCGGATACCCGAACATAAAGATACGTTCGTTTGAAGTTTCCACCTAAATTAGGATTTTTCAAAAAAAAAAAAAAAAAAAAAAGACAGATCGCACCCTGGGGGTGCGGTTTGCAAAAAAAAAAAAAAAAAAAAGACAGATCGCACCCTGGGGGTGCGGTTTGCAAAACCGCTCCCTACCAGTGCGGTTTTCATCGAAAAACGCACCTCCGAGTTGCGGTTTTACAAAAATGGTGCTATTTTTGGAATTTTTCGGAGTTGGGTGCTATTTTTGAAATTTTTTTTTAAACAGTGCTATTTCTGGAAAAATCTCGGGAAAGAATGCAACATCTGTTGTCTCGCTGCTTCAGGTGAACCCATTTCTTCATTGTGCCTTTATCCGTGCATGAATTCTGTAACATTTGTATTTAGTTGCAAATGAATAAAAGTAGATGGGGTTTGTAATATAATAAAAGACAACTATGGATATTTTACAATGGATATATAATCCCTACTTGTAACAGCCTAATGGCTATTTGGAGATCAATAACCAACTTTCCTCCTTTTACTATCTCTCTCTCCCTACTTTCCTTCACTTTCTATATATCTGTTTCTCTCAGCTACCAATCATCACTAAGACGTATAAGCTAGTCCAGGACATCATAAATTGGTAACAGAGCCAGTCTTAGCCATGGCGATGATGGTACATCAGCTTGATGATCGCCTCAACGTTTTCAAGTCGTACGATTGAAGCAGAATTTGGCCTCGACATTCAGATCTCAATTCTCGAAGAACAAAATCGCACTCAATCCAATCAAATACATGAATTGATGGCTCGTACCGATGGTCATACTCTGTAATTTGCCATGCTTACTACTGATCGCTTGCGTGATCGAGCTTTTATAATTCGATGCACACTCTCTATTCAATCCTAACTAAACCAAGTATAACCTAGTTAGGGTTGTAGTAAAGTGGCTCGGTCGTATTCCAAGGGAACCCTAAACTTACTATTACTTCGCTCCAAACTACTATCTAACAGAATCAAAAGGTTGGGTGGTTAAACTAATCTAATATACTCCTAAAGGCAAAATAAACAACCAATTAAATGCTTGGGAGGTCCCTAGAGATGAGACGGTTGCCTAGAGTCAAATCCTCCTAGCTATGGTTGCAATGTAGGGTTAAGAGAATATGGTGAGTGAGCTCTTTTTCGTGGGCTTTCGTTGTTATCCACATGCCTCTGAGTAAGCCTCCCCTACACCAATGCCAGTCACCTCAATCTAGGCTATCGTATCTGGGGCTATCAATGGGTACTACCCACCATCCACACCGAGTTTTCATCCCGAGTTCCATCTAGGAAGACATTCTTATGATAGGGGTATGGTCGCCTTGTCCACCATAAGATCCTATTCATTCATCTAACCCTAATTTGCTTGATGACGTATACCCGTCTAACCCCTAAAATTCCATACCCATCGTAGAAGCTCAATTAGGCTAGTAGAGAAGATTAGGGTGACTTACCTAAACACAATTAAAGCTAGAGAAGCAATGAAATCAACTAGATGGACACATTCAAACAAAACCCATTCCACAACCTATTAACTAGGGTTCATCTTCCCTAAACAACCATTAGAGATTCAAGTCATAGAGAGAAAGAAAATACAAACTAGAAGAGAGGGAGTGATGGAATCAATCTTCTTCTCCTTACTTGCACCTTCTTCTTGCTCATTGGGTGGATTGGATCTTCAATTAAGCTCTCTCAAGGTTTTTCTCTCTAAAAAATCAACCCAAAATCCTAACTTTCTCACTATAGGAAGGCACTCCTTTGTCAAGTGCAGAAAAGAGGATAGTTATAGAAAGCCGATGGCGGTCAAGGCCTCCATGGCGTAACGCGATGGTCACGGCCATGACCTCGTTGTGACCAGCTGGAAAGTCTTTGAATGGCTCGAAACGACGCGTTTGACTTCGCCTTTATGCTCTGAGATCGCGGCCACCTTCATAAGATCGCACCCGTGATCTTGGTGTCCCGAGCGCGATCTTTTTTTTGCGGTGAAAATGCACCATGTCAGCGATTCGTCCTGGAAAACTCTCTGCCCTCTTCTTTGTCACCTGCTAAAGTTCGCAATCACTATTCACGACCGTGATCCTCAGCCCGTGAACATTGTCACGACCTAGTGGTCACGGTCGTGATGTGTGGCGGTGACGATCTTCAGTATTCTGCCCCCTTATTACACTTGTGACCTTATTTTGTACCTAATTCGCATGTATCATATAAAGCACCCTAAAATCACAACAAATTTAAATAGGAACGAAATAGGGATGCAATTGACGATGTTCAAGCAATTATGCACATGAATTGGTACGAAACAAACCTTAATATGAAGGGTAAATAACACCAATTTAGGTGTTATCACACCCACAAAATTACAGTTAGAATAATAAATAATCATAATAGAAAAAAATTAAAGGAAAATATAATAAAATTAGATAAAAAAAATATAAACTACCCCAAGATGATGTATAAAATACATGAAATCAAAACACAAATCATCTGCGTTTAGTATGAAAGCGTTGGTAAAAACAATTTGTAAGATTTTAAGTATATCAATTCTATTATGGCGGCTGATTCGCTCTAAACTACTATCCCAATTAGACGTGGCAATCGGGTTAGGTTGGGTATTTTCGGGTTGGGAACTTCGGCTACGGGCTGGCTCATGTTTGGTTGGCTTATTTCGGGTCAAATATTGACCCAACCCATTCGGTTTCGGGTCGAATTACAGGTCATTTTGGGTTATGAGCGTTCTCAGAAACAATATCAAACATGCTTCATATTTTGTTAAAGAACACAAATTTTCACATATGCATGACAATAGTTTATGAGTGATTTTATCATATTTGATTATCCTTAAACTTCAAACATGTCGTTCAAATCCTTGTGATTTTTTTTAAACATCTCACCAATTTATGAGTGTTTTTATCATATTTTTGGAGTAATATATTAAATGGAACAGGTCTAACGGGTCGACCCGCTAACCCACTCAACCCGACCCAAAAAATCACGGGTTATCGGGTTCGGGTCATCTGGATTTTGGGTTACAAAAATTTCTAGTTTTCGGGCGGTTTCGGGTCAGGTCAACGGTTCGGATTGTAATTTGCCAGGTCTAATCCCAATAGAAGGACAAGCATAATCAAAGATCGGGTGTAGTATAGTGGAAGTAAAGTAATAAAATTATCGAATTCACGGGTCTCTAAATGCTCATTCTCACCTCCAAATGTCCCAAAACACGTTCCTCAGCCATATTTACGTCATAGGACGTGAAATGTGGCAAACGAAGCACAACCTATCGTAAAATAGGTCAAGGAACGCCACACACCAAGTCAAACATTCAAGATATGAATGGTAAAACATATGTAATTAAGCCCTAATCAAACTCCCCAACATGTAACTGTTTGCTTGTCCCGAAGCAAACCTAACTCAAACTACTGCACTTGCTAAAGTCCCATAATGGTAAGCAATCTAGATCATTATTAGCGGGATAACTAGCAACTTATGAGGTCAATTGGATATAAGAAATCTCCCAACCACCTCAGTGTGAAGCACAAACTTAAGTTAACATTGCTGCTCATGGCATTACACTATAGTTTCGCAAAACAAGTGCTCTATCTGTACTAGAGCGGAAACTACATCCACATCCCTATCTAGCCCATGTGGGAAAAGAGGTGTAAAGATGATGAAAGGTAGTAGGAGAAAGGTAGGATGCAAGAAGATCCTAAACTCAATTTACACAAAGCTTTCCCCAAAGCATACTCTCATTCCTAGACTGGATCTATGGAGGTCGGCCAAAGTTAGTGACTGCTTGCCACACATTTGAAATAATCAAGAGCCGAGGTCTCTCGACTTGAGCAGAAGAAATGGTCTATTCTCTATCAAGCCCCGTGAGGAGATGTGTAAGGAAGGACGGAGAGTAGTAGGTGAAGGTTCGAAACCAATATCTTTGTCTCCCTTACACATCCTCAAAGCGCAAACCGATTCTAGATAAATCCTTTATCGGTTTCACTAAGCACTATACCCAGTTGCCACAACACATGAGACACTCTTTTTCATTCCAAGCACATTAAAAATGGAGCATCTTTTTGCAAAATTAATTCCACATGGGTAGAGAGTCCAACACTAATGTCCTAATCATCACTAGTCAATAGTATCAACCAACAATAGCGGTGTCGTCGATGTTAGATTTATCATGTAGCAACATCTTCCATAGAACTACACTATTGTCCCTAGAATGCACACCATCATGGCATCTAAAAATTCAAACACAGGACAAGGTGTTTAGAACCCTTAAATTTGAAATTTGGGCATATAGTACTAGGTTTCAAAACACTCTCAATGCGGGCCAAAACAATTCAATCATCCATATGTGCTTGGAGTCCTCAAATTTTTTAAATTCCAGCAATAATGTAGGCTCCAAAGCATTCAAAATATATGCCAAATAATCATTCACACACATAAATCATGAAACACCCCCACACTCAAGCATGACATTGTTCTCAATTGACGAAAGATAAGGATGGTAGAACGAAGTTACCATATTAGGTGTGAAAGATGGTGGACATAACAAGAGGATGGGTGAGACTCGAGAGATTAACTCAACAACCAAAACACCACATGCTCCCCAAAGGTTGACTTATTCAAGGAGAAAGAAATGTTAATCGGTGGGTTGTCTCCCAACAAGCGCTTATTTAACGTCATGAGCTGGACGAGGGCTCCTAAATCTTGGTCCACCCCAAAACCTCCTTGAACTTGAGTTTCTCGTCGGTGATGCGGAGGCACAAGTAACGAGCATGTGATGCTTCAAATGATGTAAATGGCTCGTGGACTTGATGAAAGTTGATGCTCCACCCATGAGACCTCTTCTTCTTTCCTTCTACTTTCTTCTCTTTGCCCCACCCATGTAAGTGTCATGGAAAATTTGTTCCTCCCATTGGGAATAATCAAGATCTTCCTCTTCTTTGATGCTCACTTCCTCCTCCTCAACCCCTTATCTCACCTTCCCATCCTTGTCTTCAAGCAAAAATTGGAGGGAAAGATGTCATGCAAGGTTGTTGATAAGGTTATCTTGCTCCTCCTCCCTTGTGACTTGTTCTTCAAAGTTGGTCGTGGGATGGGGGAAAAAGTGAAAGTTATCAATGAGACACTCTTGATCAACTTCACCACGAGAGCTCTCTGAGATGAGTTATGCTTGCTCCGCATAGTCATCATCAATCGCCTCTTCAACCTCATCTTCCTCTTCAAAGAATAGCACGATTCTTGATGCTAGACTGGGTAACTGACCGAGCTATGTAGAGAGAAGTCTACTCAGTGCCCAAGAGTTTTTGTGTAATGGTATGAGGTGGCGGGTAGGAAATGGGGAAAATGTGAGGATATGGGGCAATCAATGGTTCCCGAACTCAATAGTGGGTTTTGTAGATGCGGCGCCAAGTGGTGTGCTAGTGGACTCCATGGTTCGTGACCTAATTGATCCTATTACGGAGCAGTGGGATGTGGGTTTAATGAGAGCTGCTTCCCAATGGAAATAGATCAAACAATTCTCTTGATCCCATTGTGTGGAGGTGAGGAGCAAGACTGTTAGATATGGAACCACGACGCGGATGGGAACTTTACAATGAAAAAAAGGTTATAGGAGATGACTATAAGACTTCAAACATGCAGAGGGCATTGTGCCAGATGGGAACTTTACCAAGCTGCAAGGCCAAAGTAGTTAAATCTGTAAAGGTGATGGACAAGTCCTTCTCAGAGCAATGAGCGATGCTAATGTGGGCATTATGGAAGGAGCGGAATGCTCGGTTTTTCAATGGGAATAAGTGGTCGGAGAATGAGGGAATAATGCGAGCCAGCTCTATGCTTGACGAATATTAGATGAATCAAGGGTAAGGATGTCAATCCAACCCGTAACCATGGGTTATCCTACCCAAACCTAACCGGTCAACAAGAATAATTACTCGCTTTGACGGGTTAAGGGGCGAGTATGGGCAATACCCGGTTTCAAAATAACGGTAGGGTACGTACACGATAATCACCCATACCCGCCCCGGTTGTACCCGCCCGTAATTATGTATGGTTGTAAGCTAGCAAGTGTGTCTAACCCTAGTAGCACCATTCATATAAATATTTCCAATTCCATTCCTCCAATTTCCATACCCCAAAACCTTTGCTGGCTTCGCTGCTTGTGTGTTGTGAATTGTTGCTTTAATGGATAATATTTACGTGTAATTGTTTCCCATCCCAATTTGTTGAGCTTCTTTGTCAAGTTTTATATTCAGAATTGTTGGCTTTACAAATTGTGAGCACATACTATCAACATTGTCGGAAAAGTGTGAGATGAATTTTCATTAGTATGTGTGTCTAGCTGTTAGAAGTGAACCAACAATTGTCATCGATGTGAAATTTATCAAGGCTTATGTCAATTAGGTGGATCTAATGGTTGATGTACGTGTATAAGTTCATATGGTAATATTATTTTAGAATATAATTATTTACAGCTTGATGATAAATTCATACCCGTGGTTACCCGAATACCCATGGTTACCCGGTGGGTAGGGTATGGTTATATCATTTCAATACCCGGTGGTTATTTTATCAAGTATTTTAGTCGGCCATACTCGGCCGGTTAGGGTATGGTATAGAGTGTACCTGCACCCGACCCTACCCATTGCCATTCCTAATCAAGGGAGAGGTGGGAGAGAGGCCACAATCGAAAATGGGAAAGCCTGAAAACGCCCGCTAGAAGGATGGATAAAAGTGAATTTGGAAAATGGGGTAAAATCGGAATCGTAAAATCGAATTGAAAAATCGTAAGATTTTAAGGTCCATATAAAAACGAATACGCAATAATATTAATAAGGAAAATCATGAATAACAGTATAACACAAAAACAGATAACACTTACAATGATAACTTATCAAGGTTAATATTTCAATTTATTAAAGTTAATGTTGGGAAGTGGCAAATTGATAATGATTAATGCGTTGATGTGAATTAATGATGGTCGATGGTGGTTAGTGTGAGAGAACTAGATGATGTTGGTAGAGAAGAAGGAAAATGCATGATTTTTCGAATTCTGAGAAAATAAGTAAAAGTAACCCAAAGATTTGAATCTTCATATCGTAACATGTCGAGTAGACCTTGTTACTGTGAGAATTCTTAATTCATGAGTTGTAAAATTTTAACGATTTAAATCGTGAATAGTGTAGGATTTTAAGGTCCTTAGATTTTATAATCAAATTAGGATCAAAACAAGTAAGTACAATCGTAAGATTTTAGGATTTCAATCGAAATTTTTGACTGCTTTGGATGCAAGAGTTATTGACAATAGGGGTGTGGGGTTGGGGGCCGTTATTAGAGACCATCGTGAGAGATTTCTTGTGGAAACAACAAAGAAAGTGAAGGGTAGCTTTGAGGTGAAAATGGCGGAGGCCCTAGCGGTCGAATTTGGTGTTCAACTCGCACGACAATTGGGCTTCTCAACACTACTTCTTGAAAGCGATTGTTTGACACTTGTTGAGAAGCTATCGAGGGCAGAGGAGGTGCATACGGGAGATAGGTCTTATAAATAGAAGTGTGATAAGGTACCTGTTAGAGGCATGCTCAGAGGTGAGTTGCATACATCATGTTAAGAGAGAGGCGAACAATGCGACACATATAATAGTCCATAGCAAAATTAGATGGGATTGTCTGAAGTAGGACTGGATAGACTGCCGATTGATCTTATTGACCAGCTAAAGCTGGACGATGTAGTTCTCAGTCTTAATATAATGTAGGAGGTTTCCTATAAAAAAAATGCAATTATCGATTGCAAGTCACATCATCATTTTCTATTATTAAATTAATCATTATTTTATTATTTAAGTGTTTATGTTCTTATAATTATTTGAAAAAATCAAGTGAATTACAAACAACATATACCATTGATCTGCACAAGGTTGTCAACCTGCGGGCTGACTCGGACCCGGTCGAGCTAGTGGGTCAAGGGTTAATGGGTCAGCCGTTTTATCCCGGTTTAGCCTGGGTATAGGGAATTAGTCATTATCAGTGGCGTAGCTAGGATTTTCTATAAGGGGGTGCCAATTGTATTAAATAAATATATTTTATATGAGAAACTATTAATTTTTGCAATGACTCACAATATTTTTCTACTCTAATAAAACTTGTAAATTATATATTTTTCATCTAAACTATCAAAGACCTTAGGGCTAATACCACTAGAAAACCCGAACTATTAACTTTGTGTCATTTGTGTCCTAAAGTATTCGATACGACAATTGTGTCCTAAACTATTTCTCCGTTAGAGTTGACCGGCGTTGACCATTAGTTTTTAACAGAAAATCCAGTAAGCACTGATGTGGAATCTGAAGTGAAATTTATAATATTAATTTATAATTATTTTTCATATAAAAAAATTACAAAATTACAACCCATCTCCATCTCAATTAGTTAATATTGTTTCTGAAAATTAAATTAAAATATAAAATAAGTAAAGGGAAGTGAGGAGCTCTTTCCAGCCATCGTCTCTTCAGCTACTCCCTCTGAAGATCTTCAGCTACTCCCTCTGCTCCTCAGCTTCTCCCCGGCCGATCCTGCTTCCTCCAATTACAAACCCAAATCACAAAATACCAAACATCACAAACATCAAGTTTTGGACCGCGTTCCGTCGCTTCCTCTCCCACACTCGCCATGTCCTTCTGTTCCCAGCTATCGTCGCCGCCTTCAAATCCCTTCCGCCAATCAACATGTATGGCAATGATATCTCGCCGGCGCCTTCCCCACGACAAGCTGCCCTTTCAGAGCGACCTCGCTTCCTCAACCCTCTCCATCCGGAAGCTATCAAGAGATCTTGAATCCGAATCGATGACGTTGAAGGAGAAGGCGGCAATGGCAGTGGAAGGAATCACCGCCGATTTGGACAACGGCTGGGCTATTTCTGTCTATGGCGGTGTGGTGGTGTTGATTGAGGCATGCCGATCGACAAATCTGGCTACGCAACCACTCCCGTCGTTCGTCTTCCCTTGACTCCGAAATCGAAGCTCACCGTCACCGCCAGATTCCCGAAGCTCACAGTCACCATCGTCCACAATCGCTAGCTTTTGTATTGGGGATGAGCGGAGGAGACGCTCATGTCTCAAGGAAAGAGGGACAGAGACGAGAAAATCAAGGAAAGCGAAGCTAGGAGCCACCTCGAGGAAGAAAGACGATGTTTGTAGGTGGCGGCGACATCGACGGCGTAGGAGGAGGCGGAAGCAGCGGTGGCTATGGAGAGAAGGAAGGGAGAGGTAATCGGGGGAGGGGAGGTGAAGAGACGAAGGAAAATGTTTGACAGGGTTAATTGAGTTTACATTTTTTTAATTTTTATAAGAATATATTATTTATTATTTAATTTTTAATTAAAAATATGAGGTGTCATTGACGTGGCATCTACGTGGCTGCCACATCAACAAAAGTCAATGTTAATGTTGACTTCCGTTTGGTCAACCGTTATCTATAACGGTCAACGAAATCGTCAGGACATAAATGGCACACAATTATCATACGTTGTGACATAAATGTCATATAGAATACTTTAGGACACAAATGACACAAAGTTAATAGTTCGGGTTTTCCGGTGGTATTAGCCCAAGACCTTATTATCAATATATCCTATCCACTAGTGCTTCATAATTTTGTAAATAATTCCAATCCATGATGGGTTACGGTGAAGACTTTCTAGTGCTCATGGATAGCCGATAAAAGTCGGTTGAATGGAAAGGTAGAGTCGAGCGACTTAGCGACCATGTTTGAGAGGAAAAGTTATGATTGTAATTGAAAAGAGAAACATAATTAAATACTATCACAATAAGTTCACCTAGTGATATTGTGACGATAAGATTGTGGTTCCATGTACAAAGCTTCATTATAAACAATCTAATATACTTTTTTAATTTTGTTCTTCTAAGGCAAGGGTGTGCCAATGCACACCCTCCTAACAAGTTGCCTCCGCCCCTGGTCATTATATTGTACTTATCCTGATAAATTATATCAAATCTCTTCTAACATATGAGTTATAGCAATTAATATTACACCAAAATAACATGTCGTACTTAGATCCAACATATAGTAAAAATTCACACACACTTATATAATATCAATATTCAAATGTTTAATTTAGTATTCAAAAGATTGAGTTAGGCGAAAAGAAAAATTGGAAAATAGGCTTATTTCGCAAACCAAATAAAAAATGACACAATTTAACCTCCAACCCGATACTTAGTAGCGATTGATTCAACGTGTGTGCGGCCCGTTTTTCTCGCGGGGTTAGGGTCAACACGGTTGACCCGTGGATTGAAAACCTCTGCAGTCTAGTCACCAGATCTGCTCCGAAAATGTTTCAAGGAAGACGGGGGCACATGAATATAGTCTGTTTCCAACCCGTATAAAAGGTTCCAGAACACATTTACTGTTGGCCGTCGTCAGCGGTGGCGGAGAGGGTCTTTGTCATCGGCTAGGCTGTTTTCCTTCCCATTGACTCTTCGATGGCTACGAAGCGCTCCGAACTCCTCCAGCGTTACGGTGAATATTTCAGTTGTCTCATTCTTTCCCTCGTTAATTCTGTGCCAGAGGGCTTGAATTGAAGCTTTTCCTCGCAGGCTATGACTTACTGTTAGGATCAATTGCTGCGTTTTACGTGCTTATGGCGCCGTACACCAAGGTCGAAGAGAGCTTCAACATTCAGGTGCGCCTACCCAATCTCTACTCTGCCCCAAGTTGAAGAAAGCTCCATGGCTTCTTTTCTTTCATTATAATTGTGCTTCTGCTGCTCACTACTTCACATTCTTATGATTGTGTAGGCGATGCATGACATTCTTTTCCATCGCCACCACTTGGATAACGTAAGTTGTGGTGTTAATGTTGTGGATCATCTTGTTCCAGAATCACTTGGGAATTTGATTTAGAGATGCTTTTTTTTTTCCAACTTTCATTTGCAGTATGATCACTTGGAGTTCCCTGGAGTTGTTCCTCGTACCTTCATCGGTAGCCTTTCTGTTTGAAGGCTTTCCACTACGAACAGTAGCAGGCGCTATTCGTTATCGATCCCTGATTATGCTTTTTCCCCACTCATTTAGGAGCATTTCTGATTTCAACTTTAGCATCTCCCTTAGTATTTGCCATGCGCTTGCTGCAGTTTCCAAAACTATATGCACTCATAGCAGGTTAGTATTTCCGATTCATTATCGTCAGTTATACATAAAACGAGGAGCAAGAAAATGAATATGGTATTTTGATCCATACCGTTGTGGTCTGGACTGGGGAGGCTTATCTATCAGCTCTTTCTCACTGTTGTTACTAGTTCGCTTGGCATTGGGTTCTGTCACTCTTGGAACTTTCAGGTTCTTCCGTATTCAGGTAAATATTTCAGTTTTGATTCTTGGGGTTTATTCCATTATGGAAATCTTTCTTTGAACTATTGCATTCATGTACTGCTTACAGTGTTTATGATGTTGACTACATGCTTGTGGAGCAGGTTAGGCAGAAGTTTGGTCATCAAGTGGAGGGATTTTTGGTGGTAGTAACTGCATTTCAGTTTCACTTGCTGTTCTATTCCACCCGTGGTCTTCCCAATATATTGGCTTTGGGTGGAGGTGATTGTCTTTTTAATTCAACTTTCCCCCCAATTCCTGCTTTATCAAATTGCTACCTGTGCAAATATGATGTCTTTTCTATAACAACTCTAGCCTAGTCTGTAATGAGCTTCAGGCTCTTTGCACATTAAGCAATTCAAAAGAAGTTCATACATGGATCCTTTCTTTGATTCTGGTGTGGATCACACATGGATTCTTGATATTTAGATGTTGCAAATTGTATGCATTATCCTATTGACTATAAGAGGCTGATATGTTGGCTGCAAACTGCTTCAAATTCTCACAGGAGTAACCCTTGTCACAATCTATAGGAGGCAATCACCATATATGTTAAGTTAGCAGCTTACTCGTCAGTGTGTAATATCCTATGTTTCAAACTAACTTGTTTACTCATCAACTGGCTGCAGTCAACTTGGCTTATGGGTACTGGCTCAAGCAGAAATATTATGTCTCCCTGAATTGTCTGGTATTGTTCTCTATATGTTATTTTAGTGGTGCCTCTCTGCAACCATAGTTGTCATGGTGCAGACAATTGCATAATGTTCCTCTATCGTTACTGAATCTTGACAGCCATAATTTGGTATATTCTTGGCATAGATCATTCTGTTAGCACTTATAAGGATAAGTTGTAACTGGTTAAACTAGGTCGTACTTTATCTTTGTACATTTCTGATTCCTCTCACAGCTTTTTTATTTTTATTTTGTGGATTCACCAGATCTTCGTTGCTATAGTCTTCAGATGTGACATGCTATTGCTTATTGGCCCTCTTGGCTTGCAGCTTTTGTTGGTACTGCGTTGTTATAAATTTATGGTTAATTTGATATTTATTAATTGGCTATCCATGATAACTATAGATCTTTTTCTTAAAATCTTCAGACCAGATCTGTTTCAGTTTTTGGCTGGGATTAAATACTGCCTCGGCTTTGCGCTACTATCGATTGGTTTGTCAAAACTTCTGCTGGCAATAATAAATCCCATTAGAATAAGGTAGTTACTTATGAGTTATGATGGATCTAAACTAGTCTTCCATATTTGTTGCTTCTCCATGCAGGTCTTACCATGTCCATTGACTCCATTATGTGGAAAAGACTATTGTGGCCAGAATTTGAAGTATTCTGGTTCAACTCTGTTCTTAACCGAAGCTCTGAATGGGGTGTATCCTTCATGGACAGAAATTTTATGTTTCATTTTTAGGTAGTTCATTGTAAAAATTATAATGCGCTCAAACTGATCAAGCAAATCGTAAAGATTTAACTCATTTAAGGATCTATCTACGCTAGTGCTGTTAGGTCTCGTAACTCTGGGCATTTTAGGACTTTAAAATCTTGAGTATCTCTTTGGTGAATAATAGACGCCATTTGACTTCATCATCGAACTGGTTTGGATTGGGATTGGCATTATTTTTTATCCAGGCTGATGGAAGCTTGCTCCTTAGACTTAGGAGACAGAGTAATGATTGTTTGTCTACAGCTGCAATGCTACTTTCATCTGCTGATTGATGTTACTCTTGGCTGTCTTCCTTACTTTTATCTATGCCTCGTAGTCGGTTTTCTCAATCTTACTATTTAGTCACTAGTGACAAGATGAGGGTTAAGGTGATGTTGGAATTGTTGCTGCACATATGCTATTTCTTGAGACTGCTCTCTGTGTTCCTCCTTTGACTTTGTTTCTAATAGACACATTCCTTCCATTGGTACTTCACTTCAGCTCTCCCACGTTCTCTACTTGCTGCATATCCTCTTTTCATGGTGTGCCTTTCACATTTAACTTAAATATCAGCAAGTCAGGCTTCATTTCGGTTACTCCAGTGGTACACTTTTGACTTTGAAGAGATTGTACTTTGTTACTGTTTTCTGCAGCTTGGTGTTGTCCTAGATCGAAGAGTTCGGTACTTTGTTCTTCCGGTTGTCTTGTTCATTTTGCTTTACTCTAAGCTTCCACACAAGGTATGTCATGCAGCTTCCTTCACGCAACCATGTTTGAAATCTATGCATGATCGTATTTTTTATTATCCTTTTGGATGATTGCAGGAACTGCGATTTATAATTAGTTCTGTTCCAATGTTCAATCTCTCTGCTGCTGTTGCAGCAAGCAGAATGTATGCTTCTTATTCTTCCCATAAGTCAATATATACTTTTGACCTTTTTTTAAGCTGCGATTTCACTTCCTTGATCGGTTGCCCTAATTTGCAGCTATAACAATAGGAAGAAGACATTATGGAAGTTGTATAATTTTATCTTGTTGGGACTACTCTTGATCAGGTTTAGACCCATTCTTTTGGAGATTTGAATAATCTCCATCCTTTATTACTTACTTGTTGTAGTCTGTAGTGTAGGGTGCACTGCAGTGTCTTTCATGGCATCTTATGAAAATTATCCCAGTGGTCATGCATTAAAAGAGTTGCACCAGAATGTTGGTGAGTCTCTTGCTCTTTGATGCACGTGCAGATATGGCAGTAGTAATGTCTGTTCAGTTGCTATTTGGTGCTTTACTGATTTTGATTTTGATTCCTAATCACTATCTGTATAAATTCCAGGCGATGTTTCTGATAATAGGCCAAATATTGGTTCATATCGATACCTTTTCAGCCATGAATGGAATATCACGCTTTTGTGAAAATGGTTCACCCATGGAGGTATTCTCAATGTCCACTGTAATTTCATATGCTAACCACTATCTGCCTTTTACATGCTATTTTATTCCGTTTTATTGGTTCGTTTGATGTGACTATTAGTAATCAACGTAGGTACTCTAAAGAAGAGAGCATTCCTCTTAAAGAATACAAGCAGAGAAATTTTACATATCTTGTAAGGTAATTTTTTGTTTTCCTCATTGAGCTTGCCTATTCTGGAATATGAATGATATGGTGGTGTTTTCTGACTCCCCTTTATAATGCTTGATGATTCCAACACTGAGACAGTCACAAATCTCCATCCAGGACTTCGAGCCATTGTAAACATTTATGTGATAACCTCACTTCAACATCTGATTTTCTTTGCTTAATTTGTTGGTAATACAGTGAGCATTCAAGTGTTGATGGATATGAGTGTTTATTTTCTGTGAATGGCTTCTCGAGGATTCTTCTTCAACATGGCTTCCCTCCTGTTGCCCTGGTAAAGAAAATTGAAGATTCTACCAAATTTCTATTTTCAAGATTCTCCCCTTATTACTAAAAAGCTTGTGGCTGATTACTGACATTGATCAGGTGAAAAAGCCAAAGGTCTACGTTCATGGGGATGGAAAAGTCATGGATATAAAATGGCGGGGCTGCTCTTGAGTGTTCAAGAAAGATGGAGTGTCAAGTCCTTTCTGTAATGCCCTGGTGGAGGATTGGATCTTTCCGACGATTAAGAACAGAGAAATAGACGGGACTGAGGAAGAAGTGAGGTGAACTTGAGAAGAAGAATTAGAGAATCAGAAAATAGAGGAAGAATAGAAAACGATTGAGAAGAGAACAGAACTAGCAGAGGAAGAAGGAGACACAGAGGAGAGGATAATTGGAAAAATGTACTCTTCTTGGTTGTTCCTTTATGTTACAGCAGGTCCCTTTTTATAAAGCTTCGTCAATTACAAAATAATCCCGGATGAATACCCAATTTACATATAAGTCCCGATCATTACAACTCCCAACCCCTTGAGACCAGACTTGTCCTCGAGTCTATAACAGAACAACAACCAACAACATAAGAAATGATAAGAAAACGAACATGTGGTACGAAGTTAGAGCTGCTCCTCATAAGTCAAAAGTTGCTGCAGTATATGATGCTGAGATGGTCTTGCACTTCTAAAACCAGCAGTGCACATATTTCCTCATGTTTTGCAGCCATCAGTACGAAAGCAACACCAGGCAATTGCAATCTTTGCCCATTAATCACATTGTCTGCCACAAAGTAGGTACTCTTCTGCAATGGCCTCATAAACTTCACCGGCCCTCGTCACAACTCCCTGATAGCCCTTGAACACCCAATTTTGCTGAAAATTACCAACAAACAGCCTTCCAATAGTGTTGTCCCCAAAATTCTCCTTGAACGGTTCCTTAAAGTTTGTACAATTACCCCTTCCATGAGATTCCTCTAAGAAACCACCTGTAAGGCTGTAACCGACCAGTTTCCTTCATACTCATAGCCAACCATTTGTGACTTTTCATTCCAAGCACCATGCGCCCCTGAAGAAGGCAGCTCGTCAATACTATCAAGGACCATGCTATCAACATTCCCGAGCACAGAAACAATGACTGGAATTCTAATATGAGAATCATAATGAGGAACTACTCCTTGGACCAGCAACACCAAACTTCCAGCAATCTCGGAATGCAAAGTAACATCCATGTGCACATCTTTATCAAGAACAAATTTAAAAAAATCCATGTGCACATCTTTATCAAGGGCAAATGCAAATCCAAAGCCGTATTATTATTACTTGCTTATTTTATTAAATTTAAAAAAATTTAATAAATTATTAATATGATAAATTATATAGACAAAATAAGTGCAATGATGAGGTGGAAAGAAAATTTTTTTTTTTAATTTCCACGTCATCTAGTTAACGGTCAAACTTTATAGTTGACTGCCACGTAGGACAAACTTAACGGAGTGTAACGGCCGGTGACCAACCGTGAAACGATTCGTAAAGTTAGTGGCGAATAAGAAAGAAAAGTAATTCGGGTGGCAAACGTGAAAGATTTGTATAATTTGAGTGACCAAACGTGTAATTTAGCCCTTTCTTATAAAAGCTGGCTACGCTTTTTGCTCCCTCTTCTTTGTTACTGTTTCATTCCTTGTCTTTTAGC
Source organism: Linum tenue (assembly GCA_946122785.1). Lineage (NCBI taxonomy): Eukaryota > Viridiplantae > Streptophyta > Magnoliopsida > Malpighiales > Linaceae > Linum > Linum tenue. Next base: position 8,079,224 of record CAMGYJ010000010.1, on the reverse strand, counting down.
GACAATTGGTGAAATGGTTTTATGGAGGAGCCTTCCCAATCCCTTACTCGAACAGTCAGCCTCTTACCTTACTTTCCCTCAGTCCAGCAGCCGCTCATACCTCCTCTTACCGTCAGTACTCACATAACTTCAACTGCTCCCTCTGCTGCAGAACATCAACTACCCTTCACCTTTCCTCTTTTTCCGCCAACCACCTCTCCCTCATAAATCCTTCTACTCCCACACTCTATCCTCTCCTGTTACATCACTGCTCATTTTCTTCCACTAAATCATACCTCCATCCCTCTACCATTAGTCTTTTCTCCGTCTCCTTCTTTCCAATTATCTAACCTACCATCCTCTAACTCTCATCCATATCTCAAACCTTTCGGTTCTTCCTCTCTCTTGAACTCCCGTCGCTGGGCAAAATCAGAGGCAGCGATGGTGATAATCCTCCACAGGCACCAGGGAGGACCAGCTGCGAGAATCATTGGTTTTTTCATGGGTGATCGACGAAATTTTGATTTTTTCAGCTGTAGCAAAAAAGAGCAATATATATATATATATAGCACCGCTGGAGTTTTCAATGTTTGGTGGTTGTCTAATGTCCTCTCCTTTCGTGTTTGGATCTCAGTTGATTTATCAAGATAGGAAAATCGTGGGTGAAGATTTCTGTGTTTTGATTCCTTTTTCTGGTTTCTGTTTCTTTGTAGCTCCTCTGCTGGGTTCGTTGAAAATCCTTAAAAGAAGAAGATGAGTTGAGAGCAGGATGACAGAACAAACTTCCCAACAGCGGAGCCGAAGCTATTCGTCAGCGGCTGCTGTTTTTTGGCTCGGCATCCAACATCAACCTCTGCTCCAAGTGGTACATGGAAATATGGGTCTCCGAGGAACAGGCGGTGTCCGCAAGGCCGCCATGGGAAAACCCTAGGCTTTAAATAAGAGAAACCCATGTTGGAAGCTGAATCAATCGCCGCCGACATTAAATCTGCAAGGCTGGCGGCGGAGCAGTTGGTTGCATTTGATAGATAATTGCCAACGGCTGCGGTGTCATGTCGTCGGATGCGGCAGCAGCGAAGGCGGGCAAGGCGGCAAACAGGTGCTTGACCTGCAATGCGAGGGTCTGGTTGACGGGGTTCAAGTGCAAATGCGGCAGCTCTTTCTGCGGATTGACCAGAGAATATCGATTGTGACTACGATTTCAAGGAAGCTGGGAAGAATACAATTGCCCACGCCAATCCGGTCATCAAGGCTGATAAGGTCGAGAGGCTCTGCGAGATGATGAAATGGAATGATGGGTTCTCATAAATTCGGTACTTCTCGACGAACCATTTTTTATAATCTTTTCTTATAAACTCTTTTCAGTTTGCTTCTGTCTTCTTCAAACTCAGTAATCAGCAGTGGTGGGTAGTTTGATGCATCTACTATAGAGAAAGAAGCAGGTTTGCCACTGTAACGCAAGTTCAAACCTTCTACTATAGTGGCAAACAAGTTTGTGCACAGCTGCCTCCTTACTTAGGTCTTGAAAGCTTTGGAAGTAATAAAGAATCAAAGGCTCCATTTCTTCCCGAGCGAAAGGAGCTACAGGAGGGTCAAACAAGTTTGTCGTGTGCTACTACATGGTGGGATTCCCGCTGACAGCTGTGCTTGCTTTCAGGTCCGAGCTTTGTAAATGGGTTATGGTGAGGGATAGTGGCTGACTATGTGCTGTAGATGGCCTTCCTCTTATTGCAGCATAGAAACATATGAGTGCTATATTTCTAATGACTTTGTTTTGCTTTCAGTACTCTGCTGAGAAGCAAATTGGTAGGGCAAGAAGAGTTCTTAAAGCTTTTGAAGATGGGTAGGTGAGTAGAAGTTGTTGGCTCTTACATTACCTATATTGAGATATTATGCTTGCCATGGCTAAGTTTCACGTACTTCCGTTTCTCCTACATTCTTTTGTAGTATCAAATTGTCGGGACCTGTATTATAAGCATGCTTTTAGTGCTCTGCTAAATTGAAGAAACTTGATTCTCATACACATCATTACCAGTTCCAGTCCATTCCACATCTCTTTGGAACTCTTCACGTAGGTGTTGTTTATTCTAATATTGTACTTACTTTAAGCAGCAGCCTTCCATTTTCTTATTTGATTGCATGATCCTAATGGTAAGGCACTGTGAGTTTCTGTTACATACCCGAGAATTCAAAACTGATGCTAACTGGATTCTTATACTTGCAATCTTGCCTTTGGATTTGATCATAAATTATTGCAGTGCTCATATTACCAGTAAACACAATTGTTTGAACATTACATATAGTTCTCAAGAACTTGCTCGGTCGCTTTGTTTTATCGAGAGACGCTTTAATAATTAAATTAGCCACGTATTCCATTCTTTTCAGAGTATTTCAAACCAAAGCAAAGAGTCTGTGCTTATAGTTAGACCATAAAACTTGAAATGGATCTTCGAATTAGATCATATATCAAGCAATTTCTTAAATTATTTGCAAGCGGTTAAGGTTTATTGCTTGATCTCTTTGCCATCTGTTGACAGGTGTTTGACTCAAGGAGCCTGCAAATATCTGTCAAGTAATTTCTTCTCTTAGGCAGTGCTTCTCTTTTACTTTTGAAGTCACTACGTTATATCTCTTTTGCTTCGGTGTTCCTCTTGCTTCTACATTCTTATAATTACTCAGTACATGCATCACTAAGAACCTTGCTCATTCTGCTTAGTCGTTTTTATGAACACCGGCTCCAATTTTTAGGTTTTCTAGATTCGACCTACAAACTGGACAAGCAAGTAGAGGATCGAAAGGAATGGCCATATCATAAAGCGATGCAAGCTGCTACAAATCTCATGACCATTGAATTGGTTTCGGTTTTGTGTTAATTCTGCGTAACTGCACAACACTGGTTGCCAACCTCCTACTTTCCAAAATCAATAGCCAGGTTAGGATGCTTGACCTGCTTGCTAAATATTTTGGTTATGTATGTTATCCATCGAACAAGGCTTTCACATGATCTAGGATGGCAATAGGTCTAATTTCATGCTTATTGATGTTGTGCAGCATCTAAAGTAGAATGGTTGTTCAATACCTTTTTATGTAAACTTCAAACAGCAACCTCTGATAATAATACTGCAATTACAGCTTGGTTTGCTCCCAATGTGCATGCATTGATGTTCCTTTGTGGGTATATGTATCCCCAAAAGGGAATTTGTCGTGTATTCTTGGTTTTACAGCTAATGTAACTCATTTGTTTGAATTGTATGAACCGTAGTCAGAAAGGAAGGATAGATCTTGCCTTGCCTGTAACTTGACATGGTAGTGAATGGAGTTGAAGTGAGGATCAAAGAGGGAAGGCGTGAACCTTTGGAGTTTGGAGGTATAAAGTGTGTCGGATTCAAAGTATAACAAAGATGGAGGAGGATTTAGCGGGTTAAAGCGATAATATACATAGAAACAGGTGGAACTGAGAGGGCTTGATCCTGTCGCTGCAACTGCTGCTGTTGGGCTTGCTCTTGCCATGAATGAGTGCAACTGAGAGGGAGCCAGGGAGGAGTATATTAGCTTTGTTGATGTTGGACTAACGTCTAACGGAATCGGTACTGTTAAGAATTAAGACAATTTGTGGGTTAGTCTCACCGAAGTAACCTGAGATTTATGATATTTTAGTTAGTTTGACTTATCGGCTAAAAAATCGTGTTATTTTATGGACTTTGAAGAAAAGAGCACAGTAACTTTAGCTTTCTGCGTTAAAAATTGAATTATATAGACGACTAACAATTTTTTTTTTAATCATGTTGACGATTGGGAGTGCAATTTTTATTTGTTTACTTCCACTATTGTAACATATTTTTAAATAGAAGAGTACTTTAGTGACTTTCTCCGACATATTTTTAAGATTACTTTAGTTTTGTTGGTATGGATTGATGATGACATTTTTTTTAGGCTAAATTACACGTTTGGTCACTCAAATTATACAAATCTTTCACGTTTGCCACCCGAATTACTTTTCTTTCTTATTCGCCACTAACTTTACGAATCGTTTCACGGTTGGTCACCGGTCGTTACACTCCGTTAAGTTTGTCCTACGTGGCAGTCAACTATAAAGTTTGACCGTTAACTAGATGACGTGGAAATTAAAAAAAAAAATTCTTTCCACCTCATCATTGCACTTATTTTGTCTATATAATTTATCATATTAATAATTTATTAAATTTTTTTAAATTTAATAAAATAAGCAAGTAATAATAATACGGCTTTGGATTTGCATTTGCCCTTCCCTTTGGATTACTGCTCTTCCCCTTACATCACCGCTCCTTCCAGCCCTCAGCGTTTCGGCACCAACTTCTTCTTCAGCGCCCCCACCAGCCCCAACGCCAAATCCTTCCTCCGCGACATCGACGATTCCATGGCCCTCTCCCTCGTCGCCGCCGCCGCGGCCGCCGACTCCTCCTCCTCCGCCGTTCCGTTCAAGTGGGAAGAAAAGCCCGGGACACCCAAGCGAGCCAGTATCCGAGCTAAGAGCACCGAATTTTTTGACGACGATTACGATTTTGAATTCGATTTCAGCGGTCAATTGGCCAGGAGCTCGTTATCCGCCGCCGACGAGCTCTTCGACGGCGGTAAGATCCGGCCGTTGAAACCCCCACCCGGGTACGATTCGGGAGTCGCATCCTCCGCCAATTCTCCTCGGTCCCCGAGATCGCCGCGATCAGCGAAAAACAGAGATGTCGATCCTTTTCAGGCAGCGATTGAGGAGACTCGGAAGCGAGATGCCAAGGCAGGGCTGGACCAACGGGCAAATGCAAAATGCAAATAAACCAAATAAACCATACATCTGTTGAAAGGGAAGGGCAAATGCAAATCCAAAGCCGTATTATTATTACTTGCTTATTTTTATTAATATGATAAATTATATAGACAAAATAAGTGCAATGATGAGGTGGAAAGAATTTTTTTTTTTTAATTTCCACGTCATCTAGTTAACGGTCAAACTTTATAGTTGACTGCCACGTAGGACAAACTTAACGGAGTGTAACGGCCGGTGACCAACCGTGAAACGATTCGTAAAGTTAGTGGCGAATAAGAAAGAAAAGTAATTCGGGTGGCAAACGTGAAAGATTTGTATAATTTGAGTGACCAAACGTGTAATTTAGCCTTTTTTTTTATAAAAACATTGTTCAAATTTTATCAAAAGATAATGTGAGTATGGATTGATTTGATGTATAAAGTAAGGAGTCTCATCTGTAAACAAGTATTTCCTCATGGTAGGTTTGATATAGAACTTACAAGCTAACGAAGAGTTTATACGAGCATTGTAGCAACTCTTTTTGACTTCTTGCATGACAATACTCTATTGAACAAAAAAAAATTAGACTATTTTCATTATGAATCAACTTTTAAAGCTGCCAAATACGGCTAAATGACCCTGCGGCGTAGCCGCGGGTATTGGTTCTAGTATATATATAAAAGTTAGCTACACTTTTTTCCTAAAGTTACAATTTCAATTTTTGTCTTTTAGTGAAAATGAAAAAACTTGTCATCTTACCCCATCCCTCACACACTCAAATATATTAAAAAAAATCTTTATCATTTGGTCAAAGATATTGTATGTATAACAAAGGGGAAGATTGAATCGTTAAGAGGTTTAAACGGTTCAATTTGATTTCAAGAAAATGAAACCCGAGGCTTAAGCGGTTCAATTTGATTTCAAGAAAATGAAACCCAAGGCTTAATTGAATATTGAGTGTTTGTGTATTGGTTGTGATTTTATTTTTATTGTTTTTAGCTTTTTCAGTTTGACCAAACAAAAAACGCTAAGCACAAAAGGTTTGGGACCAAAACTAAAAAACGATAAGATCACCTTATTTGTTAGTTTAGTTGAAATTCAAGAAATTGAATCCGAACTGATAGTCCTATGTATGGCACACTTTGCCATCTTTCATTTTGGTCTTCAGATTATCCAGAATCTTAATTAATTGATTTTTTCATTGTTGCTATGAGGGAAGTAAACATTGTTGATGAATTCATTTTCTTTTTATTACAAATTAGGTCAGGTGTCAACTACTCTCGGGAAAACTCTTTGTGTGGTTGGGTTAAGCCATTGAAAATCAGTAATCGCAAATAGGATACCACAGACAGAGGATATATTCAAGTTCTTTAGGTTTGATAAAAATGTAGTAAAGAATTAAAACTAGGTGCAAAGAACCAACCAGACTGCCCTAGTGGATAAATCAGGAATACAGAAAGAAAAACGGCGATTGGACCAGAGAATGCGATTGCATTATAAGGTCGCAATTGAACAGATCGAGCAAGCTCAAATTGACGTAACATGAAACCTATTAGTCCGAAAGCACCATGCAGAGCAACAAAAGTCCACAGACCGCCTAATTGACACCAACGGGTAAAATCTCCTTGTGCTTCAGGACCCCATAGTAACAATAAAGAATGTGCTAAACTATTAGCAGGAGTAGAAACTGCCGCCGTTAAGAAATTACAGCCTTCCAAATAGGAACTAGCCAATCCATGAGTATACCATGAAGTTACAAAGGTTGTACCTGTGAACCAACCCCCTAAAGCGAAATAAGCCCATCCCTCACATACACTCAAATATATTAAAAGAAAAAGTCTTTATTATTTGATCAAAGTTGTTGTATGTATGACTAGGATGGGAAATTGATTTGTGAAACTAAATCGAATCGAATATAAAAACCAAAAAATTTGAACAAGTAATATCCTTAAAAATGAACTATTAAGAGGCTTAAACAGTTCAATTTGATTTCAAGAAAATGAAACCTGAATGAATTTAATAATGAGGAAAATTCATATGCTAATATATGTTGCTCACTATGCACATCTTACTTTCTTTTTCCGATTTACAACGTGGTCTTATTAGTGGTTGTTGGTCATGAAACTTAGTGCTTTATATTGCTTTGGATTTGGTCAATTTGTTCCTCTGTTCAATTGTTAAGTTTTGCTACATATATAAGTGATTGCTACAATTCTATCATTTTGCTTCCATCTTTACTTGATCGGATTTGTGTATCCAACGAGTTAACTGGTTGATAGAACTTGGATCCAACAAATTATATTATGAATGTTCTTTATTTTATCTTAATAAATTGGACTTGCAAGAGACAAAGATTAGTGGTGTCTTAAGTTGTATGGACAATGAGAAAAAATAATTTTTTTTGTTAGTGAATTAGAGGTGAGGTGTTGTACATGTTAGGCTTATGAATAATAATCATATGTATGCGTTCACTTTTAGTGTTGAATTCGCTTATCATATGGATATGCAATCGCTCTATGTAGTAGTTAATTCATTGTATGTTTCATGATCCAAGTCAAAGTTGTGCTCGATCGATAACCTTCTAACTCTCTTCCTCACTCACAACAAGTTGAATGTTATTATTCAATGATTTTTTTTTTGAAATTTCACCTGTTTTCTTCAAGAGTTTTTATTATGAGTCCTGATGGTTAGGCGTAACTTTCCTATTTATGCATTGTTCACTCAATATATGTTCATTCACCCATTTTACCAATGAATGGTAACTAAGTATTGTTGGAAATCATCACGGACTACAAAAATGGTTAATAATATAATAGATGTCGAAAGACGTATGAGATATTAACAACTGCTTCACTCCCCATTTAGCGAGAAAGACCAACTAGATAACAAGAAAATATAATTTTTTTGTTCCCAGTTTGTTTGGACCTACCAAGGTTCTAATAAAGCATGATGATTGTTTCTTACACTTATGTCATGTAAATGTAGAATAAGCTTTTTATCAATTTTTAATTTGTTTTATGTTGTTTGACATCTATTGTGTACTTCATTGTTTTTCTTTCCTTCGTTAGTTTTAAGGAAAGGAGACCAATAAAATGAACTATGATTAGGGGTCTACATGAATCGGGGTGAGTTAGTTTTTAACCCTCTCAACCATGCAACTCATATGCCTTAGGTCAAGTGATGCACTACCCAAATCGAATTATATGACACATAAATCCATGTGTTTCAGGTGATGCGCCGGTTGAATTGGATTGATACTAGACATGTCTATACATTAACCAAATAGGGTTGAACCTCGGTTCATTTTATGTTAATCAAACCAAATTGGTTGGTTATCCAAAACCGAATTGCTTTTATTTTAGCAATTATAATTGTTGTTGTTGCGATTACTAGAGAACCGAATATTATGATTTTTGGTTATGTTGCGGTTAACTGCGTTCAACCAATTAACCTATTTTGTCATTCTTTTTGGTTTAGGTTACCTAATGGGGTAGGCCATTTGGCTTTGGGGTAGTTTAATTTTGCGATTATATGGGAATTTTGTTTTGCAGTTTGGTGTGCAGTTACACCAAACACCAAAGATTATCTAAAACCAAATCTGCAACTATTCTATTCCTTCATTTTATTGTTCTCGATTAACTATTTATCGTAAAATTCGAATCAGACTTCGGTTAACTTGCATGACCATAACCAAATTTTCTACCCTATAACCAAATACTCCCTGCGGCGTAGCCGCGGGTATTGATTCTAGTGAAGACTAATAGTTCTATCAGAGTGGGCAAACATTGCTCCTGAGCCAATTTTGAGGTGATTCCAGTGCAGAACTTTGGACTTGCGTGGCGGGACAGGTTACGGTGATTACTACAAAGTAGTAATCACTGTGGTTACTAAGGGTAAATTGGGTATGGAAAAATAAATTATATTAATTAATTTTTTAATAAATTACATTTAAGGTAGTTACAAAAATCTATTAATTAAAAATCTCTCTTTCTCTCACTTCCGTAATCTCCAGCCAGATTTCCTTTCCATATTTTTTTCAATCTTTCTGCAAAAAAAAAAAAAAATACGAAATCAGTACCAATCCATTAGACAAACACTACCACTTTGAAAAATATCAATACCATTGCAGAAATAAATCTATACCATTACACGAAAACTACCATTGCAGAATTAAATTTATACCATTACACGAAAACTACCATTCAAGAAATAAAAACACTACCATTTCACAAAACATCAATACCATTCAAGAAATAAAAACACTACCATTTCACAAAACATCAATACCATTGCAGATTTAATCACTACCAATGCAACAAAATCAATACCAATGTAACAAAATCAATACCAATGCGACAAAAATAATACCAATGCGACATAAACTATACCAATACGACAGTAACACTACCACTACGAAAAAAATGACTACCATTTAAAATAAATCACTACTAAAAAAATGACTACCATTTAAAAAAAAAACATACCATTCCAATGGAATTCCTCCTTCCAATTGCAGAGACCAACTAAGCAAATTAGTAACAGGAAATCTCAGTCCTTGAACGACTTGAGCATGAGGCAGAGAAGGGAAAGCAAAACATTCATTAGAAGGAAAGGTTAGAAACTTACGAATCAAGAAACAGGCCAGCATCACTCAGACACTTCACTTTGGTTGTCCTGGGGAATGGCTAGTGGAGACGCGATTGAGATGGGATGGTGAGGGGAATGGCTAGTGGGTGAGGTGGAGGGATGGAGGGGGGACTGCCGGGTGGGGACGTGGGGTGGTGAGGGGATGGGAGGGGTGGAGGGATGGAGTGGGGGAGGGTGCCGCCGGTGGGGTGGGTGGTGAGGAGAGGGGCAGGGAGGGACAGCGGCACCGCCGAGAAGAATAGATGGTGGGAGGCGGTGGGTTGGGTGGGAGGAGGGTAGAATTAGGGTTTGTGTATATATAGAATAATCCAGTGTGGTTTATTTTTTGTTTTCAAAATTATCCTTGAGCAATCATAATCGTGAGATTATAAAAATAGGAAAAAGATAAAAATGGATGGTGGATATTGATGTAGTCAAGGTGGCTACTAGAAATTTAGTAACCAAGCTAACTCATCCCCTTGCTTGGCACTTGTCTCACCATTCTCAACAACTACGTCGGTAGAAGGGAAAGAATCAACACTCTCATTGACGTCATTAGCTACTGTAGTGCTCAAACTCAAATCATCCCTAAGCAGCCATAGATTTTCAAGACCCCTACACAAGCTGTGTACAAACTCCGGCCATACCCACACTGAGCGACCATAAGCCCAACTTTCGAACCACACACCTGGTCTATGACCGAAATTGACTATCTTGACCTTTTGATCGTTGGGAATCTTGTAGAGGATAAAAAATTCCTCACAAAGCTTAGCCCAGCCTTCTGGGTTGTCGCCGAATAAGATGAGAACTTCATATTCAGGTAGGAGTAATGGATTGGTACCTGAAAGTGGAGGTGGATTAGAGGCCTCCAAGTCGACATTTCGTCGAACAAATGATGAGAGGAACCTTCGAACACAGTGGCGCTCAACAACCGGAGGTGAAACTGGGTCTCGAACACAAGTGATCCCAACAGATGGTGGAGGCGAAAGGATAGACTCGCATTGGAAGTGCCAATGTTGTGGAAACCGTCGCGCTCTCCCAACGGTGGAAGTTGCTGCCTATTTTGTAGAAGACGCACCATCTCGTCGAATTGCCCATTCAGCATACGAAATTGCGCGTCCAAGTTGTCAAAGAGATACTCCATTGATCTGGACTAAGTCAGAATCATTGCCAATTGTTGGGAATCATAATTTGTTTTTCTGGCCAGAAAATCTAGATGAACAGAATTGAATATTGCATCTTTTTGACTTTCAAACAAACGATAAACAAACAGGGTGTTCGATGTTCTTGATGATCTACGAGGCAAACTAAATTACATTAACTCTACTCCTATGAAGGTGCAGTGAGAGCTCCCGAACTACAACTATGTCTAAATTTGCAGAGGAAAAGATAAAATGATAAAAGTTAACATTGTATTGTCTGGTGTGATTTTGGCGACCCCTCCCTCTGTTGTCTTCACCTCCTATTTATAGCCAAAACAAGTAACTGCTTTCAAAAAACCGCTCTGCTGATGTGGAGTGACGGTTACTCTCTTCAACTGTTTCACTGATGCTCTGATGACGGTAGTGCCCTCCTCTTGAAACTTCACTCCCTACTCTTGGTATCTTCTCCGTAGCTTTGCTTGTCTACAGAGAAAAATGGTTAAGGCGTGAAAGGGCGACTCATTGTCACTTAACTCCCTCTTGTACGATCACCTAATGTGGGCGTACGTTTGTGACCCCCTGACCACCTCATGGGGGTGTAAGTTGATCACCACCCCCTGATCACCTCATGGGGGTGTTCCTTGCCTTGGCCAAATTCGGCCAACCATCTCGAGACTTAGCCAAATTTCACCCAAGATGCTCACCCCCTGACTACCTCATGGGGGTGTATGTTGATCCCACCCCCTAATCGTACTATGGTGGCGTGTGTTGATTGTCACCCCCTGATCGTCTCATGGGGGCGTAAATCGATCACCCATTTGACCACACCATGGGGTGGCTTCTTGTCATCCTGATTATCTTTCATACTTAGACAAATTTCTACCACACCTTACCACATCCCACCATTAAACTCCGCCATACTACCCTCCTGTCATCCTAGGGGGTCGTGCTGGCTACTCCATGACCACGCCATGGGGGTGGTCTCCTAGGGGTGACAGTATGATGCTCAACCCCCTCTACACATCATGGAGTGGCTATAAGGTGGCCACCCCCTAGACGTGGTAAGGGGGTGGCGATATGGTGTCTACCCCCTTGCCATGTCCTCCTTGGGGTGGCGGTATGATTCCCACCCCCCTTTCCATGTCCTGGGGGTGGCGGTATGGTCCCCAGCCTTTTGCCATGTCCTGGGGGTGGTGGTATGATGCACACCCCCCTTGTCATGTCCTGCTGTACACTTAGCCAAATTTTGGAATGGACGGCAAGGGTTGCCAATGCCATGACATCATCATGGGTGTCATGGGCCCAAAAATCCAATCCATGTGGTCCATTTTAATTTATTTTAATTGTTATAATTAAGTTGACATTATAAAGTCATTTAATTCCTTGTTTTAACCAATGTGCTATAAGTTTAATTTTGGTATAAACAATTGCCCAAAACTACTTAATGCATAAGAATTATGTACTAAGTAATTAACACCAAGTATACTACTTAAAGCCATGTGTTAGCTTTATCACTACACCCAACGACAAATCGTAATCTTACGAAGTACATTATGCTCACGCTTTGTTCTAATCAAAAGCCAACAACAATTAACAAGCTTTTGTTTTCCTTCCTATTTGCCGCCAAAGTCAGCATAAAAAATTAAAGCTCCTCATTGCCTTTACAGTTTACACGGCCCAAAAATGGGACCAGATTAGGTCAGTATCCTTGCTATCAGTAATTATCAGTAATCCAATCATGTGTCCCCACGTGTCAGCTTTTTCTTTTTATTTAAATTAAATACGGAGGGGCACTAAGGTAAAATTGCACCCCCTATTTAATTATGTCTCTGACGCGCTGATGCTGACCAGATCACATCAGCGCCTTCTCTCTCCTCAAACAACATTTAATTTTCCTTCTCTTAATCTTTAACGGACGATTTCTCACTCGTTTTAAGTCGGAATTTAATTTTTTTTGCACAGTTAGATCAGATTAATTGTGCTCTTCAAAATGATATCCACTTTGATATTTTTCAGACATAAAAAAATTTGTCAGTTATTACCAGTCTATACCATATGGTAATGACTGGTATTGACCATACCATATGGTATGAAAAAATTTGTCACATCAATATATATTACGTTACCACCCAATACCATATGATATAGTGTGGTAATATCAATATATATTTCGTTACCACCCAATACCATATGGTATAGTGTGGTAATATCAATATATATTTCGTTACCACCCAATACCATATGGTATAGTGGTAATATCACACAATACCATATGGTATAGAGTGGTAATATCAATATATATTTCGTTACCACACAATACCATATTGTATAGTGTGGTAATATCACACAATACCATATGGTATAGAGTGGTAATATCAATATATATTTCGTTACCACGCAACACCATAAATTACCATAGGGTATAGTGTGGTAATATCAATATATATTTCGTTACCACCCAATACCATATGGTATAGAGTCATAATATCAATATATATTATCTAAAAGGAAAAAAATAGAAGGAGGGAGAGAGAGAAAAATCGTCTTCTGATGCCTCTCATTTTCTCTTCCCCAATCAAGAACACCAAAATGCCAAAAAAATGAGAAAGATCGGAATTGAGTCCAACGAGTTGATGAAGAGAAGAAATGCAATAAAAGAGAGTGACTACAATTTTTATGCTAGAGGAAAAAAATGAAGAAGGAAGAGAGCAGATCTAGATTTGAAAATGAGATTGTGAGAGAAAAAGTAAGAGAGAAGGCATAGAGAAAGAGAAAAGATCTGGAAATATATTGTAAAAAAGGAAAAGAGAAGGAGGAAAGTTGAGTTGCAGAGACAAGACTTCTCTCTCTTTCATTGAAAAGTCAACCATTGAAATGCGGAATAAATAAAAAAAGTAAAAATACAAAAACGGACAAAAATGTCTCTCCCCACCCAGCTTCCAGTCCATCCACACGTTTTCTCCATCCCTGAATCTACGGCTCGCGTCTTGTTACTGGTTACTGACCCTATCTTGGGCCCCAAAAACGGGTGTTTTGGCCACAAGATATTGCCAAATGCGAATCACCCCTCCTCGTTGCTCTAAATTGCTTCGACTCGATTTGACCACCAAGCCATTTATATATTGGCTTCTAAATTTTGTGTCTCGCTCGGCAAATTAAAAACCGAAGAGGAAAATTGATTTTCTTTTTTTATAAAACCAAAGGCAATAGTAATGAGAATAGATTCTTTCCATAATTGGCAAGGACTATCCTTCTCCTAATAGAACTCTATTTCAATCTTTTATCTAAATCATCTGCCCCCATTAGTCCTTCTTCCATCTCGACACAAATCATGCCCCATTCCATTGTGACCTCCAACCTCATAGTTATTCTTAAACCACGTGGCATAATATCTTTTGAACCTATTGGAGCCAAAACAACATCATGTCCCCTAGTTAATCTCAAATACCATTAATCATACCCCATCCTAATCACCTCACTCCCCATGTCTTGTCATGGGGTTATAGTCCACACCTTACCAAGGTCATAAGACTTAGCATGATTAGGCCACCTTAGTGGTCTAGCAGTATGAGTAATAATTGAGGTTGACCAGTCGTGGCATTATCCTCACATCCAAATCTACCAACTCCTACTCAAACTTGCCAATTTGACATTTTCATATATATAGCCATGATTGGCTTTTCTATAATAATTACTACTTTTTAATACTTATTACATATAATACGTATAGACCTGGCAAATAACAACCCGACCCGTTGACCCGTCCCAAAAATTAAAAATTTTTGTAACCCGAAATCCGAATGACCCGAACTTGATAACCCGTAATTTTTTGGGTCGGGTTGGGTGGGTTAGCGGGTCGACCTGTTAGACCCATTCCATTTTATATATCGCTCCCAAAATGATAAAATCACTCATAAATTGGTGAGATGCTTAAAAAAATCACAAGGATTTGAATGACATGTTTTGGAGTTTAAGGATAATAAAATATCTTGTGTTTCTTGTAATAGTATTACTCTTGTGATTGTTTTTTGACAATTTGCGCAATTTGATTTCATTTCATTAGCAGGGGAGGATTTGAGAATATGTTAATTTACATGTGTTAGATAAACTATTGTCATGCATTTGCGAAAATTTGTGTTCTGTAAGAAAATATGAAGCATGTTTGATATTGTTTCTGAGAACGCTCATAACCTTAAATGACCTGTAACCCAACCAGAAACCGATTGGGTTGGGTTAATATTTGACCCAAAATCAGCCAACCAAACACGACCCGACCCGTAACCGAAGTCACCAACTCGAAATTACCCAACCCGGCCCGATTTCCAGGTCTAAATACGTAGTTACATGCATCATTGATCTCCATACCTTTTGGCAACAACCAACGTGCCAAATGTATACACGCAGTTCCAAGTCCACGGATCAGACCAAACAAGTCAACCATACACCATATGGCAATGGTTGTTCCAAGGAGATGATTCCTCACAAGTTGGGTTTGCATCACTCCCTTCACCATTTTTTTCCCTTTTGACCCTTACCATCACTTTGGACTTGATCATGCTTGTCCTTGTTAGTCAATATTACTTTGGGATTCGTGGTCATAGAGTTGTCCACCTCGATACTAGCTTTGACATCCTCATTTTGTTGTGTTGGTCCCACCATCTCACCAGGTACTACTAGGTATTGCCCCTGTCGTGCTTTAGCATTCTTACGTAGTAATCTCTTTCTTTGAGTCCTTGTCATCCCTCTAGTAGCTATTGGCTGTTGACGATGCATATCATAAGTATGTCCCCCTCCTTGTGGCACATTGGACATTTTCAAAGTCCTTCTCATGAGAGGAGGGTCATATGTTACCCACTGCTTTCCTTGCCCCCAAGCTGGTTGAATGACCCCCTCTACTTGTCTTTGATAAGGTGGGTATCTCGGCCTAAGAGGTGGGCCAAATCTTTGTTGGACTGATCGACTCGGTCTCACTTCATCAAGTCTAAGACTCCTTTTGCATTGGGCACATAACTTCTCCACCTCACTTAATACCTTAGAAGCGGTCGAGTTGGCTTGCGTACCCTTCGATGACTCTCCCTTCTCGAACACCATGGTGGGGGTCCCTTGTTGCGGTGTTGTATCCAACACCAGCTTGAAATGGGGGAGCTCAATTTTTGAGAAGTCTGGGTTAACCATGTTGACACCAAGCAAATTGGGAAATGGGTTAGTATCCACCAACATGGCATCTTTCTTCGACTTTGAGAGTTTGATGTGATCATTCTCAATGGCATCCTGCAATACATTGCAAAAAACTACACATGAATCGGTGGAGTGTGACATGCTATTATGCCACTTACAATATTTTTTCCCTTTTAACTTCTCCAAGGGTGGGATGTTATTCCCCCCTGTCAACTTGATTTGACCATCTTTGTAGAGTTGGTCGAAAATCAAGTCAACTTTGGAGATATCGATGGAATACTTTCGTGGCTGGATGTGGGCATGATTTGGTCTACCCCCTTTGTGGTTCATTGTCCATTTTAGCCAAAAGACCACATACATATGGCTTCTCTGTAGTCAACTCAGCCAGGTCTATCTCCGCCTCATTGGCCTCTTGGTCAATATGGTTAACAGGGTATCCGATGTTAAGGAAGTATTGCCCCCTTGAGGCACTCCTCTTATTCTCCTCTTTTTGAAGAAGAGATTCATATCTCACCGCACAAGACATGGGTTGGAACAAATTAGAGAATTCCCTATCTTGGAATTTCTTTCTTAACTCAAAACTCAACCCCCCTTTTGCTAACTTGACAAACTCTCTCTGTTAGGTTGACAAAGCAACGGTTACGAGCATTCTTGAAATTTGTCAAGAAGTGCTCCACTAACTCCCCTGACTCTTGGCGCATTCGTGCCAAGTCAGCCATGGAAACCTCACGCTTAGATCTATAAAACTGAGCGTGGAAGATTTGCTCCATCTCCTGCCATGTCTGGATGGAATTGGATGGCAAGTTGACATACCAAGCAAAAGCGGGTCCTGTCAATGAGTTTCCAAATACTCTTAACTTAATAAAATCTCCTACATCCCAACACTGGACAGTAAAATGTCCAATGTGCTCCATAGTAGACTGGTCCCTGTTCCAGTGAATGTGGCAAACTCGGGCATACTAAACCCCCTTGGGAATGGGTAGAATCTATCCACCCATTTAGGGTATGGTTTTCGATAAACAGGTGGCATGGTGGTTCTCACTCTCATGCTGAATTGCTCGGCAAGAAGTTGAGCCACCTTGTCCCTTAGAGTGTTGGGATCATGCTCCCCTTGGGGTATGAACCCCATCGGGTCCATGCCATGCACATTGCAATGGGGTGACATGGGTGTTGGGTATGCCCTCGGAGGAACTTGATCTCCCCCACCTAACCCCTCCCCCTCTCAAGTGAGCAGGCACCGTATAGGGCCTTGCCACTGGTATGGGTAAGGGTGGTGGTTCCACTGGAGTGGAATGTGTAACTCCCAAATTCTCACCACGTGGGGGAATTTCTCCGACTCCCACATTAGGTATTTCCTCCACATGAGTAGTGGTGGGAATCTCGCCGCGAGTCAAGCGGTGAGGGGTTGGTTGGTTGGTTTGTCATCAGCGAGGAGCAGTTATCTTGTCGTGACTGACTATTTTTGCCGCCAAAAGGAGATGGATTAAAATTTCCAGAATTGTTAATGAGGTTTGGATTCCCGCCATCTAATGGCAGAGCTCTAGATTGAACTAATGGTGTGGTTAAGAATTTTCTAAACTCATCAAAATCATTTTTGTTCTTATTAACCACTTCAAATAATTGACTCAAACGTCTAGCCTCTTCCATTATGCGGCGGTTCTCCACCATCATTTGGCAGTTTTCCTCTATGGCTTGACGGTTCCCGGCCACCAGCTTGCGGTTCTCCTCCATCATTTGATGAAGGACCCCCATTGCTTCACCCATCTCTCTACTAAGCGTAGCCGTTGGTAGGATCTTCGCCCCACCATTTTTTTCGGCCACTGTCTCTGCAACTTGGGCAAGTTCAATGTTGGCCACCTGCTCCTCCATAAAACCAGCCGAAGCTTCACCTTCTTGATTCGTCCGCCTCGGAGCCATCAAATCAAACACATGTGTCCCACTAGGTGTGCCAATTTGTTTTTCCGGCGAGAAAATCTATATATACATAATTGAATTTGCACCTTTTTTACTTCCAAAAAATGATTAACAAACACGGTTCACACCTCTTTGAACAAAGTTCAAACAAGGGTGTTCGATGTTCTTGATGACCTACGAGGCAAACTAAATTACATTAACTCTACTCCTATGCAGGTGATAGCACCAGAACTACAACTATTGCTAAATTTGCAGAGGAAAAGATAAAAGGATAAAAGTTGACATTGTGTTGTCTGGTGTGATTTTGGTGACCCCTTCCTCTGTTGTCTTCACCTCCTATTTAAGCCACAAGAAGTAACTGCTTTAAAAAAAAAAGCTCTGCTGATGTGGAGTGACGGTTACTCTCTTCAAATGCTCCACTGATGCTCTGACGACGGTGGTGCCCTCCTCTTGAGACTTCACTCCCAGCTCTTGGTATCTTCACCGTAGCTTTGCTTGTCTGCAGAGAAAAATGGATAAATCATGAAAGGGTGACCCATTGTCACTTAACTCCCTCTTGTACGATCACCTCATGTAGGCCTACATTTGTGACCCCCTGACCACCTCATGGCGGGGGGGTGTAAGTTGATCACCACCCCTTGATCACATCATGGGAGCGTTCCTTGCCTTGGCCAAATTCGGCCAACCATCTCCAGACTTAGCCAAATTTCACCCAAGATGCTCACCCCCTGACTACCTCATGGGGGTGTATGTTGATCTCACCCCCTAATCGTACTATGATGGCATGTGTTGATGGTCACCCCCTGATCATCTCATGGGGGCGTAAATCGATCACCCACATGACCACACCATGGGTGGCCATGGGTGGCTATATGGTGGCCACCTCCTTACCACGTCCAGGGGGTGGCGGTATGATGCTCACCCCCCCCCCCTCCCATACCACGTCCTAGGGGTGGCTATATGGTGGCCACCCCCTTACCACCCAGGCCACCCCCTTACCACGTCCAGGGGGTGGCGGTATGATGCTCACCACCATTACCACGTCCTGGGGGTGGCTATATGGTGGTCACCCCCCTTACCACGTCTAGGGGGTGGTGGTATGATACTCACCCCCCTTACCACGTCCTGGGGGTGGCTATATGATTCCCACCCCCTTGCCATGTCCTGGGGGTGGCGGTATGGTCCCCACCCCCATCTTGGGATATCATGGGGGTGATAATATGGTGTCTACCCCCTTGCCATGTCCTCCTTGGGGTGGCGGTATGATTCCCACCCCCCTTGCCATGTCCTGGGGGTGGCGGTATGGTCCCTACCCCCTTGTTATGTCCTGGGGGTGGTGGTATGATGCCCAACCCCTTGCCATGTCTTGGGATTGGTTCCAACACTTAGCCAAATTTTGGAATGGATGGAAAGGGTTGCGCGCATGATGGCATCAACATGGGTGTCATGAGCCCAAAAGTCCAATCCACGTGGCCCATCTTAATTTATTTTAATTGTTATAATTAAGTTGGCTTTATAAAACCATTTAATTCCTTGTTTTAACCAATGTGGTATTAGTTTAATTTTGGTGTAAACATAATCCAAATTCATAACACGAGTCACCACCGCCATGGATGCCGGAAAGGGGCTCTGATACCAAGTTTTAATGTCCTGGTGGAGGATTAGATCTTTTCGGCGATTAAGAACAAAGAAATAGTATGGAATGAGGAAGAAGGAAGGTGAATTTCAAAAGAAGAATTAGAGAATCAAAAGAATAGAGAAGGATTGAGAAGAGAATAGAACTCGCAGAGGAAGGAGGAGATACAGAGCAGAGAGGCGAGGATAATTAGGAAAATATATTCTTCTTAGTTGTTCCTTTATGTTACCGTAGGTCACTTTTTATAAGGTCTGGTCAATTACAAAATGCTCTCAAATGAATACCCAATTTACAAATAAATCCCTATCATTAGACCTTCCAGTTATCTACGGGGGCATCTTAGTTCGTTCAATTTTTCGCTAGTCTCCAGCAGCCGACCAGTAGTCCTTAATGAGTAACGACACTGCAATGAAACGAAGATGTAATGGGTGATACTTATTAGTAGTAATGGTTTAATTTTAAGACTATTTTTTAATTACCCATACATATAAATGACTTGAATTGACCTTGGAAGAAGACGATGAATTACCGAATTGTTTTCCCAATCTCTACACTCTGCTTCTCTGTTATTTCTGCCCTTTCCTCTTCTGGTACTCTTCTTCCTTCCTTTTCTTATCCTATGATTCCACCATTTCCCTACTCCAATCCCCTCATTGTTATAGGAGCTTGTCGAGAATTGATCCTGAACAACCCTAGTCGTTACATAACAGGATCACATGTTCCAGTAAACAAACTCATGTTTATTGTGAGGCGATCACATGTTCCAATGCATGAATTTTCTTGATATGTTAGTCTCTTTTAGTTCTGAATTTTGTGATAAAATATAAAATTCAAGTTGCGAATCAGAGTTTTGTTAAGTGATTTTATCGCTGGTATTCAACCTAGAGGTCCTGGGTGAGATTCCCTTAAATAGTATGTCTCAAACCTTTGGGTCTAGACTCGCACGATTTTTTCTTTGGGGTGCATATCAATGTGACGCCTCGAGAGGTCATCTATCTTTGCATTGCTCCATAGTGAGCATATTTAACTATATGGGTCGTTTGGATGGAGTATTGGTATGAGTTATTTGTGTCCAAATAACTCATTGTGGGTTATTTGGATACAAATAACTCGTTTGGCAGCGTTTTACTAAAATGAGTTATTTGGACAATGAGTTATTTACAAATAACTCAAAACGCGTTATTTGAAATAACTCACACCCATGTGTTATTTCGAAATAACTCATTTTACCACTCTGCTTTTACGAAATACCACATTTGCATAGTCAATCAAACGAGATACTTTATTTCAATTACCACTGAAATATCACATGAACAATAAATGAGTTATTTGTGTCTACAAATACCACATTGACAATTAACCCATCCAAATCACCTCATAGAGTTCTCCCAAGAACTCCTCCATTTCACCCCAAAACGTTTCTTGTTAGTTAAGGTTGGTTTCTTACTTGTAAATCATGAATCTTTCCCGTGCTTAGTCGATGTAGGATTTTCGTAAGGTGTTACGTACACCCACCCGTCAGGGACTCAACATCCTCAGTGAAGTTTTCCTTGCCATCACTCAAGAGGAAAGGGGGGAGGCTCTGATACCACTTGTATCATCTAAAACTTTTTTTACCAAGATATTGTCCGCTTTGAGTTAGACCCACACGTTTTTTGTCTTGTGATGCATATCAAAGTGGCTTCCCGAGAGGTCACCCGTCCTTGCATTGATCCACACTGAGAACGTTTAACTTTGAAGTTCTTACAAGAACTCCGATATTTCACCCCAAAACGTTTCTTGCCATTTACAGTACGATGTTCCATATGAATCATGGATCTTGCTCATGCTTTGTTGCTGTGACATTTTCATAAAGGGTTATAGTATGTAAGAGATTTCCCCCTCATAAAAAATAAAACTAAAACAACATACAAATTTTCACAAGCTTGAAGGGTTTCTAGTCCGAATACAACCAACTAAAACTAAAGTTTCCATTAAAGAGCGTTTCCCCGGGGTACAATCTCCGCAGGGAATATGGTTTTCATGAGGCTGATCTTGAGCCGCCTATCCTTTTTGGAGTGATGAATCTTGTATATGTTCGAATTTGACCATTTTTCGGGGACTTCCAATATAACATGTTTAGCCAAAGCCAAGTCTTCTTTATGGAATCGCTTTATTTAGATTGAGAAAAGCATTCACTTTTATGAAACTATGTGTCATGTTTTGAATCCGTAGTTAATCCTATGTCTTATAGGAGCCTTGACAATTGACATCACAACAGACCTATAGTGTGTTTTAGTATCATTTGATGCCTTTTTGTATTATTTTGTGTTTTTCAAGGTCAACCACACTCTAGGATGAGTTGGATCAACAATTGGAGTTGGAGGATCAAAAGGGGCAACTACTAGAAGATCAAGGTGATTCATCTGCTATACGAAGCCAAATGTAGGGAAGAATTCATGAAGTCGGCTTATAAGCCCAAGAGGAGTAATCCCGATAAATTTTAACCCAAACCTATGAAGAAACCAATGGAATCCCTGTGATGGTGCCAACTACTTCTAGGCCGAACCCATTTAAGTCGTGCTTAATTTCCATGGAGGAGTTACTTGTGGGCCAACCAAGCCGAATCTGAAGAAAACTCTACGACTGTGGTGAGTGCCGCTGGCCCAAGCCCATGGAACCTTATGGAATATGATTTACTTCATCCTTAGTTAAGAAATTCGTGTCCAAGTGGTACCAGAAAATATTCACGAGAAAAAGACCTATAGAGGGTCAGATTAACGGATTTAGGAGGCTGTAAATATTCACTAAAATAACTTGATCAAGAAGCCACTCGGCTCAAGGGAGGCCGAATTAGTATTCATAGGAGGGTGCAGCTAAGGAGATGCATTCATTATCGATGGTGATACCATCATTCTCTTCTATGTATTTTTTAGTTCAAATGCATTGGTAAGGATGTGAATCCTATCGGTACTTTATGCATCTTCTTTCTACGATATAGTGAGATGCTTTGCTCATTTTTTATCTATGTTATTTGATGCTGATACCATTAGATGCCTTTGTCATGTGACGCTTATACCATTGGATGCTTAGTCATGTCATGCTTATGTTAATTGAGTATATTAACTTTACGATGCATTAACCATCTGATTAATTCATCATCTATTATGTGCAACTATAATATTGTTTATAATATGTTAAGTTATCAGAAAATTACTCTTATGTGATATGTTATTGTCATAGGCGTGTATGGAATGGAATGATCAACCATGTATGATCGACTAAGTACAATGGTTGATATCGTAGATCATCAATGCTATAACCAAAAACTATATTTTATAGAGGCCCTAATTAGTTAATGTGCTATCCATACTTCATTATTTGATTAATCAGTCTAGTGGCATGAAGCGAAAGTACACATTAGCTAGCCATAATTTCTTTTGCATGTAGCTAAAGGTCGATTAGGATGGCCTTAGTGACGAGATAGGGTTACATGATAGAAGATGTATCGATCAATATCATTGTTGAGATTGAGATGTATGATAATCTAGGATGAAATTTATTAGCAATTGCATATCTTCATTTATCTTGGCGTTTAAATTTTGTTTTACTTTATGCTGCATCTCGAAAATCACTAAACATAGGAAACTTCAACCCATCGATTTCTATTTAATCTTTGTTTGAGCATTAGATGATTGGTTGTGAGTAGCAAAGGGAGATGGAATTAATTGGGTTTGCCTTCTGGTTTATTTGGAGTAGTGGTGGACGTTTGAGGGAGGGGTAGGTCATGCCTTTTTGAATCATGAAAGGCAAAATTTGCCTAAGGCATGTGACAAACTTTGACATCAAGTTCCATCGCGCCGTGGTGGTTTGACATGATATTCAAAATTTAGCTCAGTACCTGGTTTTTTGATGCTACATATAGGCGAGTGGTCATCATCTAGTTCGTACCACATGGCTAGGCTAAGTCATGAGAAGAACAAGAGGTCATGAGGGAGTCACAAGAAAATATCAAGAATCGTATGTAAAACAAAGCCATGAAATCCGAGAAAGAGGGAAAAAATAAAAGACAAATGAAAAGCCAAACAATTGCTAAGACAATTGTTCAAGAGTCTAAGGAAAATGTAAACAAAGATACTTCATGTATCATTTATCAAGGGTTTTGAGGATCTCGTCAAAGGTAACCTAGTGAATTTGGAATTTCTTTGGTAATATATCTAGTTAGCCTTGGCTTGTTTGAGGGCGATTTCATTCAAAGGCTTGAGCGATTCTTCTTTCTGACAAAGAGCACGGATTTTGGTTTCTGACTCATTAAGATCTCGTGCTAGGATTTCTTTTCGAGCCTGCACTTGAGCTTCTTCCTCTTCAAAACGTTGGAGCTCCGTCTTTACTTCAGCGATTCGTGCCTTTGAGGGTGACTTACTTAGCTTGGAACGAGGTCACCTTGTTCGATGTAGTTCTTCCTTTGACCAACTCTTTTTGAAGGGACGAGTGGGTGGTGGCCTTGACCTCTGCTTTACGAGCCAACTCGCCTCGAAGCTCGTGAGCCAGCTCAATGGCGGCGAACCACGACTTGATCTCTGAAGAGGCACTCTACATGAGTAGAATATGTTCCATGTCTACCCTAGGAACTGGAAGATGAAATTCGAGCTTGGTAAGTAAGTCAAAGGCTTCATGCAGGCACTTTGTGTCTAACACTCCATGGCTTCTAGTGGAGGGAGGGAAAGAAATTCTCTCGTAGCATTTAGAGCAGCCTTGATGGAGGATGGAGAAGGATTGATTGTGGAGGTAGGATCCCCATTAAGAATTGGCTCTCAAAGTTTTTCATATATGCAAGGTTGTCATTGAGACTAGCCATGCCTTGCAAAAATGTGGAATATGGTCATGATATGGACTTGGCAGCAGACAAATTATAACACCCAAAAAGGTGTTATTTATACTTTATATACTTGGTTTTTATTGTCATTTTGAGCATGAATTTATTTATAAAACGTAATTTGTAGCCTAGATTTCTTCCTTTTGTCATTTCATGTTATTTTGGGAAGCATTTGATGTTACAAGCGAAAAGGGGGAGAAAATGAGGCTAATGTGTAGGAAAAAGGAGCAAACACCAATATCACAGCCTAAGGAGCATGTTGTCGGCCGAAAAGCCAGCCCACGAAGTCAAGCCAAAGATGAAGCTAGGAGATCGCGGGTGTGATCGCTAGACTCATGGGTGTG
The DNA here is from genome assembly GCA_946122785.1 of Linum tenue. NCBI lineage: Eukaryota > Viridiplantae > Streptophyta > Magnoliopsida > Malpighiales > Linaceae > Linum > Linum tenue. The sequence goes on along the minus strand of CAMGYJ010000010.1, from coordinate 8,054,773 downwards.
ATCTCCGGGATGGAGCTTAAAAAATGGACAGGAAGTTTTGCTAGGCAGATCGTAGGCCAAGTTAAATGAAGACGCGATAAAGATCACGGCTGCGAAGTTGAAGTTCGTAGCCTCGAACACAGGGCGCGATCTCGCACTCTGCCAAAACTACACGACGAAGCTGAAGATCATGTCTTCCTCCCCCTCAGCCGCGATCTTACCCAAGATTTCTAGGGCATATAAATAGTAGAGCTGCTGGATTGAGAAGAGAAAGCCGACCTAGAGTGAGAAATTTAGGGGTTTGGACAATTTTTGGAGAGGGATACACATATGGAGAGCTGAGAGGAAGATCCAATCTATCCAAGAAGCAAGGAGAAGGTGCAATACAAGGAGAAGAAGATGATTTCCACTATTCCTCCTCTTCTTAATTTGTATTTTCTCTCTCTATGACTTGAATCCCTAAGGTTGTCTAAGAAAGATGAACCCTAGCTTATAATTCATTATGGGTTTTTGTATGGATTTGTTTGTTGAAGCGATTATATGATTCATGATGCGACAAAAGTGTATATGCACTTTATCTATATAGTAATAAAGATAGGTAAAAATTATCGTTCCATAGAGATTGATAAAACTATAGATTTAACGATCATAATTAAGGAAATGATAAGAACAAAAGTATTTGGATGGCAAACAAATTAAAATAAATAACTAAACTAAAAATCAAGTAAGAAATTAACTTGGAGAAAAATCAATAAAGAGAAGCTCCGGGGAAAGACAACCTAGAATTCACTACCTAATTACCTGATTCAATTCGTTTATTAATCACTTTAATTCTCATTCAAATGACTAAAGTTATCTCTAAGGTGATAGCTATCTCTCTGTAGAATCACTATGTATTAGCTAGCCAATTAATCGTTTACTCTCGTAAAACCAATTAATTAACTGATGCGTATATTTATTAGAGTTCTCATTATTTGAATTAGTTAGTAGTGTTGAGGTAGTTAGAGAGTCATGGGTTGTTAGAGAGTGTGTTAGAGAGTCAATAAATCTCTCCACCTTAAGTGGAGAAATAGTAGCACCTGTACGTGGAGTTAGTTCCACTAATTAGATAGGTCTTTTCCATTTCCTTTGTGTATTTAAGTTGAGATTAGATTCAATAACAGTAAGCAGAATTTTAGCAAAGAAACCTCTGGTCATTTCTCGCTAAGAAAGGAGAAAACTGGTTCAATCCCGCCAAGAAAAGGGATCCATTCACTCATACGATTTCAACACGTATCATTAACTACCTAGCCTGCCGTCCGATAACTCCTCTAATGATCACGCAACTCCCGCTTTCCACTCTCGTGCTCAATTGGGTATTACGACATATGTAAGAGTGTTCTATCCTAGATATCTCCTCTCAGTCTCAACCTAGAAAAACAAATCAACATGCAGGTGGCCAGTCTACAGTCTACACAAAACATTAAGAATCCACACATAATATGAATGAGAAAGACAAATAATTCGAATTAAATCATAGAAATTCGATAGCTGCATCCTACGGTCTTCCCCCAAAAGTTAGGATTTAGTTCATAATCATGGAAAACAAACCAACAAATAATTATAGGTTCAACATCTTAGAAGATAAGAAATAGAAAAAATAATTACGAATAAAGTAACCCGTTTCTCTAGCCCTGATTCCTGATGATCGTTTGAATTATTCTTGCACCTTTGTTGTAATCAATATTTTCTTTCTAAATGGAAGAACCATGTGCTTATGTGACCAAATATTTTACCCCACACTTAAAAAAAATTTAACCCTTAACAATTGACCGACTTATCAACTTCATGCAGCTCAACTTAACTCAACTAGCAACACTCAATTTCGATCGTCGAGAGCGATTAACTAACAACGTATAGTGCAATTGTGAAAGGAAATATAACCACATCAGTGAGGTGCATATCTCATGAGGAAAATCCAGCATACTCACATCAATTATAAGCAATCAACCAAGCGCGAGAGTCTCAACAACTTATGAAGCTTTTCACAAAATTTGTTTTCACTTTAAGCACATCACTACCTTTTTGACAATGAGAGTCTTCCTCTCTTTTTTATTTTGCTTGTCGAGTAGTCGTATTTAGTACAAGTGGGTTTGTTTCTTACTACCGGAGGTGATCGAGCAAGAGAAATTTCTACGATCCTCGCTTACGCATAGGGTCTTCTTTTAAATCCTTTTCCTCGATCCGTGTGGAGGGTCAATGCTATATTCTCAAACAACACTTCACCGAGTGGGGGATTGCTTGATAAGCAACATAGTACGGTCATGAACTGATGCTCAGTTAAATCTTTTCTATTCCCCCTTATGCAATGAGTGACTACCTCACGCCCTTTTAGGCATTTTTACCCACACTTTAATTGTTATGGAAACTTTCTTATATTTTGATTGTCAGGTAGGATTTTCGTTTTTAAAGATACAGTTCACCCCATATAAAAACTTTTAAAATCGAGAGACTCATTAGCAAAGTCAAATGCTCACAAAAGATGAAAGCATGCATTGTATCCAAACATATCGATTGGTTAATACTCTCCATCTAATCAGTTCACCCATATTACACAATCCTCCCGAAATTGAATGCTACTAATTGAGTTTGGTCATTCAAAGCATTTTAACAGGTCAAAGTAGAGAGTTTTGTTTTGAAAAGTCAATACATTGGTGGGGAAACTTCAACGATCACTAAGCGGCAAGGATTCTTTAAAATGCATCACATCGATTTACATCACTTTACCACAATAGCACAATATTTTTTAGGGATTTTTTTTTTTGTAATGACCAACTAAACATCAAGCATCAAGCACTGAGACTCACCTGACTCACCACCCCACACTTAGGATGGAACATTGTCCCTAATGTTCAACTCCTAATCTAAACATGCATCGGGATGGACTCAGAATAATGACGGAAATAAAATAAAAAGAACAAAAACTAACCTTGGGTTGCCTCCTAAGAAGCGCTTGTTTAACGTCCCAAGCTTGACAACAGTGTAGCTCTCAGCCAATGGGAATCGATATATAGACAGAATACCCACCTAAACACTTATAGAAAGCATAGCCACCATTCGACATTTAAGCTACCTTTGCAGAGCCAGGTGTACGAAAGTTAAGGTTGATCTTCTTTGCAGCCATGTTGGACCCTCTAGTGAGGCGTAGATGATAATTAAGCACCTCTAGCAAGTACTCTTTCTGTTTCATGGTTAGTGAAGAAGGAATAATGACAGGAAGATTGAAATCTTTACCCAAATATTTGTACTTGAGATGATCTGGTAAGAATTTCCGTCCTTGCTTTGATTTCTGAATTTGGGATGACATTGCATGTGACGAGGCTCTAGCTGGTCCATTGTCATTCTCCTTAAAATGTAACACCATATCCACATCTTTCATGTACGAATGTTCAAATGAAAAGGTACCTTTCCTTTCATAAACTTGATTTTCACCTTCATCATATGTATCAAGGAATCGATTGGCTTGAAAGACATTAAAATTCACCTCTTCTTTACCCACTTGAATTGCCAATCTTCTTTTACCAACATCAATGAGAGCATCTCTAGTAGCTAGCAATGGTCTTCCCAAAATGAGTGGCACCTCCCTGTCTTCCGCCATATCCAAAATTACAAAGTCAGATGGAAAGATGAATCTCCCCACCTTAACCACAACATTCTCCACTACCCCTTTCATGACCTTGACCGACTGATCAACGAGCTGGAGATTGAGATTTGTAGGCTTCAGAGCATCCTTTATACCTGAATTCTTGTATACAAATTAAGGCATTAAATTGATCCCAGCTCCCAAATCACGTAGTGAGTGGTTGAATTATTTACCTCCAATAACACAAGGAATTGTGAAACTCCCTGGATCATCCTTCTTTTCTTGAAGCTTGTTATGAATAACCGCACTACACTTTGAAGTAAGAGTCACTTTCTCCAAATTAGCCCACCTCCCCTTCTTAATGATCAATTCCTTCAAAAACTTCACATAGTTTGGCATTTGCTCTAGTGCCTCTGCAAAAGGTATGTTTATGTGGAGTTATTTGAGGATATTGATGAACTTCTTGTAATTTGGATCTTCTTGTATATTCATCAACCTTTGGGGAAAGGGTGCAAGTGGTTCATAAGGCTTAACCACTTTTTTGCTGATTTTTTGCACTTTTTAGTTGCAGAGGCAGAATCGTTTTGCAGAGGCTGAGAGGCTTGCTTCTGCACTTCAGCTTTTTCACCCTCTGTAGAATTTTCTGCAACTCTCTTTTGCTTCTGCAGAATTTGAACATTAGACTCATTCTCTGGCAACTCTTTTCCACTCCTCAATATGATGATAAATGCGACTTTTGGGTCCCTATTGAGGTTTTCATTTGGATTACTCGAAATGCGACTTTGAAGATTTGCTAGCATTTGAGCCATTTGCTCATCCCTTTTAAGGATGGAGAACTACATCGTGTTGTTTATAACTTATTGTTTTTCAAATTGATTGGTAGTGTGAGCAACAAACTGATCCAACCCCTTCATGTTTGTATCGACCTTCTTCCTATGGGTGAGTATCAACTCTTCAAGAATTGGCTTCTTATCTTGATGGGGGTAGTGGTTGAGGTGGTTGGAAGCCTGGTGGTGGATGATTGTTGCGAATGCCAGTGTTGTTGTTGGCCCATGAGAAATTTGTATGGTGATGCCACCCCGAATTGTAAGTAGTGAGTAAACATCACCCTGATTCCTCTGTCTGTTAACAGTTTGAACATCCTCCAACTGGGCAACTCCCAGTGGGCACTGCTCTGGATGATGAGCACCTCTACATAACTCGCAAATAGTAGGTTTCTGATAATTGTCGAAAACATATTGATTCCATGTGCTTAATGTTATTATTTCATCATATGTTTGAGACATATAATGCTTGTTTTAGGGCAATTGACTATGGAATGGTTGCAAAGCCATTACCTCTTATGCTAGAATTTGATATATTGTAGGTGGAGAAACGAGAATCGATTGAAACACAAGTAGACAAACAACTCGAGCACAGATCAAGTCGATAACCGAACCAAATTGGACCGGACTCTTGACCTAGCTTAATTGGACGAGGGGACAGCTGCGTTTGAGTTTAATTTAATGGAGAAGGCAATTAGTTGGACGAAGTGCTTTGTCCTGGAGTGAAGTGGAAGGCGGATTGAGAGAGGGTCATATTAATTGGACCTAAGGGCTGAATTATTTGGACTTGGATAGGTGATTAATTAGACAAGAGTTACTTGGACACATAATTGGGAGAAAAGGACGGAACTGGAGAATTGTTCTGGGAGAATAAAAAAGGGACGAAGGAATTCTTGGGGGAGGAATTAACTTGGACCGGGGGCAGAATTAATAGGGGAGAGTTGGACCGGAGAAAGGGAACTGAGAGGAATTAAGGAGAACAGCAGCGCGGAGAGGAGGAGATGAAGGTTTTGCGGCGGAACTTCTTTGGAGAACAGCGCGACGTAGCGAGCAACTGCGGAGAAGGCTCGATTGGCGAGCTGGGCGACGAATCAGCAGCCTCCAATTTAGCCTTTTTCAGAGTATTTGTAACAGACGGATTTAGTTGTAATTAGTAAAAGTGTAGTGACTGTATTGGATATTTTACCAACGGGTATATAATCCCGCTCTGTAACGGCCTAACGGCTAACTCTGATAATACAACAAACTCCTTCTCTCTCATCTCTCTCTCTCTCTACTCCTGCTCTCCCATTTCTTCTACTTGCCAAGACTAATTCGACCCAGGTCTCCACAAATTGGTATCAGAGCCAGTCTTGGCCATGGCCACTACTATTCGTCAGCTCGATGATCGCTTGAATTCCTTCTCTTCTCGCACTCTCGAGGTCGAAAATGCCGTCACTGCTCAAATTGCTACTTTGGAGGATCAGAACCGCACTCAGTCGAATCAGCTCACTGAGTTGATGGCTCGCTCCGAGGGGCATTCTCAGCAGTTTGCGACGCTCACGACTCGTCTGGGAGAGATGGAGGATCGCGCCGCGACTCGTTTCGCTCAATTCGATCAGCTTCAGCAGAACGTTCAAGAGATTCTTCGCCGGTTGGAGGTTCAGCAGCGTCCGGAGGTTCTCATCGCTGGCGAGGGACTTCAGCACGCAGGACGCGAGGAGGATCGGGGTTTACTACCGCTACCGAATCCACGATTCCGTCTTCCAGATCCAGCAATTCAGATGAATCGAGGTCCTCCGCCTCCACCTCAGGTGCGCGAAGTGGAGCAGGATCAGTTGCACGTTCCACCGCGAGGTAATGCTCAGATTCAGCTGCCTCGATTGGATTTTCCTATGTTTGGGGGTGATAATCCTAGGGATTGGATTCGCAAATGTGAGAAACTGTTCGATATCTATCAAGTTCCTCCGGATCAGAAAGTACGGATGGCGTCGATTTACTTTGAGAGGCGCCCTGATATATGGTTTGAGGGTTGGAAGTTCGAGAAACAGCACTGGAATTGGGATGAATTCGTAGCGGATCTTTGTCATCGGTTTGGTGATCGTGAATATGGGGGAATTGTGGGGGAATTTAACAAACTAAGGCAGAGGGGTTCTTTGGTGGAATATCAGGAGAGATTCGAGGAACTCAAGTCTCAGATGGTTAGGTATAATCCAGCTTTGGGTGAACAATATTTCATCTCCAGCTTTGTGAGTGGATTAGAGGAAGAGCTTCGTCCGGTGATTAAAATGTGGCAACTGCAAACCTTGGCCCATGCTTTTCAGTTGGCCCAGTTGGAAGAAGCCTCCAATGAAGCAAGAAGGAAGAAATGGAGGTTTGGTTCCAGCAGTAGTACACGTCCACCATTTCCACAGTCAGGGCCAGGTCCTTCTCATGGAGTCAAGAAGTGGGAATCTCCCGGGGGGCGTCCTACTAACAGCAACAGTGGGACTAAGGGTTCTCAACCTGGTTCTATGGGATCAAAAACAAATTTTGCGAAAGGTGCCTGTTATAAATGTGGGGACAAATATTATTTTGGTCATGTTTGTGATACAAGGAAACAATTGAATGCATTACAGGCCGAGGATGAAGAGGTCTTAGCTCCAGAAGACTGGAGTGTGCTGGATGAAGATGACATGGGGGTTTTAGTGGATGAACAGCAGCAGTCAGAAGTGGTAGAAGTGTCTATGCTAGCTTTAAGCAGTGGGGGTCTCTCCAATTCCTTGATTGTGAAGGGTAAGGTTAGGAAGGAGAAGGTTTTTATTCTGATTGACACAGGTAGCACACATACTTTCCTTAGTGAAAGAAAGGCTACTGAATTGAAATGCAAAGTGGAAAGGGCTGCTACTCCCTTGCGAGTAAAGCTAGCAGATGGTACAGTATTGTTGAGTAGTCTGGTCTGCAAAGATTTCTGTTGGGAAATGCAGGATCAGCAGTTTGTGTTTGACATGGGCATATTGAACTTGGGAACTAATGATGTGGTCTTGGGGTTGGATTGGTTGAAGACAATCAGCCCGGTCAAATTTGATTTCATAAACCTGCAGCTGTTCTTTGACTGGAAGGGACAGGAGGTGGTTCTTCAGGGAATGCAGGACATAGCTCAATGCAAGGCCATGTCTGGTAAAAGTCTGCAGAAGTTGTTGAGGAAGACAAAGGATACCTTGGTGGGCCATTTATTCAGCATCTCTGTGGAGGTATCCAATCCAGGAAAGGTGCCTACTTTCTTGGAACCAGTGGTAAACGAGTTTAAGGATGTGTTTGGGAAGCCTACTGGTTTGCCTCCTGCTAGATCGTGTGATCACACCATTCCCCTTCAGCCAAATGCACAGCCTGTGAATTTGAGACCCTATCGTTATTCCATACCCCAGAAGAATGAAATGGACAGGTTGGTGAAGGAAATGATGACAGCTGAGTACATTCAGACCAGTCACAGTCCATTTGCCTCTCCAGTGTTGTTGGTTTTAAAGAAGGATGGTTCGTGGAGATTTTGTGTGGACTACAGGCAACTAAATGCATTAACTATCAAGGATAAGTTTCCCATACCTGTAATTGATGACCTGCTGGATGAATTGAGAGGATCCAAGTACTTCACCAAGCTTGATTTACTTTCAGGTTATCATCAGATAAGGATGCACCCTCCTGACCAACACAAGACTGCTTTTAGAACACATCAAGGACACTATGAATTCAGGGTGATGCCCTTTGGATTGACAAATGCTCCAGCTACCTTCCAGGCTTTAATGAACCAAATTTTTGCTCCCCATCTCAGACAGTTTATTCTTGTTTTCTTTGATGATATATTGGTGTACAGCCCTGACCAGGAGAGTCATAAGCAGCATCTAGCTACCACCCTGAGTATCTTGAGGGCAAATACCTTTGCTAAGCCATCCAAGTGTTCCTTTGGTCAAAAACAGGTGGATTACCTAGGCCATATCATCAACCAGGAGGGGGTTTCTACTGATCCTTGCAAGATTGAGGCTATGGTTTCATGGCCTGTTCCTAGCAATATCAAGGAACTTAGGGGGTTTTTGGGACTGACTGGATATTATAGAAAGTTTGTCAGAAATTATAGTCTGTTGTCCAAGCCTCTGACAGAGTTACTGAAGAAAGATTGTTTCAAGTGGTCTACAGCTGCTGAGGATGCTTTTCATGCTTTGAAGCAGGCAATGGTACAAGCCCCAGTGTTGGCTTTACCTGATTTTACTCAAACCTTTGTACTGGAAACAGATGCTAGTGATGTGGGAGTTGGGGCAGTGCTGTCTCAAGCAGGTAAACCTTTGGCTTATCACAGCCAGGCCTTAGGGCCAAGGAAGCAAGGCCTTTCCACATATGAAAAGGAGTATTTGGCGGTTATCCTTGCTGTTACCAAATGGAGACACTACCTTGAGGGCAGGAAATTTGTCATAGTCACTGACCATGAAAGCCTAAAGCACTTACTTGGCCAGAAGATTCACACACAGATTCAGAAGAAGGGCTTGGTTAAGTTGTTAGGTCTGGACTTTGAGATTCAGTATCGCCAAGGCAAGTTCAACAGAGTTGCTGATGCCTTGTCCAGGCACCCTCAGTTTGGCAATCACAGCAAATGTCAAGCAATCACAGCTGTTCTTCCTTCCTGGTTGGCTGAGATTGAGACTACTTATGAAGGGGATACTGTAGTAGAAGGGTTATGGATGGATGCTGCCATACCAATTGTTGGCCCCAAGGTTCATTCAGTTCACATGGGGCTGTTATACCACAAAGCAGCTTTGGTTGTGGGATCAACAGGAAGGATGAGGCACCAGCTGATGCAACTGTTCCATGAATCACCCATTGGAGGCCATTCAGGTTTGCAAGCCAATTACCAAAGACTCAAACGCTATTTCTGGTGGCCTGGAATCAAGAGTGACTTAAAGAAATTTGTACAGGATTGTGATGTTTGCCAGAGATGCAAGGTGGAAAATGTGCCATACCCAGGGTTACTACAGCCTCTTCCAGTTCCAGATCAGGCTTGGAAGCACATTTCCATGGACTTTATCGAAGGATTGCCTAAATCTCAGGGTAAGGAAGCGGTGTTCGTGGTGGTTGACAGGTTCTCCAAGTACAACCATTTCTTTTGCCTGCCTAAACCTTATACAGCTAGTTCAGTTGCACAGGTGTTCTTTGATGGGGTTTTCAAACTCCATGGTCTTCCTCAAACAATAGTTTCAGACAGAGATTCCTTATTCACAAGTACATTTTGGTCTACACTCTTTAAACTACAGGGGGTGAAGCTGCATTTCTCTACTGCTTACCATCCACAAACGGATGGTCAAACAGAGAGGGTTAACAGGTGCTTGGAGGAATATCTGAGGGGCATGGTGCATAACAATCCACAACATTGGGCAGCCTGGATCAGTCTAGCTGAATGGTGGTATAACACTAACTACCACAGTAGTCTTCAGGGAACGCCATTTGAGGCTTTATATGGGTATTCTCCTGTCCAGCTGTCCATTGCTAATCCCCTGTCGACGTCAGTTGCTGCAGTGGCAGAGAGACTTCAGCAACAACAACGTTTGGTGGGGATTCTTCGCACCAATTTGGCCAAGGCTCAGAATAGGCAAAAACAGATGGCTGATAAACATCGAACTGAGAGGTCCTTCCAAGAGGGTGAGTATGTTTATCTCAAGTTACGTCCCTACAGGCAATCTACAGTGGCGTCTAGGGCGAATCAGAAGCTGTCTCCAAAATTTTATGGGCCTTTTGAAGTGGAGAAGAAGATTGGGCACGTCGCTTATCGTTTAAAGTTGCCCTCTGGCTCAGCCATTCACCCAGTGTTCCATGTCTCCCTTCTTAAGAGGGCGAGGGGTAATTCAGTGGCCACACAGCCAGCTCTTCCGGAGATCGATGCAAATGGGGGACTGAAGGTCGAGCCAGCCGCCATTCTTGCGAGGAAGATTGTGTCTCGGCAGAACAGGGCAGCAACTCAGATTCTGGTTCAATGGACGCATCAGACGGAGGAGGATGCAACTTGGGAATTTTTGGATGAGTTTAAGCAGAGATTTCCAGCATTTGCAACTTGAGGTCAAGTTGTTTCCAAAGGATGGGGGAGTTGTAACAGACGGATTTAGTTGTAATTAGTAAAAGTGTAGTGACTGTATTGGATATTTTACCAACGGGTATATAATCCCGCTCTGTAACGGCCTAACGGCTAACTCTGATAATACAACAAACTCCTTCTCTCTCATCTCTCTCTCTCTCTACTCCTGCTCTCCCATTTCTTCTACTTGCCAAGACTAATTCGACCCAGGTCTCCACAGTATTTTCTTCAATTTTCATTGATTAATATCATGATTGTGTGTTTTATTTTCGTCATGAACTAAACCCCAATTTCTGGGGGGAAACACCATAGGATGTAGCTATTTCTTGATTTGATGGATTGATTCGTATTTCTTTTCTTCCAATCTCTATTGCATGAAATCGCTTAATGCTTTGTGTTGACTGGCCACCAATACATTGATTTGTAGTTAATTAGGTTATTAGCGACAGTGAAACCCTAATGACTGAACATATTTCATGTGACATAGTAACTTATCGAAGCGACAGTGGATTAAATAAGGTACTATGCGGTCTTGATTGGGATATCGTTCTTCAGGCTAAATAGTTAATTCATTGAGCTACGACAGTAGGATTTGAATTAATTGTTTAGTACGTAGTAATTCCCGACAGGGATAGCTAGCACAGTTGTGATATCCTCGCTGTAGAGAATTGGATTAAAGTGATTAGAATATGTGAATTAATTTTGATATGATAGGTAGTGAGTCCCGGTGTTTCTCCCAGAGCTTTCTCCCATTGAATTTCTCCCGACAAGTTTACTTTGCTTAATTAGTTTAATTGTTTTGCTATTAGTTAATAGTTTCATCAACCAAACCATTTTCACCTATAGTTTGCTCCACATAATTGATAAATTATAAGGTTGTACCAGTTCCTGAGAGACGATACCCGGATTTCCGGTTTTACTACAAGATAGGAATTGGCATTACGCTTTTGCCCTATCAAGATTTTGGCGCCGTTGCCGGGGACTGCCATACCTTATTTTTGTTGATTTTTGTGAGTGAACTATTTTGATCTGGGTGTTAGTGTGCAGGTGAATTTTTCAGGTGTACCCTCCTCGTGCATGCCAAGGAGGACGATCAGCAATTTACTGCCACTTGATCCAGAGATAGAGAAGACCTGCCGACAAAATAGGAAGCATGTTAAGTTAGGGAAGCAGCCTATCACCACCACAAATCCTAGGCCTTCCCTAACCAAGAATCGTCAACAGAGAGGGCAGGCTGCATCACCTGTCGTCTCTACACCACCGACACCACCACCTCGTGACATTGATCATGTCATCATGGCAGACGAGGATCGATCAATCAGGGCTCGTTTGAATCGAAGGACTGGAGCCCGAGCTTCATGTGTTGTCATTCCGCCTGGGGATGCAACCATGGAAATTACCCCAGCATTCATCAATATGATCACCAATGGGTATACTTTCTCAGGGGCTAGCACTGAGGATCCTCACGAACACCTTCGTCGGTTCGCGAGCATTTGTGATACGATGAAGAGCCCGACTGTGTCTGATGATGCAATCTGTCTTCGGATGTTCTCATTTTCTCTGCTAGGGAATGCATCACACTGGTTCCAGAACTTAACACCCCGTTCCATCACGATATGGGCTTAGCTTGAGAAGACCTTTTTGGACAAATATTTTCCTCCAGCCAAGGCAATGAAGAGGCAAGAGGAAATTGTTACTTTTAAACAAGCTGAAGATGAGAGTCTGACCGAGGCATGGGAACGCTATAAGGGATTGTTGATGAGATGCCCAAGCCATGGTCTTGAAGATTGGAACGTGATCATTATTTTCTTCAATGGAATCAGAAGGGAGTTCCGGGATGCCCTGAATAATGCTTGTCGAAATGGTTTCACAAGTATGGAGGCACCAGCAGCATATGATCTGGTAGAGAAGATTTGTTCAGAAGCCCCTGAATGGGGTAGTGAAACCAGTATTCGAAGAAGAGGAGGCTTGCATGAGATAGACAGAATTGCGAGTTTAGAAGCAAAGCTGGATTCCAAGTTCGATGCACTCAAACGAAGGTTGGCCAAGATTGCTCTTGGTAGACAAGAGGAGGTTGCTTCTTGTGAATTGTGTGAAGGTGCTCATCATACGAATCTATGTCCACTGGGAGCTGGTCAGTTGGAAGATGTGCACTATATCAACAATCAGCGAAATCAAGGCCAGGGTGGTATGTATTCAAATACCTACAACCCGCAATGCAGGAAGCATCATAACTTTTCCTGGTCAAACAACAACCCAACTGGTGCTCGCAACATTCCACCTCCAGGGCTGAAAGCCACGCTAAAAATATGCAAGATACTTATTACCATTTGATGCAATGGCCAATGAAAGCCACGCTGAAAATTGGTAAGTATTTTTTGTACTAATTTAAAGCACAATTGTGGTTGTCTGCTGCCCAATATAAATCACTTTGGGTTCCCTTTTTTATGTTTTTTGGAGGGAGTGAAAATGAATATATAGTGAAACCGTAGTTTGTAAAATACGGCACGGGTAAGTTAGGTACAATGAAAGTAAAGTGAGTTGAATTGCAAAAATGATGTTGTGTAAAAAAAATCACAAATGCAATTACACCGATGTGGATGCTCTAATATATACCTGCCGAAAATTAAGGAGAAGGCACGATTTTTTGATGCTGAAAAGTTGGTAAAACTCCACCATCTCGTATTATTTTGATTTTATTTGACTTATGATTTTTTATTGTTTAAATTATAATTATAAAAATTTATAAATATCCATGTGGCACAGTCAAATGGTTGACTATTTGCCACGTCACATTCGACATCCAACCCAGCAAAAAAATTGTCACATCAGAGTCAACAAACAGTTGACCGGATGGAAAGTTGACGGTTTGACTATTATTTTGTTTAAAACGAAGGGTTTGCCTATTATATTGTACGGCCCGAACTATTCACAAATTAAAATATCCTCGCCAATATTTTCGATTTATAACATTGTGGCCTCAACTATGCATCAAAATTACGAAATTAACCAAACCCGAGATTCACCCATTCTTAGGGATGGCAATGGGGCGGGTTTGGGGCGGGTTTGCCTAAACCATCCCCATCCCCATCTTCAAATACCCAAATCCATACCCGCCCCATACCCATGCGGGGGAATGTTTTGCAAACCCATCCCCGTACCCGTGGGTTTCGGGTACCCATGGGTAATACCCATCCCCGTACATCCAACATTATTATACCTAAAACTTACAAGAAAAGTTTTAATTATAACCATAAACAAACCTATTATATCACGAAGTCAACAAAACACGGTCATTTTCTAAATACGATTCAAAGAATATGATCCTAAAACATCCATTAATACATAATATAGACTATAATATTTTTTAAATTATTATGCTCTAACTCTTGATACATTTACTAAGTAATAATTAACTAACATAATTTTGTTGACAAGGGGGAAAGTGAAAGAGTGGAAGGAGAATTGAGGGAAATGAATTAGGTTTTGATTAAGGTGGTTACTCAATTGCATTTCTACTATTTATTTTCTCGAGTTATCATCATCATCATTGATAGATTACAATTTAGGACTTTGCTACGGTGACATGCATGTCACGGTGACATGCACTTTTCGGTCGACCTCATATAGGATCAGGTCGACCTAATCAGTTGTTTCAGTGTACAAACAGTTTCATGGTGCCTAATTTAGAGATTCATATCTTACAATTGGCTAGATGGAAATTGGAGATTAAAGGCTTGTTTTGAAGCTGAAGTGTCCCTCTACACATTAAAGTACTTGGGAGCTCAATAGAAAGTCCAGAAGACCATTTTTGAACCTGACCAAAAGGCTATGCCAAAACTGGGAAACTGCCTAAAAATGGCTAAATCTGGCAACGTGTTTGTCAAGCCTACTTTGGAGCTCAATTTGACAAGCATGGATGCGAGTCAAGTCCAGGGGCCTTTACCACGTTAAATTACGTATTTTTTTATACAAAGGCAAGGAATTGAATGAAAGATTGAATATATTTAAGGCTTCAAACAAAAGGCTCGAAGTTGCTACGAATGCTGTTTTTCTGGCAGCTTGCTTGTGCTCGAAGTCTGCCAGAAAAACAGCCTTCGTAGCAACTTCGACCCTTTTGTTTGAAGCCTTAAAGATATCCAATCTTTCATCCAATTCATTGAATTTGTATAAAAACATACCTAATTTAACGTGGTAGAGGCTCCTGGACTCGACTCGCATTCATGCTTCTCGAATTGAGCTCAAAAATAGGCTTCACAAACACGTTTCCAGACTTAGCCATTTCTAGGCAGTTTCCCAGTTTTGGCATAGCCTTTTGATGAGGTTCAAAAATGGTCTTCTGGACTTCCTATCGAGCTCTCAATCACTTCAATATGTAGAGGGACACTCCAGCTTCAAAACAAGTCATTAGTCTTCAATTTCCATCTAGCCAATTGTATGATATGAATATCCAAAGTAGGCACCATGAACTGTTTTTACACTGAAACAACATATTAGGTCGACCGGATCCTATATGAGGTCGACCGAATCCTAAATGAGGTCGACCGGATCCTATATGAGGTCGACCGAATTCTATGTGAGGTCGACCTAATCCTAACTGAGGTCGACCGGAAAGTGCAAGTCACCGTGACATGCATGTCACCGTAGGCACACCCTACAATTTAATCCACGTATTTTTTGATATGTGAAGAAATTCTCTTGGTGGGGCGGGTATGGGTATGGGTATGGGGCGGGGGAGGCTAAAACCATACCCGCTCCATACCCATCAAACCTTTTGCGGGTTTTACCCATACCCGCCCCATACCCGGTCAAAGCGGGGATTCCCCGCGTTGACTGGGTATGGGGCGGTCGGGTACCCACGGCCATGGGTTTGATTGTCATCCCTATCCATTCTCTTAGATGGTCAAACACATTGACTAACGATCAACGCGCCACATTACAGACCACTTAAAAATTTGGGTTTTCAACGTATTACCGTAATGGGTTAATATATATTTTGGGTTTTCAACATATTACCGTATAGGGTTGATATATATATCTAGAAGTCATCTTATATTGCGCAACAGGGACTAAGCAGTAATTACGCCCACTCTATCTTCAAAACAGAAAGAGCAAGGCCAGGGGAAACCATCGTATAACCCGGTAACCCACACTTCATCGGCTCAACTTCTACACTGCCGGCGTGTGAATTAACCCAAGCTTTCCCCCAGAAGACCCTACCCCGAAAAAATGCTTCTCCAGCCGTCTCTGCATCAATCCAAGCTTTCTATCTCCTCCACCATCTCCTACTCCAGCTCCTTCCCATGGAGAACTCCCAACTTCACCCCTCGCCGGGCTCTCGATCGTTCCACATTCCCAATCACTTGCTCCATCTCACAAGTTCACAGCTATGGAACTGTTGATTTCGAGAGGAGACCTCTAATCAACTGGAACGGTGTCTACAGGAGGATTTCGTTAATGGAGAACCCAGATTTGGGCGCTGGTACCGTGTTGGCGCTGTGCGAGAAAGAAGGTAAGAAGCTCACCAAATGGGAGCTCTGCAGGGTCGTCAAGGAATTGCGGAAGTACAAACGATTCAAACAGGCTCTTGAGGTAAATAAATAAACATCTACCCGGTTGCCAATTTTTCCTCCTTCGTTTGATTTTATGGGGTTCTGTTTGGATGCTTGCGAGTGAGTGCGTTTTATGAATAATTGAACCATCAACCTTATGAAATGGTGGATCAGGTTTATGATTGGATGGGTAGCAAAGGAGATAAATTTAGGCGATCTGCTAGTGATGCCGCAATTCAGGTGGACCTTATAGCCAAAGTTCATGGAGTTTCTGCTGCCGAAGAATACTTTCAGGGTGTTCCTGATACTTTGAAGGATAGAAGGATCTATGGAGCTCTGCTCAATGCTTACGTTAAGCATAAAGAGAAGGAAAAGGCCGAAATGCTGATTGACAAAATGAGAGACAAAAACTATGCAACCCATGCACTTCCTTTCAATGTGATGATGACCCTGTACATGAATCTGAAGGAGTATGATAAGGTCGACAAATTGATCTTCGAGATGACGAAGAAGAACATCCAGCTCGATATGTATTCCTACAACATATGGTTGTCGTCTCGTGGGTCCGAAGGTGCTGTAGAGAAGATGGAGCAGGCGTTTGAGCAAATGAAACTGGATAGGCATGTTACTGCTAACTGGACTACCTACAGCACGATGGCGACAATGTACCTAAAGATGGGACTGAATGAGAAAGCGGAAGATTGCTTGAAGAAGGTCGAGGGAAGAATCACTGGGCGTGATAGGATGCCTTACCACTATCTCTTGAGTTTGTACGGTAATGTCGGCAAGAAATCAGAAGTTATCCGTGTTTGGAATACATACAAATCGAATTTCCCCAATATCCCTAATCTGGGATACCATGCTGTGATCTCTTCTCTGGTCCGGTTGGGCGACATTGAAGCAGCAGAGAACATGTATGATGAATGGATGCAAATCAAGACATCTTATGACCCCAGAATTGCAAATCTGCTCATGGGTTCTTATGTTAAAGATGGCAACTTTGACAGAGCTGAGAGTCTATTTCACGATATTACCGAAGCAAGAGCAAAGCCGAACTCTAATAGTTGGGAAATTCTTGCTGAAGGCCATGTGGCAGAGAAGAGAGTTTCTGAAGCTTTGAGTTGCTTGAAGGAAGCTCTTGATTTCGACTCTTCCAAGAGGTGGAAGCCAAAGCCTGCAATTGTTTCTTCCTTCTTTAAGCTTTGTGAGGAGGAAGGGGACTTGGTAAGTAAGGATGTACTGGAGAATTTATTCAGGCAGTTGGGATTCCTTGAAGATAAAAACTATGCATCTCTCATCGGTTTGTCCATCAGTGGCAATGAAAAAGAGTCAAACAAGAGAGACAGCAGCAGCGATGGGAACTACTATGAATCAAATGAAGATGCTGAAGACTCAGAGGTGCTTCTTAACTAGCTGCAGGCTAGTGTTTGAAATGTTTAGACTTTTGGGTACCGAGAGTGATTTTACTGAATAGGAATGCTTTACTCTCTAACAAAGCTGAAAGTTGGAATCTATCTGAGAGTAAGTGCATACCGTGAACCACCTCCTATTTCTCCCCTGGCATGGTTTGGCAACCGGATTTTTGTGTAATAATAATATCTATCCGAGATACAAAATCTAGATTGTACCTGGGTTGAGGTAAAGTTCGTCAACTAGTAGATTTGCAGTGTAAATCATCCATTTCTCTAATACGGGCAGCCAATTTGGTATGGAATGCTTGCACTCTTACTGTATTTCAAGGGTGCCAACACGGAAATAAAACAAAATCACCGGTTTAATATAGGATCATGTCTATTTTTTATCCAAATTTTTTTCAGATGATTTTATATTATCCAAACCTATTAAAATTCTATTAATTATCCAAATCTTGCATAATGTATCAGAATATTAGCAATTTTTACGTTATCGTTAATAATTTTGTTACTCTTTTCTTAGTTAAAATACTAAAATTTTGAAATGTTGACATTCATGAGTCTCTTTCAAGTCAGTATCATGTTGCCAAGTCAATATTACTAACAAAATTGCTAACTAGAAGTGAACATTTGGCTAATTTTTAGTATTTCACTAGATTTGGATAATATAAAAGAATCTTAAAAAGATTTTGATAAAAAATAGACATTACCCTTTAATTTATACCATAAACTTGAGTTTAATATGTACAATTTTTTGTACGGGTTCACAATTATTTGTATGGCTTTTAAGGATTTATTATGGTATTGTTTTTATCACAATATTGCTTGTATTGCTAGAAAACAACCAGAGTAGTTACATAGCTGAAAACAGTTCAGAAACATCAAACCCTACAATTAATATTCTCAAATATTGAGTCTCAAAATTCTCACCAAAGGACCTTCTTTGCCACCAACCAAGCAACCCTATTACACTTACGTCCAACAAACTGAGTCTCAAATAACCTGTAGAATTGTCACATGACACTCTACGACACAACTCCTAACAATGGCCAAGTGTAACCAATGAAAGGGACTGCAGTATAGTGGTATAAGTAATAAATATCGAATCCACGGATCTCTAGAGTTACTATTACTCAGCTTCAGTTCATTATCTAGCAAACCAGATAAAGGATTGATTAACTAAACTACTCTACTAACTAAACTAAGTAAAACAACTAATTACAGGTTGTGAACTCACTTAGGTATGATTTCCCCTCGCTCCTCAATTAGGTCCAAGTTGTAATTCCCTTTGGTTGCTTTAATGTTGATTAAACTGAGGAATATTCGAAATTAGCTTGGAATCTCTTAAGCTGACCAAGCCCTCTTAGACAGACTATCCGGCAGACGACTAGCCTTCACCGGAATAGAATGCTAAGGCAATTAACATAGATCTCCACTACTGGAAACATATTCCAGTACAAAGCAATGAATTGACTGACTCTTGTACAATCAATTCACTCATATCGATTGAAGAAGCTCTAATAACCTAATCGGATTCTATCTATCCCGGGTTGAAGTAGAAATCAAGAGAAGTTGATCATGATTCAATTGACTCAATAAACACACCTCAATCGATTAAAATCAATTAGTATCTCAATCCAAAAGTCATTACAATCAAGATCCCTAACACATGGAACTAGGGTTCTTCATACCCAAGTGAGAGAAAATTCTACTCCATAGAGAGAGAGAGAGAGGAAAACAAAAATCAAAGCAGTCATACTCATAAAGATGGGAATAATCTGCTCTAGGATGTCAATCTTCACTCCTGGGAATGCAATCTGAGCTTCAATGGTGAGAAATCCACTCCAAATAACTCCTAGGGTTTATTCTTCGCCCTTTTTCTCTCTAAAACTCTATTTTTGCTCTGAAAATTCGATTCCCCCTCTCCAAGACCCGAAATTGGGTTAAAACCCAGAAATTCACGACCACACAGCCAGGCCAACGGTCGTGTAGAAATCCATTCTGCCGATGTAACTCCCAAAACGTGGTGTTGCACTTAGTTGGTCGAAGGAAGTTACACGGCCAGATCACACGGCCGTGTGAAATTGAACATTGCCCGTGTAGACCCCCTGGACATTCCGTACTGCCAAAATGTGCCCTTGCACAGCCAGTACAGCCTTGACCGCGTAAAAATCAGATCCCGGCCACATCGTACGGCCGCGTAGAATCGTCTCTTGCCCGCGCACAACCATGTTGCACGACCGCGTGAAATCATGAGTTGGCCGCGTGAAATCCTCAGCTTTCCGTCAAACGTCCCAACTTCGTCCAATCGACCCCGAACTCGTGCCCAAGCCTTCATTCACGTATGAGGACCTGAAATACCACAAACAAGAACAACCTAGCGTGAAATCGGCCTAAAACACGAGAGACGAGGCTCAAACAATATCCGAATGGTGGACAAAAACATGTATAATTATCGAGTCATCATCACACCACGAACATCATCAAGCTGCCCCTCCCGAACCTTGTTGAGCAGTACTTGAGCATCACATGCAAAAATCATGGAACGGATGCATCTAAAGAGACTCAAATGCATCACATCTCGCAGGGCCAACAATTCAACCAGAAACGCATATGAGATCCGACTTGCTACCACTACAACTCAATCCCAATTATAGGCGAGGTGTAACCTATTACCGGGTGTAGCATAGAGTAAGTATTTCAAATATCAACCCAGACGATCTTTAATTCTTTATACCCTTACTGTAGCCGTCTACAAGTTATCTAACAATTAAATTTTTGTTAAAGCTAATAAACTAAACAACCAAGCAATTAAAACGATGTTGAATTCAATTGTTCCAAAATTGGAAGATTTGATCAATAACACGCAATTTGCATGAATATACCTCAATCAATAAATAAACCACAATACCCATTCACAATAGAGTTCACAAACTACAATCTACAACATCCTGGACTAGGGTTCCTATCATCCAAGAGAAATTGATGTTTACTCCATAGCTAGAAGATAAATAACAACAAAGATAGTAGAAAAATACATGAGAAAGTGATTCTTCCTCTTCCTAGTTGCTTGAACAGATCATTGGAAGAGAAATCTGCCCACCAATTGACTTGGGTAGGTAAATTTCGCCATCTTCCCTTCCTTGCTCGTAGCTTTCTCACTCTACGCTTGAAGAAGACCCCTCAATTCTCTCTAGAACTCTCTCGCTCAATTTCAACTCACTCTCATTTATATAGCCTATGAGTGCTCATATCACGGTTGCACTTCACGCCCGTGAAGTATGCAATGAAACCATGAACTCAGCACAAAACTTGTCATTTCATTAACATACTTCACAATCTTGTTGCTGACTTCAATGGAAAATTGTATGGAGGGGAAATTTCCGGCGAAGAATTTTTAAGGATTCCGGGGAATTGAAATGTTCACTTTTGTGAACTTCATTCCCTTTTTATACATCCCGAGGCCGGGGATCACAGTTTTGGTGTTGATATCACGATCTCAAACAATGATCCTAACGCGCAAACCGTGATCTCAACCGAAAACGGTAAGTGCCCGTGAAAATTGCTTGCAAACCGTGATGTCTCGAACTTTTGGCAGAATCCATGCCGATATCACAGGTTGGTTGTAATCGTCACGGTTTGAACTGTAAGCATAATACCAAAACCGTGATGTGTGCAAAAACAGGGGATTTCACTAATTTTCAAACTTGCTCAATTCAACCGTGCCCCAAACTCAAACACAACACAATCATCGATCACACTCATCAACCATGGGCACGGTGATCATTCAAAACTCATACACTTGACTCTAACACATACAAAAAGAGAAAACAAGGAAAAGAAATACAAACCTACGTTCGGTTGCCTCCCAACAAGCGCTTATTTAACGTCCTTAGCTAGGCGTTACAGATCTTCATCCTTTAGAACATGAGGCCACTGAGAATGGATTCGCCACATTCTCGGGGCGAGGCTCGCCGCCTCGGACTACCATTTTCAAAGGATGGCCTTCATAGCCATTTGCTTTCTTCTCGCCCTTGTTCTTGTTACGGGGAATGTAGAGATTTTTCATCTTTTGGTGTCACTCCTTGTTTTACTTTACTTCGGGTTGTGTACCCTTTTTGGAATCCTACTTCACATCATTACAAAAACGAAGAGCATAAGTGGGGTTTGTCTTGGAAGGGGGTTCACTCTGACTACAACATTCCTAAACGAAGGCCAAGCATAACAGACAACTAAGTGCATCATAGGGTAAAAGCAATAAGATTTATCAAACCACGGGGGTCTAGGTGTACCCTACTTCAGGGTTTAGGTTCGTTATCTAGCCAACCTAGAATAGTAATTAGGAAAACTAAATCTAACTAACCTAGCTAATTACAAGTGGTCGAGCCTTCTTAGGTCTCCAATCCATGAAAACCATCCATGTATTAAATGAATTCATCAATCAATTGTAGGATATGTCACATACACGAACATTAAACCCAAAATCTGGACCTAGGGTTCATCAACCTAAGAGAAGGGGTTTAGTTCATAGAGATGAGAGATATTACAATACAAAGCACGAACTCTTCCATCTTCATCTTCTATGGGTTGGTCTTCAAGCTCCAATGGTGGGTGACATCCTTCAAATAAGCTCCAAGGACCCTCTAGATATCTCCCTCTCTCTAGAAGTCCCCCTTTGGGAATTTGGGTTGGGAGCCTAGGATGGAACCCAGAATTCCAAACCCAACAAAGATCTCCTTCTCTCTCCTAGCTACCTTCTATTTATATTTCCTGAGAGCCAACATCACAGTCTTGATGTCACGGTCGTGACATCAAATGCGTGCTCGTGATCTCGGACAAATGGCAGATGTCCGCCACCGTTTTGGTCCATCCTACGGTCATTGAGAAAAGATCATGGTATGGTGTCGTGACAACTCCTCCTGCCCGCAAGACATGCAAATGTTTATGTTCCTCAATGTCACGATTAGCCATCAAACTTCACGGGCTGGTGACCTTGACGGTTTCTCCTAGTCCGTGACCTTGCAATTTTCTTCGTACTTTAGTGCCTTTCGACCTCCATTCATCCTGAAACTCATCCTCGACCTTCTCACACATACTAGGACCTGAAATGTAGCTAAAATAAACAAACTAGTGTAAAATATGTTGGGGTACATCATTTGCCAAGTCAAACAATCAAGAATTGAGGGGTAAAGCATGTATAATTCGGCCTAAATCAAACTCCCCCATACTTGAACATTGGCTTATCCCCAAGAAAACCAAGTACAAAACAAGGTAAGCTTGCAACATTCTTTCTTGAAAAACTTTGTGACATGTCAAAGGGCACAAAACAAATAATTCACAATGGTTATTAGACATCAACATATGGCAAAGATAACAACAATCCTAACAACCACCATAAATTACATTTGAATGCAATAAAACTGTGGAAAGGAAGATTTCTCACATTGTTCGCAACCAATACACAAAATTATATACCTTAAGCATGAAGAATGAATTACTTACTCTTGACCAGTGGGGTTAGGATCAATTTGATGCAAAAGGTGTGCATACTCATTCTCTCAACCCTATCGTCTCTTCACCATTACGGTAACCTCTAAATGCTTGAGCTTACAAGATGGGTGTCATCACTTGCGTGTCTAGAGGTTTTAGACACGGGTTCATATGACTGGCTAGGGTCTTGGACATGGGGAAAATGTTTTTTGGGTGGTGGCAAAGATAGCACGATGTTCCACATCTCAACCTAAGACCAACAGAAGGTTTTGTGGTTTCGACTAGAACCGTCTTCTACCATCAATGGCCACTAGAATCGGCCAAAAACCACACTTCCCACTACTCCAAACCACAACTGATCACTGACTCAATCATAGCACACTTCCTTAGTTACAAATTATGTCACATTTTCAAGCACAAGAATGATGGAGGTTCAAACAAGTTGGTGTCTCAAGACTTGAATGTCAAGAAACACCCTTTTACAAAGATCATGTTCAATACAATGTTCAGAGTTAAAGGTGGAGAGAGAAAAGCTGATGCCACTGCGCTGCCAACATGGCAAGCAAGTCCTGGGGACTACTTCTGGCGATGAGGTGGGGAAGCCTGCTAATCATCCTGAACTCCAATGCCTCTATCCTCAACAAGTGCTTCTAACAAGACATGGGAGTGTCTCCTTGCATCCTACTTTCTCGAGAGCTAGGAAGACACTCTGTGAAACTGCTGCTCCAGGCGCGTCACTCGGGCCTCAAGGTTGCCAGAGGATGAGGAGGGTTCGGCTCCTGCCAATGAAGAAGACTTTTAGTAGACACGGTGGCGAGGTGGTGGTGGTGGTGGTGGTGGAGGCACTCTCTGCTCAGGCTCTGGCTCTCGTGCCTCCTCCACTGGGTGAAACAAGGCTTCTGGTCGAATGCCATTATGTAGAAGATGCCTCGCTCCGATTGGATCATATCCATTCTATGGAGATGATTCATAGGGAAAATCTCAATAAGAACCTCTATGCATATCATGGTATCTACCCCTAAATTTCGGGCCAGGCGGGTAAGAATGGACCCTAGGTGCATGGTGGAGACTCTATGCTGGCCCAGGATACTGGAAAATTATATAGCCACCAGGGAACAAAGGTGGAGTGGCGATGTGGATTGTCTCATGCTGTGAAGCGCCACCATCCCTCTAAGGGTCACCTTCCCTCCAACATTGAAGCTCGAGATCACTGATCTGGTGAGTATCATGTGAAGAATCCGCCAATGTGCCCGGAATTGGGTAGCCCAGGTGTGGCTCGCCTGAAACTCTCGGTCTCTGTCCACCGAGTGGGAAATCGCCTCGTACACGAGCTATGGGTTGACCTCCTGGGTATACTCCCTCTCGGCCATTGTCATGATACTAGTGTTGAGTCCTAGGGCCTGGGCCAGGGTATCATAGCCAATGGAGTGGTGCTGCCCTCCTAGCATAAACTCCACGAAGGGCATCTGACACTGCTCTTCGGCTGCTCTTGGTAGATGGGCTCTGAAATGCCTAGGAGAAGTCACCACAGGGGTTGGGCGATGGCTGTGGAGATCAGAACTCGACAGTGGAGCTGATCGAACATGGCTAGGTCGAGGCACCAATGTGGCTCGATCTCCATGTTATGCCACATCTTGAACCCGCTCCCATAGTCCGGATGATCCACCAAGTAATTAATGTAATCGTGTATCGGGTCAACCATCCTGCAAAAATACCACAGAACATGCGGAGATCACAGCTTGGCAGTGGAGCTGATCGAACATGGATAAATCGAGGCACCAATGTGGCTCGATCTCCATGTTATGCCATGTCTTGAACCCGCTCTCATAGTCCGGATGATCCACCAAGTAGGGGAGCGGTTTCTATGAGTAACCTTGTGGTGAGTAAACATGAGTAACTCAATCCCAATTCGCCACATCAACACACTTTCTCTCTCCTGGAAAGCCTTTAATTTTTCCCTCTTAATCTTTAACGGACGATTTCTCACTCGTTTTAAGTCGGAATTTAATTTTTTTTTGCACAGTTAGATCAGATTAATTGTGTTCTTCAAAATGATATTCGCTTTGATATATTTATGAAACAAAAAAATTGAACCATTTTTTACTAGTCTATACCTTATGATATTGATTGGTATTAGATAAGAGCATAGCATATGGTATAAAAATATCACTCCATACCAGGGTGGTATAGTATGGTATGGAGTTGGTAACGAGAGGTATGAAAAATTTTCACCCATAGAACATGCACCATACATGGAACCAATGTCAAAAAACAAGGTCGACCCTATAATTTTGGAGGCCCTGTTCTAGAAACAAAATGAGGCCTAATATTTTTTAAAAAATTCAATAGAATACAAAATAATACATGAATAATAATGAATGATGAACCGATGATCACCGAAGCACAATAGAATAAAACATTGATTGATTAAGAGGTCAAACAAAATTAAAACAAATGAAAACAAATAATAACTCAATTGACAAGTAGTTAATTCACTAAACCCATTTAAATAATATTTGGAAACTCAATTGAGCCAAAGAGTAGAAGAAATTTTTTAGAGCCAAATATCATATACAAGACAAGAAAAGATTTAGAAGAAGATTATACAACATTTGAATTTTACTCTAAAAATGTTGTCGCTGCTAACTATTTAATGTAATAAGAATGTGTTCGAAATAATTGAGTTTATTTTTACTATTTAATGTAATAAGAATGTGTTCGAAATAATTGAGTTTATTTTTACTGTTTTTCCGAATAAGATGTTGCTCCATGTAAGATATTATTGTCGTAAGACCTAAATCATAAGTTTGAACATTTAAGTTTGAACATTTACAGAAGTCATGGAGGCGTGAAACTAGAAGTTCCAAAGGTCATGATTAATGCAATTTGAAACCTAAATCATGCCCGATGACACCCTACCATCATGCATAAAAGTCAAGCAAGTCATTCATTCATATACTACACTTGGTGGCCATTTTTCAATTCAAACCATAAATCATGATACATTTCTTGCCCACCAAAGCTTAATTAACTCTACAAACATTTCATGCATCATTCAATCACCCTAATTCGACTAACCCCTCGCCCAATTTCAACATGCATGCAAAAAATTTCCAAATCTCCTCACCTAAGAACTCTAATTCCAATCCTCCAAAATTAACTAAGGAATAGTTCAAAAAACACCTGGAGACGCGGGTAGGGGCGAAGAGGAAGGTGAGAAGATGTCAAGGTTGTCGAAAATCGCACGAAAAAATTGGCAAGAGAAGCTGGAGCCTCGCCTGAGGCTCACTGGAGGCTAATCGAAAAAATCGCGTCACCGGAAAAAGTGGAGCCAAATCGCTCCAAACTTTCGCCGAAAGGGCGCCTCAACTTGAGGATTATGGGTATGAGCTTGATAATGGCTCGATCACGCCCCCTTATGTACTACTCGAGGGAAATTGTCAAGTGTCGGGCCATATTATCACGGGTGCGAGACTGTAATAATAACTTGTTGTCCGTGATGACCCAAAACAGTACGTTTTGGGATGACTTCACGGTTTGTTAAATGTTATGTGCAAAAGCCTACGACAATTTCCTTAAGGCCATGAAAATTACGAAAAAACCGTGACAAATGCAAAAATAGGACGTTTCGACAAATTTTCAACTCCTAATCGATTCAACAATGCCCCTAACCCAAACACAACTCATTTAAACATTTAGAAACGTAGATCCTGGCATAGTGACTCTCTCACTTGACTCGAAGACACACAAAAAGAGGAAAAATAGGAAAAAGAAATGCAAATCGGGCGTTGGGGTGCCTGCCAACAAGTGTTACTTTTACGTCATAAGCTAGACAATTGCTCTTTAAGATTTGGTTCATCTAAGAACCTCCTTGAAGTTGAGGTTCTCATCTTCTAGGTGGATTCTTAAGCCATGAGCATATGGAATGGTATTTGATGACGAGTCATGTACATGAGCGAGTTGAAGCCTCACCATCGCATCAACCAAGAGGGATCATGGTTTGGCCTTGGCTTGGCAAAGAGCCGCAAATGGGTCCTTCTCCAAAAAGTGCATCGAGGTTGGGTGGAGAGCTTCTGTAGCACTTGTAACTTGTCAAATCTTTATCCTCCACGACCTCATCCTCATCTTGGACTTCATTCACTCTTTCAACTTCATCTTTAACCTCCCTTCCTTTTGCTTCATAACTTGTGTCCTCCATTCGGGAACAACCAAGGTCTTCCTCCTCTTTGACGCTCACTTCCCTTTCCATGGCCTTCGTTCTCTCTTTTTCCCGCTATTACTCAAACGCACCATGGAGAGAAAGTTGCCGAACAATTTCTTCATTACGATCCTCTTGCATCTCTTCCCTTGTGCAGAATTCTTCAAAGCTCAAAGCGGAAAATAGAAGGATGTGGTGTACCACCAAGGGACTTGATTTCTCATCATCTCGGGAGCTCTCTGGGATGAGTTCTTCTTGCTCCCCAAAGTCCTCATGGAATGCCTCCTCTACTTTTTCTTCCTCGACTTTCTCTTCCTATTTGTTGTGCGAAAGTTGTGCACATGCTTGCTCAACAATCCCTCGTAGGCTCTTCGAGTGTCGGAGGATCTCGTCCGATGTTTGTAGGAAGGACGATTCGATAGGAGCCGTGATTTCCCAATTGGAGCATGTCTCCGTATTTCAGGTGAACCGCTCCACCATGAGCTCCAATTGGCTCCTTGTCTCCGCATTTGAGGATGCTCCTTCAGAACCCCGTGCAAACCGCTCCATCATGAGTTCTAACTCACTCATCTGCTCCATCATGAGTTCTTGGTATGGGAAAACTTATTGATATCCCCATTGGTATGATTGTTTTGCTTGGAAGGGAGGTTGATCATAGAAGCTAGTTCATTGGCTTCCACCCTCGTGATTGCTCCATGAAGCTTCGGGGTACCCCCATTATAATGGTTGTGGATACCCCCATATGTTGTAGAACCCAATTGGATCCATGATTCAAACTACACAAACAAAAACACTAAAAAGAAAATCAAATACACACAAACCACCCTTTAAGACAAAGAGTGGGTACCCAAAACACAAACGAAACACAATAATAAAAACTGATAAAGTAACAAACCCAAACCCTTTCTGATAAGCTAGAACAAACTATTTCCCCGGCAACGGTGCCAAAAGCTTGGTTCACTCTGACTACAACATTCCCAATCGACGGCCAAGCATAACCGACGACCCGGTGAAGCAGAGGGTATGCAATCAATAAGATTTATCGAACCACTAGGGTCTAGGTGTACCCTTCTTCAGGCTTTAGGTTTCGTTATCTAGCCAACCTAAAATAATGATTAGGAAAACTAATCTAACCTAGCTAACCACTAACCTAGTTAATTATAAGTGGTGGAGCCTTCTTAGGTCTGAATCCCCCTTGTTTCTTCATTCGGATCAAGGTTGAGTATTATCCTATCTTGACTGACCCAATTTCATTTACCAATTAGGAGCTAGGCTCCCTAGGGTTTCGACCCAGAACGACGTACCAAGGGATGGTGGTGTTCTATTCATCTTATGGTTTCTTATACCGTCAAGACATCAATTGTATTGACTCACTCGGGGGTTGCCCGGAATGATGCAAGAAATGAGTGACCCGAAGACGACAATAATGGGCTCTAAGGGAATTGACTCCCCCGTAGGTCAAAAGCTCAATAAACATGAAGTGGGAACCAAACTCATGCAATCCATGAAAATCATCCATGTACTAAATGAATTCATCAATCAATTGTAGGATATGTCACATACACCAACATTAAACCCGAAATTTGAACCTAGGGTTCATTAGCCTAAGAGAAGGGGTTTAGTTCTTAGAGAGAAGAGAGATTACAATACAAAGCACGAACTCTTCCATCTTCATCTTCTTGGGGTTATTCTTCAAGCTCCAATAGTTGGTGACATCCTCCAAACAAGCTCCAAGAGCACTCTAGATCTCTCCCTCTTTATAGAAGTCCCCCTTTGCAGCAGTTTCTAGAAAGAAGACTAGAAACTATCAGTCCTTACCGCAGTCTACAATGCGGGGATATTTCAGCAGGTATTAGGACATAACATGCAAGCTTCGGCACAATCTGAACTATGCAACTTTTAAGAAATCATCAGATAAACCATTCCAACAGACATGCATACATCACAGTACACTTTCCTAAACAAAAAGAAGATTGTAGTTGTATCCCGCGATATTGTGAAGTCTCAAAAATGGACCAGAAGAACTAGCAACAAACTTTTGAATCTAACTTCATAATAACAAAAATTTCAAGATTGAAAACAGGAACTGCCATCACACCTTTTGAATTTATGTTCTATATCACCTACAAACCATTTATCATCTGGCCCCGGCGGGGAAAATCCAACAGCGATTTTCTCAGGAATCAACAAACATCGTAAGCCCTTGTCATATGGACCCAACTATTCCATGTTACATATACAGCCAACTAGGTAAAATATAAGGCCAAGGACATCCTCGTCCTTAGGTCCTATCATGGAGTATATCACATAGGCCATTCCCTTATCAATTTGCCTCAAATCGGAGTGAAGATTTTCATGATCACTGCTATAAATCACAAACATACAGCTGAATGAACCTTAAGGTGGAGCATCATGCAACAAATGAACCTCAAGAAGCCAGAAAACAGTCTTTTCCCTAAACTCCCACGCATGTTTCGAACTTGCTCAATGTACAACAAAGGAGAAACTACAAGACTCAGCTAACTGATCCAGTCTAAAAGCAATGGATAGAGTGCATGTCCACATCCTTCCTAATTACTCATCATTGCATCATCTCATAATTCGCAATGAAAATTCGCCAAAATGGAAATTTTAGACCACTTTATCCTCAACAAAACCCATGAACTTCCTTGACAAGTATGCCAATCCGTTGTTGTACACTTCAGAGTTCAGATAGTGTCCCAAGCACAAGAATTGCTTGTATATGGGTTGTACTTCCTGCAAAGTCAAGTTACTAGCCTCCTTAAAGATTTCAAGCTTTGTTCCAAGAAGACACAGCACGAGTACCCGAGTTCCCACAAAGTTCAGTTACTTGGTTCCCTTTAATATTCAAGGCTAGCATGAAACACTTCAAAAAGTACATCAAATGCAGCCCAACAGCACTCCATCAAATCCAATTGCTCCCGTGTGAACATAACTGAAATTCTTTGCAACACTGGGAAACCTCAGCCTCTTTCTAAGTGTGCTGTCTCCATCAGATGTGAACTTAATAGTGAAATAAAGGATCAACAAATACATAAATACGATAGGGGTCTCATTTTCAGTTCTACACAGCTGGAGTTACACCATAAACTTTATAAAGTATCCAGCGTGTAGATCACAGGACATGAGCCAAATCAGTCCTTTTTTCTTTACAACAACTTCTGGTTAACTTCTGTGGCAAGATACTGGAGCCAAGCTTCCCAATCTTGCTTTCTCCATAGTGTACGAACCTCAAAGGTCAAAGCTTAAATCTCCAAATTGCCAACATCCTAGAACAGCCTCTGTCATCATACATAAATTAAGTGGTGACCATCCATTCCACTTTCTTCAACTACACCCCTTAGGAACCGAAGAGACACTAAAACCATCCGAAAACAATGCCCAACAAAAAAAACACCTCCATTTTGTGCAAACAATCACATGTTGCTGTAAACTAGAGGATTATACTTACATTAGTAATATGATCCTTGACCACCAGAACCCATGTAACCGCTGCTGCTGCCGCCAATCCCACGACTAGAGTACATTGATGAGTAAGAACTACCTCCAACCTACAAGAGTCAGGATTTAGATACAATAATCGAGCGGTTGCCATTTCTATCACAAAGGTGAAAGGCGTACATCACTCCCTCGGGACATGCAATCACCACCATAATTCGAAGGGTACAGTCCACCACCATCACTGCTCCCATAAGAACCTGACAATATCATGGTTGATAGTCACTTAACTGTGAGAGGAACACAAGGGGAAGTTTATTAATGCTTCATTGTAGAAAAAGATAACCAACCTCCATAAGTTGTACCATGTCGCCCTCCATACATCCCATGTGAATCATGACTGGACATGGAACTTCTGCCACTCCCATATCCTAAGTTCGATCTGCCAAGTCGACTAATGAAGAGAAAGTCTAAGTGTCTCCACCAATTATCCAGCTCAATAAAAAGAACTACTATCAAATCAAGATACAACAACGGACCTATCACCATAGCCATCCCCATATTGAGAAGAAGCAGGACCGAGTTCATATTCTACACGAGCCCTCGAATGACGAGGGCCAGAATCAGCATAATGTGGAGGAATGTCATCCTTGAAGCCATGGAAAGACCGTGTCATACAGAAACATTTCAGTAATTTGTTGAATGTGAAGAAAACTAGACATATAAGACAATACGGACTAGCAATCAATAACTAACCATAACAGAATAAGGACGTTTTGAACCAGAGAAAGAGTCATAATCACGAGCACGTCCTTCACGATAACTTGGAGGGGGCCTCTCAAATCTCTGAGCATAGGCATCATCCACATAAGCTCTCCTGGCAGATCCACGAGAACTACTTCTAGGAAGTTCAGGGTACCCAGAACCTCGTGAGGAATATTCATCTCTGTAGGATTGACGTCTCTG
Source organism: Linum tenue (assembly GCA_946122785.1). Lineage (NCBI taxonomy): Eukaryota > Viridiplantae > Streptophyta > Magnoliopsida > Malpighiales > Linaceae > Linum > Linum tenue. The sequence goes on along the minus strand of CAMGYJ010000010.1, from coordinate 8,023,198 downwards.
AGGAATATCCCTGGAACCATAATCAATGGCAGCTCGGCTTCTTGGCGGTGGTACTTCATCACGGCGAGTATATTCCCTTTTCAAGCTACTCTTCGGGTATGATGGAACTGAAGAATATAAGCAATCGTCATTAAGTATTTTGCGGAGTCTGAACAAAAATAGAACAAAGGAGCTGAATTGATACACACCAGGTGCCCTTCTATCATAGGACCGAGGGGGACGAGCCAGAGGCCTGCTTCTTGCTGGTTGAGACATCACAGGGGCACGGCGTTCACGCAATCCAGCATGCCTTTTCGCAGAGGGTGGCGGTATATGATTTCCAGTCATTCTCACCGAACGGGATGGAAGGCTACGTGGTGCAGACCGAACCCATGGACCCCTGCTGCTAACTCTACCAGTTCCGCGTCCAGGACGAACATCTCTACGGCTTGAATGTTTCCCTTTTCCCCTCTGAAGAGGCCTTGACAACCGAGCCCTAACTTTAGCCTGATAAATAAGACCACAATGAAAGCTTTCAGAAGCTGAACCATCAAATGGTTAATGCTCAAAAACAGTAAACGCAAGGAGTGCTACAAACCTTATTCTCTCCTTCCCCAAGATCTTCATTGTTAATACTTTTAGCACAGGTTACTGCAGCCTCGTGACTGTCAAAGGTGACAAAACCAAAATCTTTCCGCTTGGCTGATGGCATGTTTCTAGCAAGTTCAACCTTCCCAATCTTTCCATACACCTTTAATAGTTCCCGGACATAGTCCTCATCCCATGAAGAAGGAAGACCATCAATGAATACAGTCTTGACCTGAATACAAAGAATAAACTGAACATTTTAAAAAATATATACAGCACCCTGAAGCATGACTGTAACACTTTTCACACTATGAGAGTACAAAAGTAATATAAGAACTTCAAAGCAATGCAAAACTTAAATGTGGAAGAAAAATAAAAATGTACTAACAGAAATGGTAAGTTCCCACCGTGACAATGCTCGCTTCAATAAAAAGAGAAAGAGCAAACTAAAGGAATTGTTGGCTAACTAGATTCTTATCACCATAAAAGGTAAAAACCGTAGTGTAGTTATGTTAGCTAACCCAGCCATGGTTGAATGCGTACTTCAGAACAGTTGTGTGAAGGATACCTGTGCCATTATTTCATCCCCCGGGTCAATGAAGGAATCAGCAAAAGAGACTTTTGCTGGCCTATCAACTCCAAATAAAACATCCCTCTTCTGCAGACGCTTAAAGGCGTCCATGGCCTCTGACCGACATGAGAATTCCAGAAAAGCAAACCCTCGGTTCATCCCTTCACTGTTACTATCTTCAACCAGGGTCAAGTCCTCAACATTATCAACTCCATAATGTTTCAATTTCTGTTTCAACTGGAAGCAAATTCAATGGCCACATATCAGGAGCATATCACTTTCCTTATTCCTGGTCAAGAAAACTTGAAACACTGACAGCTACCTCCTTAAATATGCCCAATATACTTACAGCTTCTTTTGTCCATGTCTTGCAGATGTTACCCAAGAAAAGGGTGTCACTGTCTTTACTAGGACTAACACCACAATGTTTCCCGTTAATCTGGAAGCGCAATCATTAAAACGTAATTTAGGTTGTATAGCAAATCTGCATGACATTTAAAAAATCACATATGAAAATTACCACTGGATTCTTCAACTCATTAACAGCCCGTTTGGCTTGTTCAACACTAGAAAACCGCAGGAATGCAAACCCTTTGTTTTTCTTTGTCTGGGGATTCATCATCAGTCGCACTTCAGTGATCTCACCAACTCGTCCGAAAACTTTCCGAAGATCACTTTCAGTGGCATCCTTATCCAGACCACCAACAAAGACCTCAAACTCCTTACGCTTGCGCCTCTCCTTAAAAACTTCATGGTGCTCATCCTCTTCAGTTGCATCCATCTCAATATGTTCTTCACCAGCATGCTCATCATCCTCTTCAACCTCAACTTCTTCAGGAACCTCCTCCAGTTCCTCCTCCTCGACCAGATCATCCTCCTCTTCCTCTCCATTATCTTCCTCTAGCTCTTCCTCTCCTTCCTCCCCAACCCCTTGGTCATCATCTTGATCAATTTCCTTATCATCGTAGTATTCACCACCATATTCTTCAGGTTCGTATTCAGGCTCATTATCATCAAGCTCTAACCGTTCATCCTTTTCATAATCCTCAACAGACTCTTTCGCTTCTTCACCTTCTGCCAGGAAAAAGGGTTGTTGGCCCAGTGATTTCAAAAACACAATTCTCAGTTCCGATCTAGGACGGATGTCATATCCTTTAGGAACTTCGGATTTAGGGAAGGCCCAAAACCAACAAGAATCGGCTGGAGCTCGTAATACAGAAGCAATATGGAGACTAAAATTGGGTGCTAGCGGAAATCAGGCAGATGGGAATGTAAAACTGAAGACTTCAGCGATTGATGCACATAGAAGCGCATGTTACGGAATGTAAAACCGCAATCAGGATCGTAGCCAATTCAGCCATAACGAGGAACATGGAAGAAAAGAGATAAAGGTACATACTTTTCAAGGACGACAAGCTCTTAACGTCCGATTTGGAACCATCATCAGCAGGCTTTTCTTCAACGACCGGCTTGCTGTCAACCTCCAGCTTCTCCTGGACAACAGGCTTTTCATCGATGATTGTCCCTTCCTCTATCTTGAGTACCTCATCGGCAGCTTCGGGATGCTGATTCTGGGTCTTGCTGGTACCTCGCGCGGCTCTACCGCCCCTCTTAGATCCAGATGCCGCAGCTCCGCGCTTCACGATTCGTGGAGGCATCGTTTGTTTCAGGCTTCCAAACGATCTAACTGGCTATAGATTTTCGCACCTAAAACCCTAAAGCCTTGAAATGAGATGAATAAGAATTAGGAAGCGTGTGTAATGTCGGGAATTGTTTCCAGCAGAAAGACAAACCCTAATTCAATCCAAGATGGTACTTTTCTATTTTTTTCCCCCGATTATTTTCTCGTTTTGTGTACCTTTGATCTTTTTATCAGGTTGTTAAAGAGGTTTCGACTTTGCCAAATGTCACATACGCCAGCAGTAAATAGGGATGGCAATGGATCGGGGTTGGGTCGGGGTTTGCCAAATCCAAACCCAAATTTATGGATTTATCCGTGAAAAAAATCAAGGGTAAAACTCAAATCCAACCCAATCCGTTGGGTATCCGCGGATTCATGGGTACCCACGGGTTTTTGTTATAAAAAATTCACAATAAAAAGTTCCTATCAAAATTAACGTCAAATATCAATCTCTCAATACAAATTATCCATATATAAAACACCATTCTAAAAAATTCAAGCAAATCACAAATTAACTATACAAATTGTTCAACACCAATCTAGAAAACTCAAGAAAATTGAAACAAATCACAAATTATCCATAAATAACATGATCAATTGAAAGCTTCTTCCTTTCAATTAAGTTTTTCAATCTCCACTCGATAACATCAAATTCATTCTACACTACTAGAAAGAAAAAATTAGACATGTCTCCACAAACATAAATAAGATTAGTTGTTTAGAATATTAAATATGTCGAGAAAATTAATTATATGGGTGTGGGCGGGTACCTATGGGCCGAGTTTACCTAAACCCAAACCCAACCCGGTGAATAGTGAACGGGTTTAAACCCAAACCCGGCCCAAAACCCGTCAACACGAATTTTACCCGCGTTGACCGGGTTGGATCGGGTGGGTACCCGTGGGTTCGGGTTTTATTGTCATCCCTAGCAGTAAAACCTTTAGTGGACACTCGTTGTGGAAAGTGGTAGATTTAGTGTTCGAAATCGATCCCCACCGAGATGTGGTATGTTGTTCCCGTGGGCATTTAATGGAAGAGCACTTATTCTATTATGTTTTAAAGTACAACTTGAAATTGTACCATAACGTTAAAAGCACAAATTAAAATTGTAAATGAATTTGATATTTATGTTGTACCTTGTACCATAACATAAAGGTACAACTTTAGGTTATACCATAATATTAAAGATATAACTTCAAATTGTACCATAAAAGGTAAAACTAAAGCATCAATGCTTTAAAGCATTGTTTTCCCTTAACGGAGATCCTCGATGAGGGCCTGAAGGGCTTAAATAGGTGAATCCTCGGGTTTGGTCTCGCTCCGCCATCGCTCAATCGATGTGTGTGTGGAGACGTTATTGGGTTTAAAAAAAGAGGTTTTAACTTTCGAGTTTCGACTAACGAGTAGCCAGCAGGGATAGAAATTAGTCGGGTTGATCGGTGTTTTTCTAAATTCAAATTCACTTCAGTTGGTGCATTTTTAAAAAACATTCGATTAAATACTAATTGGATTTTAAGACGAAAACTCAATACAATCTAATTATACATTATTTTTTTCTAATACCCATGTCATATTATTATAAAAAATTTGCTATAAATATATCTCCATAAATACCAGTAACATCCATAAAGTATTCATATTATTAGGTTTATATTGTCACAAAACTAATAGTATCCATTCATTTTGTTCCAGTTAAATTCAAAATGACGTCATTTTGATTAGGGGTGCGTGTCCGGTGGAAAACGGGTTAGATTTTGGCAAAATCCAAACCAGTGTCGACCTATCAATTTCAAAAGCTGATAAAATCCATACCTGATCCAGAACCCGTCAACACTGGATTTTACCGGCTTTTACTGAGTTGAGTTGGGTTCAAGTTCAATTATTATCCCTACTAGCGACCCACAAAGCAAGTGGGCCACAGGTCAAGTAGTCTAACCCGTATATGTGAGAAAAGTGGAAGGAGTCAAGTAGATGACCAACTAAAATATGCCCAAAGGAAAACATGGGATACCATTCAAATACAAAATGGATTAGTGAATGGTCGTTCAGATGGTGTTATTGGATGCATCATTTGGACTGAATTGTCTCATATTGAGGCAATTGGATAAAAAAATTTGTTTGGCAACAAAAAAAAAGTAGAATACCACAACTGGGTCTCATGGGATTTAATTATTGCGTTTTGCATTATTTATGACTAGTTTTGTGCCCGTCCGATGGGCGGCGAGTTACATTTGTTTGTACCTTTATTTCTATTATATGTCATTTTTCCAAAGGTATCGGACTCCTAGTTTCCATATTTATTTATTATTGTTATCTATTATCCGTGTTTCATCATATATGAGGGGCGCTTTGAATAAAAAAAAAGATATGAGTGCGCTACATTTAATCAAGGTTTTAATCATGATCAACAATAATGTCAAACAACGTTGTAACTTCATCACTGCTTGGAAAATAGTATTCATACCATCTAAGCTTTGATTGACCTGCCATTTTCAACTTCATAAGTTGTACATGGTTTAAGCTAGCGTACGCCACCTTACCGTCCTAATTTCGAGTTTTGCTATTTAGACCATTAATTAACGGAGTTTGGGACATGATACTATACCAAGTCTCTAATGGGCGAACCCCATTCTCTAATTCTCAATCCAAATCGTAAGATTCATTTAATACAAAAATAATAACCAAGGATTATTATTTGTCAAAATATATTAAAGAACAACTAATAGGTGTGAACGAAGGTGTATATCACACCTCGATTGTACACTAGCCTTTTCTACCATTATATTAAAGTACAACCAAACTTGCTATGCTTCTATATTACCTTCAACATTTTATGAATGATATCAAATCGAAATGTTAGTTATAGAGACACTTTTTCTTCCCTTCACATTATCATCCAATATTAAATGTGTGACTGGTTGTAATTGGAATTGTGTGATAACTTAATACAAACATAAAGGCGCCATGTTGTGCAATTAGTACAATAGATAAATTTACAGGACATTGGTCAGGGTATGATCTTGTGTTGGTTTTATAGCACACTGGTTCGTGTATGTCCCGCACTGTTATACAGGATATCGGTTGGGGAATGATCCCGTAGTGGATTTACAGGACACCAGTCTAGGTACGATCCACGGTGGTGTACATTACATCTAATGTACTATCCGGGGAGTGTATGACTTGGCAAATTAAGAAGTAAAAAACACTGAATCAACCTAATCATGCATGTGATTGAATTCTTGTGTAAAGATTACTTATGATGTGGTTAAGTGATTACTTCCTATGATGTGATATATGAAATGTGCATGTCGATGATGATGGTTATGTGATGGTTTTCTATGGTGTTTTAGACAATGATTTACCATTAGATGGTGTGATGTTTCGCTATGTTGGGACGGGGTTAAATGGTAATGCCGATATGATGTGATACTTGATGCATACATGTTTATACAGTGAGTTATCAAGAGGCTGGGTGATGGTCCTTATGTTGTTAATGTATGAATTATTTAAGTTTGAGATGATGAATGTGGTATGACATGTGATGAATGAATGTTTATTTGACTGAATGAGATATAGCATATCGGATGTATCTTAATAGTTAAGTTAAGTGAGTAAGGACTGAGAGGTGGGTGACGGGAAACTGAATACTCCATATTTTGCCATGGTCACTGGAAGGGACAATAAGTCCTTTCGAGTTGTACTTTTAAAGTTAACAGAGAAGAATTATATCATTATCTTATAAGTTGGATTATCCGGCGAGTATAAATGGTTACTAAAAATAGAATAGTAGTATATGTTAGCGTGTCACATTAAGTAAAGATTAAAATAGTTATTTACATCTCAACCATTATATATATTAAGATTTGTTTATAAATATTTTTTAATTAAGATGTTATGCATTTGAAGATGACTAAGTTGCAAATCTACACTCTAGGAAAAAGAAAAGAATTAATGTCAAACAATAAAAAGAAAAAATTATAATTACATAAGGAAAAAAGTAAAGACAATGTGTTTTATAATTGTGCATGGAAGAAAATTAAATGGCGTACGAAAATTTGAAAATAGAATGAAATTGGAATCGCACAAAAGAAAAGATAATGATATCATTTAATATGCGAGAAACGTAAAATTCATTCCCTAAAGATGACAAATACATATGTATATGTACATTACTTTTCTTGTAACTTCTTACCAATTGAACACGGACATATCTTAACATATAACCATAATTCGGTTTCGAAAAAGATACAAAAAATTTGGTGACCATTGGTGTCTAGATGAAATTGTTATGTATCACTAAATTGAATTATGTTGATATATTTCATTAATCATATAGAAATATCTCACATGAATAAATTATTATGACTCTGGTTTTGACTTAGAAAACCATCATTTTTACTTCAGCTATTATCTTTTAATAATCTAGTAATCACACAAAAAATGTTATTTTTCTAGTACAGCGCGATAAGAGTGTATTAGCTCATATATTTATAGTAGCTATTTTCTAACAAATTGCAACATAACTATATTGGTTCACATATTTATAGTAGTTCGTACAAATAATGTTAAATATTTCGTGTTAGAATACGAAAGAAGGTAATTCTATGCTTTTTAGTTTTCATTTTTAAAAAATCATATGTCAAATTATGTAAAAGTTAATAATTGGGTACCAACTAAATTCATGATTTTTGGATTTTTTACTTATTTTTCAAAAATTATAAATATTATCAAACATATTATCAACTAAAAATTAAAATAGGTTATTTTTAGTTGTTAATGATTTGTATAGTTTCTTAAAAATAGAATACAAAATTTTAACCGTGATATTTTTTATTGTGTAATGTACATAAGTCAACCATTAAATAAAAATATAATTTTATGTGTTGTATATTTTTTTATAAAATGAGTATTAATCTTGTTGTGATTAATTCCATAAAAGATATTTTTTCTATTGGTTAAACAACTTAAATGATTATAGTTTGAGCTCCTAGGTTGCATGATTAGATCTTAGTTATAGTGATTGATATACATGTTTTGTTGTGATCAATAACATCAAATATACTTTATCCTATTGGTTGAACACTTGAAATGATGATAGTTTGACCTTGGAGGTCATAGGTTCAAATCTTGGTCATGATGATTGATACACATGTTTTTAGTTTTATTTTAATGTAATTAATAACTTAATTAAAGTATTAAAATCGTAAATGACATGGAAAATTGTGGAGCTTTCTTTGTCCTACGTGGCAAAATCTTTCTCTACAACGGCCATAATATATGTTAAGAATGCCTGGTAGAGGAGGCCACTACATTTTATGTGTTTCCATCATTCTTCGTTCCAAGTGTGATCCATCCTTCTCTTTCCTTGCTTTTATTTATATTTATATTTCCTATCTCTCTCCTATTGGTATCTGCTTCTTCTCATCTTTCCTCTAGTGGCAAAGTAGGGGTAGTAATGTCAATGGGTCTGATCGATGGCGGATAGTGACTATCCATTATCCTACATATTTAATTAGTTCGAGTTTTATTCATACTCACACTCATGTTAAATTCAAGTAGTAAATTTAAATCGTCCTCATATCCAATCGGGTTTTTGGGTATCCATGGATATCCACAAATAATAACTTTCTTTATCTTCTCAACTATTGTGTAACTAATCACAAGTATATTAATATTATAGAAACACTAGTTCATGACATGCTACAAATATATTAGAAATACTAATACGTTAAAATAAAAAATTATATGATTTAGACAAAATATTGTATATGCATGTATAATCGGGCGAGCTCAGTTTGGATAGTGAGAAATCCATACCCGCCTATCATCAGTGACATTCGGGTTTGGAATTTACACACACTATCTGGTATTTTATTGGGCTAATACCACTACAACACCCGAACTATAAAAAAATGGCATTTGTGTCCTAATTTATTCAATATTCCATTCATATCCCGATGTATAATATTTTGTGACATTTTCATCCTGACATTTTCGTTGACCGTTAAAGATAACAGTTGATCAGACGGTGGTCAAAGTGATGTTGACTTTTGTTGATGTGGCAAAAATCAAACAGCCACATAGACGCCCCATCATTGCCACATGGATTATTTTTAATAAATTAAAATAATATATATAAATAAAATATATATAAATAAAAAATCAAAACAGAAATTAAATTTTGCTAACTTATCTTCCTCCATCGTGCACATCATCTACCACCCCCACCACCACGACTTCACCATCGTTGTCGATACATCATCGTCGTCAACATCAACTCCAAAAACCCAACAAAAAACATATTGCCTACAAATCCAATAGAACATTTTGATGTTCACTGTGGCGATAGATCTAGACCAAGAGAGAGAAAGAAATAGAGAAAGGAAGAATCTGGGGCGGATCTGGGAGAGATAGGGGCAATGGCGAATTTGGTTTTATGGTCAAGAGAGGCGAGAGTTCCCTTCAAGGAGCAAGGAGAAGAGTACGTCGAGCCGGCAAAGAGGGGATGGCAGGTTGCGGAGTGAGGAGGAAACGAAGGCCAGAACCCCCATCGCTTTTGAACTTCCTCCCCCAGGCATGCGCAACTTTTAGTTCTCAATTTTTGGCCGAAGGATTCCGTCGGTAAATCCAACGATTATGTATGCACTTGCGTTCATACATCAAGACCTCGACCCTAGTCATTTCAACATGCATATCTACCTATGCACATCTTGTTTCTACATTGTAACACTTAAGTGTGAGGCTGTATAGAGTGAACCTAAGGATGGATTTTGTTGTTTAATTGAATACGTGAGTTGTCTAATGGTTTTTTAAAACATGCTTTGTGATTTTTCTCTTCTAATGGTGATCCAACCGAGATTTGGAGTGCTAGTTCTCTTAGCTCTCAACAATGAAAAACTGTAACCGCCCATGATGAGAAGGACCACAAATTCCAAAAGAGGAACCATAACCTCAAATTGAGGAGCAACCGCAACAAGCACAACAAAGCAACCAATGGAGGTGACTACGAGTTATGATGGACCATCTCCACAAGAAAGAGTCTACAGTGTGCAACTACCATATGCTCCAACCGCGCATCAAAGACAACTTGGCTTCTAGGGTCCAATTTCTATATATCCTTTTCTTTTTCCTTGATTTTCTTTATTTCAATTAAAACAATGTTTAATTATCGCTTTATATTCATTTTACCTTTCGTACCTTAAATATTCTATCACTAGTAGTAATACTTATTATATATATTTATCGTACCTATAACTCATATTCGTCTTCCTCTCTATCTTATACGCTTTATCGTTGTGAAAACCATCAGGAAAACAAAGACTACACTTGTGAACCTTCACTAACCCACAACCCGACCTATGCTAACATTCATGATCTTTTCTTGGCGAACTCCCACATTGAGGACAACGTGTTGCTCAAGTGTGTGTGTGTGCGCCACGGGGGGGGGGGGGGGGGGATGTTTGTGCATGTTTGAATGTTTATCATGATTGGTGCAACCGTTTATTGCTAGTATCCTCCCTTGTTTGTGAATGTAAGAGGTTGATGAATGCTTATGAGAGTGTATGCTAGTGATCATGCCTTTGTTGTGGTGATGAATGGTGAAATATTAGTGTTTTTGGAACCTCGAATGCACACCCAAGTTTTTACAAATTTGAGGGTTCCAAAACATCTTGTCCTTGCAACTACCTACTCGATGCGCTTTTATTTGATTAGATTGATTGATGTGTTGTGCATCTTAGGTGATAGTTGCATGGTTTGAGTATCGATACGTGAGGATTTTTATTACTTTCCTCCTCTAGTGTGAGTCGATAGTGTTTGCTATCTTAGGAAGGCATTGTGTGCGGGATTCTCTTCTTTTATGTTAACTAGGAGCTTTTTCAATTTGTGCTTAAAAATAGAAAAGAGCCTCTCACGTAAGTGGCAACCGGGCAAAGAATTGAGTTCAACCGTCAAATGATTGTTCTCTTGGCTCGGAGTGCCGGTCGAGGATGTTTTTGGGGTTCAAATAGCTTTATTGCGTCCCGATCATCTCTTACTACTTACCATCCCCCAAACACCTCTCCTCCTCACGGAATCGTATGATAAGGACCAAAGGTAATATTTAGCGATTCATGAGACCTTATAGCTCTCGTTTGTACCCAACATGTGTGGCAACCCAATGTGGAGTGCAGGTTGGGACGTGGTGCTCGGGCTAAGACGAATCCGACCATCAATTCCCCACATGTGAACTTGAAAGGGAAGACTATGATTCATCCGCTCTTGGTCATATGAGGGAGAGATTTTATTACGCAATGAAAGAAATTGCAAGATTTCGATGCAATGTGCATGAACGGAGAAAAAGGAGATAAAAAATGACAACTCCTACATCAAAAGAAAGAATAAAAACACTGCTTATAGTTCTATTAGTCGTTTGTTGTCGGAGAATCCCCCGGAGCACATTTTGAATGATCGGCCTAAGGTACTAGATATGGTCCTCACACGAGAGTTTGTGCTTGCACAATAGGAAGGTAGTAGCGTTCATTCATCCATGTATACTCTTATCTATGCAATGAAGAACTAGCATGCATGGCTCATTGAATCTGTGTAGGTTATTATTAGAGGTTAGCATGTATCAACAACTATCCCATCCTAGGCCAAGTTTAACCTAGGAAGAAATTGTCGTATAGTGGTAATCAAGTCTGTATTCTACTCGGGTCCTCGTACCCTATCCCACTTTCCAACTAGTTGATAATTAGTAATCGCTTTTTGAGGTTTTGAGTGGGGGATATGAGGAAACACTAGTCTAGAGCTTGATTAAAGCTAAAAGCAGGTACTTCGGGGAGCTATCCCTCCCCTAGCTTAGGCGTACTATGCATGTCTAGGTACTTAGGGTCATCGCATGTGGTGAGTGAGCTCTTTTCCGTTGGCCTTCGTCGTTATCCAGACGCCTCCATGTACGCCTCCCCTAAACCTATATATAGTCACCTCGATCTAGGCTATTGTATATGGGGCATTAAGCTTATGGCTAATTTCAATGGACACTATCCACCGTCCACACCGAGGTTTCATCCCGGGTTTCATTTAGGAATGCTACCTATAGCAGGGGTTCAGTCGCCTCGACCACTATAGGCCCCCATTCATTAGTGATGGCAATGAGGCAGGGCGGGGCAGGTACCTCAATACCCATACCCCGCCCCATGCTACTATGGGTTAGGGTGAGTAATACCCGCGCGAGCACGGGGCGATTCGATCCATCCTTACATATTATTTGAAAAAATACACGCACAATTTTACTTGTACGATAAAATAAAGGAAAATACACTTTATGAATGAAAAATAGTGATAATATAATAGATAATTGAGTCTAAACTAATTGAAAGCTCAAGTCTAATAGTTGAAGAAAAGTAAAAAAAAAAAATTGAATAGAATTGTAAGAAATCGATATAAAATGGGTCAAGAACGGGCGGGGCGGCTCAGGGCGGGTTGAAGTAGAAACCCATCCCTGCCCCACGCTACTGCGGGTCGGGTAAACCCTGTCTCATCTAGGGATGGCAATGGGTCGGGTCGGGGGCGGATAGTGCATATCCATTACCCTACCCAAAGTAGTTCGGGTTTTACCCATACCCATACCCACATAAGAAATGGGTAAAATATCAAAACCATGTCCATACCCATTCGGGTTTCGGGTATCCACGGTTATCCATGGACAATAGCTTCTTTTTATAACTCCAACCAATATGTTAATATTCACACGTATTCTCATATTACATATGACAAAAAGTACGACAATAATTCACTTGAATGAAGAAAATTAATTAAAACAACGTAATTTCATAAAAATGTCATATTTATATGCTAAATTTAAAAGATGTTAGAGAAAAATAATGATTATTTCTAGACAAAATACATATGCATGTGTATAATCGGGCAGGTTCGGGTTGGATAGTGAGAAAATCATGCCCACCCATTACTCGCAGGGGTCGTTTGGATGGAGTATTTGTATGAGTTATTTGGGTTCAAATAACTCATAATGAGTTATTTGGACGCAAATAACTTGTTTGGCAGCGTTTTACTGAAATGAGTTATTTGGACAGTGAGTTATTTACAAATAACTCAAAACGAGATATTTGAAATAACTTATACTCATGTGTTATTTCGAAATAACTCGTTTTATCACTCTGCTTTTACCAAAAACCACATGTCAAACACCACATTTGCATGGTTCAACCAAACGAGATACTTTATTTCAATTACCACTAAAACAACACTGAAATACCACATGAGCAACAAATGAGTTATTTGACTCTACAAATACCACATTGACAATTAACCCATCCAAACGACCCCGCAATATTCGGGTTCGGGTTTTACCCCGTACCCACTAAAAGTCCTCCGGGTTCGGATTTTACCCTAACCGAATAGGTTGGATTCGGCCGGATATCCATGGTTACGGATATTTTTGCCAGCCCTAGTCCCATCGCCGGTCAGGTCGGGCAATACCCAGCGGGCTGTGTCCAAATTGCCATCCCTACCATTCACACATCTATCCTAAACTTGCCAGATGGCACATACCCGTTTTTGAGCTTGTATCGTTCAGCTATTCCCACTTTTCGTGGACACTGAATCTACCCTAAGTTTTTGAGCCTCTCTTCCTTCGAGAAGGTTGCACGAAATCACCATCCCAACACAAGCACAAAACTCTGTTTTTGTGTTCGTTCTTACCGAAGTTCAATTCAATCTTTTGATTGAATCCAAGCTGTGCTTCTCTGATCCAAACCACCCACCTTGGGGGTTATCAAGTGGCATCACGAGCCTGGTTCAAAGCTGATGCCACAATGGAGGATAACGTCGTTGTTACGACGGCCTTAACGAGGTCAAAAGGGTCTGTTTCTGACGACCCTGAATCAGTGTTTTCAGAACCAACAAAGAAGAAGAAACAGACAACCATGGCATGACAGGTGTTCGACATGGAAAAACTACTAGATTGCATTGGGGAGAGGTTCCATACTAAAATCCAGGATCAGCTGGGTCAGTTTAAATGCAAAATTGACCAAAATTCGAGGCTCTAACGCCGCCTGAGAATGATTTTCAAGCAGGAGCAGTCATCGGTTGAGAGAACCCGGTTGGCGATCCAGAGTTGCTGAATCGAGTCGCTGAGATGGAGCGGTATCCGATCGTCGTTGAACCTCAACAAGATCGCCAACATTGCGATCGGCGCGATCGGCAGTACGACGTGGAGGAGGCAGTACCACCAGGAATCAAGTTGGCAGTACCGTCGTTTCAGGGAACGATGAACCCTTCATCGTACCTCGACTGGGAAAGGAAAATTATCTTATTCTTTCAGTGTGGTCAATTCACCGAGGCCCAGAAAGTGGCCATGACCACTTTTGAGTTCACAGATTATGCTGCCCAGTGGTGGGAACAGTTTCAACGTCGCCGGCAGTAAAACCTGAGAAATCCAGTGGTGACATGGGAGGATTTACGGAGATTAATGAGGGACAGGTTCGTTCCTGCCTACTATCAAAGGGAACTCTATGAATCCCTTTAAGGAATTCGACAGGGAACGCGGAGCTAGAGGAATTCTTCCAAGAGATGGAATTGTTGATGATGCACGCCGACGTCAGAGAGGAAAGAGAAACCACGATCGCCCGTTTTCTCCCCAGATTAAACAGGGAAATCCGGCAGGAGGTTGAGCTCAGAGCATTCGTCGATGGGAGAACGTCTTACACCTTGCAATCAAGGTCGAAAAACAGCAAAAAAGGGGCAAGGAACGGTACTCTAGTGAGCAAATTGACTACAAAGAACAATGTCAAAGCTAATCCCAACAATTACGACCCGATTCAGGAAAATTGAATCCCAGAAACGCTCAACCAACCTCTAATGAACGCTTTGGAAGGATACAATGCTACAAGTGCCACAGAAGAGGGCACAAAGCCAACCAGTGTCCTAACTTGAAGGCTCTGGTGATCAGAGACGATGAGTTTCTCACCGACGACAAGCAAAATTCCAGTGACGAGGAAGTTGATGAGCAAATTGAAGCCGAGCCTCCACCTGGCACACTTCTAACTGTTAATCCAAGGGCTTTAACCATTGAAACGCAACCAAACCTGAGCCAAAGGGAAAACTTATTTCATTCTCATTGTTTGGTTGCCGGAAAACTCTTGTCGGTAATCGTTGACGGAGGCAGTTGTGCCAACGTGATCATCCAGGATGATGTGGACAAACTCGGATTAAAAACTACCAGGCATCCAGACCCTTATAACCTGCATTGGATTAATGATTACGGAGCCATTCGAGTGTCAAGCCAAGCACGAGTGAATTTTGAAATTGGAGCTTACCACGACGAGCTCGAATTTGACGTCGCCTCGATGCAAGCTGCGCATTTACTTCTCGGAGGCCCTGGCAATTCGACCGAGGTGCATGCCACTACGGAGGGTCGAACTACTACAAAGTTCGGCACAAGGGGAAGGAGGTTCTGCTGAAGCCCCTATCACTGAAAGAAGTCAGAGAAGATCGACGACAGCTTGAAGCCATACAACGTCGATCTAAAGGTTAATTAAGAGGTAAGTCCGACGAGGGAGACAAAACCGCCACTATTGTCACTCGGCGATACATGTTGACTGGGTACAAGAAAGAAAGGAAGATCTGTCGCCGCCGACCCTGCCAACCATTGCTGGAGCAGAGCAGGAGAGAGAGTGAATTGGTCGGAGAAACTGGCGAAGAGTTGACCCAAACGGCGACTGCAGGCACGTTCCAAATTGCGCCAGGAAGCTCAAATGAAAGCTGGATTGGGACGAATATACCTGGATTGCTGAATCCAATTCAGTCAGAAATTGCTCTGGAAACGAGCCAACTCGACCAAAAATCGAGTCTATGGGTTGAAGCGAGTGGGGATGAATCGAAGCAATTGGTTGATGCAGAATCATTCAGGGTGATCACAGAAAGCTCTCAGACGCGTCCATTCCACCCAGAGATCCCTCTTTCTAAAACGCCCAATTTTCAATTGGATTTTTTTGGATTCGAAGAGTTTGAACTTCGACGATGGCGGGAAGAAAAATGACGACGATTCGACGACGAAATCGATGATTCGAGCCACGAGACACGTCCAGAACTTCAATTCGAAGCAAGAGGAAGCTATTAGGTGGCCTTGAATTGAATTGCGAATCCCTAAATGCGAAAGCCCCAATTTTGCACATGAAGAACACTGACCTCGTTTTACACAATTGCGAGCTGGGGAAGCCATTTTCAGACCCCCATTTGGGATCAATTCTGTGAGTCATATGAGGAAGGAAGGGCCAAATCTTTGAGGTCAAAGCTTTTTTTTATGGGGGAGGGACTGGTATGATCCCAAATGGGCACTCAATCAAGCTGGAATTGATTGATCAAGAAGCTCGAGAGGAAGCCCAGAATAGTGATTTCTAGGTCGATCAAGTTCCTAGCTCAACATGGGAAAAACTGTCAAAATATTCTAAGTGTTGGAATGAGTTCGGGAAGGAACTTTGAAAGCCTCAATCGAAGGGATGGCATGAGAGTGAAGCTTCAAGAATCATACCTCATGAAAGTAGGTTTCTTCTACTACAACGACATGGCGTTGGATGACTAGAATGGAGAATGGAAGGCCTCGAACGAAAGCTCCAAAGATCGTATCGAAGCTGAGTTTCTATCTTTGGAAAACAGGCAATCCGAATCCTTATCGGATTAGGATTCCTTTGTTGTTTTGTGTTTAATTCCTTTTCATTGTTGGTTTTGATTTCCTTTTCCAATTTGTTTAGGACTTCTCTAAGAGTAGTAGGATTGGCTAGGTCTATTTAAGTAGCTTTGATTCGTTATAATTTTCAGCTTTCAAGTTGAGTTGAATAAACCGTGAGGTTGTGGTTCCATAGCATCTTGCTTTGTGAATTTGGAGAACTTCCTAGATGAACTAGGTGAGTTTTCGAGCTTGTATCGTTCAGTTATTCCCACTGTTCGTGGCCAAGCATCTACCCTAAGTTTTTTAGCCTCTCTTCCCTTTGAGAAGGTTGCATGAAATCACCATCCCAAAACAAGCACAAAACTCTATTTTTGTGTTCGTTCTTACCGAAGTTCGATCCAATCTTTTGATTGAATCCACGCTGTGCTTCTCTGATCCAAACCACCCACATTGGGGGTTATCACCAAAGCTCTTCCCTCGCGAAGTTCGTGCCCAAAGCCTCCAAGATTGCGGTCGCGATCTATGTATCCCGGCCGTGATCTTCAGCTTCTAGGCCGTGATCTTCATTTCCTGCCACTTTTCTACACTTGTGACCTTGTTTTGTACCTAATTCGCACATATCGACTAATACACCCTAAAATCACATCGAAATCAAATAGGAACAAAATATGGATGTATTTGACGATGTTTAAACATTTAAGCACATGAATTGGCACAAAACATACCTCGATATGTAGGGTAAATAATACCAATTTTGGTATTACCAGGAGGCGGAATAAAAGGTGCGCCTCTCAACCTTCTATTATCATACGGATCCATCTGTAAGGCCAATGGGGTGCTGCAACAAGGTTCACAAAATTAGTGTTGAGACTTGGTCTCGTTAGGACTTAGGAGTGGGAAAAGTGAGCGAGGGTGTTAACATGAATTGTGAAAGTGGGCTCGATTCATGGTTCAGTACAGTACATCGCGGTCTGGACCAGACCAAGAGATCAAAATATATTATGATAATAACGATCATGAACCAAACTAAATCATTTTAACAATTTATTATCATAACCAAGTTGTGTAGTCCAGTTTGGTCCATTGTTTTTCAGATGGTCTTATTTATTTTCTATGCATAGTCTAAACAAAATAATTATGTTTGATGCTCTGAAAATTGAATAATAGAACACTGAAAGTTATAAACATGTTAAGGTGGGTATTAGTTGATTACGTCTAGAACAAGATCAAATTGATATAGGACCAGACCAAAATTAAAGAAAAGTTGAAGACATGAACCTGACCAAAAGTATGTTAAATTCATTTGGTTCAACTCAATTCAAATGAAATTTTAACGGAAATCGCTAGATTTGTCAAAAAACCATCAAAATTCTGGATATTTCTTGTATTTCAAAAGTGTGTAACGGAAATGGCTTGATTCTTGTATTCTGGAAATCGAGGACAGGGTCGCCATTGTTTCATGTATTTCGGAAGTGTGTAACGAAATGACTAGATTTGTCAAAAAACCATAAAAATTCGGGCTATTTCTTGTATTTCAAAAGTTGTGGCTATAATTGTCACAAACGTGAAAGTTGTGGCTATGGAAGTGTATTTTGCCTAAAATATTTTTAAAGTACATTATGACGTGGCATCTACGTAGCAAGTGAGACTGAGTTGTCGCTGATGTGTGCGTCAATTTGGCATCTTTGTTAGCATGTCGTTAACCTAACTAACGGAATCTCTAACGTTGTTAAAGTCTATAACATAAATGGCTAAATTTGTTAAACAACTATCAAAATTCTGGCTGTTTTGTGTATTTTGAAATTTTTTTTTAACTATATCTGTTTGTGAAAGTTGTGACTATTAAAGTATATATATATTTTGTCTATTATTTTCCGGCCAGAGAGCTGATTCGTGTAATTAGATCCTTATTCTGACGGTAAAAAAAGCGGCAAAAAAAAAAAAATCCTTATTCTGATATTTTCGACCGGACTCGACTCGACCAGTCCTGCCTTACGGCTCACACTCGTTCTGTTTCTCTATCTGGGTTACCCTCGTGGGTCTCTTTCCTTCCAATTCCCTTGGCAAACCCCAACTTCTTCAATCTAGGGTTTACCTCCCTCTACCGTTTTCATCTCTAATCATGTTGGCGCTCTAAGGCTTGAGGCTTTGGTCGAGAGAGGTACAGATTAGCGCTTCGCATTCTCAAGTGTGCCTAATAGAAAGAAAATTATGTATCACCGGGATCGGGGAGGAGCCGGCAGCGTTTCATCGAGATCGGAGCTTGTAGGAGGACCCGTCGATCGGAAGCGCATAAACGATGCGCTCGACAAGCACCTACAGAAATCGTCTCCATCAACTTCGAGGGGCAAGGACAAAGAGAGGTTGTCCGTGCCATCCACATCCGCGGGCAAATCGCAGCTCGATTCTCGACCAGCTTCTCTATCCAAGAACAAGTGCTCCGATGGTAAGTTTTCTGATTGATGCTGGCGAAACAGATTATTGGAATTTTACCTCCGTAGGGTCAGTTTTCTGCTTCTCTCATTCTTTATTAGCCTGGACCGAACACATTTGCCCACTTTTTTTTTAGAAATGTTTCTGTTGTTTTTATAAATTTGAATTTTCTGTCAAGATTGCTAATTCAACAGTGGGTAGGAACTAGGGAAGCTGTCATCTTGACTCATGAATTGTTGTTCAACTGCATATCTATGGCTTTAGTGGGTTCCTTTGGAAATGATTCATGCATTGATGAATTGCTGTCATTTTGGCCTCTACACTTTCACGACTCCTCCTTTTCGTTATACTTCTTCGCATGGAACATAATCATTTTCATGTCGTCTGGAACCTAAAATCATGTTAGGCGATATTACACTCGTTAGCTTCTTTCATGTTTCAACAACACATTGTCTAAAGGGACGAATGGATTGCTAATCCATAACAATGTGGTGACCTTTACTCTTTTTATCCATTTCTTATGAGTAGATTACTGTCCTTTGCTCTGCGTCCTTCATGCGTTCAATTAAATCGGAATACTTGCAATTAAGTTGGACTCATAGGATTAGATGAGGAGGAAATATAGAGTCAATTACTATAGACACAAACTGAATTCATTTATTATGCCTATTTCCTTGACGTTTTGGTTCATCACAACAATAGAAAGCCTACGGCTGCCACTACACATCACTCTTCTTCATGCCTCCTCCATGAAGTTGATGGACTTCCTCCTTTCCCTGAGGAGGATAGTGTAGAGTAAGCCTACTTTGATTTCTTTTTCCGGATCGAAACTTGCTTGATCTGATCCTTTGTAAAGAAGCATAGTGAATGAATTCATTTTGTTTCAATTATCGCTCCTCCTAATATAATCTTGTGTGCGACTTAATCAATAGTGTTCTGATTTAATTAGATTCCAGGGGCTGATCTAATTTGAACAGGTTGTTGTGTCATGGCTGGTTGCCAGTTGATATTCATCTCTCTCTTCTATTGCCATGATGTTGGAGCTTTAACCATTACATTCCTGACATGGCTAATATTTGGTGAACTGCAGAGGAATCTGAGACGGATAGTGAAGAGTCAGATGTAAGTGGTTCCGAGGGGGATGACACATCCTGGATATCATGGTTCTGCAATCTTCGAGGAAATGAATTTTTCTCTGAAGTGGACGATGAATACATTCAAGATGATTTTAATCTTTGTGGGTTGAGCAGTCAAGTTCCGTATTATGATTATGCACTTGATCTTATATTGGACGTGGAATCTTCTCACGGTAAGCTTTGCTGAATTCGTGAGGTTCATCTCTAACATATGAGTTTCAATTTTATTGTTTCTGTCAGTTATTCTAGGAGTAACTGAACTTTACCAATTTATATTTTACCCTTGCTAACCTGCAGCAGTGCCCAGTACTCAAATGCGAAATCATATTCTATTGTGTGTAGTTGCAAGAATACTTTGTTAATTTCCTTTCTCCTATTTTCTTCTTCTTTGGGTTGCATAACCTTGGTCCTTGGACAAGCTGTGTAAGTAGTGCGTGGCCATTTGTAGTGAACTTATTTTCCTGACACAGAATCATTAAGTAAATCCATTAGTGGGACTTGCCCTACTTGGTTTTTGTGCTTGATCTAAACATTGCTGCAAAACGATATAAGTTAATAGGGTGGTTTGGACTTACGAGGCTTGATGCGGAAACAAATAACATATTCTTGGGCTGAGACTTAAAAGGTTGGTTTAGTGCAGAAGATACTCTCTTAAGCAGAAAACAACTTTTGAGTTTGACCTCTTCTCTTCCTTCTTTAAATCACTGTCTTGGTTTGTCTGCTATTCTCTTGTGATGCGAGTGTTGATCTGGGTGCAAATGCCCCCGCCGTCCCCTGCCTCTTTTTCCTTTCTCTTTTTGGGCTCTCACCCCACATTATATTTAGCGCCTATGATGGGTTTTTGTGCAGGTGATATGTTCACTGAAGAGCAGAACGAGTTGGTGGAGTCAGCAGCAGAGATGCTTTATGGTCTAATTCACGTGCGTTATGTTCTCACTAGCAAGGGCATGGCTGCAATGGTATAGGCTTTTTGCTGAATTATTATCCTCCATACCTTTTAGTTTTCAGTTTTCCTTCTTCTCCTGGGTTTAGTTGCAAGTTTGGTTGTGCAAAAACACGTACAGCTAGAGAAGTACAAGAACTACGACTTCGGGAGATGCCCTAGAGTTTACTGCTGCGGGCAGCCCTGCCTTCCAGTTGGCCAATCCGATATTCCTCGTTCAAGTACTGTTAAAATTTACTGCCCGAAATGTGAAGACATTTATTACCCTCGATCAAAGTATCAAGGCAGTATCCTTTGTTATTATTTGACAATTGTTCTATCGCTTTTTTTTTCTGTGCCACTTTTGCTTTTTGTGCTGCGTATCTTGCTGGAAAATTGGTTTGCTGTATTCTCTTAACGTATGCACAGACCTTGATGGAGCATACTTCGGGACAACATTTCCTCACCTATTTCTGATGACGTATGGACATTTGAAGCCACAGAAGGCAACACAGAGTTATGTACCAAGGGTTTTTGGGTTCAAGCTCCACAAGTCCTGAGTTCAGGAAGAGGGCAACCCCCTGAGGTTCACCACTTTCAGCTGTTGAAGTGACCGAGATTGTTTTTCCCAGCAGGCACCTCGGGCGAGCGGGTTAGTAACTTGCTCAGTGGTGGTGGAACAGATAATGGGTTGCCCGATCAGAATGGGAGACTTTTGTGCTATTTGTTTAATTCAACTTATCAGCATTTGTAATATTTTAGTGTTTGTAGTTTGTACCATCTTCTTTTGCTAAAAATGATTCTTATTTATTACTCTTTGTTTCTGCTTCTGTTTTTGTGGGTTTATTATGTTGATCAGAAGTGAGTTGCAACATAGGGTTTTCACCTCTCACGGCCTGCCATTTCTTTTCCATTCCATCTGTTTTTCTGATGTCAAACGGTAAAAAATATGCTACTTGTGTTTTATTTTATTCATTTTATAATACTTTTGTGTCATTTGTATCTAGCGCTTTCGTTGACCATTAGAGATAATGGTTGACAGATGATGGTCAAAATGAAGTTGACTATTGATGATGGGGCAAAAATGTGGCAGCCACGTAAACACTACATTGACACATAAGATTTTTAAAATCAAAATTAAATTAAACTACACAAAAATCCAATAAATAAATAAAGGGTTAATTGCATTGTTGGTCATTGAGATTACAAAAAACGTTCATGTTTGGTCACCGGAAATATTTAAATCCAATTTTGGTCACTCAAATTAGTTAAATGATTCAAGTTTGGTCCCTCTCCGTCCAATTCCGTTAACTCTTGCTTATGTGGCAGTCAACTTTTATAGTTGACCGTTAAATGTGCAACGTGGCAATTAAAAAATAATAAAATAAATTTAATTTAATTTTTGTATTTCCACCTCATTTCTAACCGAAATAGGGGATGGTAAAGCTGATTGTTGACCGACCGTTTCCGCCTTTGTTGACGGCTTGCAGCCTCCGCTATACACAGCTCGGCCTTGCTCGAAGGCGATCGATGGTTAGGCCTCCTTCCTCTACTCGGCTCTCACTAATCGCGCTCGGGACCAGTGGGATTAAACCCTTCGCCTCGTCGTTCGGCGCCGACCAGTTCTATGAGGCCGACCGGAGCGAAGAGAAGAAGAAATATGCCTTCTTCAATTGGTTTTCTTCGCGATTAACCTATGAGCACTGATGGGATCACGTTTGTTGGTGCAGCCAGTATTGGAAATATCTCGAGGAGCATGATCAGTGTAGCTTGCCAAGGCTGTGCAGCTAGGCACCGAGCAAAATCACTACAAGAAAAGAAAGTGGAGGTCTTGCCACTCTATTTCCAACTGCTACCTAGCCAAGAAGGAAAGAAAATCAATTTACACTCCATAGGGAGGCAATCAAGCAACGACATAATGTCTTGAAGGCTTAAGATGGTGATACAGTATAAAAAGGGTACAACAACAATGAGAGACACACCTTTTCAAGAAGAGACAGAGAACTACAAAGGGCTTTATTGGAGAGATCTCGAGAGAAAAGGGGGTTATAGAAACAGGGGTTTGTTTCTGAGTCGATATAGGTATATCGGGATTCTATCAGCAGGGTAGTTGATAGGGAGTGGTTACTAAGAAGTCTCAATCAAGCGGGGAGCCGACTGAGCCAAGTTTCTGAAATCTGTAAACTGTTCAAACCGAGAATTCCTATTTATAGTAGAACGTCATAGATCACAAATCTGTGAATCTCTGACCGTGGACTAGTCGGTGTTGAGATTCGAATTCATCCCTTCACCGGAAACCACGTAAAAATCCTGGTCTCCTTGTTTAATTTACTCTCTGCATTTCTGCTGTGTTATGAAGTGAATTACTCTGTTCTTGAGTGAGTCGAAGAACAGGGAACAAGGAAAGGTGTTTTTATTCTTTAAGCTGAAATCTAAAGAGTTAGTAATAGTTAGCAATACGATGCCGTGTGAGCTTGGGTAGAATATTAGGCTGGTCTGGTTCCATTCAACTGAACGGTGAGATCTCGGCGTCGGCGGAACGTGTCGGAGGAAGGTGGCGAGGAGAATTGGAGGATGGCAGGGAGTGACGGTCGGTCAGCTGCCACCTCTGTTTCAGTTAGAGGTGAAAAATATAAAAAAATAAATTAACTTTATTTTATTATTTTTTAATTGCCATGTCACACTTTTAACGGTCAACTATAAAAGTTGACTGCCACATAAGCAAGAGTTAACGGAGTTGGACGGAGAGTGACCAAAGTTGAACCATTTAACTAATTTGAGTGACCAAAATTGGATTTAAATATTTGGCAAAATACACTTGTATAGCCAAAACTTTCGCGTTTGTGTCAATAATAGCCAGTTTTGAAGAAATACCACTTATAGCCACTTCCGTTTAATTCTTTGACGGTGTCATCTAACGGATTGAGTGAACTAACAGAAATGATGACGTGGCAACTAATAATACTTATGTGGAATTCTTTAATATTTTTTACTATAAAATAAAATATAAAATAATAATAAACCAACGGAAAAATCTCACGCTCCCTATCCTAATCTCCGCTTCTTCTCCTCAACAGACCTCAATCCTTGCGCCGGCCAACCTACATCCGCTACCCCACCGCAGCTCGTCACCACCACCGCCACCGCCGCAAGATTCACTCCTCTCGAGTGGCTTCGCATCCCCTCCTTGTATCGTTGCAGCAGCCGTTCTGAATACGCTTTCTTCCTCTTCCCTAGCTCATCCCTTCCTTCACAATCTATGCCTACTGCGTCGATGATCCCCTCCATATCTTTATTTCTTTTGTTTTCATTTTTGCAAGGCTCCGATCCCCATCCATGACAACCTGACTGCCGCTTGGAGCCGAAATCAATCAATCGCCGGATGAAGACCCTTGAATCGGTTGCTGGTGAGGCTCTACCTTGCTGGTGAGGCTTCCGAAATGAGTGTCCTTCCGCGGAATCCCCCCTTACCTGTTGCGCTGTCGATTGTCAAAAACTTTAATCCCTAATTGAAATTGAAATTGAAATTGTGAAAGGTGATGTTGGCCACAGAAGAAGACAAAGAAGAAGGAAGGAAGAAAACGACAGGAGAGGGGTGGGTTGGTCACTTGAAGGAGATGGAGAAACTAGAGAAATCCTCTCTTTTCATTGGCAATGCTGCAGGGGGGTTTGCGGTGGAGGAGGAAGCGGGATCTTCCCGGATCTGTTCCGTCGCCATGGAGGAGGGAGACGATTGATAGGGAATAGGAAAAAATTAGAAAAAAAATATTTTTCTTTTTTTTGTTTTTAAAATTAATTATTTTTATAATTCGAAATGACGTGGGAGTGATATGATGATTTGTCGCTCTATTTGGCGTTGACGTGTCACTGTTTGCTTATTTGGCGCTGATGTGTCTGCTGATTTGGCGCCTAGTCAGCGAACCGTCAAATAAGTTGACGGTGTTATTAACACCGTTAAAGTATCTGACGGAAATGGCTACATTTGTCCACGAAAACTTTAAAAGCTGGCTATAAGTGGTATTTCTTCAAAACTGGCTATTATTGGCACAAACGCGGAAGTTTTGGCTATACAAGTGTATTTTGCCTAAATATTTCCGGTGACCAAACATGAACGTTTTTTGTAATCTCAGTGACCAACCATGCAATTAACCCAAATAGATAATCAAGATGTCGTGTTTCATCTTCACCACCAAGCTCGCCCTTTTCATTAGATTTGGCGGAGGAGGAAGGATCAGAGACGAGGAAGCGGTGGGTTAAGAGTAGCCCCCTCCTAATAACCCGATATGTCCCCCTATTGTTGGCGGTCAAGAGTAGTCTGTCCTACCATTAAAAAAAAAGAGTAGTCTGTCCTTCCTTTGTCATAAACTAGTTGGTCCCAATAATTCGAGTTGTTGGGAGAAGGTTATGATGGATCTTATACAGGCCCATGTATAGTACTTAACCACTTCCTTACATGCCTCCTCAAACGAAAGCCGACTCATGTGCTTGAAGTTTGCAAAGGCCAGCCATACCATGTGCTTGAAAGACAACGGTTAATATTGGGGGTGAGGACTTGAACACGCGACCTCAAGGACAAACCAGCTCTGATACCATGTCATAAACCAGTTGGTCCCAATAACTCGAGTTGTTGAGAGAAGGTTATGCTGGATCTTATACATGCCTATGTATGGTACTTAACCACTTCTTTACATCCTTTGGTAACAGTCGAAGCAACCGACGACAGCTGATGTTAGCAAAAGCAGAATATCAAAACGAATTTAAACGAAACGGAAAACACAACGATTTACGTGGTATCCCCGATGATCAAAAGAAAAAAAGGTAAGCAATCAATCTCTTTGTTGAGATCAAGATAGATTAATTATTATAGACATAACAATTCACATACTAGTTAGCTATGGATTAGTTTATCCGATAGCACACGCATATATTAATATACAACAGTGCATAATCATCATCTATTCAATTTCCAACAATTGGTTCATATGTAATTATCTATATATTGTGGAATATATTATTCATCCGAATAGGAGCAGGACATAATAGAGCTACCATTAAAGAGTGATATTCTTAATTAATTATACAAGTTTTTTAATTTTTTTTGTCCATATCTCACTTGTATTACTAAGAAGAAAGATAACAAAAGTTTACACCATATGAACATACCAAATTCGAAAATCAGAAGTCTCAACACTTTCAGGTTACAAAGAAAGAGAATTCTTAGCCACCAAATGGGTGACCCGATTGTTTCTCCTGCCGACGAACTACACTTCCAACAAATTATACTAATGACGAAGTTGCGCGATTTCCTCTAGCAGCGCACCTCCTCTAATGTCATGCATCTCCTTCTCTTTTACCTTTTTAACAACCTCTTTGCATCACTATAGGAAGTAAACTCTGATAGTCCCACCAAACAACTCCATCGAATTGCATCTCGCAACGCAACAAATTCCACCAATCAAGGATCTCGTAAACCTACATACTAAAAACCCTTATCATAAATAATACTACATGTCACATCTTGCACCATCTCTTCTCCTGTCGTATGCGATCCCTGTCTTGCTGCCCAAGCTACATAACATCCTAAAAAGTTACATTCTCCATCATTATCCTCTTCACGAGTTACATTTCCATCAGCTGGCGGAACAACATGCATGGGCAACGCAAGCCATTCATTGACCTGAGTGTTGAACCAAAGCTTTCATAGTATACTTTATATGATCAAACATCACCCAACTTCTAGATTTTCATATTTTCCACAGCAAAGCCAAAAAAAATGAAAGAATCCTCTTTCGAGTCTCATCCCGCTCTATATATTTCCTGAAAAATAGCGCAAAATTGACATGAGTTTCATCATATCCTCCAAACCCACCCTAGCCCACAACCCTATCACCATCCTACAATACAAAAACATATGTTCCGTAGTTTCTAAGGGTGCCCAGCAAACTGTACATCTCGGCTGGCAATTTCCCCCTTTTTTTATAATTGCCTCTGTCTTAGGAAGTATACGGTGCATTACTTGCCAGATAAAGAACTTGAGTTTGGGAGGAACATGGAATCCCCATATCTTCTTCCAAAAGGTCATATCAAAGAAAGGTACTTCCTCCTTCCACCCTTACTGACATTGACTCAGTTGTAGTGCTAAAAGATATTCGGTTTTAACCGGATACCTTCTCGTCAGCTCCATCTCCCAAAGGAGTCGATCCCATACCGGGCTTTTTTTCAAAACAGTACTTTGAATTTCCTTAACTATCTCCCTCAGAAAGCAATGCTCTTAACATACATCACACTGCTCTGATCCTGGCTCTATCAACCCATCTACTGTTTGTCCCGGCTGGATTAATTGGCATCGTCGACAACACTACTATCAAAGTCTGAGAAATACCTCGTATCCATTTATCCTCGACTATCCGAACCTTCGACCCTCCACCTATCTGCCATCGCAATCCTTCCACCAATAGATCCCAGCCATGAAGAATACTAATCCACCCAGGAGGGTCTCGAGTGTCAGGTTGATTCTAAATCCCTAGATTGCGAGGAATATTTCCCTTTTAAGACTCAAGCCAATAGAGAATCCGGTTCTTTCCATATCCTCCATGTAACCTTCGCCAGCAAAGCCTGATTAAGGAGTTCAAAACGTCAAAATCCGAGTCCCCCGTTGTGTTTCCTTCAACATAAGTTTCTCCGAGAAACCCAATGAGCCTTCTACCCCTCCATAGTAAAACCCCACCAGAATCTGGCCTTGTGCTTATCTAACTTCCAAAAAATCATTCTAGGTGATAAGAAATACGCCATGACATAGATTGGTAATGCCGCTGCTACCGCTTTCAAAAGGGTTTCCTTCGCTGCCCAGGACAAATGTTTCTGTTTCCAGCCTTGTCGTTTCGAGAGCAATTTCTCCTCCAAAAACCTGAATGTCTCCATATTTGATCTATGAACTAGAGATGGCAACCACAAATACTTATCTTGAATGTCAATAGCTTCCACTTTCAAAATCTGAGCCATTTCTTGTCTCTGTGATTCCTCTATATTTTCACTAAAACAAACCGCTGATTTCTATAAGTTCACCTTCTAACCATTTAACAATTGATATTCCTGCAGAACTGCCAGTAGAATTTCACATTCCGCCGGAGAACCTCTCAGAACAGATATGAGTCATATGCAAAAATAAACGGGATACACTTGGACTTCGTGGACTAACTTTAATGCTTGCCAATCGTTTTTCATGTACTTCCTTTCATAGAAGAGCCGCAAACCCCTCTGAGCAGAGCACAAACAACAGGGAGATAGAGGATCTTCTTGTCTTAAACCTCTAGTCAATCGAAAATAGCATGCCACGTACCATTCATTAACACTAAAAATGAGGTTGTGGATACGGATTCCCGAATCCACTCAATCCATCTATGACAGAAACTCATCTTAGCCATGATTGCGAACAAAAAAAGGGTCATTCCACCCTATCATGGCCATTTTCCATATCAACCTTTAGAGCCATATAACTCCTTTTCCCTTATTTCTTGACTTTCAAGCAATGCATGATTTCATGAGTGATCAACATACATTATCCACAATCTGGTGTTCCCAGACAAACATACAGACTCCTTAATAACCATTCGCAAGTGTTTGATTTTTTTTAGTTGCGGGATGAGAGATGAAACAAACAATAAACACAAAAAAGTAAGTCACAAATCTCATAAAGCATATACAAGAAATCTCATAAAGAAGTTCATAAATATAATGAAGCACACCACAAATGTTAAAAAAAGACCATTAACCATACTATAAATATTTCTAAAGCACACCATAAACCTCCTAATGCAAATCGTAAATATTCTAAAGCAGACAAAAAACACCAAGGAGTTGTTTGGATGAGGAATTTGATTTTGAAGGACTCGTGAGGGATTTGGTCTAAAATTTTTCAACTAAAAATCCATATATTTTATGAGTAGGATTTGGTCCAAATAACATGTTTAAGAATGAATCACGGATTTAATAAGTAAGTGAAGGTTACAATTTTGCCCATCTCTTCTTTGTTTCGTCATCTTCTTCCTCTTTCATTATTGCCGAAGCCTTCAACCCAGAACCATAAAACATTAACTTTGCCCCCAATCTACCACTCCTGCATCATGAAAGATTCCTCTTTACTAGATCCCAATACCTGGACTATATATTGAACAAACATCACAACTTGCACAAAGGCTACAAGGGACTACCGAGAACGCTTTATAAGAAGCCTGGTTCAACTGAGCAAACACATGACGACTTCCAATTTGTTCCGTTTGTTTTCATTTCAGATTCAGAGATGCGGCGGAGGCTCCCGATTTGCCTGGAATTCACTCCGGACGGCGGCTCTCTTCCTTCGCCTCCCGTTTTCGTTGATGAACCCAACTCTTCTTTCTAACGAAAATCCAATAGTGGACTATTATTCTTCCTCCCTCTAAATCAAACCCAATTATGCAAATCAACTACCGTTAATGTTCGATTCTTTCCCCCTTCTTTTGGGATTTTCCATTATGTCTTTCTTCCCCCTTCCACCTTTAGCGCCCTCCAATCACGGAGATCTAGTCATTTTTTTTCAGTAGTCATTTTTTTTAAATGGTAGTCATTTTTTTCGTAGTGGTAGTGTTATTGTCGTATTGGTATAGTTTTTGTCGCATTGGTATTGATTTTGTCGCATTGGTATTGATTTTGTTACATTGGTATCGATTTTGTCGCATTGGTAGTGATTAAATCTGCAATGGTATTGATGTTTTGCGAAATGGTAGTGTTTTTATTTCTTGAATGGTATTGATGTTTTGTGAAATGGTAGTGTTTTTATTTCTTGAATGGTAGTTTTCGTGTAATGGTATAAATTTATTTCTGCAATGGTAGTTTTCGTGTAATGGTATAGATTTATTAAAGCAATGGTATTGATATTTTTCAAAGTGGTAGTGTTTGTCTAATGGATTGGTACTGATTTCGGTTTTTTTTTTTTTGGCAGAAAGATTGAGAAAAATATGGAAAGGAAATCTGGCTGGAGATTACGGAAGTGAGAGAAAGAGAGATTTTTAATTAATAGATTTTTGTAACTGTCTTAAATGTAATTTATTAAAAAATTAATTAATATAATTTATTTTTCCATACCCAATTTACCCTTAGTAACCACGGTGATTACTATAAAAAAGTACTCACCGTAACCGCTCCCATATTCCATAATGCCCCTATGGAAAACTTGTGTTTCTGGTATTTTGTAATTTTAATTTATTTGGCAGGGCGTCATATTCGGTTGTAAACTTGTAATATTCCCGCTCCCACAGTCTTCTACACGCCTAGCGTCCTAATCTCATCTGGGATTGACAGCTCGACCGTTTCCCATCTAGAATTCTGCGTGGGTGTTTTGCTTGCTTCCGTCTCTGCTCAAGTCTCAAGCGGCATCGTTTGGTCGAATCCCCATCCCATTTTCTTACAAAACCATTTATCTTCTCAATCCCCCGCTTTCTTCTCTCTGCTGCACAAGCACACATATATATAGATATAAATCATCATATAAATAAATTGTCATCCTTACATTTTCCCACAACATAATCACACTTTGCTTCTTCCTTCCTCCCTCCCTCTTCTCGATACAGAGAGATCGGATCTAGTTTTCGTCCACATCCACTCCGGCAATGGCCGCTACCACCGAGAAGCTCTCCGCCCTGAAACCCGCCGTAGCCGCTCTCGATCAAATCAGGCACTCTACTTTTTGAATTTTCCGTTCCGAATCTCTGAATTCTTGAAGAAATTCTCTATTGTGACGAAAGCACCTGCTTCTAGCGTTCTCAGATCTATGATTTTGTGAATCTCACTTGGATTTGTTTGTTTCTTCGTCGTTTTTTTTTTCTGAAACTGCTGCAGTGAGAGTGAGAAGAATGGCTTCATCAATCTCGTCTCTCGCTATCTCAGGTATTGATTGTTCCGTTTCTTGATTATTTCTTGTCTCCACGCACGCTTAGTGTGCGACAATCTCGAAATGCATCAACGTTATCTATCTGGATCTTTGCTGCATGGAAAATTTTCTGCCACTCGATTGATTGTTATATATGTATAGCGCCGATTCAGGGTTTGAGTTCATTCTATTAGCTTTCTAATCGTCGCATATTCGAGGATTTGAAACAGCGGCGAAGCTGAGCATGTTGAATGGAGCAAGATTCAGACACCTACCGATGAGATAGTGGTTCCTTATGACACCTTGACTCCTCTCTCTGATGGTAATCATGATCTAGGTTCCTTCACTCATATCTTACTTTGGAGATTGGATTCATGATCCATCTGTCTGTAATAAAAGTTTGAAGTAATATAATGTGACTTTGTTGTTAGATCCGGCGGAAACCAAAAGCCTACTGGACAAACTAGTGGTGCTGAAGCTCAATGGTGGTTTGGGGACAACAATGGGCTGCACGGGGCCTAAGTATGAAATTTAAGGCTCCTTACGCTGCGAATGTTTGATCTATTAAGATTAACAATGACCATAATTTGTGATCCTATCTCTGCAGATCTGTGATTGAAGTCCGCAATGGATTGACGTTCCTTGACCTCATTGTCATGCAGATTGAGGTCATTTGCTTGTCTTTTTTTTTATGGCGTACTTTGATTCTTCTTCCCTTGTTTTCCTAATAGGTGCTATTGAATTGTTGTAGAATCTCAATAACAAATACGGATGCAAGGTCCCTCTGCTTTTGATGAACTCATTCAACACTCACGATGATACATTGAAGGTTCCCTCTGCTTTTTACCCCTTCTTTTCCTCTATCCATTTGGTAAGCTGTGATATTTATATCGATGTTCAATCTAATCAGACAATTTTGGTTAACCCAGATTGTGGAGAAGTACACAAATTCAAATATTGAGATCCATACATTTAATCAGGTTCGTAAAGGCTATGCCTAAAGTTCTTTATTTGTTTCTCATTTTGTTTCCCTGAACTACAAGTACAGCCTAAAACAAATGTTGGCTCTTTTGCGTTTGGTTGACAGAGTCAGTACCCCCGTTTGGTTGTTGAGGATTACTTGCCATTACCAAGCAAGGGGCACGCAGGCAAGGATGGATGGTATGATTGTCACATTGCTAATTATTTATTTTTGTTTTTTTAGAATGCCTTGGCATATTGGTTCAGAAGCCTGCTTACTGGATTTTGTGGGAATAAACCCAATGTGGATAAAGAATTGTCCATCAAGAAACTATGCAATCTAACTGTAGGTGGTGATAGTTGATATTCGGTTAGAAACTTTTGCATGCTACAATACCTGTGTATTCTTTATCTTCAAACTTGTCGTTGCATAATTTTTGTTGATAATAAAGAATGGTTCAAGTCAACCTGTTGTGATTCTTGAAATTTTGTTTTAACCATGGCAGCTTCCTACATCTATTTTCTTATTGATGAGTGATCAACCTAGTGATTACCTGTCCAACTTATTTAACCAGTTTTTTAATGATAATGTGATGAAGCGATTATTAAGGAGCAACAAATTTCGGTATTTGGACGCCCATCTAACTATAGAATCTTTCTTATATCTTTCATGTTGCTGCCAAACTTATGACTTCATCTGGGTGTGCATTAACCGTGTTGATTATTCTTACCCTCATTTGTTCGTAATAGGAATCTCATAACATTCAAGGACCCTATATTCTAGGGAGTTGTGTAAGTACAAAGCCCCAAAACACAGGGATATAAATATTGGTTGCACCTTTCAATGGTTTGAAAACCTGTAGTTTTGTGATTGAAATATATGATGGTTTTAAACTCATCTATCTTTTTTTTTATAAGAAAACTCATCTATCTAGTGTTGGGTGTTATACTTCCTCCGTGGCTTTCATGCTCAAATTTTCTATTCGTATTCGGTGTGTGAGTTAATGATCCCCTCGGCTTGTGAAGGTACCCTCCTGGTCATGGTGATGTTTTCCCATCCTTGAAGAACAGTGGCAAGCTTGATGCATTGTTGTCTCAGGTTGGTTTTTGTGGCATGTAAAGCAATTAAATTTTCACTTGACTAGTATCATTTTGTGCTTATATCATACTTCTTTGAACAGGGAAAAGAGTATGTGTTTGTTGCCAACTCTGACAACCTTGGAGCTGTCGTGGATTTGAGTATCCTGGGTTCATCTAGAGACGTTACTTTAAGATTTCCTTTAATTGTCCATTATGGCATTACCATGAAGTTTCAGTGATGTAAACTGCCCTCAGTTGAAGTTTTTTCATGTATTCTTCCTTGACCTCGTCCTTCAGAGATTCTAAGTCATTTGATAAGAAACAAGAATGAATACTGCATGGAGGTTGGCAACTTTGTCAGTTATTGCATTTATTTCATTTACATTACTGCTTAATTTGGGTTTTTTTCTCATGTTTATTTGGTTGTGCAGGTGACACCCAAGACATTGGCTGATGTTAAGGGTGGTACCCTCATTTCTTATGAAGGGAAAGTTCAGGTATCAACATCTCCTTCACTTCCATCCATTGGAAAGAATTATCTCCCTTGTAGCGACACCCTTTTCTTAAAATGAAAATAAATTACTGTGGCATGCTTATGATATTTTTTTTGGCTGTTTTGAATATGATCTCGCACATAACTTCATGGTGCTAGATCTATTTTATATCTTATGATCTTAAATTTGATGCTAATAATTTCCATTTATGCGGTGCAGCTTCTGGAAATAGCACAGGTCCCTGATGAGCATGTAAGTTAGGCATCTATAGTTCGTTTTGTCGTGTTTTTTTTACCCTTGTGATGGAGGACACTCTGGCTTTTCTGTGAAGTGGAATGAATATTACCCATGATGTTTAAGGATCACTTTTTTGGGCGGCCTATTTCTTTTTTTGTATCCGATTCCATACTAGTTGGTTTACTTGCCTAGAAGCTATCTGGAATTAGGAGCAGAGTGTCTCTGGAATGTTGCTACTTTTAGATGTTTGTGCTGCTTGTAATATCCTGTTGGAGTTTATGGTTGACTTTTATTACTTAAAACAGGTTGGTGAATTCAAGTCAATTGAGAAGTTCAAAATTTTCAACACAAACAACTTGTAAGTCAGTCTAGTACCGTCACATTTTCATATTGATTTTTTCAACAGTGAAAAATACTGAAGTGTATTATTCTTTATCAGGTGGGTAAATTTGAATGCTATCAAGAGGCTCGTGGAAGCTGATGCTCTGAAAATGGAGATAATTCCGAACCCCAAGGTACATTCTTTTCCTGCCCTTTATACTCTTTTCCGCCCCTTACAGAACATCTTTCTTTAGTGCTATCCTGGTCTAGTGTGAAATGGTTGCTGCTAACATTACATGGTTCTTCTTCAGGAAGTTGATGGTATCAAAGTTCTTCAGCTAGAAACCGCAGCTGGTGCAGCAATCAAGGTACTAATTAATTATCATAGGACTATTGTGAGTGGTCTTTTGAGAGTAGAGATTGGCTTTCTTTTGTTAATCGTTCGTCTCTTGGAAACAGTTTTTTGACAAGGCAATTGGCATTAATGTGCCTCGCTCACGGTTCCTACCTGTCAAGGCAACTTCAGATTTGCTTCTTGTCCAGGTTGGTATCCTTTCAATGAATTCTTAGAATTTTGGCTAAGCATTGGGTTGATGCTTGCTTGTCTGAACGGTTTGAATTTGTGGTCTTATGAAGTCGGACCTTTACACTGTGGTTGATGGATATGTCATTCGCAATGAGGCCAGAAAGAATCCTCAGAATCCCTCTATTGAACTTGGCCCAGAGTTCAAGAAGGTTAGTGTATACACTAATAATCACATTTCAAGATTAACTATTCAGTTGTGGGTGCTAGGGACTAAAGTTTCCTGGTGCTTCTCTGTCAGGTTGGCGATTTCTTGAGCCGATTCAAGTCCATTCCCAGCATTATTGATCTTGATAGCCTCAAGGTTGCTGGCAATGTATGGTTTGGTGTAGGCATTAAGCTCAAGGTATCGTCTCACTTTCTTACACTCGGTCTGTCGTTATACGTAACGCAAAGCCAATGTTGATGGGTGTGCTTATGTTAGGTGAAAGTGGGTTTGCATGTATTAAGCGACATGGTTACTGGACTTTGCCTAATCGTTGTTTTCAATTGTTGCCTACCTCTTTTGCAGGGGAAGGTAACCATAACAGCTGGGGAGAAGCTGGAAATCCCCGATGGTTCAGTAATTGAGAACAAGGTACAGATGAAATGAACCGCCCGGTTCGTGCAAGTTTTTTGGTTTTAATATGTAAATGTATGATGGTTGTGATTACTGATTAGACGGGGAGGTCTCTTTTTCTGCGGGAAGAGGCATGGCGGGTTGGTTTCAGTAACGCCTAACAGTACAATTTCTGTATGCAGGACATCAAAGGCCCTGCAGATCTGTAGGCGGGGAGGTCTCTTTTTCTGCTGGTCGAGGCAGTCTTGTTGTGGTGTGGTTGGATTGGAGCATGTTACATGTCCCTCCGTTGCAGCGTTTTGAACAACCAGTAATTAGATTAATCAAAAACACCTAAGGGATTGATGGAAAAGGTTTTTGTTTGTTGTATTTGGTGGGCTATCGTGTTTGATTTGCAAGGCATGTCATGATACTTGATAGTCTCATCCATACCAGTATAGTTATAATCGTCTCTTATCTGAGTATTATTGTCTACGAACGTGATTGGTTATAATAAAAGTAAGTAAATCATAACTTGAATTTGTGGGGATTGTGCAATTTTGTTGGCCACTTGTGAGAAACAAGTGGTTGATTTCTTTCCCAATAGAGGATCAAAATAGATGGTCACATCACACCATACAACCTAATACAGTTGTTAACACGTAAAATTAATTTGGCCGGAATTAAATGCTGCATTAATTAGTCTCGGCATTTAAGTCGATACCGTGGGTAAAAAACGGTGTCGTTGGGAGTCGAGCAGTGTCGCGGAGAACTAAAACGGTACCGCAAGGAATCTCAACGGTACCGCAACACTGGAAACGACACCGCTTGCCGAAAATAAAAAAAAAGAGGGTCGTGTGTTTAATGGGGTTGAAGGAGGAGTCTTTAATTGTTTAATTATTATTTTTTATTCCTTGTGAGAAGCGGCACCGCGGGGAGTTAAAACGGTACCGCGAAACAGAAAATCAGTGCCGCGAGGAAGCTCGGCGGTACCGCGGAACTGGAGAGGGGCCGCGCAGTGTAGGTGTTGGGGAAGGAGTTTTGTTTATAATTAATTAATATTTTTATTCCTTGTTGGAAGGGGAAAATCGGTACCGCATGGAGACAAGCGGTATCGCGGAGAGTTAAAACGGTACCGCGAGTAGGCCCAACGGTACCGCGGATTAGCAAACGACAGTGTTTAATAATAAACAGTGTCGCGGAAGAAAAAACAAACGGAGCTGGTTGGAAAGAAAACGACACCGCAAGGCTGGAAGCGGAGTCGTTTAATGTTAAAACGATGTCGCGGGTAGAATCAAGCGGTGCTGCTCAGTTAAAAACGACACCGTTTAAGGCATCAACAACGCCGCAGTATCACTA
Organism: Linum tenue; assembly: GCA_946122785.1. NCBI lineage: Eukaryota > Viridiplantae > Streptophyta > Magnoliopsida > Malpighiales > Linaceae > Linum > Linum tenue. Next base: position 7,986,743 of record CAMGYJ010000010.1, on the reverse strand, counting down.
AGCGGTGTCGTTTAGTTAAAAACCATACCACAATGGTTTGGATTTTGGCGAGGACTGGCAAGCACAACGGTGCCGTTTGGTTGAAAAAGAAACTATGTCGCGGAATGGAAAACGACATTGTTTGTCAGCATCGATTAGTGAAAGGTGATGCCGCGGTATTGGTGAAACGACATCGTTGCATGGACAAGGTTGTAGGATTTGGCTCAATGTCGTTTTGCCAAGTTTCTGCAAACAGGAGCGGTTTCGATGGCACGTGATTTTTACGCAAAGCAGAAAGAGGAGATCAAGGCAGTTGAGACACGTGGGATTTCACAACGGAGCAGTTGAGGAAGCGGTTCCACCGAGCGTGAAGGCTACGAAGCAGTTTTTCGAATAAAAGCAGTGGAGCAAGGAGAGAGAAGGAGACAACCAAATCAACACAGAAACACATCTGTCAAACTTTATCTTTTTTCTCTGTAACTCCTTCGCGGAGCTCTCCTTCCAGGAAGGATCTCCATAGTTGTAGTCTTAGTCGTAGTCGCGGAGCTCTCCACAGGAATCTCCATAGGAGTAGCGGTAGCGTAGATTCCTCAAAACTCAAACACCCTCGTTCGAACGTAGTTTGGAGAGGTGTGAACTGTAGTCACAGTCGTCTTGATTAGAAGTCAGTGGCACATCAATTCGATCAAATCAACATCGTCGTTTGGCACGCCGGCGGTGGTATTTGGTCAGAAGATAGTGGTGCATTCGATCAACGGCACCGCAAGAGTTTCCATCGCGAAATATCAAATCAACATCGCCGGAAACGAATTTGACACCGGCGGTGGCATTTGGTTTTTCCGAGGAAACAATTTGGCACGCCCGGTGGGACACGTGTGTTTGACATGGCTCTGCGACGTGGAAAAGAAGATTGTGGTCTTCGACAAGGATCCGTGGCGGAGGCTCAAATGGTCAATTTCGAGATTGACGATGCTGTTGGCGGTTCAAGCAACAACGCTGGAGCAGAGGTGCAATCACGAATCTCCGATCAGGGTGAGATGATGCTCATACTCCGCCAAGTAGTGGCTGAACTCAACAGAGATAGCCAACAGGTAAATATCATTTTAACTTCTCTTGAAAAAAAAAAATGGATAATCTTGAAAAAAATATTGATCAATGATGTGATAAATTGGATAATTGTGTTTCTGATTTTAATACGTCAATACGTAGAGCCACGTACGATTTTGATGTGTTTAAATCTGAAACAATGTCTGTTGCGTGCGATGATTTAATGGTTGATGGACTAGCCATTGTCAACCAAACTCCATCGCCAAATCTGGCTACAATAGTGTTGCCAGAAGCGCACAAATCCAAAGTGTCTCTTCCCGTGAACAACACTGTTCTTAAGGACACGCAAGTTGGAGGTGGCTTGCAGAAACCACCACAAAGAAGCCAGTATCAACGCACTTCTAATAAGAATGAAAATAAGAATCAGGGTGGAGAACCTGGCTACAAGCACGTTGAGCACGGAAAACTCACATATGATGTGTTGTCAATCCAACATCACGATGATGTTTGATCTAAACCGCTAGGGGGGCATGAGATCCCACTACAAGGCGGGTTGAAGGAGAAACAATATCACAAGTGGCGAAGCAGTTTGCCACATCCACCCTGTTCTAGGAAAAAGCATATGTGGGTTGCCACAAACACTATTCAATATGGAGGTGGTGATCACGTGAAAACCCCCAAGGCCACGAAAGTTGGTGTAACTTACCTAGATCTTTCGTGTAAGTTGTCCCCAAAGCCGCCACCGAGTGAAGTGGGGGGCAAGTTCAAGCAAGCCCGACATGGAGTTGCCACACCAGTGTCGAGGAGGAACAAGTCTGCTATGAATGGTGGATTGGGGGGCAAGTATAATACTCTACAAACTCCAAAATCACAAGGGAGCTCAAAAGAAACGATGTGGATGTGTGGTAGGTGTCGTGGTAAACAAAACACTCACACACTTGTCGGTGAAGCTCGTAAGCATCGGTGCTTATACTCACAGCGACATGGTGAGAGTGCGAAGCTGACAAAACCAGACCTGTCTGGGCAAGCGATGCCACATGGTCGATTTGACAGGACAAAGAAAAACACTGGTGATTTGCTCTGCCACGACCCTGTGGCTAAGATGAAGCCAAATCGAGCTCGTGGAATTTCAAACCAAGGTGTTCGAGCTCGACGAACTGGAGAGCTACAAACCACCATTGATTCCAAAACATCAAAACCAACGCGTGTGAAGCCAGCTGTGATGAATCATGGACTTTACGGATGGCTTGTTTGGTTTGATCCATGGGGTTGGCAGTGGGTGTGGACTTTCGGCATAATGATTTATGCCAAAGTCTAGCCGTTATTTATTTATTTAGATATTATTAAGTAAATAGAGTGTGGCTAATTTAGGTCACGAGAAAATTACTATATATATAAAAAGTAGCATGGCGAAGCTTGCCGCATCGTTGCGAACAATATTAAATTTTCAGATTGGGTCGCTTTGGTTTAAAAAAAATGCGGCCTGGTTTAAAAAAAAAAAGTTTTTTGATTAGCGGCTTTGAGGGAAGGAGTCCGCCAGGCCTGATTGATAAAAAAAAAAAGAAAAAAAAGTAGAGAGGGCGGCCAAACAGCCCTGGCGGAAGAAAAAAAAAATTCCAGCTCTGGCGCTGTTTCCAAACAGCCCTAGCGGAAAGCATAAAAAAAATAAAATTTGGCAGGCAGAGCTGCCGCGGATGCCAGCAGCGCTGATAAAAAAAAAAAAATAGATGCAGCACTGCCGCTGCTTTCCAAGCAGCTCTGAAAGGAAAAAAAATTAATAAATAAAAAGAGTGCGGCCAAACAGCCCTGGTAAAAAAAAAAAAAAGAAAAGAAAAAATTATGCATCAGCGCTGGCGGAGGAGAGCAGCAGCGCTAGTGAAAGGAAAAAAAATTAATAAATAAAAAGAGTGCGGCCAAACAGCTATGATAAAAAAAAAAAAAAAATTAGTGCATGGCAGCATGCAGCGCTGCTAGAAGAGAACTATAAAAAAAAAGGAAGTTTGCATGCAGCGCTGCCCGCCTACCCGTAACAGCCCTTATATATAAAAAAAAATAGTAATGAAATAATGCTTGCAGCGCTGGTGGAGGAAAAAACAAAAAAAAAATAAAAGCTTCACAGCGCTGCCCGCTGTTTCAACAGCCCTGAAAGAAAAAAAAAGTTTTTTTTAGAGCTGATGGAGAATAATGATAGCCGAAAAAAAAAAATCAAAAATCAAAATCAGGGCTGTTTGGACGCGGAACAGGGCTGCACAACCGGCCGCATTTAGTAAATAAAAAAAAATTATTATTGTTATTAATTAATGCTTGCAGCGCTGGTAAAAAAAAAAAAAAAAGATGAGTTTGGCCGCGTTGTTGCAATTGGCCGCTATGCTGGTGGCCAAAATCATTTGGCCATGCATAAGGGTTATATAATTGGTAATTAAAGACTTCATTGCTAACTTTGGCCAACGTGTTTATTTCGTTTAAACATTGTGAGCCAAGTATTTTAGGTGTTATACTATTTGATCAACAATTTGGTTCATAATTCTTATAAACCAAATTGTGGGGGGCATTTGTTAACACGTAAAATTAATTTGGCCGGAATTAAATGCCGCATTAATTAGTCTCGGCATTTAAGTCGATACCGTGGGTAAAAAACGGTGTCGTTGGGAGTCGAGCAGTGTCGCGGAGAACTAAAACGGTACCGCAAGGAATCTCAACGGTACCGCAACGCTGGAAACGACACCGCTTGCCGAAAATAAAAAAAAGAGGGTCGTGTGTTTAATGGGGTTGAAGGAGGAGTCTTTAATTGTTTAATTATTATTTTTTATTCCTTGTGAGAAGCGGCACCGCGGGGAGTTAAAACGGTACCGCGAAACAGAAAATCGGTGCCGCGAGGAAGCTCGGCGGTACTGCGGAACTGGAGAGGGGCCGCGCAGTGTAGGTGTTGGAGAAGGAGTTTTGTTTATAATTAATTAATATTTTTATTCCTTGTTGGAAGGGGAAAATCGGTACCGCATGGAGACAAGCGGTATCGCGGAGAGTTAAAACGGTACCGCGAGTAGGCCCAACGGTACCGCGGATTAGCAAACGACAGTGTTTAATAATAAACAGTGTCGCGGAAGAAAAAACAAACGGAGCTGGTTGGAAAGAAAACGACACCGCAAGGCTGGAAGCGGAGTCGTTTAATGTTAAAACGATGTCGCGGGTAGAATCAAGCGGTGCTGCTCAGTTAAAAACGACACCGTTTAAGGCATCAACAACGCCGCAGTATCACTAAGCGGTGTCGTTTAGTTAAAAACCATACCACAATGGTTTGGATTTTGGCGAGGACTAGCAAGCACAACGGTGCCGTTTGGTTGAAAAAGAAACAATGTCGCGGAATGGAAAACGACATTGTTTGTCAGCATCGATTAGTGAAAGGTGATGCCGCGGTATTGGTGAAACGACATCGTTGCATGGACAAGGTTGTAGGATTTGGCTCAATGTCGTTTTGCCAAGTTTCTGCAAACAGGAGCGGTTTCGATGGCACGTGATTTTTACGCAAAGCAGAAAGAGGAGATCAAGGCAGTTGAGACACGTGGGATTTCACAACGGAGCAGTTGAGGAAGCGGTTCCACCGAGCGTGAAGGCTACGAAACAGTTTTTCGAATAAAAGCAGTGGAGCAAGGAGAGAGAAGGAGACAACCAAATCAACACAGAAACACATCTGTCAAACTTTATCTTTTTTCTCTGTAACTCCTTCGCGGAGCTGTCCTTCCAGGAAGGATCTCCATAGTTGTAGTCTTAGTCGTAGTCGCGGAGCTCTCCACAGGAATCTCCATAGGAGTAGCGGTAGCGTAGATTCCTCAAAACTCAAACACCCTCGTTCGAACGTAGTTTGGAGAGGTGTGAACTGTAGTCACAGTCGTCTTGATTAGAAGTCAGTGGCACATCAATTCGATCAAATCAACATCGTCGTTTGGCACGCCGGCGGTGGTATTTGGTCAAAAGATAGTGGTGCATTCGATCAACGGCAACGCAAGAGTTTCCATCGCGAAATATCAAATCAACATCGCCGGAAACGAATTTGACACCGGCGGTGGCATTTGGTTTTTCCGAGGAAACAACAGTAGTCGATAAATAGTTGAACAGTCGATGAAAAGACATTTTCAGCCCCTAAATGTGCATGTTTGTTATACCTTCGATGAGTAAATGTAGAAGAGAAAGATGAGTATGAGTAAATGTACAAGAAAAAGTAGAAAAGGCAGAAGCTGCAAATCATACTTTTTACATAATCGCTCCACTTGGCCCATGAGCCATTGAAGAACCAATGTTTGACAATTGTTACAAAAATTCTTCACGAGAAAATCATAACCAATTAATGTAGTAAGTTTAGTTTCTTTACCTCTAAATCTCACGTGGTTAGATAACAAACTGAAGTTGAAAAGTAATGGTACATTTAGAGATCGTAGAATTCTATTATTCTATTACTTGCTTCAACTACACTCCACTCAGTCGTTGGTTATACTTGGCCTTTGATTGAGAGTGTAGTTTAGAATCCAGCAAATTATTTGGTGGAAAAAAATATAAATCATTTTGCTACTAAATTATTTAATCTTCTGATCAATTTTTATTTGGTTATTGTTACTTTAATTTTAATCGGCAACCACTTTGTCAATATTTTACATACCAAAATTTAATCAGTTGTAAATACTAATCTTCCTTCAACCAAATTTAGTTTGGTTGTACATATTTTGGTTGTGAAACCTACATTTTGTTGTAGTTGTTTAGAAACCCCCGCATTTTGCATCAATATTATTTCAATTACGAAAATAAAAATAAAAACGCATACTTGCATGCTAGGATGCATCTCCAATTTTGAGGGTATTGTGGCCGTTACTATTAACCGTAAAGATTCACTTGTTAGGAAGAACAAAATTCTTTATTAGTCCAAAACTCAAAGAATATGTTAGACTTGAGCACGGCTAGCGCAAATGGAAGGAACGCAAAGCAAAGAATGATTCGGACGCAGGCAGGGTTTGGAGGAAACCCCACGACTATGAACTATCTAATGTTCCTTACTTGTCCCTCCCTCTTAATGTTTCCCAGCCCCGATCCTCATAAAAAAAAAAAAAAATGCATAACATTAATATATATAAATTGAGAGCCCCCTTGGCCGCATCACCCAAAAAGAAATCGCATCTGATCAGAAAATGGCGAGCTTGAAGAGGTCGGATTCCATGGCAGACAACATGCCAGAGGCCCTGAGGCAGAGCAGGTATCACATGAAGAAGTGCTTCACAAAGTACGTTGAGAAAGGCAGGCGCGTCATGAAGCTGCAGCACCTCCTCGACGAGATGGACACCGTCATCGGCGATACGGCCGAGCGCGCCACCCTCTTCCAGGGCCTCCTTGGCGACATCTGGCTCTCCACTCAGGTCTGCATGCTGTCCAAATTTAATAATTTCCTCGGCCATGAAAACGTTTAACTTTGTTCTATTTCTATATGTACGTAGCCATGGATATATCGATCCCATCCATTCCTCACACTTGCATGCAGGAAGCTGTTGTGAACCCACCTTATGTGGCATTTGCTATTAGGCCCAGCCCCGGCTTCTGGGAGTTGGTCAAGGTCAACTCTCAGGATCTATCCGTTGAACCCATTACTTCCACCGACTACCTCAAATACAAGGAATTAATCTACGACCACAACTGGTAATACGTGATTCATGAATCATATCAATTATATTATATATATGAGGATGATTCTATCGTATATGAGGATGATTCTATCGTATACTAGGCAAAACCTGATGTATGTTCGATATCAAACAATCTCTGTCGGACGCGTCCATTTCAACGCGCGGCTAGCATAAATGCGATAATTTATTTTATAATTCAACAAAAAGATAGAATCCATAATTATGCTGACCATTAAGATGGACGTGTATGGTGTTATATACATAAATAAAAAGAACGGTTCGCTAAGCAAGTATTTGGTGCGGTTGTACTTATTTTACTTTTGTAAACTATCACCATCCAATATTTCATTAAAACAAGATATCTAACCCATTGTTATTTCCTAATTTACTTCTTGATGCAAGAGTGATGATAATGTATACCATAGTTATTTACTTATCATTATTATTTTCCGGTTCATTATTAGTTTGAATTTCTATATAAATTTATTGATTTGAAAATCAATGTTGATCCATGATGTTCATCTCCATTGCGAAATTATTTTAAGTCTATGAATCACATTATTTGTAATATATGATTTTTACAATTAAATAAAAAAACATTTCTTAACCTCTATTGCATAGATTTTTCAGACGTGTTTTTCAAATCATTAACGGAGATGATCACGACATAGTTATTATTTCCTCTTTTTCATTTCGATATCAAATGTATTTTCCGAATTCACTCTTGATTTCAGAACCAAGATTGATCCATAATGTTCATCTCTGTAGCTGCATACGGGTGGTTTTTTTCCAAGCGGTTTAACCATGTGTTCAAACAAGAAAATATTCATTTCATCTTGCTATTTTAGGGTCTTCATAATACACTCTTCATTTATGAACATTATATAAGACGACGACCAAGTCAACCAAATTAAAGTTTAATCGGTTTGGTTAATTGGTTAACCAGAATAACTAATATATCATTACATTATCATTAAGTGAGAAAAATTCTCATCAATTCGCAATTTATATAAGGAATAACACATAACAATCTACACAAAATTATAATTAATCCTTAACATAAATACATGTAACTAATACAATTATCTTACATCTGTCTCTTGAGTGGTTATGCAAAGTATTAAGTATGTATAAATAATATATTATATATAGCTAATTACTTAACTGGTTTTGGTTTGTTCGGTTATGAGTGTCTGAAACCAAACCAAACCACCTAAACCAAACAAGCTAAAAAATTTAATCAAACCAAACCAATTATCCAAATTAACCAAAACAAATTATCTACTGGTTAACACAATTACCACGATAACCACACCATTTAAACACCCTACTCATTTCTCTTGCATTGTTGCCTAGGTCAAAGGATGAGGAGGCGCTGGAACTGGACTTTGGAGCTTTTGAACCCGACACGCCTCACTTGACGCTTTCCTCTTCCATTGGGAATGGAACTAACTTTGTCTCCAAGTTCATTACTTCCAAACTGAGTGGGGAACCAGAGAAGGCGCAACCCCTGGTGGACTATTTGCTCTCACTCAATCACCATGGAGATGTAAGTAACAAGAATACTATATATATATATTTGCTCTCACTCAATCACCATGGAGATGTAAGTAACAAGAATACTATACATATATATATATATGGTTATGTCTTCGGTACACTCACTTTTTTGGGTGCATTCAATGCACCCGCCTCATAATCGTCATTCTGAGTAGGCGATTCATGTGAAAATGATGTCAATCATCACTTGTGGTATGATGAACAAGAACCACATGAATTTGTACAAAAATCATTCAAGATTCACTTTAATTTGAATGATTCAGGGTTTAGGAATTTAGGGTTAGGGTTAGGGTTTACAATTTGGGATTTTGGGTTGAGATTCAAAATTGAAGGTTAATAGGTTAGGGAAATGTGTTGATTAGTTGGGATTCTATGTTATATCATCATATTAGACTAATACAACCCATTAAATTTCAAAATTTAATGTATTATGACCACTTTTAGAGGTGGGTGCACTGAATGCACCCAAAAAAGTGAGTGTACCGAAGTAGCCACCATATATATATATATATAGTTCCAGTTATTTTTAGTGAGATATATTTATCTAGACGATAAATTAATTCGATTTTAGAGCATGATAATTATACCCTAACGTCTAATGAATAAACACACGTATCGTCAGGTTCCGATTCACTAAACTCAAATCCAAAGATCAATTTAAGAGAAAACGATAATTGAACATTGAGATTTATCGAAACTCGTCCAAGCATATACGTAACGACCCGATTATCTAGAGCATATATACGAGAGTACCGTATATCAGTTGCCCTATCTAGCTAGTAGTTAAATTGTCATCTAAACCTAAAAAGATGACAACTTAATTAATTTCTTGGTGGTTAATTATATTGATGGCGATCGATCGAGTGCAGAATCTGATGATCAATGAGACACTGAGCACAACATCAAAGCTGCAGATGGCACTCCTCGTTGCTCAAGTCTACCTCTCGGGAATCCCTCCTCAAACTCCTTATGAGAAGTTCGACCTCAGGTACACCTCTTTTCATCTCACAACTATATATATATATGGCAAAGGCTAGCGTACGCCCGGGCGTACCTTAGTCTACCGTACGCCCGTTGAGTTTTGCTATTTAGACAATGAATTAACCGGAGTTTTTGGCATGATACTATACCTTAACCTCTAATGGATAAAACCCAGTCCCTAATTCACTAATCCAATGCATAATATTCATTTAATCTTGAAATGAAAATCAACGGTCTTGATTTGTCAAAATTATTGTTGATTTACTTTTTAAGATTAAATGAATCTCATGAGTTGGGTTAGAAAATTAGGGACTGGGGTTTATCCATTAGAGGTTAGGGTATAGTATCATGCCAAAAAATCCGGTTAATTCATTGTCTAAATAGCAAAACTCAACGGGCGTACGGTAGACTAAGGTACGCCCGGGCGTACGCTAGCCTGAACCATATATATATGTATATATATATCATGGTTCATGAAATCGTATCGTATCGATGGTTCAACCACAAAATACCAGTATTGGAGGGTAAACCGATAGGCGATATTTAACTGTACTAATGGTTGAATTACGATTAAACCACGATTTTTACTATAAAATACACTACCCTGTCTTTTCCGATACAGTCTCCAGTACGATTTCATGGACCATAATATATACACATATCGCTTCGATACCAAAAGAAAAAAGAAAAGCAAAACAATGTGTCGGGTATGGTTTCTTCTTTGCATGCAGCTTCAAGGAGTGGGGGTTCGAGAAGGGATGGGGAGACACGGCAGAGCGAGCCAGAGACACGATGCGGTCTCTTTCGGAAGTGCTTCAGGCGCCAGATCCCACCAACATGGAGAGATTCTTCAGCAGGCTGCCCACCGTCTTCAACGTCGTCATCTTCTCCCCGCACGGTTACTTCGGGCAGGCCGACGTTCTCGGCCTGCCCGATACCGGCGGACAGGTGGTCTACATCCTTGACCAGGTCAAAGCCCTGGAGCAAGAACTCCTCCTTCGTATCTCTCAGCAGGGCCTCAACTTCAAACCTCAAATCATCGTGGTAAGGAAAGCTAGCTAGCCGTACGGTTTTACTTTTGGATATCCTTTCCAAAAGGCCTCGTACTAATTGGATTAGGTGGACACTTATATATATACAAGGGCTCCTTCCCTTGTATTTCTGATGTAGTACTTGGATTGTCTCATAAAACTATTCATTGCAAATCGATCTTTGACGAACGAACGTATATATACGGTATAGGTGACGCGACTGATTCCAGATGCGAGGGGAACCAAGTGCAACCAAGAACTGGAGAGCATCGAGGGGACGAAGCACTCCAGCATCCTACGAGTGCCGTTCAGGAGGGTCGAGGATGGATCGGTGCTTCAGAAGTGGGTTTCTCGGTTTGATGTCTACCCGTACATCGAGAAATTCACGCGGGAAGTGACGGCCAAGGTGCTGGAACTGATGGAAGGCAAGCCGGACCTCATCATCGGCAACTACTCCGACGGGAACTTGGGGGCAACCCTTATGGCCACCAGGCTGGGAGTGACCCAGGCGACGATTGCGCACGCTCTGGAGAAGACCAAGTACGAGGATTCGGACATCAAGTGGAAGGAACTGGACCCAAAATACCACTTCTCCTGCCAATTCATGGCGGATATGATGGCCATGAACGCTGCCGATTTCATCATTGCCAGCACCTACCAGGAGATTGCTGGAAGGTGATTTTGTGTTCTTCCTATTCCAATTGGATTTTACTATCTATGTCTCTAACGAATTAATTAACAACAGCAAGGATCGAGCCGGTCAGTACGAGAGCCATTCTGCCTTCACAATGCCGGGTCTGGCCCGGGTTGTATCGGGTATCAACATATTCGACCCGAAATTCAACATCGCCTCCCCTGGAGCCGACCAGTCCATCTACTTCCCTTACACCGAAAAGCAGCGCCGCTTCACCCAATTCACCCCCGCCATTGAAGAGCTCCTCTTCAACCCCAACGACACGCGTGACCACATGTATTGTCACTCTGCCTCCTCTCCTAGTACTACTTGGTTTCTTTATTCCTTGTTAGCGAATTAACCACTCGGTAACAATAACTCGAGTCGTTGGTAAAGAGATAGTTAAGACTTTTGATTTCTTATACACCCCTTCAAATGAAAGCCTACGTACCTTTGTCGGATTTTTTTTTTTATACGGTTTGCACAGGTTGAACGTATCATTCTCTGTGCTGCCAAACCTGGCTATATTAGGCTTTCAGTTTGTACATGTTGGACATACCATTCCTGGTACTAAACCATTGTTTGCTTAAATTGGGGGGTCGTCATGAGGATTCGAAACCATTACCTTTTGGTTCTAGGCTCTGATACAATGTTAGCGAACTAAACAATGGTTTAGTACAAGGAATAGTATGTCCAACCTGTACAAACTGAAAACCGAATGGATTTGGCAGGATGCGTTCAACCTGTGCAAACCGTATAAGAAAACCCCGAATAAAGACAGACTACTTTCATTTAAGAGGGCGTATAAGAGGTTAAAAGGTTTAACTATCAATTTTCCAACAACTCTGAGTTATTGGTACCAAGTAGTTAGTTCGCTAACATTTCCAGAATCAATCTAATTTGAGTTGGTTTTTTTTCTCCCCCGAAGTGGGTTCCTGGCGGACACGAAGAAGCCGATGATATTCACGATGGCGAGGCTGGACACGGTGAAGAACATCACGGGGCTGACGGAGTGGTACGGCAGGGACAAGAGGCTGAGGAGCCTGGTCAACCTGGTGATCGTCGGAGGATTCTTCGACCCCAGCGAGTCAAAGGACAGAGAAGAAGCCTCGGAGATCAAGAAGATGCACGCGCTGATCGAGACGTACGACCTCAGGGGCCAGATGAGGTGGATATGTGCACAGACCGACCGGAAGCGCAACGGCGAGCTCTACCGCTGCATCGCCGACTCCAAGGGAGCGTTCGTCCAGCCGGCTCTCTACGAGGCGTTCGGCCTCACCGTCATCGAGGCCATGAACTCCGGCCTCCCCACTTTCGCCACCAACCAGGGCGGCCCCGCCGAGATCATCGTGGACGGTGTTTCCGGGTTCCACATTGATCCCAACGGCGGCGGCGGCGGAGAGGACGCGACCCGGAAGATGGCCGACTTTTTTGAAAAGTGCGAGCTGGAGCCTGCTCACTGGCGTCGGATTTCGGACGCCGGGCTCGCTCGAATTGAGGGCTGCTACACGTGGAGGATATACGCGGACAAGACGTTGAACATGGGAAGCGTGTACACGTTCTGGAGGGTGCTGAACAAACGCCAGAAGCTGGCCAAGCAGAGATACATTCAGCTGCTCTACAATCTGCACTTCAGGAATTTGGTAATGACGGATGATTAAAGCTCGCTAATTAAGCACACTCTCCTTAATTAACCATCATTCATGCTTGGGATATTGTGGTTATAAAATTAACTTAAGCAGTTTGCAGAGACTGATTTGTATTTGTGTGTATTAGTATATCATTCAATGTAATAATTATTGCAGGTGAAGAATGTGGCCATACCAAGTGAACAAGTTGAGCAGGCAAAGCCAGTAGCAGCAGCTCCTCCGCGAGCAAATTCCTCCACCAAGATGTAATAATTCTATCTCTATCTAATTATTACTTCGTGGGTAATGTCGGGTTTTTATCCATTTTTTTTAGATTCTTTTATATTATTCAAATCTATTAAAATGATATTAATTAAACAAATCTTTGGTAATACATCAAAATGTTAGACATTTTTACGTTATCGTTGATAATTTTGTAACTCTTTTTCTTAGTTAAAATACTAAAATCTTGCAATGTTTACCTTCATGTGTCTCTTTCAAGTCAGTATCATGTTGTCAAAGTCAGTATTACTAACAAAATTGCTAACCGAAAGTAAACATTTGGCTAATTCTTACTATTTCGATAAGTTTGGATAATATAGAAGAATCCGAAAAAGATTTTAACATTTGACTAATTCTTAGTATTTCGATCGATTTGGATAATATAAGAGATTCTAAAAAATAGACATTACTTTTTTATGCCAAATCTTATTTGCTTTCTCCCCAATCATAAAGATATTCATCATCAACTGTGGATTGATATCAATTTTTTGTTTCTTGTAGAACGGCAAGAAGTCAATCTCGATTTCAGAGGTAAGGTTGATTGGATTACATTTAATTTTCAACCACAAGTGACAGTAAAACTCCTTTTTTCCCGAAAATGGAGAGCAAATCTTGCAACTCTGTCTCACAAGTTTTACTTATATGTGGGGATCCAGGATATTTGGAGCTTAAAGGCCGATGATCGGAGCAAAGCAACAACAATAACTACATTATCGACATAATTTATGAGTTAGAGGAGCCAGTTTGTAATTCGGTTACGAACTTGATGATGTAATAATGGGATGATGTACAAATTCTGTCTCCCAAAAGTAATTATCACTTTATAATAAATAAGATCATTTGTGTCCCTGATCGATCGATACAAATTGGACAGGAAAGGGTCATAATTAAACAAATTTGCTTGACTCGGAAACAACAAGTAGTCAAACTCAATTAAGTGACCTTTCACAAGTTCACGGTCTCGTTCGGGAAAGTTCATGACCGTGAACTTGTGAAATGTCTCATGATTTCTTTTTTCCAGTGATGTATTGTATAGTTCATATTCGAAGATAGACTTGACAAATTATAACCCCACCCGTTGACTCGGCCTAAAACCGCTCGAAAGTAGAAATTTTTATAACTTGAAATTCAAATGACCCAAGCCCGACAACCCGTAATTTTTTTGGTCGATTTGGGTGGGTTAGCGGTTCGATCCGTCAGACCCGTTCCATTTTATATATCACTCCCAAAATGATAAAATCACTCATAAATTGGTTAGATGTTTTAAAAAATCACAAGGATTTAAATGACATGTTTAGAGTTTAAGGATAATCAAATATCATGTGTTTCTTCTAGTAGTATTACTCTTATGATTGTTTTTTGACGATTTGCACAATTTGTATTTCATTTCATTAGCATGGGAGGATTTGAGAATATGTTAATTGACATGTGTGAGGTAAACTATTGTCATGCATATGTGAAAATTTGTGTTCCTTGAGAAAATATGAAACATGTTTGATATTGTTTATGAGAGTGCTCATAAACCGAATGATTGGGTCAATATTTCACCCAAAATAAGCCAACCAAACATGACCCGACCCGTAACCGAAATCACCAACCCGAAATTACCTTTGACAGGTCTACTTGAAGATCATAGTTGAATTCCTTAACTCACAATTTCATATTGACATGTCGGCGAGACCTGTTTCTTTTTAGCTTTGGCTTACTGAAGTTCACGACCTCGGGATAAAGATCATGGCCGTGAGCTCTCACATATCCCTTGATCTTATGAATTCTATCAACGAACTCTTCTTGTCCCTTTTCCTACACTTGATGCCCTACATTTCCTTCAATGCTATAACCCACACACCTTGACTTGATAAAGTTCATGAATACGATAGGAAGCGAATTTCGGCTAAAATATTTATTTAAATACTTGTTAATGGAGAATATGAATTGAAAATACCAAGATATAGGAAGGTAAATAATAATAATTTTGGTGTTATCACATGATCAAACATAACAATCAGTCAACAATATAACACCCCACCAAGAAGAAGTAGCACTAAGATTAAGCATTATAGTCAGAACTAATTCAGTAAATGTCCTACTTTTCCTCTCACTTTTACCATTCATTTCAAGCAAATATGGTGCAGTAGTTTCAAGAGTGATACTATGTGGGCTATAAAATTCCTTTAAAGGATTAGAGTCACACACTCTGATCCTCTATCACTCCTAAGTCGTTTGATTATTGTATTTCACTAATTCCCAAATTCTACCACAAACAGTTTGAACATATCAAGAGCATCACTTTTGTTCTTCATCAAGTAAACAAAAGAATAATGAGAGAAATCATTAATGAACATGATATAGTATCTCTTATCGTTCCTAGTAGCGTTCCATCGGGTCAAGTTAGTTAATTTCGGGTTGGGGCCTCTGGTTACGGGTTGGGTCATATTGGGTTGGCTGATTTCAGGTTAAATATTTACCCAACCCATTTGGTTTCGGGTTGGGTTACAGATCATTTTGGGTTATGAGAGCTCTCAGAAACAATATCAAACATGCTTCATATTTTCTTAAACAACACAAATTTTCACATATGCATGACAATAGTTTACCTAACACATATCAATTAACATATTCCCATATTAATGAAATGAAATATAAATTGCGCAAATCGTCAAAAATCAATCACAAGAGTAATACTACTACAAGAAACACATGATATTTGATTATCTTTAAACTCCAAACATGTCATTCAAATCCTTGTGAATTTTAAATATCTCACAAAATTTTGAGTGATTTTATCATTTTGGGAGTGATATATAAAATTGAACGGGTCTAACGGGTCGACCCACTAACCCATCGAACCTAACCCAAAAAATCACGGGTAATTGGTTCGGGTCATTCGTGTTATAAAAACTTCTACTTTTCGGGCAGTTATAATTTGCCAGGTCTACACTTAGGTCCACAACTTGGTGGCTAGGGGGCATATGAAGAATAAGTATTCAATACTAGCTCTCTTGATGTCTCCAACACACGGGACATCGATTGAGACAGTTAACTCCACGGGTTTGTAGATTAGATAAGCTAATATCAAATGTCCAGTGTTTTCCGTCTGGAATAGTTTCTCCTATTTGGTGGTATATCAATTACCTCTAGCATCCTCTAAATGATATTGCTTGGACGCTTAATTGAGGTAACGAGATAGAAATAATTAGTATTGCGGTCACCTTCTCATAGTCAATTTGTTCTCAATTTTTGTTTTCAAAACAATTCATCTTTAATAGGATGAAGGAGACTCAACTCAGTAAAGCCAAGCATTATAGTCATATACATCTTTAAAACAACATCAGCTACTCACAATCCAAGCAGGGGCGGAATTAGGGGGTATTGAGGGTGTCCAAAGACACTCCAAAATTTGGAGAAAAAACTATTATCTAATCTCGGTAGTAGTTTGCGTATGAGAATAAAAATATATTGATATATATTTATGGTTTTGTCTTCAGTGCACTCACTTTTTTTAGTACATTCAATGCACTCGTATCATAATTGTCATTTTTAGCATACGATTCATGCCAAAATAGTATCGATCACATATGTGATATGATGAACAAGAAACACATAAATTTGCCAAAAAAACCATTCAGGATATACTTTAATTTGAAGGATTAAGGGTTTAGGGATTTAGGGTTAGGGTTAGGGTTTATAATTTGGGGAATTTGGGTTTGTATTCAAACTTGAAGGTTTAGGGATTAGGGTAATGGATTGATTAGTAGTGATCATATGCTATATCATCATTTCAGACTAGTGCTGTCAATTAAAATTAAAAATTTGCAGTCTTAAGGCTAGTTTTAGAGTTGGGTGCATTGAATGCACTCATATTTGTGGGTGCCCCGAAGTAGCCACCTTTACAGTTTAGGCTAGCCTTTGCCATATATATGGTGGCGTTTTCGGTGCACCGACCACATTTGGGGTGCATTCAATGAACTCGCCACTTGTGGTATAATAGTCGTTCTTTGTAGGCGATTCATGTGAAAACGATGTCAATCGTCACTTGTGGTATGATAGACAAGTGACTCGCTAAAACACAACTCCTAACAATGGCCAAGTGTAACCAATGAAAGGGACTGCAGTATAGTGGCTCAAGTAATAAATATCGAATCCACGGGTCTCTAGAGTTACTATTACTCAGCTTCAGTTCGTTATCTAGCAAAACAGATTAAGTTGAAAGAACTAAAACTACTCTAGCAAACTACAGTTAAAGTTAATCTAATTACAGGTTGGGAACTCACTTAGGTATGATTCCCCCTAGCCACTAGCCAGATTAACGATCGATGATCTCTAACTTGTTTCACTTTCATTCACAATGCGGAGAATCCTTGACTAGACCTTGAGTCTCGACTAAAGGAACAAGGCCCTCTTGAGTCAATTGCCTAGAGGGACGTATCCTTCTCTAGAACAATCGATCAAGGCGTTCTGAACTAGACTCCCTCTATCGAATGAGGTTCTCAATCGATACAAAGCAGTGAATCAACCCTCGACTAAAGCAATCGATCCACTACTATCAATCTATGGTGCTCTATTGACCTAATCAGGTATTCGCTCTCATAGGATCAAAGCAGAATCAATAATCTCGACTAAAGCAGAATTGAATCGTGAAAACATGCATAGATTGAATATGAACTCAAGATTATCAAGTCAGAGTACTCATACAATCATCCAATCAAACAAACATGGCTAGGGTTCCTCAAAACCTAAGTGAAGGGAAGTTACTCCATAGAGAAGAGAGAGACTGCAGTAAGAATCTTCAGATGATCAGTCTTCAAGTCCGGGCTTGATTCCCGAGCTCCAATGGCGAAGAAATCCTCCAAAATAGCTCCAAGAATGTTCCCAAGTCGCTCTCTCTCTCTAGGGTTCGTCCCTTGGGTGTTTGGGATCCAAAACCCAGCTCCCTCCCTCTCCTTTCGCTGAAAATCGGGTTTTAAACAACAATTCCCGACCCGCACGGCCAGGGTGCATGGCCGTGCACCTCACCATTCTGGCCGTGCAGCCCTAAAACGCACCGTTTCACTTAATCGATCTCAGCCATCTTGCACGGCCAGGTGCACGGCCGTGCAAGGCTGGATTTTGCCCGTGCAAGGCCTCGGCAGAGAGCGCACGGGCAGAATTATATGTTGCACGGCCGTGCGCCTCCCTGGTCTGCCCGTGCAGCTTGCTCAGCCTCTGTTTAATGCTTCGTTTCTCCCTCGTCCGGACTCCGAATCAGTCGCCGTTTGATCCCAGACGCTCGTAGTCTCGTCCTCTTTCGTTTCATAACAAGCTTGCATGATTCTCTGTCCATAAAGTGAGGTAGAAATCCATTCTTCTTCAGGTATTGCCCGAGTTTCTGCTCCCGAATCGCCAATTGATCTCTGATTGACTTGAAACTTGCGCCTATGCTTCACTTTATGTGCTAGGACCTGAAATGTGACAAAGGAACACAACCTAGCGTAAAATAGGCCAAAGACACGGTAATTCAAGCTCAAACAATCAAGAAACAAAAGGGGAAAACATGTGCAAATGACGTTCTATCAAACTCCCCCACACTTAACCGTTTGCTTGTCCCCAAGCAAACCAAGTCAGACACTAGGTAAGCTTAAATATTTCAATCAACCAACATTGGGGACAAGTCATAAAGGCACAAAACACGTGAATCGCACTGGTTTTCAAACATCAATACATGCACAACCTCAATAACAACCTGGACAACCACCACAAAGGACATTCGAGTGCAGCAAATCGAGTAAAGGAAGAGTCTCCCGTCTGTTCACTGGCCAACCTAGACTTGATTCAACCACTTACTCAAAACAGTCAGCTCATGCATCCAACTCAAGACATCATAATAGAGACCGAGCAATCTAGGTCCTCACCGGGGTACAAGAGCATATAGAAAATGAAAATGAATCACTCACTCTCGACCAGTGGGGTCAGGACAATTTGATGCGAAAGATGCGCATGCTATTTCTCTCAATACCTATCATCTCTTCACCATGATGGCAGCCTCTAAATGCTAGAGTTCACATGTGGGGTGTCACCACTAACTAATCAGGAGGTCTTAGACACAGGTTCAAATGACTGGCTAGGGTCTTGGACATGGGGAAAAGGCCTTTTAAGTGGTGGAAGTATTCATAGCAAAAGGTTCCACATTTTCCAAACACACAATCACAGTCAAACAACCCGGTATTTTCTTTCTGCTATTCTGCATTACTCAATATCTTAAGAGCACAAGAGCGAATGAGGCATAAACATCAGTATTTCCAAGCCAGACTGCTAAGAAACACTACTTACTGGGCATTATTCAGATTTTTAGTAGTGGCTCTCTTTTGCTTTCAATTTTTTTCTTTGTTTTTCTTTCATTTTTCTTTTCATTTCTTAAGAGAGCCACCACTCCTGCACATATTTCAAACATCCGCCCAACTTTTAAGCACTACCTCCAACACTCACATAGACTTTAGCAGAAACAGCAGAGAATTTATAAAAACCACACTGTGGAACCTTCTACAAGATGCAACAAGGGTGATTTTTTCCATTATAGACCAAAAGAAAGGATAACACACGGCTCAAAGGGGCTGACTAGGGGATATGACACATCAGGACAGTCAGTTTTGGGCGTGGGCTAATCCTATGCCCCCATCATTTTAGCTAGCGACAACGTGAATGCTACACATCATGGAAGAGGGATCTATCGCACAAGAAAGAAACGAGCAGGCTCAAATCTCACATGGCTACCTATATGCTCTATCTCACATTTTGATACCCTGAACTAGATGCATAAACGACTGTCAAGAACAAGTAATCAGATCAAGTCAGATCAAGTCACAGTTGGCAAGCAAACAGTTGAAAAACTGAAACCCTACATCGTTCTACTGCACATCTCAGTCCTCATCATAGGTTGTCCTAGTCGCAAACAAGTTGGCATGCATTAATCCGAAAACCAATCAACTCATCTATCAAAACACAGTGCCAATATGATCAAACAGCAGTACTTGGAGCCCTCAAATCGTAAGATTCGGACAGCGGACTAGGCTCCAAGCACCATCATAATTATTCCAACCGATACAAAACATCCCACCCACACTTAAGCACGACATTGCCCTCAATGGAGTAGAGGGAGAGATAAGGGGAACGATGTTACCGGGTCAAGGGTGAATGATGGTGGACGAGGCAGGCGGTGCATTCCATGAGGAGAGAGTGGTCGAAACACAAACACCACACAAAATCTCACAAAGGTTGAGTTATGGACTCTAAAATCAAAGAACAAAACTGACTCAACCGAAGAGAAATAGGGAAAGAAATGCAAACCGACTGGTTGGGTTGCCTCCCAACAAGCGCTTCTTTCACGTCGTGAGCCGGACGATGGCTCCTAAGTTTCGGTCCATGCTAGAACCTCCTTGAAGTTGAGGTTCTCGTCGATGAGGTGGAGTCTCAAGTCACGAGCATGTGGTGCGGCAGGTGATGAAGGCTCGTGTACTTGATGCAGATGAAGTCTCCACCCTCGAGACCTCTTCTTCTCTTCTCTCGTCTCATTGCCCCAAACCAGATATGACAGCATCGTTTGGCCACCATCACGTCCACCAAGAGGGACCGATGTCGAAGTGGCCTTGGTCTGGCAAAGAGACACTGCAAATGGATCCTTGCCAAGCAGCTCCTCGAAGTTTGGTGGAGATATCACATGTAACTCATGGCCGGTGCAGGCCTCTTCCACCTCAACTTCGTCCTCAGCCTGGACGCCAATTGCTTCTTCAACCTCCCTTTCTTCTTCATGTGGTATCACCCCTGGGAAATGATCAAGAACTACTCCAGCTTCACCTTCGTCATCCTCCACAACCTCTTTCTGCACCCTTTCTTGCTCTTCTTCTTCTAGCACGGATTGGAGAGCAAGTTGCCAAACAATTTCTTTCATGAGATCTTCTTGCATCTCCTCACTCATGCCCACCTCTTCGAAGCTCAGTGTGGGATGTGGGAAAGGGTGGTCGGCTACGACAGGACATTCCTGATCATGATCATCCCGGGAGCTCTCCGTGACAACTTCTGTGTGCTCCACAATGTCCTTGTAGCCTTCTTCTTCCTCCTCCTCTTCTTTTATGGTAGCATAAGGGTGATCTTGAGCAAGTTGTGCACAAACTTGCTCAACCCACTCTGTTTGCTTCGCTGAGCGTTGAACAGCCTCCTCCATATCACGGAGATATGAGGGATCGGAAGAGGGAAGGGCCTGGATTTGATGATCCATCCTGGAGCATGTTCTCTCACAGGCTCGAGTAAACTGCTCCAGGAGTAACTCCAGCTCCGATGGCCCTTCTGGTTGTGGGAGAAATTCTTCTTGATAATGAGGTTGTTCTTGATATGCCCAGGGGTCCGGTTGTTCTCCGTAGTAAGGGGGTTGGTACTGGAACCCGAATCCATAGTCTTCTCCTCCTTGATTGCTCCAGGGTGTCTCGGGGTAATACCACTCGGATGGTGGTGGATACCCCCAATGGTTGGAGAAGCCATGAGGATCCATGATTCAGATCTGCACCAACAAAAACAAGAACACCCAAGTGAAAAGCAAGGGTGGAAAACAAAAGAAAAACGCTAAAGTAACAAACTTCTGCCTTTCCTAATAATCTAGAAAGTCCCCGGCAACGGCGCCAAAAACTTGACTCGCTGTTACTGTCACTCTAGAAATCGGCCAAGTGTAACCACTTCCTAAAGCGTAGTATAGCGGGTTTGGGTTTTAATGTCAACCCGGGTCCTAGATGTGATGACTACTCAGTGAATTCGTATTATCTAGCAATGAAACTTTAGTGAGGTTCTAAACTAACAAGCAAGCAAAGTAACTAAAACGGTTGTATTCAGGTTAAGAGAGGTCACCCGGATATGGTTCCCCCTAGTCTGCAGTTAAGCCGGATTGTAATTACCAAGTTCGATTTCTATGAAAGTTATACTGCGGAAGGTTCTTAATCAGTCTGAAGTCTCGACTAAAGGTCTTCAGACCCTCTCAATCTGAGTCTCTAGCTGGCGACTAACCTACACCGGAGTAAACAGATTGAGGCCCTATGAACAAAACCTCCACTACCGAATGGAATTCGGTACAGAATAGTGATTGGCTCCTCGACTAAAGTCACCAATTCACTACCTTCAATCAAGGATACTCTATTAACCTAGGCAGATATTATCATTCTAGGTTAAAGCAGAAACAACAGGAATTTGATCAGGATTCAAGTCATTCAATCATTCAAACCTCAATCGAATATAATCAATATCATAGAATCAATACTTGGGTTCATACAATCAAACCTAACATACAGAACTAGGGTTTCCCATACCCAGATGAATGGGAGAACTACTCCATGGAGAGAGAAGCAAAAGCAGAATCAGTCGCGGAAATCATACTGTGAAGATGGATTTCTGCTCCTGGACGTTGAATCGGCACTTCTCCAAGCTCAAACCAAGCTCCAATGGTGTTGAAGATCGATCTAGGGCACTTGGAGGCTCTTGTTCGTCGCTTTCTCTCTCTAGGAATCACTCTGTCTCTCTAAAACTCGAATCCCCTTCTGTTTGCTCGAATTAGGCTTTAAAACCAGTTTTCCCCGAGTTGCACGGCCAGGTGCACGGCCGTGCACCTCACAATTCTGGCCGTGCACCCTCAAAACGCACCGTATCACTTATTCGCCTTCATCCACCTTTCACGGCCAGGCGCACGGCCGTGCACATCTGGATTGTGCCCGTGCAAGCTCTCGCACCAACCCGCACGGCCAAGTTTGTATGTTGCACGGCCGTGCGGTCCTCTGCTCTGCCCGTGCGTAGCCTCGGCATGAGGCGCACGGCCATATGGTGCAAGTGCACGGCCGTGCGTCTTCATGGCCTGGCCGTGCGGCTCCCCAACAAGCTCGCCCTTCGTCCGTTTGTCGTCCAATCGACCCCAGACTCGCTCCTAAGCCTTCATCCACGTACTAGGACCTGAAATAACACAACCAAGCACAACCTAGCGTGAAATCGGCCTAAAACACGAGAATCAACACCTCAAACGGAGTAAGAGCAGGGGTAAAAACATGTGTAACTAACGGTCTATCAAACTCCCCCACACTTAACCGTTTGCTTGTCCCCAAGCAAACCAAGTCAGACACTAGGTAAGCTTACATATCACAATCAACCAACATTGGGGACAAGTCATACAGGCACAGAACACGTGAATCGCACTGGTTTTCAAACGTCAATACATGCACAACCTCAATAACAACCTGGACAACCACCACAAAGGACATTCGAGTGCAGCAAATCGAGTACAGGAAGAGTCTCCCGTCTGTTCACTGGCCAACCTAGACTTGATTCAACCACTTACTCAAAACAGTCAGCTCATGCATCCAACTCAAGACATCATAATAGAGACCGAGCAATCTAGGTCCTCACCGGGGTACAAGAGCATATAGAAAATGAAAATGAATCACTCACTCTCGACCAGTGGGGTCAGGACAATTTGATGCGAAAGATGCGCATGCTATTTCTCTCAATACCTATCATCTCTTCACCATGATGGCAGCCTCTAAATGCTAGAGTTCACATGTGGGGTGTCACCACTAACTAATCAGGAGGTCTTAGACACAGGTTCAAATGACTGGCTAGGGTCTTGGACATGGGGAAAAGGCCTTTTAAGTGGTGGAAGTATTCATAGCAAAAGGTTCCACATTTTCCAAACACACAAACACAGTCAACAACCCGGTATTTTCTTTCTGCTATTCTGCATTACTCAATATCTTAAGAGCACAAGAGCGAAGGAGGCATAAACATCAGTATTTCCAAGCCAGACTGCTAAGAAACACTACTTACTGGGCATTACTCAGATTTTTGGTAGCGGCTCTCTTTTGCTTTCAATTTCTTCTTTGTTTTTCTTTTATTTTTCTTTTCATTTCTTAAGAGAGCCACCACTTCTGCACAATTCAAACATCTGCCCAACTTTTAAGCACTACCTCCAACACTCACATAGACTTAAGCAGAAACAGCAGAGACAATATAAAAACCACTCTGTGGAACCTTCTAAAAGATGCAACAAGGGTGATTTTCTCCATTATAGACCAAAAGAAAGGATAACACACGGCTCAAAGGGGCTGACTAGGGGATATAACACATCAGGACAGTCAGTTTTGGGCGTGGGCTAATCCTATGCCCCCATCATTTTAGCTAGTGACAACGTGAATGCTACACATCATGGAAGAGGGATCTATCGCACAAGAAAGAAACGAGCAGGCTCAAATCTCACATGGCTACCTATATGCTCTATCTCACATTTTGGTACCCTGAACTAGATGCATAAACGACTGTCAAGAACAAGTAATCAGATCAAGTCAGATCAAGTCACAGTTGGCAAGCAAACAGTTGAAAAACTGAACCCCTACATCGTTCTACTGCACATCTCAGTCCTCATCATAGGTTGTCCTAGTCGCAAACAAGTTGTCATGCATTAATTCAAAAACCAATCAATTCATCCATCAAAACACAGTGCCAATATGATCAAACAGCAGTACTTGGAGCCCTCAAATCGTAAGATTCGGACAGTGGACTAGGCTCCAAGCACACAAACAGACCTAATGCAGTCAAAAGATAAACACCCCCCCACACTTAAGATCGACATTGTCCTCAATGGAGAAGAGGAAAGGAAAGGGGAACGATGTTACCGGTATGCACAGACTGCAGGAGACGGGAAACGGACCAGGCGGGAACACAGCACAGCTCAAGGGAAACAGAAGAGCTCAACCAGAATATGTTAGGGCCGATGTCAGCCCAATAAGACATCATCCAGAACAAAGAAAACAAACCAAAACCAAACCAAAACGCAATCCGACTCGAAACATAAGAAAGAAAGTCAAACCGTGGTGGGGTTGCCTCCCCACAAGCGCTTCTTTACCGTCTTTTAGCTGGACGCCCATGGTGGATACTCAGGGAGGTGCAGGAACAGGTGCCTCCAAGAGCGGATCCACGTCGCTCTTGAGGTACAGCTTCAGGTGATGACCGTGCACCCGACGGTTGCAACCACCAGCAGAAGTCAGCTCGACCTGGCCATCCGGCAAGATGCAGGCGAGTGAGTACTCGGATGGCCAGGGTGGTCGTGGTGCGGGGGGTGGGACCAGCTCATAGTGGTCTCCACTCTTCTTCCGTGCAGGCTTAGCCACCTGCGGCTTCGGCCGCCACTCCTCCTGGAGCTTTTTGTTCGAAGGCGAGGCTGGATGGAGTGGCGGCGGAGGAATGATAGGCGGGTCCTGCAAAATGAGAGGTGCAGAAGGGTACACGACAGGCTCGTGTACCTGATCCGAAATAGCATGCACAGGCGATACAGAAATCATAGCACAATGGTCAAAGTCAGTTACAGGAAAAATAGCCTGTTCATTTCCAGCACGCAAGATCAGTTTACCATCATGCACATCAATCAATGCCTTGGCGGTGGCAAGAAACGGTCTACCTAGAATCAAAGGCACATCCACATCATCATTTATATCCAGAATCACAAAATCAACAGGATATGTGAATGCACCCACATTAACAAGCAAATCTTCTATGATACCCCTAGGATGCACCACGGAACGATCAGCTAGCTGAATGCTCATCCTAGTAGGGCTAAGTTCACCTAGGTCTAGCTTTTTGAAAAATTTATATGGCATGACATTGATGCTAGCTCCTAGGTCCGCCAAGGACTTTCCTATATGCATTCTGCCAATAGTAAGAGGGATAGTAAAACTCCCTGGATCCTTGCGCTTTTCGGGCAGCTTGTTCTGCAGGATGGCAGAACATTCCTCGCTCAGCAGCACTGTCGAGAGATCTCCTAGTTTCTTCTTGTTGGTGCAGAGATCTTTCATGAACTTCGCGTACTTGGGCATCTTCGACAGTGCCTCCACAAATGGTATGCTGATGTTGAGCTGCTTCAACATTGCCATGAACTTGGCAAACTCAGTCTCCAGCTTATCTTTATGGAGGCGAGTGGGGAAGGGAAGCTGGGGTACATGCTCCTTCACCACTGGTTGTGGCTTGGGAGCAGGGGCTTCCTTCTCCACCCGCACTTCTGCATCACCGGCTGGAAGTGCTGAAGCAGGTAGTGGTTCCTCCTGCCTGGTCGGGGCAGGATCAGCTGATGTAGGCCTGCCGCTCCTGGTGAAAATGGCATGGGCAGTCTCGTGAGGGCCGCGAGGATTGGGGACAGTGGTGGCAGGCAGAGTCCCCGGTGCCCTGGTAGTATTCTGGCGAGCTAAGTCCCCTATCTGGTGCTGGAGATCCTGCAGAATGGCACCCTGGTTCCTCTGGCCTGCCTCCAGTGAAGCTATGGCCTGATCCATCCTCGTGAAATTTGCCTGGCTGGTGGTCATGAATGCTGCCAAAATGTTCTCAAGCTTGGTCATCTGATTATCGGGAGCTGGTGCTGCTGCTGGCTCGGCATACTGACGCTGAGGCTGCTGGAATGGCTGCCCCTGTCTAGCCTGGAAAGGCTGCCTCTGCTGAAAACCACCTGCTGGTGCTGGGAACCCAGGTGGCTTATTGGTGTTGTTGCTCCAGGCGAAGTTGGGATGCTGGCGCCATCCCTCATTGTATGTGTTACTGTATGGATCGAGGCGCCGAGCATTGGCGATGAAGGCCAACTGTTCTTGGGGAGTAGAGGACTCCCGCATAGACTGACAATCCTCCACGAGGTGATTCGGGCTCTCACACCACTGACACTGAGCAACTGGAGGTGTAGCCAAACTTCTGCCCGGAATAAGACTGTTGGGCTGCTTCAATGCCTGCACTAGCTCAGCTACCTGCTGCTCGAGCCCGGATCTGGTCTCCATGGCGTGCACACCACGGTCCCGGGAGTGCCAGCCTCTGCTGCTCTGCCCCCAGGAATGATCGCGGGCAGCTAAAGTACTGATCATCTGGTTCAGCTCGGGTGGAGTCTTAGTAAGGATATCCCCTCCTGGGCATAGAGACTCGATCACCCTCTGGCTGTCTGGGGTGATGGCACTGTAGAAGTTCCCCACTGTGAAAGCATCGCTGAAGCCATGATGGGGACACTGCCAGAAGTATCCCATGTACCGCTCCCATGCATCACGAAGGGACTCATCTGGCTCTTGGCGGAAGTGAGTGATCTCCCGCTGAATCTCAGTAGTCTTCGATGCCGGATAATATCTGTGCACGAACTTATCCGCCAGATCGTCCCAAGAAGTGATGGACAGTGGGGGCTGGGTCTCCAACCACCTCTTAGCATTCCCCGCCAGAGAATGGGGGAAGAGGTGAAGGCGGATTCCCCGTTCGTCAGCTGCAGAAAACGGGAAAGGTGTGCCCGGGCTTCCTCATCCTTCAAGCCATGGAACTGGATAGAGGATGTGATGAGCTGAATCCAGCCTGGCTTGATCTCGAAGTTATTTGCTGGGACGGGTGGATAGAGGATGACCGGGTGGATGTCAGCAATCCGTGGAGTGTAGTAGTACTCCAAGGTGGGACCCGGCGGTGGTGGTGGATGCTGATTCACCGGGGGAACCTGTCGAGCATTCCCCGGTTGTGGGATGTCTTCGCCCTCCATCTCGTACTCTTCCTCAGAATCGCTGGTTAAGTGGCCGTCTATGCGCTCTCCCGTAACCAGTCTAGCTCGCTGCTGTCTCCTAAGTTGGCGGCAAGTGCGTTCAAGCTCTGGATCCAACGGCAGTAAACCTCCTGACTGGCTACGGATCATGCACTACCTGCACACACTCAAGCAAGCAAACCCGTGAAGGCACAAGTGGGACAAAGCGAAAAGAAAAGCTAGAGTAACAGAAATCACTTTTCTTCAACAACCTAGCCGTCCCCGGCAACGGCGCCAAAAACTTGACTCGCTAAAACACAACTCCTAACAATGGCCAAGTGTAACCAATGAAAGGGACTGCAGTATAGTGGCTCAAGTAATAAATATCGAATCCACGGGTCTCTAGAGTTACTATTACTCAGCTTCAGTTCATTATCTAGCAAAACAGATTAAGTTGAAAGAACTAAAACTACTCTAGCAAACTACAGTTAAAGTTAATCTAATTACAGGTTGGGAACTCACTTAGGTATGATTCCCCCTAGCCACTAGCCAGATTAACGATCGATGATCTCTAACTTGTTTCACTTTCATTCACAATGCGGAGAATCCTTGACTAGACCTTGAGTCTCGACTAAAGGAACAAGGCCCTCTTGAGTCAATTGCCTAGAGGGACGTATCCTTCTCTAGAACAATCGATCAAGGCATTCTGAACTAGACTCCCTCTATCGAATGAGGTTCTCAATCGATACAAAGCAGTGAATCAACCCTCAACTAAAGAAATCGATCCACTACTATCAATCTATGGTGCTCTATTGACCTAATCAGGTATTCGCTCTCATAGGATCAAAGCAGAATCAATAATCTCGACTAAAGCAGAATTGAATCGTGAAAACATGCATAGATTGAATATGAACTCAAGATTATCAAGTCAGAGTACTCATACAATCATCCAATCAAACAAACATGGCTAGGGTTCCTCAAAACCTAAGTGAAGGGAAGTTACTCCATAGAGAAGAGAGAGACTGCAGTAAGAATCTTCAGATGATCAGTCTTTAAGTCCGGGCTTGATTCACGAGCTCCAATGGCGAAGAAATCCTCCAAAATAGCTCCAAGAATGTTCCCAAGTCGCTCTCTCTCTCTAGGGTTCGTCCCTTGGGTGTTTGGGATCCAAAACCCAGCTCCCTCCCTCTCCTTTCGCTGAAAATCGGGTTTTAAACAACAATTCCCGACCCGCACGGCCAGGGTGCACGGCCGTGCACCTCACCATTCTGGCCGTGCAGCCCTAAAACGCACCGTTTCACTTAATCGATCTCAGCCATCTTGCACGGCCAGGTGCACGGCCGTGCAAGGCTGGATTTTGCCCGTGCAAGGCCTCGGCAGAGAGCGCACGGGCAGAATTATATGTTGCACGGCCGTGCGCCTCCCTGGTCTGCCCGTGCAGCTTGCTCAGCCTCTGTTTAATGCTTCGTTTCTCCCTCGTCCGGACTCCGAATCAGTCGCCGTTTGATCCCAGACGCTTGTAGTCTCGTCCTCTTTCGTTTCATAACAAGCTTGCATGATTCTCTGTCCATAAAGTGAGGTAGAAATCCATTCTTCTTCAGGTCATGCCCGAGTTTCTGCTCCCGAATCGCCAATTGATCTCTGATTGACTTGAAACTTGCGCCTATGCTTCACTTTATGTGCTAGGACCTGAAATGTGACAAAGGAACACAACCTAGCGTAAAATAGGCCAAAGACACGGTAATTCAAGCTCAAACAATCAAGAAACAAAAGGGGAAAACATGTGCAAATGACGTTCTATCAACAAGAAACGGGTAAATTGCAAGTTTGATCACTAGAATTATAATAAAGTTCACTTTTGCCACTAAGATTAATTTATTGCATCCGTAGTCACTTAAATTAGTTATACAACCCAAGTTTGGTCACTCTTTGTTAGTCTCCGTTAATTTTAGCTAACGTGGCAGTCAACTCTGAAAGTTGACTGTTAAATAAGTGACGTGACAATTAAAAAATAATAAAATTTATCTTCTGTAATTTCCATCTCACTATCATAACAAAATAAAATAGAAAAAATATATTATAATTACCAATTTAATCCTTCCCTTCTTCGCCACCAGATCGTTCAATCGGTCGTCTCTAGGCAGCCCTCCAATTTCCTCAACCCAGCCATCAGCCGAGCCAGTTTGCCCAAACTCAAGCTCTACATTCTGTTCCGGAACTCCCTGACTTAAATCAAAATCTCCTGCTAGACCAATCTGTAGTCCTCCCCGACTAATCTCACCACTTCATAAACCCAATTGCTCTTCTACAATTGAAGGGATCTCATAGCCTTGCATATCAATTGGGGAAATCGCTTCCTCCTTCCCCCCGCCGCAGGCGAGGAATCGGTCGAGGGCTCTTGAGATGGCAAGGTTCTGCTCGATGACAACAGCGTACCACCAGATTGAGGACGAGAGTTTCCAGGTCTCCGGGTTGAATTCGTCACAGAATTTCGAGAGGGTGAGGGAGTTCCTGCCGCCGGAAGCAGGGTAGACGGAAAGCTATCATCCTTCCATCCCAAACAAATCCAAAAACAATAGGGTGATGATCATCATCTTATAGGTCCAACCATATCGTTGAAACCGCCACCATCGCATCCCAATCTAAATGGTACCTCCATACAATCCCTCCTTCCCTTCAAAACCCATTTCTCAATTTCTTTACTTTTCCATCTAAATTACACATATCTTCCTACCTGTTGCTTCAGCCGGAGATGCAAACGAAATCATCTTCGTCGATTCTGAATAGGAGTTGCATGTGGGTGTTGCAGAGGAGTGCGCTTTTGTGGCGGCAGTGGAAGGTGGACTTGAAGGAGGAGAGGGAACACCATAAAAAACACGTGATTGATCTTGACGGGATGAATCTGTAGGAAGATTGGGTGGCGCAGAGATCTTGGGGAAGAGATAGGATAGATTAGATCAGAGAGAGCGAGCTCTCATTGTTAGCCTGAAGCTTTCGTTGCCAATCAGAAGGGATCATCAGAAGAGAACAAAGTATTTTTTTCCCGTTGAATCAGTTACTTTTATTTCCAGAAAAGAAAACCGATACAACAAAGTGGAACCCTAAAAGGTAGAGTCCCACAAGCAGCTCACAAAACAGTTACTAGTCACTCCCACTCACTATATAAGAAACTACTTACAGAGCTTCAAAATAAAATCTATAAGTATCCAAGGCGTGTAAGTGCATCTCGAACTCCTCTATTTCCACAAGATATGAACATTAGATCCGCCCTAATAAGATTAGCAATAGACTCAGGATCAAGGCAGGGGGAACCATGAATCACTCTGCATCTTTCCTTCCAAATAAAGGACACTGTGAGACACCAGTGGAGAGCATGCCACTGGCCAGAATGAGAGCCCCTGCGCATGTCAGCAGTAATCTTCTACACCATTGCGTCCCAGCCTTGAGAACACAGAAGGGGGAAGTGCATCAACGTAGACAGTCTCTGGGAATAGTTGCAGCGGAGAAATAAATGCTCTCGACTTTCAACATCCACACCACAAAGCGAACATGTAGCATCTCTGATTTTCCCCCACTGCAACAGTTTGTCTCTGGTGGTAATGGCATTCCTCATTAACATCCAAGAGATCAAACTATATCTCGGAGGAAAGTATCTGCTCCAAATAAGTTTATGCCATGAGACAGTTGGAGCTTTCCTACACTTGTGGCTCCTACCCCAAGTCCACACTCCTTTCTAGGTAAAGCCACAAAGTCCCATGCCACCTTAGCCCTTCCAACATCATTGCCATGCCAAAGAAATTGAGAGCATACCTGCTGAATCCGCTTCAATGCCTTCTTCGGAAGCACAAAGAGCTGCATCCAGTATTGCACCACTCCAAGTAACACTGAGTTGATTAGCTGTAGCCTTCCAGCATAGGTTAGTTTCTTGGCTCTCCATGATTTAATCCGCTTAGTAACCTTGTCTACTAGAATGTCAACCTCTATGAAAGATAGTTTACCAGACATTAAAGGCAACCCCAAATATCTGACAGGTAAGTCACCCTCCTTAAAACCAAAGAGCAATAGAGCATTACTTTTGTACTTAATGGCTTCACCTCCAAAATAAATTTCACACTTAGAAGGATTGCTTTTAAGCCCAGACAGCTGGTGGAACTTGTGCAGAACTTCTTTAACCTGAAGGATCGCTTGGGCCGAGCTAGTAGTAAACACCAGGATGTCATCAGCAAAGCACATGTGGTTTAAAGAGATTCTCTGGCACTGAGGGTGGAAAGGAATCACTCCAGATTGACTTGCATTCATCAGCATGGTCGATAGACCTTCCATAGCAATGGTAAACAAGTACGGTGATAATGGATCACCTTGCCTGACTCCTTTCCTAGCTCTAAAGAACCCACATAAACTGCCAATTATATTGAAACTATAATGGGCAGTTTGAAGACAAGCCTTAATCCACTTCATAAACCTCTTAGGGAATCACATGGCATGCATAATAAGAAACAAGTACCGCCAACTAACAGAATCTAATGCCTTCATGATATCTATTTTTATTGCACATCGAGAAGACAGATGGATTCTATTATATCCACTAACCAACTCCTGAGCCAGTAAAATATTATCCATTATGCTTCTTCCTTTAACAAAGGCCGACTGAGTATTACTAATGATCAGAGGCATAACTTCACTAATGCGCCTTGCAAGAATCTTAGCCACTATTTTATAGAGAAGATTCACACATGAAATAGGCCTAAAATTCTTTAAGGTATCAGCATTAGAAACTTTGGGAATTAAAGATACAGCAGTGGCATTTACTCCACTAGGAAGAGTACCTGTCTGAAAGAAGAATAGGATCCCTCTGATTATATCATCCCCAATGATTGGCCATGTCTTTTTGTAGAATCCAGCAGACAATCATCCGACCCTGGAGCTTTCTGGGAATTCATGCTAAAAACCACACTCTTTATCTTTTCTGCAGTGACTTCTTTAACACGGATGTCACACTCAGGCCCAGGTATATGGTGACGAACAAGCTGCTCCACCTCCTCCTTGCTAGGATTAATTTCCAAGTTAGCCTCTTCGAGTAGTTTCTTATAGAAGTCCAGAACTTCCTCAACAATCTGGTCAGATTGAAATATTTCCTCCCCTGAGTCTTTGACCAATTCCTAATAGCTCGCTTGGAGTTGCGAATTTTAACAGCCTGATGAAAGAAGTTTGAACTCTGATCCCCAACTGTTAACCAAGACACCCTGGATTTCTGCCAACAGAAACTTTCATAAGCCGAAGATACATGATCATAATGATCCTTTGCAAGTGTAACAGCTTCAAAGTGTTCTGTAGTAGGATATGAGAAAACTTTGGTTTGGACTCTCATCAACTCATCCTCAGCCTCTTTAACTTGATCTTGCAGGCTACCATAGACTTCTTTGTTAAATTTCTTTAAAGCCTGCTTTACCCTACCCATTTTACTCTGAATAACTTCCAAGGGAGTCCCTGAAACCTCGATACGCCAAGCCTCCTCAACTATATTCATAAAAAGTGGGTGCTCTACCCAAAACTCAAAATATTTAAAGGGTTTATGCAGAGACTTTATAGGGGCTACCGTATAAACCTGCACCCCCCAGTGGTCTGAGAATTGTGCAGGGAGAGCCTCCACAGCACAATCTTTAAAATGCTCGATCCAATCCAAATTAACCAGACTTCTGTCAAGCCGCCTAGAAATAGGATGATAAGCCTACCGATTAGTCCATGTGAGCTGAGGCCCCGTTGTTCTATAATCTACCTACTCCATCTCCTCAATCCATTTATTAAAACCTTCCATGCTTGAAGTAAATGATCGCTGATTAGACGTCTCATGAGGAGTTCAAACAGTATTAAAGTCACCACCAACAATCCAAGGATGTCCAACAACCTTCAGCTGTGCAATCTCCCTATAAGTATGTAGCCGCTCAGCCTCATCATTAGAAGCATAAACAGCTGTTAGAAAGAAGGTATCCTTGTTAATGTCCTCAACCAAGCAATGAATAAAGTTCTTTTTTGGTTTGAGAACGTGAAGCTTAATGGCATAGTCCCAAAACAACCAAACCCGCCCCAATTTTGAATCAAAACAATTGAGACATTTCTCCCAACCCGCGAAAACCTCCTCTACTGCCTCCTCAGCTTTATTAGCCTGAACCCTGGTCTCAAGAACTGCAACTACATCTACTTTATTCCTACGTAGGACTTGCATCAAGTCCCTCTGTTTGGAGGTTTTATTAAACCCCCTTACATTCCAGAACAGAATAATCATTTCGAAGTTGGGGGCTTCCCCCCACCCTTCTTTATATCCTTCTTTACCTCCTTTTTCTTTGGAGCATCTTGCACCTTACTTGCTTCCCATTGACGGAGAAGGGAGACAAGAAGAGTCCTGAATGAGTTGAGGGAATTTGTAATTCTAAACACTATAGGCCTTTGAAATTGTGATTTGGAAAGATAAGGTACTAGAGTTTAAATATGAAAAAGTTATATGCTTGATTTGAACGTAATGGACGGTGAAAATAGATTGGGGAATAAAAGATACACAAAAATTATTTAATGGGTGTGATCGTAATTCTAATTATAATTATTAATTAATATACTCATATTTAAATTAAAAATCATTTAATATTAATTTTTTAGTGTAAACACAGGCGTACAACGTACGTCGGGTGTACGCTAGCCTTTGCCATAAATATAAGTGGTAGACCATGTGATTTGAACCTAGGACACTACTATTATTAGTAAACATATTTTTTATTAGGCTTCAACTAATTTATTATTGTATTTTAAACACAAAACTAATAGTAAAAATCTATTCATTTTCCAATTATTTTTAAAATCTAACAATAAAACCCAATTATAGCTACCCATATTTTATACATTCTATCATATACATTGGTTTACTTGCTTCTCAATGTTATTGAGTTTACCGAGTGCAAATAAAAGTGTTGAAATAACATTTTTAATTTTGGGATACTTTAAGAACAAGTTTCAGAATCAAATAAGTGATCAGTTCATGAATGATTTATAGTAAGATAGAGAGATTTGTTGAGCCGTGTAGACACCAAATGTATTTTATAATTTTTTAGTTATGAATATGTGTCAAGGGATTTTGTTGTAATTTGTACTAGTTAGATCTTTTTATATTTAAAAATTATTTAATTATTAATTTAATTTTTGAAAGAGTACACTCCTATATGAAATTCTTGCCTCCCCAATCCCCATGAATCCAAGGGTAAGTAGCCCATTACCAATGAGCTAATTAAGCTCAATAAAAACTTCCAATAAAACCTCCAATAAATGTACAAAGATTAGAAGTTTTTTTTTTATGAATCGGTATACTTTCATTTCATCAAAAAGCGTTGCTGGCAACACCCTTGCCAGTTAGGGGAATGGGACCTGATGAAAGGAACGAGTAGTATAGAACCTAACAATGTATACCTACCAATAGACCAAACTTACAGGGAAGGAAACTTCTATAAAAAGACCCTAGCAATGTAAACCGACCAACAAAAGCAACAAAACAGAGCAAACCCGGGTAAGAAGTCAAGCAGCCTAAGAAACAGGGGGCTAGAATCGCGCAATCTCCTTTGAATCCAGCACCAAAACTCGAACCTCACTCTTTACCATAGAAACCAGAGCTTCAGGGGACCTTTTGCTGCTACCAAACTCTCTATAACAGCGCTCCCTCCAAGTATGACTCACCATAGATTGCCAAATCAGTCTACCTGTCAATGCACATAAAGAAATAGTTCCAAACTTCATGACAGCCCATTCAAGGTTCTCCTCCCAAGTTCGTGGCAAGAAAGAACAGAAGTTGCCCAGCAGCAGCTGATGAATGGAAGTATAGTAAGGACAAACAGAGAACAAGTGGTCCCTTGTCTCATCTGGTTGATCACAAAAAAAAACAATGATCAGAACCTGCAAACCCCCATTTTTTCATCTTGTCTTTTGTTTGTATCTTGTTAAGAATAATAAGCCAGACAAGGAACTTGTATCTATGGATAGTAATCCCCTTCCAGAGAAGCTTATACCATTTTACTACATTTTGCTTTGGTCTGACAACTTCCCAGATAATCTTGACGGAATACCTTGGCATAGCAATATCATTCCAGAGGAGCAAGCCATTGTGAACTATGAATAGATTAGGGACCTTATTTCGAAGTCTCGGCAGTTTCTTCCAATTCGAGGACCCATTAACATTCACAACCCAAAAATCCCTACCTTTCAGCTTATATTTCTGAACCCACAGTGAGCCATGCTACATCATTATCGCCCAAATATGCCTGAAGACACAAGCAAAGTTCCAGGTAGTGAGATCTCTTAGCCCCAATCCACCTTCTTTCTTCGGAATAGAGAGGTACTTCCAAGCCATTTTTGCTTTGAGTTTGAGTCCAGGCCCAACAGACCAGAGGAAGTTGCTACAGATTCTCTCAACTTCTCGGATAAAAGTTTTGGGAAGCATGAAGACACTCATCCCCAGTACTGTGACATACTATATAGAACAGAGCCAACCAATTCCACCCTGCCAGCATACTTTAGAGACCTTACCTTCCATCCCTGCACCCTACTTGTAATTCTATCTATGAGAGGCATGCAGGCATTAACTGTTAGCTTCCTAGCCACTAGAGGGACTCCTAGATAGAGCACTGGGAATGCACCAAGCAGATAGCCATATTTGCTAGCTCGAGCAACCATCTCTTCCTTCTCTAACCCTCCAAAAAAGATTTCACATTTACTAGGATTTGACTGGAGCCCAGAGAGCCTATGAAATACATTCAATACCCTCTGCATACTTTGAATACCATAATTTGACCCATCAGAAAAGACCAAAAGGTCATCAGCAAAACAAAGATGGGTCAATCCTATTTTCTTACACATTGGGTGGTAAGGGAATCTCCCCTTCTCAGCTTCCAGATCCAAAAGACAGGAGAAGACCTCCATTGCAACATCAAACAAATATGGAGAGAGAGGGTCACCCTGTCTCAAACCCTGTTTTGCAGGGAAGTACCCCACTAAGCCCCCATTAAAAGCAATGCTCAGCATAGGACTAGTGACACACATCCTAATCCATTTAATAAACTGACTAGGAACACCCATGGCTTCAAGCACAACAAAGAGAAACTGCCAATTAACAGAATCAAATGCTTTCATAAGGTCAATTTTCAATGCTGACCTAGTGGAAATGTTCTTTTTGGAGTACTTGTGCACAAGCTCATGAGCCAGGAGAATGTTCTCCCCAATGACCCTCCCTTCAACAAATGCAGTCTGATTTTTGCTAATTACTAAGGGCAGGAGGGAACTAAATCTATTCGCCACAATTTTTTATATGCATTTATACACTATATTGCAGCAAGAAATAGGACTAAACAACTTCATCTCAACAGGGTTTTGGATCTTAGGAATCAAATCAAGGATAGTAGCATTTACCTCTCTTGGAATCCTGCCAGTCACCAAACAGCTCTTAATGGCACTTGTAATTTCAGCCCCAATAAATCCCCAAGATGCTTGGAAGAATCTAGCATTATATCCATCCGGACCTGGACTCTTATCTCCATTAAAGCTAAACATGACTTCCTTAACCTCACTAGTAGTAATATGAGAGCAGAGAGAAGAAACCTGCTTAGAGTTAAGTTTATGCCTTAACAGACCCTTAAAGAAATCCACTGATTCACTCTCAACATGTGGATTCTCCCTCCCCAGCAGAAGCATATAGAAATCAATAGCCACTTGACACATATCTTCAACTGAAGTGACTGAGTTCCCCTGAGCATCCTTAAGAGAAGTTATAGTATTCCGTTTGAGTCTAGTTCTCATGGAGCGATGGAAGTAACCAGAATTTGTATCACCTACTCTTAGCCACAGCTCTCTAGATTTCTACCTCAAAAAACTTTCCTCAGCTTTCATAAGATCGAACAGCTCTTTAGAAACCCTTACTTCAACCTCAAAACTCATTGGAGAAGGACTTGAAAGGGTAGCAGTTGAATAGATTCAAGCTCCTTCTCTTTTTCTCTTACTCTCCCCCTTATGTCAGAAAACTCTTCCCTGTTGAGCTTCTTGAGCAGACCTTTGAGTAACCTTAGTTTCTTGTAGACCCTAATAAGAGGAGGACCGTCCACCCCTTCAGACCAAGCCTGGGCAAGCAACTCCTCAAACTTTGGATGCTCTAGCCAGAAATTGAAAAAATTTAATGGCTTAGGCAATGACTTAAGAGGAAACTCAGTATGAATAAAAACCGAACAGTGATCTGAAACCCCAGGAGACTTGCACATGCACTACACTTTGCTTCATCTCTTCTAACCAATCCACATTAACAAAAGCCATGTCTAGTCTCCTAGCAATGGGATCATTTTGCCTCTTGTTGAGCCATGTAAACCATGGCCCAGTAGATTTGTGTTCCTCCACCTCAATTTCACTCAACCAGTCATTCAGAGATTTCATACTAGTAGAATAATGGGGATTGTTTGAGCCTTCACTCGGATCTCGAATAGCATTGAAGTCCCCAATCAGCATCCAGGGGAAATTTACCACTTTGAGTCTATTAACAGCAGCATACAGACCTTCCCTCTGACTTTCACTATTAGAAGCATAAAAAAATGTGACAAAGAAAGGAGCCTTCCCTCCAATTAGAGCATGAGCAAACTGATCAGAGCTGTCTATGATGGTCAGCTGAACCTCAAAGCGCCATACTAACCAGATTTTCCCCAACCCTTTATCATTGAATAAGATTTCCTGCCCCCACCCTGTAAATCTCTTTTGCTTCAATTTCTTTGCTTCCACCCTGTTTACCCGAGGCTCCAAAATAGCAACAATATCTAAACTATATTTATTAATCTTATTTAGTATAGCTGTATACTTCTTATCCGCAACAAACCCTCTAGTGTTCCATGAGAGGATCTTCATCTACGACCCCTTCCTCTCCCTCCACCTTTCCCCCCTTTCTTCCTGTTATCCCTAACATCTGGAGGATCTATCCAAATCTTCTTACCCTTATCAGCAACACTTGGTGGGATTCTATTCTCTTTATCAAGGATGGCAAATCTGGATCCAGTCTGAATGACCCGAGCAGTCATTAGAAGGTTAATTATTCTTTGAGAGAATTAAACTCACTATTAATTTATTAATAATCTCATTGTTCTTTGGTTAATTATAAGCCTTGATGTAGATGCTCTAAGTAAAAGGCCTCGAGTGAAAACAATACATTTCCTTTGTTCAAAGGCTCTAACATCTCTCTAGCTTCCTTCGCAAAATGTCGTTGGGGGTGTCGTCCGTTTTCACTCTTTTGGTGAACGGCGATCACCAAGCACCATCTTTTCCAGTGATTTTTTTTTGCTCCCAACCCCTTGACTTCCCCTTCGTTTTCACCGGTCATTTCCTTTAGCCGTCTTTCTTTTCGGAGTTTTTTTCTTGCTTTTCCCATTGTTCCTTCTGCGTTTGTCTACTTTTCCAGCCATGTTTTGGCTCTCTCTTCCACTCTCTGGTTTGATTCACATCCCTTTGGAGATTTCCCTTTTCCCCTACTGTGGATTGATTTTTTTACCCACCGATCCATTTTCAGATTTGGAGATGCTTGTCCCGTTCAAGATGCGATGGAGGTTGGATCAGACAGATCCGACTTGTCTTCTCCTCTCCCCTTCTGTGGTCTACCTCCTTGTTTTGCCTTGCATTTCTTGGCAATCGGTAGATGCAGGCCTTGGCGAGGATCTGGATGGGAGATCTTGAAGACTGGTGTATTCTAACTCTCTGCCTCCGCTGACCTTCTGGTTGTTTTGTTAAGTCTCGTGGTGGTCGATGAGATGTGTATGACAATTTGTTCAGTGTGAGATGATTCGGTGGTTGTTTCCTCCTCGTCTTGCATTCCGGGATAAGGTGGGTACCCAAACCAAAGCTTGGCTCGCGGCGGCGCTCAAAGGATGGGTGGCGGAGACTTGTCTGAAGCGGTGGTGGTGCTCAGCTGCGGCGCCGGAGGAGGGGCTGAGAGGGCACGTTGCGGCTAGGGTTTGGGTAAGGCTTTGACTTGTTTGGGTTCTAGGCCCGGAGCCTATTGGGCCTCCGGGTTTGTCTTTGAGCCTTTTGTTTGGGTGTTTTTCATTTCATTTCTACATTGTTTGCTTGTACACTTCCTTTGTGG
The DNA here is from genome assembly GCA_946122785.1 of Linum tenue. Lineage (NCBI taxonomy): Eukaryota > Viridiplantae > Streptophyta > Magnoliopsida > Malpighiales > Linaceae > Linum > Linum tenue. Next base: position 7,947,236 of record CAMGYJ010000010.1, on the reverse strand, counting down.
GCTTGGCCCATTCGTTTTATCCTAATGAACGCCTTTTAAAAAAAAAAGTAAAAGGCAGCAAGAGTCGGCACTGTCACTTATTCGAGCCTAATTGTATACTTTTTATCCACGATTCTCTTTGACGTTTGTTGCACTTGAACTCCAAAAAGGTTGGTTTTACGCGAGGTTGCTTGTGATTTAGTGTGTTTCATATCCTAACAGATAAAACGAAACCCGAAGTCAAAAGTTGGAAGAAAAGGAGCAAAAATCGGGCAAAGAGGTGGAGACAGCCGCTATGCACGGCAGACATTGGAGTGCACGGTCTTACAGGACAGTGAAATGGAGCCATGACTCGTGAACCGAGGAGCAAACAGAGGGGTTTTCAGGTTACTGACGCCCAGGCAGTTCACGGTCACTAAGACCGTGAACCCGAGCAAATGAAGCGGTGTGTTTTGGTCGCAACACTGAGTTCACGGACGCGTTTCAATGTTCACGGTCGTGTACTCTGGGCGCGATCTCCACTTAAAAGGAAAGTTGAAAGGAAGAAGAGGGGGAGAGACCTAGAGTGAGAAACTGCTTCTTCTTCAGATTTTAGAGTGAGAAAGTAACAAACCAAAAAAGAGGAAAAGCTAGGGTTTCGTCTCCAAGCAAGGTTTTGGGAATTTCTTCTCCAAAGGAGGATTTATTCAGCACAAGGAGCAAGGATTGCATCTTCTTGATGGGTTCCCTTTCCCTCTCTTGTGTTTTCCCTTCTCCTAGCATGGAGTAGTCCCTTCTTTCACTTGGGTGTTTGTAAACCCTAGCTACAATTATGTGAATGCTTGTATGAATTGAATGATTTGTGTGTGGTTGTGTGTTAATGTGAATGTGGATGTATTATTCAGAAATGATTGTGTTGTGTGAAAGCCTATCAATCTAATTGTCATTCTAACCTAGCTTAGAGAGGAGATCTCCTTAAGTTAGGAGGTTCATTGGGTGTTCTTGGGCATTTCATGCCTCCTAGGCTAGTTTAGAGAGGAAACCTCCTTAGGTTAAGAGGCTCAATTCGAGATTGGGTGTTCTTTGGCATTTCATGCCTCCTAGGCTCGTTAGAGTGGAAACCTCATTTACCCAAGAGGCTCGGTTTCCTTGGGCATTCAACGCCTCCTAAACTAGTTTAGAGAGAACCCTCCTTAACCTAAGACGCTCATTCGAGATGAGTTTCCTTAGGCATTCAATGCCTCCTAAGCTAGTTTAGAGAGAAACTTAAGAGGCTCTATTAGAGATGGGTTTCCTTGGGCATTCTATGCCTCCTATTCTAGGTTAGTTAAAGGCCAAACCTCCTAATTCGCATTAGCACTTAGGGTTTGGTTGTGAGTGGTCGTCCGAACTCCAATTCGAGGGTGAAGTCTAACAATTCCTTAGTTGATAGGTTGAGAGAGTCACATTAGTGGCTTGGATCGTATCCCATTCCTCAACCTAGAGGCTAATAGGGTAGCTTCGGCTACTTGTTAGACTTCCCTGCGGTTTATGACCCCCCCCCCCCCCAACCACACACGATCGTTCGATTCTTCAAGTCATAATTGTTAGCTAGGGGGACTGACACCCTGGTGAAGCTTTCTCAACTAGAGTCAAACCCCATTTTACCTTTACAAAGCAATTTAGTTTTAGACCTTTGTTTTCACCAAAACCAATCCGCTAGATAATGTTTCAAACATTCGAAGTAGCGGTGCATGGACCGGTCCGGGTCGATATTTAAACATACTTGCCCTATATTGCACCCATCTAAGGTTTATACTTGGACCTTATGTGGGATTTTATTATAATAGTCAGAGCGAGTCAGTCACTTTGAACGGAAGCCGGTTCATTACTTCCATACATATATGACAAATTAAACGCTCAATCACAGCCAATCTGGCACCAGCCCTAATAGGGTAATTAACCTTGTTTTTAAGGTTTAAACAAAGGGCATTAATTGCAGAGAACAGGGGCCTTAATGCATGCAGTCTAGACCGATTGTCGCCGACCACTTGGGGAATTACCGACGATAGTCAGGGGCAAGTCTTGAAAACCCATCCTTCATGTTCACCATCTGATTTTTTGCGCCGCTGGTATATCAGTGGGTTACTGTTTTAAAATGGAACATAGCAGATGACCACCATTGTAATAAGCTGAGAAGAGGAACTTGTTGACTTTACTTGCATCACGAGAAAATGTCATGGTTAGCCAGAAAATGTCATGGTTAGCCAGGTATATCGCCAAAAACTCTCAGGCTCAACGACGTTGAATAGCATTAATTAAATTTCGGTTCGATTTAATTCGATTTTGATTCGGTTCGAGTTTACCGAACCGGTTGCCCACCCCTAGATGGATTCGTCGTCCATGAAGGATTTTGTCCCTTGTTAGCGGCTTCATTTCCTAAACACCTTCTTCTTGTTGCGAGTTAGTTTAGCATTATAGTCATATACGTCTTTAAAACAACATCAGGTAGACAGGTACTCACAATCCAAGGGTAAGTAGCCCATGTACAAATGAGCTAATAAAGCTCATTAAAATTTTCCTGATACGAACTAAAGAAGCCCTTCTTAAATAATTGACTTAAGGACTACATCCGAACCGTCACATACATCTAAGCCGCGAATAGACAACAAAAAACAAATGGTCTCCCTGTTCAGAGAGCAGATATGAACTTCTGTATCCTTGATTGTGCTCGCTCCTTTTCTTCTGGTCCGTCCAAGTCACCAATGTTGTCGTGATACTCCTGCCAGAAATTGCGAACTCTATCAGGATTAATGTGAACAATGATCACAAACATCAGCAACATATCACTAAGCAGCACCACAACGGATTTTTTTCCAGTAAATATGATCTCTTTTGTATGTTAGCATATAAGAATGAAGAAGAAGAATAGCCCAAGTACAGTTCTTCCGGATTCACATACGTCCACTATGGACACCTAGGCTACATGGCTCACATATCTACAAGAGGAAGTCAAGTTTACTGGCAGAGTCTAAGGATACGTGCAATATTTGATTAAGCACATACCTGAAGTACATCTTTGACATCCTTCTTACTGAGCTTGTGCTGTTTCAGTAGTAGTTCAATTCTTGCCCTCATCCCTTGGTGCCTAAAAACAGTAGTAGCGAGAAGGTCAGCACTAGAAATTGATAAAGTCGAAAGGAATATTAAAAAAAGAACAGCCGAAGACGACTTACTCAGAGCACCAGAGGTGACCTAGAATTATTGCAATCAGCTGCAGGATCACAAAACATAAGGCAATGAGTTTGAGCACGTTACATTTAACAGTTTCGAAATTTCACATATCTGAAATCTCGAGCAGTATCAAAGTAAATTACATACAAGTACAATGAAAACAAGACTTAAGTTCATACTCGTCCTTTTTCTCTTTATCCAACTCTTGGATAAGTATGATCAGTCATACAGCTTTTATGCTGGATAAGAACTTAGGATCTTAAATCTTATACATAACAGTTGGAACTGTCACTGCGAGTTGATTGATGTTCTAAGGTTTAGGTCTTCAAATGATTGATATTCTTCTTCTGATATCCTAGATATTTTCACTAGGCAAATAACATTTAGTGGAATCAAACTCCTACATGACAACCAACACACCACCTGCCCAAGAAAAGGCTATCCTTTCTCCATATCAATGCAAATACATCGGAAAACTCAATGACAAAATCTAACCTGAAGGGTATAAAGTCCAAATCCCAGTTTTCTGTTGTATATTTCCTCGTCATCCATCTGCAAAAACACAACTGTTACGTGCTGAACCCATTGAGAAAACCATATATCAGCCACTCGGAAAAAATAAAAAAGCAAAACAAATCCCACAAACCTCTATATCATCCACTTCAAGCTGCTCCATCCTTTTAGTCTCCGATTTTACCCTGTCTGAGTATCTGAATTGAAATTGTCAAATTACCCACATGTCAAGACAGGTAATGGAGCATGGAATTTTTGATACAATCAGGAAAGCTACACAAGAACTCTGGCTGCATCCCTGGGTAACTCAAGTAAGTAGATAATGTGTCTTCTTATTTGAGTTCATGATACCAAGAAAGAAGAACATTGAACTTTAGCGCAAGAACTTAATTTACTTCACAGGTTAAGCACACACATATATTGTTGCAAAAATGGAAAAAGCCCAACAAGGAAAGAAATAAAAGAAGATTAAACAAAGGCTCACCTAATATACAGCTCCATAAGTCGGTCTATTTTCTCACACTCATTCTCCACAAATTTGCTTAGCAATCTTTCCCTCCTAGTGCCTCTCAGAATTCCACCTGGAGAGACAAAGAACCTCAGGAGATTAACAGGTGAACTATAGAAACGGGAAAGGAAAATAAATTCAGAAGATGCTTTTATCTGAGTCCTTGTAGGTTTCCTTCAGCATTTAGAAACAAAGAAGCCACTAGGAGATCCCGAGACATAATATCAGCTTTGGGTCAAATATGCAATTTGGGGTTCCGATAAATTTAGCAGTTAGTTCCATGTTCAACCTCTATAGTTCTCACAACCAATTGATACCTGTTGGAGGTAGTCATACAGTTCAAGCCAGTCACATTATGTGGTCAAGACATTATTGACAGATCGATTGATTAATTAGTTCGACATGACTGTCAAGAAACACAATGGATAAAAAGAATGGAATGCCGAATGAAGGGTAGTGTTCAAATCGAGAACGCTGAAAATGCAGGAAAATACTGATGTATTTGATTTTACAAGTAGAGCAAGTTGTCCACTTACCAAATAATGATGCCATCAGGGACACAATTCGCTCTTCTAACTCCTCTTGGTAGCTTTCTTTCTTATTCTTCTTGCTCATCGGAATCTAAAAGAGAAGAAAGTGAAACTTTTAGTTCACCCACCACCAAAAACTAAAGAAAAACAGAAGTGGCAGACAACATAAACTCAAAAATGAAAGACTAACACCTGCAGATAGAAGGACAAACATAAGGAAAATAGCTAGCTATGAACACATAATAAGCATATAGACTTGCAATATAAGTATTTGTATTCAATACTTTAGAGCAACCTTATAGATAGGATACATCAAGAAAGTCAGTAAGAAGATTCCTCCTTCCTATCACCCAACTCAGCTACACTTATCCGTCTGTGTCAATCTACCCTATGAACCAAGGGAGTTCCTCAAGCCATCAAATCTATATAGTGAAAGTTAGTCGCCTTGTATTACCGTGAAATTTGAGCACTTATCAGGACAACGTTCCTTATTAACTTAGATAAATCATAGCGAAGTGAGGTAAGGCATATCAAACAATACAGCCAAGGCCAGAAGATCAGAGAAGATGAACTTGCCTTACCCATGAAAGCAGAGAATGCTGTCTTCAGACCCAAAACATCAACAAATCGCTCGCATGCAGGCGGATACTTGGTCATTGCAAAATCAAGCGCCCTGATGGCTGAACTGTAAGCAGATTTCTTCTGCTTCATTATGATAATCATCAACTCCACTCCCTCTGCATTAACAAACCTCTCCTTATTCTCCAATGGCATCAGCAAACAACACAAGCAATCAAATAGATTCTCCACCATCTCCTCTTCATCAGAACTCTTGGGATCCTTGGACTTGTACATGGCCACTGCCTGCAACACCATATCCACCCCGTTCATCTGCCCCAGCTTCTTCTGGTTCGCCGTACTATTCTGCAACAAAATCGCCAATATCTCGGAAGCGTACTGCTTGTTGCTATCGAACTCTCTCACTTTGATCTTCCCAAGCAACCACCTGAGCAGTTTCGTCCTCTCGCATACCAATTCTGCCACAGCCGGCTTCACCTCGATCATATTTTCAATCGTCGCCAGCGTAGTGTAGATTGCAGCCATCTCATCAGCATCCGTCTCGGATAACCTCTGCAGATTCTGAACCAAGAGCTCCAACACATTGTTCTCCACAAGCGCATCCACAAGAACCCTGGCTGGCTCGTCGTTGTCCTCCAGAACGTCCTCATCGGTAAGATCCTGCAGTAACTGAACAACGTCGACAGCTATATCGGTGTTGTCGTGCGTGAGAAGGCCCAAAATTGAAGGAATCGTGTTGAGATTGACGAGGTCTGGATACAGCTCCGGGCCGCCGGCGAGCACTCGGAGCTTCTCGAGCTCCAAATGGAGTTCGACCTCAGAATCGGAAAAGCGGTCGGGCTGGTCAGGGTACTTGAGGCGGGCCTCGATGTTCTCCTTGTAGCGGCGCTCGAAGGAGAGAACCAGCTTCTTCAAGGTACGGAGGTCGAGAGCTTCGACGGCACTCTGCGACTTCTCGACGGCTTCCAGGAGACTGAGGTCGACATCGTTGCTGCTATTGTTGCTAGTGCCAGTGATACCGCCGACGTAGTGGTCATCGTTGCCATTGTCAAAGAAATCTGGCGGCGGATGCGACGGAGGAAGGGATGAAGCCTCTCGCTTCCGTTTCGGGTTTTGGCCGCGAGAGCTGGCAGATTCCATGTGGTTACTCTTCGCCTGACTAAAACTTACTTGCTGCTGATGATGCTTCTTCGTACTAGCTCCGTTCAGCTCAGACTCCGTCAATTGGTTCTGCAGGCGATGGAATGTCACGCCGGTAGGGCTTGTGGCGAAGTTTATACCCGTCTCCCCTTGCTTCCTGTCCCTGACTCGAAATTCAATTTCAAGCTCGCGTGACTCGACTCGACTCGACTCAATCCCACCGCCCAAAGGTATTCTGGGCCAGAGTGGAATTTGACCTGACCCGTTATTGGTTCGAATCGTGATCCCCTTTTGTTGGGTAGTTATCATAAATGGTCACAAAACTATTCACTTTGTACAAAACGTTCACAAACCTTTATTTTTGTACGTTTCAGTAACATATGTTTGTACTAATCTACAAGATATATAATGGCAAAACATGTGGTGAATTTTCAGCATTTTGAAAATGGAGGCCTGAGAGTGATTTGCGGATGGGCTTTTCTGTCCTTTCATATTGAGAAAATAAGTGATGCTATGCGTTTTGTTGCTGACAGTTTAATGCTGCCCCCCACAAATGGGCCAGTGTAGGGCCTGGTCAAATCGACATGGGCTTTCGTCTTCGTTGTTCCACTCTGATTAGCTGTAGCCGCTGGTCAACCCCAACTCCCCAGCTTCCGTGACGACATTAGAATTGCAACGGGAAGGAGCAGAGTTGTGGAAAATTAAACATCGCAGCCATCCCACGTTCCCCCATACAGCGAGCTAATCAACAAGCCTGGATTTGTTCTACTTCAACCCGCAGAATTCTTGGCTCGGCATCTGCCAGCACCTCTCCCGAATTGGATTCGCTTGACGAAGCTCCAACAACGGTCACCGAGAGAGCACCCGCGATAAGCAGTAGGTGTAAAGGGGCGGCACCAATGTAAAGCTATAATTGCAGGTAAATCATGAACTAAATTGCTTTGATTGGTAATTTATTTTTTCTTCTTTGGGTCAAAACTCAAAAATGCATCTCTGTTTCAAGGTAAACCATCAATGCGAGGGGCATTATATAGCTCTCTAGCTATTCTCAAGTTCAATTGATTTAGTTATGCTCAATTGATTAGATTAGGACGCCCATATTTTGCTTTACCTGACACCCTATACCTAGCTGCTTCTTTTATTTCCGAGTAGTGCATCTGATGCGATTAAGATTTAAGACTATAGCTTCCTTTAGGGATTAATTAAATTGGCCAGATGCTTGATGAACATGGGTAACTTTACTGCTGAAGTGATTTTTCGGAGTTCGTGGTGGCTGTTAGGTAACTAGAGCTAATCCAATTGACTTCTAATCTATAAAATATATAAAGCATATTCATATATTGGAATTGCATCATTTTGAATTTGTGGAGCCTAGAGGGCTTCATGGAAGGGTAATTATGTGTTTTCACTACGATTAATTAGTGGATTTTTTTTGTTCATGGAATGAAATGGTGGGATCAGCAATCATCATGATTCTGAATGATAAAGTCAGAGAAAGGAATTGAACTCTTTCACGCATGTGTCCGCTGGGATTTGATCCCCACCAATTTGGGCCTACACCTATGAACAAAGACTCCATATGCAAATTTTTATAAGATTAATACCTTATTTTGGCCCGAATTATACCCAAACTTTGTACTTTGACACGTGGACATGGTTTATGAAATTGCTTCCCTGTGGGTTTCGACCGTCAAATTGGACGGTCAACTCCATTGTTTTCTAATAAAATTAATAATTAACAAAAAATAATAATTCAAATTTTGGATTGCAAAAATAATTACAAAAATTCAAAATTCAAAGTTTTTATGTTCAGGTTTGCTGAAGTGGCAAGGCGTATTAAAAAATTCAAGACTCATTAGACATATTCAAATAATTAGATGACATTTATAAAAACAATACCAAACCAGATAGATAATATTTCAAAATATTAACAGTCGTAGCAACCAAAAGCATACTATATCTCATAAGTGGAACTAGGCCCTTCATCCCCCCTCATTTGTGGTTCAATTCATTAATAATTACAAACCATGTCATGTATTTTTTTATTCAACTATTAGAACTATTTTTATACATTATTAAATTTTTTTGAATTGTCATTATAAAAAAAATATTTGAATTGTTACACCAAAAAATATCTATTTGAATTTTGAATTACAAGGAATACTTGCTATTTAGATTAGTATCTTTTGGGAGGCTTTGGTATTGTTGGAATTTAAAGATTGAAATTGTATTTCCTTTTTGGAAGAGGATGTCCATGCACGCACTTATAGAAATCAATTTATATCATACGGTAAAACTTATATTCGACAATTATTGCCACGGTTTTGGTTTGTGAAGTTCCCCATAAACAACCATACTTTCAACTTTCTGTAGGATCTTTCCATGAAATGTTAAAAATGTACACCTAAAACTATTAGAGTGAGTTTTTTTTTTTTTACTATTATTGTCATGTATAGTTTATTTACATGGTGGTTTAGATGTTCTGTCCATCTCAAATTATCAATGTGTAGCGTTTGATCATGATAGTACTGATAGACTCATTGATTTCTAAATTTGAAGTTATAATAATACCTAATCAACCTCAATCAACCGTGGCAAGACTCCTCTAATCCTGCTATATGTTGTTGCTTATGCCAGACTTCAATGTAATCTTATATTCATACATTTTTATTTTTTAACTTATATTTTCAATAAATATATATTTTTTGTAGGAAAATTGCTACATCGTTCTTGGTCATATTTATGATCTGAGAATCATTTGGGAAATCACCCATATACAATACGTTGTCTCCAAGTAGCTATTACTGACAAATTCGCCTCAACTATATGGTCTACTTAAAGATTAAGAGACAATTAGTTATATGTATTCTTTTTTATTGAATAATTATACTTATTTATTATATCTTATTTCTCCTCTTTTTATTATATGCTAAGCACAAGATGCACAGATAAACGTACTTCGAGCATTTATGAATTGGATTTCCAGCATTTAGAATTTGCTGGTCTGGGAGGCTTTTACGGAAGGGCAAGAAAGACAATTTACCTGATCACTTAATTAAGCTGTGCGTTTTGACGTTCCACCACTGGCCCTTCATTCCGTGCGTGTGGAGGCCCTATAATTTTTGCAACTTCTAACTACAATGGGTCCAACCAGATGTGTCAGGCCAGCTTCATTGGACAAAACCATATCTTTTGGCCCACTGACATTGAATGAACTAATTGAGTGGTGTAGTTTTGTTCTGCAGTGAAAGAAACCAAGTTTCAAACATTTGGATATGAAGGGATGGAATGAACATTGAGCATAGATTCCCAGCATCATCAAACAATTTGATGAGAGACCAACCCCAAACATTCCCTTTCTCTTTCGTGTAGTGAGAGATACATAAGGCATAGTTACTAAAATACGGTACAAAAAAATCACGTATAAAATATGTATGAGTATTTTCCTTCGTCTTTAACATAATGTTCCGTTTAATAGTACGTTAATAGTCATAAATATATAAAATTTATTATTTTAAAAATAAATTAATATATAAATAATAGTAAAGTTAACAATTTAATTCATTAAATACTGATATTAAACGTGTTATACGGGTTTTGTACGTGTTTAGTACAAGAGTCATCAAATGGACGAAAATAAATGAAATGGTTTAACGATAATACGGATACGGAAGTTTTAAACAAATAAAATATGTACAGATACATATACGTATGTTAAATGGAGTATTTACTAACAATGATAGTAAGTAGCCACAAACAGAATCCCTATTGGAACAACAAATCCCACTTTTATATATTAGTTATAGTAAAACTAATTATCAGTCAAACTATCAAAATACAAATAATTAGTCAAATGCTAACTTTCCGGTAACAGTTCCATTATTAATGCTGACTAGGCTTCCCACATAGCGGTCAACACAAAATTATTTTCAATTTTTAATTTTGAAAAATTGAAGGTTAAATACAATTTATTAGCCAAACCTTTCAAACTTTTCAAATTATTAGCCAAACCTTTCAAAATACATAATATTAGCCAAATCTTTTACAATGCATGAATTATTAGTCATTTTTGCATTATCGTTAATAATTTTGTAACCCTTTTCTTAGTTAAAATACTAGAGTTTTGGAATGTTGACCCCCACGTGTCTCTTTCAAGTCATTATCATATTGCCAAGTCAATAAAAGAATTTTTTTTATTGATATCTGACGTGGACGCTGAGGCGGTATGCATAACTTATGGGGTGATAGTAATTTTTATGCATCACTTGAACAAACTTAAGGCGAAGTGATTCATACATTAAGTAAATTTTATGCATATATCTTACCTGATATTTTAAAATACAAAAAAGATTTGACTAATAATTAGTATTTATTTTATTAATTAGCATATGGTGATAATACTTATATTAGTCTCTCGATATATTAGCATGTCTCGATAGCTGGGGTAGTAGGTAGGGAGAGGGAGCTAATGATGAGGGGGAATGCACGGTGTGAATTTGATAGAGAATTGTTAGGGTCGTTGGATGAGGGAATTATAGAAAGGGAGAGAGTGGTGGTGGTGGTGAAACTTTAACAGTCCGCAGCAAGTCAGTAGGAAGTAGGAACGACAATCGGAACCCTAACCACGGATATCCAGCCTGATCCAACACATTTAGATTAGATAAAAGAGGGAATGTGAACATCCCTAAACTTGGGACTACCTTTTTGGCCAGGCGGGTGGACTTCAAAGAATCTCATGTTTACTTAAAGGGTAAGATTTGTCTGTTTAGTATTTCGTCAGACTTAAATTATACTTATAATAGAGTAACTGAGTTAGATGATTCATTCCGACGAAAGCTCATTAAAAGTCCAGAATGTTGAGATTCATGAGGATTCTTCTGCTTTTAGCTCTATTGTTGTTCGTTGGTTTTTCTTTGCCCATTGTACATTTACAAGTTCAGTATCCATTAAGTATGAATCTTTACGATTTGAGATTGTTTTTTGGTTTGTCCCACAGATTCTACATAGGCACAATAACACTTATGATCCAAATGGTCACGAGTGCTACAATGTATTTGTTAGTACAATAGACGTAAGGTTAATGTTGTGCCAATGGGTATTCACGCCATCGTGGTTTTTCTTCAACTTTCTATTTAGTTTCCTCTTGGATTTTTCATCTTCTGGGAACCTCATTTTTCTTATTTGTCTTTTTTATTTCTAGGATTTCCCTTTGTGAAAGTTTTCAGTTTGGGTGAACTTTCATGCCTCTGTAAATTTTGTAGAGCAACAATGTGGCGCCAAGAAAGAACCTTGCATAGTAGGAGCAATAGCAATCATGTTTTGCCTTTGTGGCACAAATACAGGAAAGTAAAATTGCCTCCTAAACGTAAGCCACCATAATTTTTTAAAGAAGTATTAGAGTTTGCGACCTCAAGCGTTGCCATTTCCAAGAAGCAATTTGTCTATAGAGTGTTGTATTTTCTTTCATTCTCTTAGGATGTAAAGTGTATCAATGATCGTGGTAGTGTGTACGTGTACTCTACTAATGGTTAAAAAAACCAGTTGTAGTGGCTTACTCCCCCTGAAAGGATGTACACCAAAGTTTGCCCAATTATAGATTCATGAAGGTACCTCTGAACTCCAAAATTATCTCCGTAACAGACAAACATTCAAATTAATTTCCTCAAGTAACTGTTTAAGGTTCGCAACAAGTATTTGATAGATCATAGAAGCAATTTTTTGGTTCAGACCTTTCATAGAAAAAAGTAATGTTCAAGAGATGAAAATTATAGACAAAATAATGACTAAAGGTAATATTCAAGAGTTGAATATCAAATTTTTTGCCAAACGTACACATGATGATAGAGAAATACATAATTTTCAGGTTTTCCCGGCCAAAAGGCCGGGCCCGGTGCTAGTAACAAAAAGGTAATTCCGTCCATTTCCATCCAAACTTCTGTTAATTTGATCCAGTCAATTATCCCGTCAACATCCACATCATAAAAATAACTAATAAAAACATAAAATAAAACCAATTAAACCCTAACCAAGCCACCACCCCAATCCAACCCAACCCATCTTCCATACCTCCTTTCCCTCTCTGCAACCATCTCCGCACCACCCATCTGCAGTAAAACTTCCGTCCATCCGTTGGTTGTTGGCGGCTGATGTATTCTTCCGCCAATCCCCCTCGAATACATTTACTGCCGGCTGCGACGGAGTCCGAATCGGAAGAGGCGACCGCCGGAGGGAGAATCAGAAAACGGCCGACTTGGACGAAGGAGAAGGAAGTGGTATCGGTGGCGGCATTGTGGAGGAACAGATATTGGGTACTAATTACTGAGGCATGGGAAAAGTATTCCAAAAGGAATCATCGTCCACCATGGTTACTTCTGTTCCTTTCCCCCACTTTCCCTTTGGTTCCACCAATTATAAAGATTTAATCTTTATAGTATTTACTAGCAACCCGGTAAGGATTTCTTGTTCTAGACTATGCATTTCGATTACCAGTTTCTGGGTTTCTGTGATCGACACAAAATGAAGGGCTTTTGTTAGTCGCTCAACAAAATGAAGGATAGTTCCTTCGAGCTGCCCCTTGGAAGCAAAAGGAAAACAAGCGCAATATCTAGCAAGCAAGAAATTAGATGAAGGCTACCCTGAGATCAATGAATCCAGGTCATTTTCGGTAGAAAGCGAAATTCTAGTTATCGAGAAGACTAACATACCACGCCATAGATAGATAGGTACCTTGGAGCTGGGGTGATGCGTGGCATATAAAAACTTCCGAGCTCGATACAATCCTTGGCCAGGGGTCTTTTCACTTTGATTTGGGAAAACAAACTTCAATGGGGCTCTCCGCTTTTATACAGGGGAGGGAGAAGAGATAGAGAGGAAGGGGTTGGGTTGGGTTGGGGTGGGGTGGTGGGTTGGTTGGTTAGGTTTTAATTGGTTTTATTTTATTTTATTTTTTATTAATTATTTTGATGATGTGGATGCTGACGGGACAACTGACTGGACCAAACTAACAGAATTATGGATGAAGATGGACGGAATTACCTTTTTGTTATTAGTCCAAACATATGTTACTGAAATGTGCAAAATTAAAGGTTTGTGACCGTTTTGTACAAAGTGAATAGTTTTGTGACCATTTATGATAACTACCCCCTTTTGTTTGGGCCGTGGAATTCACTACGGACCTAGTAGGACTTTGGACTATGGACTTAGAACTTGATCAATACCGCGGTAAAAAATGCGGCGTTGGTGACCCTGATTATGATTGGGTCACGTGTAACTGATGTGATAAGGTTGAAGTTGATAGACCGAAGCCCAAAAATTGGACAAATAAAAATGGTCATAATTGTCAGTTGACCAAACAGATGTAAAGCATTTCGTCTTGGTTTTTTCCAATCTAACCTCCATGAACAAACGACCACGACAATCCAGAGCTCATCGTTGTCTTCCGCGCTCTCCCTCTGTCTGACTGTGAAAGAAACGCAACCTTCCAATGAAATAGTCTATCGTGGATTGTTTCGGGTGATACACCTTCCTGCACACACTCAAAAGAACCACAACTCGTCTAACACGAGCAAGATTCACACACACAAACTCAAAGTAAAAGCTAGATTAACACCAAACAATCTTTTCAAAATAATGGACCAAAGTTCCCCAGCAACGGCCCAAAAAACTTGACTCGACCCGTATATCACACTACAATCCCACCTAAGGCTCAAGTATAAACCTTAAATGGGTGCAATATAGGGCAAGTATGTTTAAATATCAACCCGGCCGGGCCGATCCATGTACCCCCTACTTCGATTTTTTGAGACTTTATCTAGCGGATTGGTGTTTGTGAAAACTCTACAATCTATAATTAATATGATTCAAAAAGTAAATGGATTAAAACACTTGGTGAGAAGCTTCACTCGGGAGTTGATCCCCCCCCCCAACTAACTACTATGACCCCTGGGATTGAATGAAACCGTGTGGATGAGATAATTGTGAACCGTTAGGAAGAAGTGATAGATACCACTAGGGGTGGAAATCGGTACGGTATCGATATCCCAATCCCAAATACCGAAATCTCGAATACCAAATTACACCCTAAAGTCAATCCCAATCCCAATCCCTAAATAATTTCGGTATCCCAATCCCAATCCCTAAATATACCGGTATCCCAATCGGTACTTCGGTATCCCAATCGGTATTATCGAATACAAAATTAATTACCTTTACAATTAATAATTAAATATATAAATTAGATTTTATTGTTTAATTTAGGGAAAAAGACTAAGCAAAGAGTCTTGAATTAGGGTATTATTAAGGAGAATGGATGAGAGGAGACATCTCAAGTTCTTGTCATTGGTAATCTTTAATTTGACGAATTGGAGGTTGACAAACGACTATTAATAGTGATGAAATGATCTATGTATAATTAAATGACACTTTTGGTGATTGAGGGTCGTATAGTAGTGAATGAGAGAGTCTAGTTGAGAGGATAAAATACACACTAGCTTATATTTCGGTATTGATCGGTATTTTGGTATATACCGATCCCAATCCCGTAATCCCTAATACCGAATAACAAATGAAATTCAATCCCAATCCCAATCCCAAAAAATAATTCGTGTATTCCGTAATACCAAATATAGACAAATTCGATACGGTATTCGGTATATCCCAAATACCGGTACCAAACTTCCAGCCCTAGATACCACTCTCTCAACTGCTAGGCCAAGGAATCATTATAGGCTACCAATGTAGCCCTCTTGGCCTAAGCAATTGAGGGTTCACTTACCTTCTCCCTCAAACCGGGGTTTGGACGGCTTAATCACAACTAACCTAGATTAGGGCTGGGAAAATAGACCAGACCGTTAGAAAAATCGTGGTCCAAACCGTACCGCACAGTTTGGTCTGGGCCGTAGACTGTGAAGTATGGTCTGGTCTGGTCCATGGTCTGATTTGATCTCTTAGTCTGGTCTGGTCTAGACCGCGGTTTACCGGACCAGACCGTAGACCCAACTGACTTGTCAATACGTGTTAACAACCCATTCGACCACTCTCCAAACTCCCACAACGACACTCAAGTCTCAACCTTAATTTTGTGAATCTCTTCCCTCCTTCATTCACAACCACATTTAACCACAGAGATAATCGTGTCTCCATATGACATTATGTTAATGTTTATGACATTATGGTGCAAGCTGGGATGCTTTTACTTTGTATCTTTGTTATGTACTAAGATTTAGAGTATCAAAATTATTCATGCATGTTAGGATTAATGTTTTAAGGCAAATAACAATTATTTTCTTGGTTATTGGTTCAATTTTTTGTGTGGTTGACTAAACAAATTATTCATTTTTCGTTGAGTGTGGTCTATCTGGACCAGACCAGACCGAACCAGACCGCACAGGCGTGGTCTGGACCAGACCGTATAGTCTGTGGTCTATACTTTAGCCTCTCGGTCTGGACCGTAGACCGTATATATGGTCTGGCCTGGACCAGACCGCACCGTTTCCCAGCCCTAACCTAGATGTTCAATTTGAGTTTAGAGATTTGTCGTACATTAACCTAGATAGGAGGCATGAAATGCCCAAGAAAACCAAGCTCAATTTGAGCCTCTTTCAAAATGGGGTTTCCCTCTAGGCTAGGTTAGAATAGCACAATAGATTGAAAAGCACACACAATGCACAATCACCATGAAAAATACCTCAAATCTCGAATTAAACAACACCCACACATAATCATCTAATCCACACAATCAACTACATGGTAGAAGTTAAGGTTCTACACACCCAAGTGAAAAGGTGACTACTCCATGTTAGAAGAAGGAAAAACCCAAAGGAAAGGGAAAACCATCATTGGGATGCTTCAATCCGCCTTTGTACTTGTAGTGATCATCTTTTGAAGAGAAACTTCCCAAATCTTGACTTGGAGAGAAACACTAGCTCTTTCTCCCTCTTGGTTTGTTGCTTTCTCTCTCTAGATTTCATGAAGAAGAAGGTCTCTTCCACTCTAGGTATCTTCTCTTCTTCATCCTTTCAGCTCCCTTTTTATACACTGTCGCGCTCAGTTCACGGTCCCCGTTCACGGCCGTGAACTAATGACGGGGACCGTCAATCACGAACAAAGACGCGTCGTTTCACTTAGCCAGTTCACGGTTGTGTGATCGTGAACTGATTTTAGTCCGGTGACTTATAGAAACGCTCTTGAACCTGGCCAGTTCACGGTTTTGATGACCGAGAACTCTTTGCTTCCGCCGTGAACTTCGGCTGCTCCCATCCTTTTGCCCGATCTTCGCACCTTTTCCTCCAACTCTCTACTTCGGAGTTGGTTCCACCTGTTTGAGTCTAAAACACACTGAAACACGACAAACATAGCGTAAAACCACACCTTTCGGAGCTCAAATGCCACAAACGCCTAAGGAAACGGGTATGAAAAGTATACATTTAGGCTCGAATCATCATTCTTTTTCTGACCTACTAGTTCTTTATTATGAGTTCTACTAATCGTACATTATTGTCGTTCTTTTCTTGAGCTACCAAATCTTTATTATTATTATCAATGTGTCACGATGCAGCGAGAAATTGGGAAAGTGTAATTTAATTAGTTAACCTCCTTGAAAAAAATTTGTTTCCTTTTTTTGGGGTTCACTAACCTGTGTCGGAGGGCTTTGTTGATCTTCTCCAACATCTTTCTCCAATTTAGAGAAACTTTGCAACCAATTTAGTTTTCATCTATATACGTGAGACGGTTTAATTAGCTATCTATGATATTATTTTTTCCAACCTCTCTCTCAACCAAATTAAGGGTCATTATCGCTCCCAGACTTGGGTTGATCAATTTCCTGAAACCTTGGTGAAACATTTCACTGACCAGGGCTCTGATCACCGTGCTCTCCTCCTCTCGGACAAACCATACGCTCGCAATAGCCGTCCTCTTTTCCGGTTTGATGCCAGGTGGGCGGACAACCCAGAAGTTAGGGCTATGGTTGGCTATGTCTGGAAGGAGGAGATCCATGGGACCCCTATGTTCTGTCTTTGGGAGCGCCTTAAAAGGCTCCGCCATCTGCTCTATGATTGGAGCAGGGCTGGCACTACGAATTCCCTGCGGAATATCAGAACCCTCCAGAGTGAAATTGAAAGGGTTAAGCTTAACCAACCAATTAACTGGGACGAGGTCAGAAAGCTTGAAACGGAATTAAATCGGCAGTGGGAGGTACCCTCCAGGAATGTGAAAATTTGATAGAGGTGTTGAATGAGTATGAGGAGTTGAGTGGCCAAAGGGTGAATCTGGATAAATCCGCTGTTTTTTTAGCAGAAATATTGTCCGTGAGGACCAGGAGTTTCTGGCTGCTATCTTGGGTGTGGGAGCGGTAGGGGTCCAGGATAAGTATCTTGGGCTACCCACTCTGATTGCCCGTTCAAAAATGGCCACCTTCCGGTATCTTGAGGAGAAATTATTGGATCGACTCAAAGGGTGGAAGCAAAGGACACTGTCTTGGGCGGCAAAGGAGACACTGATAAAGTCTATCGCTTTAGCTTTGCCGTTACATGTGATGTCATGCTTTAAACTTCCTGTCTCGTTGTGTCGGTTACTGGACAAACATGTGGCCCGCTTCTGGTGGGGGGATGCTGTGGACCAGGGACGAATTCATTGGATGTCCTGGCGAAATTTATGTCGTAGTAAGCATGAGGGTGGGATGGGGTTCCGTCGCTTTGAGCAATTTAATCAAGCGTTATTAGCTAAAATTGGCTGGCGTATTCTTATGGAGCCCCATTCCTTGCTGGCTCAGGTTTATAAAGGTAAATATTTTCCTAGAGGCTCGTTTCTTACTGCTACGGCCCGGTCTCGACCTTCATGGGGGTGGCAAAGTATCCTGTATGGTAGGGATTTGCTGGAGAAGGGCTTGAGGTGGCAAATTGGGAATGGGAAAACTGCCTCGCTCCTCCATTCTAATTGGATTCCCTCCCTCCAGTTGGACCCTCCACAGTTTAACCCTCGGGTTTTACCAGAAGAGGGTGACCTGAAGGTTGAGGAGGTAATCTGTCCGGGGGAGGGGAGATGGAATGATCAAGTTCTTAGCCAATGGTTTGACCCACCGACGTGCAGAGCCATCAAGACTATGCCTCTTCCACGACAGTGGGTAGAGGACAGGTTAATTTGGAATGAGTCCCCTGATGGGGTGTTCTCGGTCAAGTCGGCCTATCATTTAGCAGTCTCTCTTGATAAACGTCGGGGGGGTTGGAAATCTGGGGTCAGTTGGATGGATAGGGCGAGCTGGATTCGGGTGTGGGAAGCCAAGATCCCTCCCAAGTTAAGGGTCTTCCTCTGGCAGATTCTAAATCGGATTCTGCCGACTACTGAGGCTCTTATTGAGAAGAAGGTCCCAGTGCATCCCCGATGTCCGGTTTGTTGGGCAGCTTCGGAGACCATGGAACATCTTTTTCTTGATTGTCCGGTAGCTCGGGCTATTTGGGATCATGCTGGATTGGCTCACTTGGGGGAGGGGCTTCCTCGGCATACGTTTCCTCTCTTCCTTAAGCGGCTGATGGATTTGATTAATCAACCTAATGTTATTATGGCAGTAGTGGCGGTCCTATGGCGTATTTGGCGTTCTCGAAACTGGGTTGTCTTTGAAGGCAAGCAGTTTGGGTTTTGTGCCCTAATGCGTCAGTTTCACCAGCAATATGAGGAATGGATTCGGCTTCCGGTGGATAAAGGCCCCTGTGGTGTACGGGATGTTCCCACCCATCATGAGGCGGCTGGGGGACAGGGAATTATTTGCATGTGGGATGGGGCAATTCGGAAGGGATCCCACTCGGCGGGAGGAATGGTTATCCTCACCCAGGATCGGGAAGTTCTGTTAGCTAAAGGGGTGCAGTTTCCTTGGATTGAGGACCCTTTGGTGGTGGAATTACTCACGTTGCGGGAGGCTGTTCTGTGGTGTCATTCGGTCGGCTTGGCGGACGTTATGTTTGAAGGGGATGCGCAAGTTATCATTGATAAAATCATTCGCAGGGAGGCTCGAGATAGTCGTTTGGGTGCTGTGCTCGAGGAGGTTATTCATTTTTTTGCCGGTAATCCTGGGTGTAGTGTTAGATTTGTAGGTCGGCGTAGCAATAGGGTAGCCCATTTGGTGGCTCGTAAAGCCCTCTCTTTGTTCCCGACTATGGGTCTTTCTTTTGATTTCCGGGCCTGGCTGGTGTCCAGGATTTAACTTTTTTATTGATCAATATATGATTATCTTTTGTCAAAAAAAAAAAAAATTAAGGGTCATTATCAAGTGATATATGATCCGTTCTTCAATCATCCTTGTCGATTTGAATGGTACTCGAAGCAAGTGAGATAACTTCAAAGCTAGAGGTCAGAGTAAATGAAGGAAATATCTTCCATTGTCAAGGAACAAAAAAATGAGTGATCGACTTCGACCAAAGATTGGAATAGGAAGAAAGAAGATCAATTGATGAGCTAACTGCATTTCTTCAGTTCCCTGAATGAATACAAGGTTTCCGTTTCATGCTAATTAGTGGGTACTTATCGGCACAAGCAGAGCAGCAGACAACAAGATGGAGCACAAGTGATCATTTTGTATACACAATAATTCCCTTGTACATAAAAGCCATCCATGATTTTGTACATAAAATATCAATCATACATCACGATTGTGTTGGGGCTATGAACATTTAGATAATAAGAAAAATAATTGATGTATAATGTAATAGTATAATCCATTTTATATAGTCAACACATTAGTGGTTGTCCACAACAAATTAACACAAATTACTGTATATAACCTGAACGAAGAAGTTGGCTCCAAACATCAGAGTTCTCCAACTTCCCCGGCCACTTCCCCTTAAACACCTTCCCCGATCATGATTAATATTACCTAGAGTTAGGCCGTGTAATTAGAAAGAAAGAAAAAATAACTAAGAGAGAAAGGTATTGTGGAAGGAAAAAAAAAAAAAAAGAAAAAAAACTAGAGACTCAAGTGGTGAGCACGACACGGTTCACCAGCATGGTACACAGCGCAAAAGAAACCGTCAGCAATATCCCAAATTTCTTCAGCATCACCGCCGCCGATCCCTGCTTCCGGATGCTAATCACCGGCGACGGAAACTTCGTGGCACTCTTCCCGCCGTCCGATTTACCCGCCAGTCCGTTACCGTTGATCTCTCCCGGCAGAGACAAGCAGTGGCTGAAGACGGCCAGCGTAACCAGAGTCAACAAATCAACGGCATTTCCGGCGTAATGAGTGGTGGTTGTACGGTCGGGGCTGGGATGGTTGAGCTGGATCTTCACGGTCTGGAACGGGACCGACTGGTGGAAGAACGTGTGGGCGGCCTGGCGCGTGGAGACGGACAGCCTGTGGTTGACTTTGACTTCCTCCACCACCTCGTCGAAGCTCGGCGAACTTGCGGTGTTGGTGGACGGGTCGTCGCCGCCGCCGATGAACCCCAGACAATTGTAAACGTCGTCGTTGTCGTGCAGGAACCCGAGCCCATCCTTATCTGCAGCCAAAAAGAAGTTATAGAAAGGTTTGAGAATGTAAGAAGATTGAGAGAGTGATCTGGGAAGACGATAGCTTGTGGCGTACGTTACCTGCTTCAAGGCCATCCTGATCATTGTAGTTCTGCGACGTGAAACTTGTGATGCTGGCTATGGGAACAATCTTGTTCTCCCCCGTAAAATTCTGTAATTTGCGGAAAACAATATTATTGAAGTATATATTATTATAATATTATATATGCATGGGGGCAGGGATATGGGTGGATTTGGCACCTTGTTTAGTTGGTCATTTGACATGCCCATCCACCTCAAGTTCTCCGCCACGAAGTGATGATCTCCTCCATCCACGTCACCAATCTCTATATTTCTGGAGCTACTGATCTGCCCATCTAACCACAACGACGACGACGACGTGAAGGCGAAATCGTTGTTACCGTGATCAGCAGCAGCCGCCAAGTGGTTCCCGCCGAACCCTGCCGCCGGGAAACTGTTGTAATGCTGGTTGTTGTTGTTGTGTATGAGCTCCTGAGACGCGTGAGCTACGGAAAGTATCTCCTGCAGCAGAAGGTCCGAACCCCCGCCGCCGCCGCCGCCGCCCTCATATTGATTGCTATATTGATGATTGTAATAATGGTGGTGGTCGGACGCCGCTCTTTTCGGGTAGTCCTCCACTTCCAACGGCGGCAGGGTGAACCTGTGCTGCAACCTTGCGCATTCCAATGCTATATCCACCTGCATGCCCGCCCATTTTTAGCTAAGGATTCCAACCTTAATTACTCGTGGACATGGTTGTCACGCCGGCCGGTATGTCATCGGTTGAACCTGGTTCAACCGGTGCCGGTCATGAAACCGGCATGATCGATATACAAATTTTTAAATAAAATGACCTCATTTTTAGTACATTTAAATACGAGTACATGTAATTTTATTTGAAATATCACATTCTATTGAAATATCAATATGAATTGTACGTAAATTGTCTTCAAATATGGTTTATATATGATTAGATTCATTTCACAGTAATGGTTTTTTTGACAGTTCTACATATTTTATTAACCGATATGAACCGGCACAAACCGGTTGTACCACTGGTAGAACCATTCCACTTGGTAAATCGGCGCAACGGTATAAACCGGTTTGACTTAATTAATTTAACGTTACCTTGGAGGGAGGGTAATTGGGGATGGACGACGACGAGGATCCGTAAGGGGAAGGGAAGGCAGCAGTTTGGAAGGTGAAAGGATCCTGCTGCAACTGCATGGAGGAGGAAGTAGTAGTATTGGTTCCAGCTGCTGCCCACGGAGCCTGAGAGCATGATGTGTCCACGTACGCACCGGCGGTGTCGGAATAAAGCTCCATGCTGCCGGACGACGGCTCACCGACCTGAAGATGGTGATTCATGGCGGAGGAGGCGTAGTTGATTTTGGGAGCAGTGGGAGGCGCCGTCTTCTTGAACACTCGGCACAGTGCATATGCGTCCTGTACAATTAATTCAATATATAATAAGAAGAAAAAAAAAGGAGATGACACGATGTCGTATTCTTAATTAATGAAAGGAGGATGAAGAGAGAGAGAGAAAAAAAGGTCGTGTTCGCACAATGAATGCGGCATGAGGTGGGACCTGTAAGCCAGAAGCAGCCGGGGAGTCGCACTCTCGCTCGTCTAGGCGGTACTCGTGCATGACCCAATCGGTACGGGACCCGTGAGGGGCGCGCCCGCGGTAGTACACTAGGGTTTTCTTCATCCCTACGGAACGCATCTGGGAGTTCACCTTGCGATCTTTGCCCGTGGCCTTCCAGTACCCGGATTTCGTGGCCCGGTTCGTTCTCGACCCGTTGGGGTACTTGCGGTCTCGAGGGCTGAAGAAGTACCACTCCATGTCTTTGCTGGGGAGTAGGGATTTTCCTGCCACATTTAGTAGAGATTTTTGCTTTAATTCCCACCCAAGGGCAAATGGCTACTTTCTATGTTTGCTATAACAAGGTTAAGAACAGAATTTAAGAGTCTACCCATAAAAAGAAGGAAAAGCATGCATGTATATATATATAACCTGAAGCTTAGTCAGTACTACTTTCTTGTTTTCTATTACCAAGTTAAGAAAACAATTTGGTTAGTTGGTAAATTAATGTATAAGCCAGTTAGTTTTTAATAGATTGAAGTTCATCAAGTTCCCGCATCACAACACAAAGTGGGGAAAATGTAAAAATAATTGATCCTTCCCTTTGAAAAATGAGCACATAGAGCCTACATATGTACCCTATCACTATTCTTATTCTTATTTTTTATTTTTTAATGAATACCTGATTGCAATTCACTGATCGAGAGAATGAAGGAAAACAACACGTCTAATGCTATTCCATTCCATATATATATAACGTGGGCAAGGGAACTTTGTCATTTGTATATTCGTTGCTTGTAAAAAGCAAAGTTGGAGTTGTGAAACACAAGATAGAACCTAAAACAAAACTCCCAAAAAAAAAAATCATGAAAACAAACAATTCCCGACCCTGGAAACCCTAAAGCAGCTGACAGGAAACAAGGATCAAATGATTATCATCAGTGGTGGCCTCAAGACGCGCTTTCTATCTTTCCCTCGCTCTCTTTAACCTTTGTTTTTTTTTTTTTACTTGACAAAAAATGGATATAGATAGAAGGAGATGGAGAAGAATGAGGGAGTAATTAGGGTACCTGGTAAATCCCAGGGCTCGCACTTGTAAAGATCAACTTCAGGGATGATCTCCAGCTCGATCTTCTGGGCGTTGATCTTCCTCTTGAGGTAGTACGCCACCAGCTCCTCGTCCGTCGGGTGGAACCGAAACCCAGGCGGCAATGACACCGGAGCCATCGATCTCTCCTTCTCTTCTCTTTCCCACGACCCGACCGCCCGGCGTCCAGCAGATAATCAGCTAAGCTGAGCAAGATATGGATGGAAATGAATACAAAACAGTTAGTAATGGCTAATCAATACTGATATATGCATAAATGAAAGCTGCGTGGTGGTGGGTTCGCGGCCCAATAGATTCGTTATGGATGAGAATAAAGGCAAAGGTGTCATTATGGAAAACCAGCGCCGTGCCTGCATGCATGAGATGAGATGAGAAGAGAAGAGAAGAGAAGATGCAACTAAACAAATTAACCCACCTTTGGGGATTGAGGAAGGAAGGAGGAGGAAGCGAGAGAGAAAGGGAGGAGAAATGAGGGCGTCGGTTGGGGGTATTTATTTTAATTCATGAGAGGGAGAGGGAGAAGAAGCGAACAAAAAGAAGCACCCCGGCCAAAGGTAAAGGGAGCTGCTCAAGGGGGACAAAAGGAGGGAGGAAAAAAAGCAAAAGTAGGGTGTTTGCCGCCCGCCCCTGCCCTAATCTGGCTTTTTGGGGTGTTGGACTCCTTTTCATACTTCTGTGTGTTGCTTTTTTGCATCTTCTTCTTTCCTTTCCCTTCATCATTAGTTGATTCTCTTTGCCGTTCTCGCCAAGCTTATATGCTTGTTTCTACGAGGAGCGAGCATTTCTATATATTTTTTTTGGTTTTACACCTTCCAGATCTTTGTGCGCAAGGGATTATATACCTTTTCCCATCATACACCTTCATCTTCATGGGTACGAAAAACATCTATACAATTGCAGTGTGGACGGAAAAAAAATCAAAATTGGAAAAAAAATCAAAATTGGAAAAAAAAAACAAATACCAAAAATAAAAAAATATATAAATATCCAAATAATGAATTCGAATGATAGCTATGTATTTCAATACATGTAATTAAAATATATCTATCCAAACACACTATTATAGAATTCCGCTAACTTTTTATTTATGACATTTATAAAAAAAATATGATTCAGTACTACATGGATTGATCGATTGATTATTTGTGATGGGAGTTTATTTAAGAACGTTGATATGAAGATAAATTCTAGTAGTTGACTCACTACCATACGATGAACGACTATATGAACGTTTATTCTACTGACATTAATGACACGTATAAATTACTATTTTAGATTCCTTTATTATGGTTAGAATTGCATGCTTTTCATATATTTATTGTCATAATCACTTGAATTTGATTAATAGTATCTAAAGGTGTGTTTTAGTAGCTCTATGATCACTTTTACTATTTCAATGCACTCTTGGCAGTATTTCATGTGTTTACAAACCATAGCATACTAGTAAACCACCTAGTACGAGTAGGGAAACATCAAGGCCGGACTCCTGGGAGTCATAATGCAAGATCATATCGAAGTCAAAAAATGGCATGAAAACAGTCGACCTTAACCTAAAATGATGCCTTGGCTGCCGATTTGGAGGGTCTAATCTAGCCTAGAATCTAAAGTAATATGACAAACTTGGTGTCCAACATGAAAGAAACCACATGGAACTAGGGAAACGCGTGTTGACCGACTTTTCCTATAACATCCTAGTCTTTGAAACATTTAAATAACGGGTTTGCTCCCGAGCATATTAATTTTTTTTAAGAAACAAATAACTTGTTCAAATAAACTAAAATGATACGACCATGGCTTAAAACGAAGCCCTATACTCGGGAAAACCATAAAATCTTAATCTGAATCCCCCGTCTTTACTCATAATCATAAAGTATATTTCATGATACTGCTTACTAAGATCCGTGGTCAAACATCCTCGGAAGTGCTCACGTGGTCCTCATCTGGTAGGTTGCTCTCTCTCTATCGCTGGATGCTCCTCAATTGGGGGCTCCCTAGATCCTCGTCTATGGTCTAGTGAGTGGGTTGGGACAGTCTACGCCAATACTAAAACTCTCGAAGGTCTTAAGGGTATTCCCTTAAGTGTCCACCTTAGAAATTATAGAAATTGTCACTACTTCCAATCTTAAACTTTAATACTAAAAAACGTGGGAGTTGGAGTTACTCACCACCCTAACAAACTTAAACTCTCGTCTACTTTCTAAGTAACATGCTTCCTTTAATTAACTGAAAGTAGGGCCCCTACCTCGACTTAGCTTGGCGCAACTACTAGCCTTACTTAAACATGGCTACTCTCACAATGGGGTGCCCCTCAGCTGAATTATGACCACCACGTTGCGTCTCATTGTCTGGTGTCAAACTGTGGTATGCGAACTGGGTTATGTATCGCTCCGATTGCGTATCTAAAAATTGAAAATGGAAACTGCGTTACACGCCGTCCAATTCCATGTCTGACTACTGCATTTAGGTATAGTCTAGTAGTAATCCCTCGTGACTGTGGCTAGCTAAGCGAGGTTAGTGATTAAATTATTCTTTCTTATTACTTTCTCTTGATCTTCTCACCTTAACTTATTTAACGGTGAATACTTAAAACACTCGTTCTTAAATGTCATAGATACTTAAATAGCAAGTTAGAAACTTAAATGCTTAAATGTAGATATTGAAATTGCCAAAACAACAAATCCAATTGAAACATGCATAATCAAACACACAACTTCACACAATGCAATTGCTTCAAACACATAAGCCCTAGAATCCCTTAAGAGACATTTCCTTATATCCTTTGACATGGAATCCCTTAATACAATTGCTCCCTTAATCCTATAAACCGAAATTAGGTTTGGTTTAGTCGGTATTCCTCAAATTTAGTTCCTTTAACGTACTGGAAAATTTCCCTCCTTAATTTCCTAGTCCCAAAAATTCTTTAAAATAACATTTAATCTCTTTCAAATAAATTTCTCAAAAGTGGAATTTTTTCCAACATTTTACAAAACTCAAATCATTTGAATTAAATCAATAACCCTCTGATTAATAAACCTCATCAAATCCTCTTACATTTCCAAAAATTCATTTTCAATTAAAAATTCCAAATTATGTCTTCAAATAACTCAAAAAATTTATCAAAATTATTAACCATAAATCACACTTTAAGTAACCCTTTTTTCTATTAAATGTTATCATAAATAAATATGACAACCAAGTCACTACTGGTGACCTTGCATGCATTGCCTTTATGCCTCATATGAAAGATTGTTCGGCCAAGGTAATGCGCGAACCTCATAAATGGTAGGCGGATGGGGGTAGGTCTAGCATAACCAGAAGAAAAATCTAACCATGAGTTCTTTGTAATCCTCTTCCATAAAGCTGTGAAGATCCCTTGTTGTGATGTTGAGTCCTAATAGCCTCCCAGGCTAGCATCATAGAGAGCACCTCTCGTGTCGTATGGGGACCCCTAACTTCTATGCGAAGCTATCATAATTGTTGGTGAAGCGCCTCCCCACCAACTGATAGGTGATGCATGTCTGACTAGAGCTTCATGCTAGTGATTTGAGAGTGTGGCGAGGAACTCTCTAGTCAAAACATTAATGGTCTATCCTCTTATGCTGAAGATAGTGCTCAATTTGAAAGTGCATGATGGAGGATAGACCATTAAATAAAAAAAGAAAGAAAAATTGGCATGATTTGTGCTCAATTCGAAAGTGCATGATGGAGGAAATAAAAAAGGAAGAAAAAAATTAAAAGAAGAAAAGAATGAAAAATAAAGAAAGAGAGCTGTCACAAAAAGTTTAATATTACAGAAAATTTTGTTACCTCCTACTCTCTTGTGCTTAAAATACGCTAGAAGCAGCATTAGCATAGAAAGTTGCTATGCATAATTCATGTGTATGATTTGGTTGGAATTGTGGAACTTCGGTTGTATGCATCCACAGCCTCATATCATGTTCCCCATGTCCAAGCCCCCTGCTAGTTACATTGCAACCCGGTCAAGTCCTCCTAACAAGTTAGTTGTGACACCTATTTTGCGAACTCTAACTCTTAGAAGCTACTACCATGGCGAAGATGTGTTAAGGATGAGAGATTGAGTATGCATTGCATCAAATTGTCCTGACTCCACTCGTGGAGAGTGAACGGTGAGTCATTTTTCCATAATATTTATCTTGGAGATGACCTAGATTGCTCAGTCTTTGATTCTGAGTAGTTGAAACAAGTCATTTGTTGGTATGTGAACAGAGAGGAAACTCTTCATTTCCATGTTTTTGCTACATTCGAATGTCATATGTGTGGTGGTTGTCAAGGTTGTTGTCGTTGTTCGTGTATCGATGTCAAATAGCCAAGGTGTTTCATGTATTTGTGTGCCTCTATGATATGTCCCCAGAGTCTACATGGTTAAGATGTTTTGAGCACCTTGTGTCTTACTTGGTTTGCTTGTGGAAAGCAAACATTTAAGTGTGGGAGAATTCAATAATACCATGATACACATGTTTTTTTCACTCATTTCTTAGTTGTTTGGCTTGGTTTTTATTATTCCTTAGCCTATTTAACGCTAGGTTGCGTTCTTTTGTCACATTTCAGGCCCTAGCAAGTAAAGGGAGGCATAATCGCAAGTTTCGGGTGAATCAAAGGTCGTTTGGTCACTCAATAGCCACTCAAAAGTGAACTAGAGGCAAAACACCGACTCTGTTTCTCCATCCAAGGATTGTGTTTCTTATGCCGATAGGAATCATGGGGAAGGGACAAAACACAGGCACCGCCCGTGTTTCTCCCTCGAGTGCTAGTGTTTCTCCCTTTCCTATGAAATTTAAGTGAAATGCGGGGAAGGGCATAAATACCAGCACCAAAACACGACCATGTTTTGGCCAGAATCAGGTTTAACTCACAATTTTGAGCCTTTTGAAAGGGATCCGACTTTTGACAGCAAAAATAGAGTTCTATAAAGAGAAAGTGAAGATGAACAAGACCGTGGAGCTGATTTGATCTGAGATACTACCTTTGAATCTTGGAGAGCAAATCGACATCCTGAAACTTATTATACACATCTTCACGAGTATGACTACTCCGATTATGGTTTTCCTTTCTCTTTATGTCGTAAACCTTCTTTTCACTTGGGTATGAAGAACCCTAGTTCCATGTGTTAGGATCTTTTTTGTATAAACTTTTGGATGTTATACTAATTGGTTTTATTCAATTGAGGCATGATTATTTGAGTCAATTGAGTTTTCATCACATTCTATTGATTTTGGATTTAACCTAGGAGAGATAAAATATGATTGGGTTAAGAGAGCTTCTTCAATTGGAAGTAGTGAATCCATTGTGCGAGAGTCGATCAATTTATTGCTCTATATTGGAATTCACTCCAATAGATTAGATTTTTGTGTATTACCTTGACATTTTATTCTGGTGGAGGTTAGTCGCCCGCCGGGTACTTTTTCTAAGAGGGCTTGGTCTGCTTTAATCAAAATTCCATGCCCTAATTGAGAAGCTAGGGGGACAAATACTTAAGTGACCTCTCTTGCATATGAAAACCAGAACATTACCTGCTTTCTTTTTTGCTTTGCATGCAACAAACTTCTATACACTTCAACCGCTAAATAATAGAAAATTCATCGAGTAGTCAGTACATCTAGAACACCAGGTTTCTAAGTAAAACTGAATCCACATTACTGCAGTCTCTTTCACTAGTTACACTTGAACATTATTAAGAGTCGTATTTTAGCGAGTCAAAGCCTGTCATTCAGCACCCCAAAAATTCGGTCAACTACCCCAAAATCCGATCAACCCTCTTCCCAAATTCCCACATTCCCTTCTTACCCCTCAACAAATATAACCACTAGATCATCTACTCTCAATCTTATCCATCCATTATAAAAGGTATCGATTAAATCACCTCAATCTCAGTCATCAATTATTGTTTTGTAGTACTACAAAACTACAGAGTTTTGTACCCTAATCTTAATCTACACCATTTTAAGTTTTCTTCCTAACTAATTTATTTAGTATTAATGATTTTCCATTTGTACCCTAATCTTAATCTACACCATTTTAAGTTTTCTTCCTAACTAATTTATTTAGTATTAATGATTTTCCATTTTAATGGATTCTATTACAATTGTCATAACCCGATTATACCACAAGTCATACCATTCCACTAGTCAAATCCTCGTTACCGCTTTGACAACCTTGCTAAGAATACCATACCAAAGAACTAATATGCCCCACACCACTGCAATACTAGAAAATCCCCCACCACTCCCGCCAATTATATTTCTGTTTAATCAACCTCAACCTAAGAACAATACTCTCAACTAATTCAAAGCTTAAACTCGTTCGTCTTTAAAAGTCAAATTCAATTGTCCTGAAGCTGTAATTCGGATATTAGAAGCACAAGAATCTGCCATTTCCATGATCAGCTACAAATTCCAGCCCACATTAGCAAGCAAAGATACAAGTTCGGTTGCCAACCAAAGAGCAAACAACTGATTCATGCATTCTGATAAAACCAGTCAACAAGATCAAAATGACAGTATAATACGGTATGGCTGTGCCCGTTCTTGCATGGGGCCAATCCATCTTCCTAATGCTTCTTGATAACAGACTGAACTCTCGAATCAACTACCAAGTTACCTCACTCAAGGAATGAGGAATACACAAGTTAATCCTTACAAGTTTAAACAAAGGAATACCATCACCAATGTAGTCATCTCGTGGGAACAAATACACAGATCATACCAATGAGCATCGGCCCCAAACTCATTCCAATCCCATACATGCTCTACAGAGAAACCAAATTATTTTGCCAGAAAGACGAGGCCGAAATGATAACAAATGCAACCATGTAACTGAATCTAAGAGGAAGCTAGGCAAAATGGAGAATCAGATCAAGAGAAACAGATAAGCAAAACAAAGAACCCGAAATGAACATTCATAGCAATGGGAGTAAATGTCACAAGTAGGTTCCACCCTCTATCAGCAGCAACAACAACAGAGATAATGGCTGATAGAAAACATTAAGAAGAAGGCACAGATAGCTTTTAACATAATATAAAGCAAGGGCAAAGTCAAATACGCTCGCTCGCAAGACTGCAAATTACTTTTCCTCCTGTTATACTGTAACGAGACACACGATAGAAACAGATGGGAAACAGAAAACCCCTGTTGTTAGTTCATACCACAGCTTTAACAGGGGCAGCAACTTTCTCGGCTTCGGGGATTTTGACATAACCCATCTTCTTAGGCGATGCATCTTCTTCCTCTTCCTCATCATCGTCGTACAACTCGTCGTAGTAGGCAGCAGAGCGCACGGCGAAGAGCGACCAGACCAGGTACATAGTCGCGGCAGTGAGAGCTCCACAGCCGACGCCAAAGAGCAAAGCCACAACCACGCTTAGGATATCCTTCGTACGGTCTCGGAGAGAGCTCATCTCGTGGGACGAAAGCCCGAAGGGAAGAAGACCGGCGTAGCCCTGGTGCTCCTCTTGCTGCCGCTCATCCCGTGGGACGAATCGCGAGCCACCAGCGACATGATTCCCGAATTCGAGGCCGGGGAAGACGGCGCGATCGCTAATCACGGTGGATGAGGATTCCGAGGAGCTCTGGTGGCCGATTTCGGTCACAATTGCCACGAACCCCGCGGAGCGACGACCGAAATTAGGGTTAGGGTAGCGGAAGGAGTGAAGAGGCCTGACGGAGACGGTGTAGGAGGAGATGTAGAGAGTCTTACAGGGCCTTCCGGCGGAGACGGAGGTGGAGAGGAGTCCGATCAAGACGGAGAGGAGGAGGAAGATGACCAAAACATGCCTCGAAGTCGACGCCATTTGAGAGGAGGAATTTGACAGAACTCGCTCTTGCTTCGCTACTGCTACGAACGAATGACACGAATGAATAATATGACTTCTTGTTAGCTCTCTTTTAATCTTGGTAATGTTTTGGATTTTTTATTAATTAACAAATGCTAATTTTTTTTTTTTTTTTTTGATGGAACAACAAATGCTAATTTTCAGTTAGCAATTTTGTTACTAATATTAATTTATCAATATAATACTATTTTTTTTTCCAATAAAACCCTGTCTGATTTTAAACGTTAAAGACACGGGAGGCTACAC
The DNA here is from genome assembly GCA_946122785.1 of Linum tenue. Classification (NCBI taxonomy): domain Eukaryota; kingdom Viridiplantae; phylum Streptophyta; class Magnoliopsida; order Malpighiales; family Linaceae; genus Linum; species Linum tenue. The sequence continues at coordinate 7,915,489 of CAMGYJ010000010.1, read as the reverse complement.
AATGAGCACTCTCACCTGCCGACTCAAAGACAAACCAAATATGAGAAATTAAGCAGCGTAGGATGTAGGCCAGGATAGCGTAGGGCCTGTTGCGCCACATAATGGGCAGCCCGATTCACATCTCGAGGTGTGAAAAGTAAAGAGACCTTTGGTAAGTGAAGAAGCAACCCTTGAACCTCCCTAAGAATGGCCCCACCACGGACGTCATTAGTGTCCCCCGCACACAATTTGTCCACTACCGCCTTAGCATCCCCTGTGAGAAGCACATCCGATCAAACCAGTGCCACCGGTGAATTAAGTATAACGCCTCGCGGAAAGCCAGGGCTCAACCAAACCAGGGTCGGAGATGCCCGAAATGAAAGCACCACAAGCAAACGTAGGGGTATCACCATGATAGCCAACCAACCCAATTGCACCTGCCGTGGGAGATCGGGTCGCGCCGTCCACTGCAATTCGAACGTCACGGTGCTTGCGGAGGACGTCTTCATGCTGGAGTCGATTCGGAGGAGGGAGTAACAGATTTGGAGCAAGCACGTCCGCCATTGCGTCATTGTTGGAATCTTGATGATGGAGGAACTGGCGGCGGAGAACTGGGATGGTGAATTGAGCATAGGGGGAGAAAACAACATAGTGTCGCCCTTCCAAACACGCCAGCAAAGCAAAATCCAATTGGTAATGGTATCAGGTTGGCCGTGCAAAAGCATAAGGCGCCAAAAGAGGGCAAAATGAAAAGTAGGGTCGAACCCAGGGGGAAGAGAGACACCCACATTGTCACGTAATTGAACTGCCACCGGACAACGAATAAACAAATTCTCCAAAGACTCTCCCTCGTCATATTCACAAATGGGGCAAATATTGTGAAGAATAAGGCCATGTCTTTCTAGATCCTCACGGACTGGTAGGACTCGTAACAGAATGCGCCAGAGGAAAAATTTCAACTTCAGCATAAGGGGTAAAGGCCAGATCTTTGCCCACAAGGCCGGGTCAAGAGGAGAAACGGAGGCAACCTTACGATCAACGTGCGGAGTAGATGGAGAATGCAGGCGAAGGCAGAGATGATAGGCTGACTTGACCGAAAACACCCCGCGAGAATCAAAATGTCAAATATACTGATCCGCAATAGGAGACTTAGGAAGGGGAATAGCAAGGATGGCCCGAACAGAAGGGGCATCAAAGAATTGACAAAGCCTCTGAACATCCCAAGAAGAGGTGGAGAATGAAATGAAGGAAGACGCATATTGCGGATCTGAACTAGCCGAAGGACGCAAGGTCGAGCGGAAAGCAGGTATGGTGGGGACCCAAGGGTCATGAAGCGCATCAATGCAAGTTCCGGAGCTTACCTCCCATCGAAGACCATGCAAAAGCAAATCGCGGCCATGTAGCAAGGATTGCCAACCCAGGAAGAGTTAGAGCCAGGTAAGGCCGAAAGGAAGGAACCATGTGGGAAGTACCGACCTTTTAAGACGCGAGCTACAAGAGAGTTTGGGGAATGAAGGATGCGCCAACATTGTTTGGCCAACAAAGCTTGGTTAAAAGCACCAAAATCACGAAAACCAAGACCGCCCTCAGATTTAAGACGACAAAGTTTACGCCAAGACAACCAAGGTAGACGTCGTTCCGTTCCCTTTTGGCCCCACCAAAACCGAGCAATCATGCGATTAATACTGCGACAAAGTTCTTTAGGCAAAAGGAAGCAGGACATAGCATAAACCGACAGAGCAGACACAACGGACTTAATGAGCGTTTCGAGGCCAGCCAAAGAAAGACAACGACGCTTCCAACCCTGAAGTTTCTTCGCGACAACCTCCTCAATATAACAAAAGGTGTCCCGTTTAGAGCGGCGGATAAGAGAAGGAAGGCCCAAATATTTATCCCGGGTCCCGATGGCACCGACTCGTAGTAAAGCCCCCAAGGCAGTCGCTTCTGAGGCCAAAGTATTTTTCGAGAAGACCACCGCTGATTTGGACAAATTAACACGTTGGCCACTCATTAGCTCATAACGGCCGAGCAAATGAAGGAGAAATTGACAATCCCTAGCCGAAGCACAGAGAAAAAGGAAGGCATCATCAGGAAAGAAAAGATGGGATAGCACAGGGCAATGATGATTGAATCGAACCCCTTTTAAATCACCTCGAGAAACAGCATTGGAAAGCAGGGCTGAAAATCCTTCAGTACAGATTGCAAATAGTAAAGGGGAAAGCGGGTCACCTTGACGAAGACCACGAGAAGGAGTGAAATACCCATAAGAAGTCCCATTCAGTAAGACAGAAATTGACGTCGAGGAAAGGCAATTACGGAGATACCCAATCCAACGGTGGTGAAAACCGAGTTTTTCCATAATCCGAAAAAAATAAGGCCATTCAATACGATCGTAGGCTTTTTCCATATCCAACTTAAGGGCCATGAAACGCTCACGACCAGTACGTTTATTCCGGAGGTAAGTCATGACCTCTTGAGTCTTGACTGATGAGGATATTGTCAATAATAGAGCGATCCCTCACAAAACCATTATGATAAGATGAAATAATATGCGGCAAGAGATGTCCTAGACGGTTCGTCAAGAGTTTTGAAATAATCTTATAAAACACCTGGCAAAGATCTATTGGGCGGAGGTGAGCACAACTTTGAACATGTGGAACCTTGGGAATAAGAGTAAGCCACGTATGGTTAAAGGATTTCAACATATGGCTAGTACGAAAAAAGGAATGGACCGCTGAAATCATCGATGGACCCACGACGTCCCAGAAATGCTGGAAGAAAAGTCCCGTAAATCCATCAGACCCAGGAGTACGAGTGGGCCCGATCTGAAACAGAGCTTGACGAATATCCTGGGAGGAAAAAGGAGCGAGTAACTTATCGTTCATCATAGAATCCACCACACGATGTATGGGCAAATGATCCACTGCATGTTCAACATCCACCTGATCAATCTCGAACGTAAATAAAGATGTGTAATGAGACACATCAACTTGACCCTTAGCCTGTTCCTCGAAATGAACATGCCCGACAGTATCCGTCAAAATAGGAACATAGTTGCGAGCTCGGCGAGTCCACGTAACCCGGTGAAAATAGGCAGTGTTGCGATCCCCCTTGTGTAACCAAGTGGTACGGGAACGTTGACACCAATAAGCTTCTTCTTGCTCCCACGCACGGTGATAGCTGACCCTCAAGATCTCGAATGACGGTCCAATTCGGTAATGGATTAGCTTTCTGGGCATGAAGTGCAGAATTGAGATCACGAATTCGCCGAAGGGAATTGGAAGAGCCACCCAATACCCATTGAAACAAAACATTTCAAAATTTTAGTATTCTAATTAAGAAAAGAGTTAGAAATTATTAATGATAACGTAAAAATAGCTAATAATTTGATGAATTACACAAGATTGACTAATTATTAATATTTTAATAGATTTGGCTAATAAAAAAGAATCTAAAAAGGTTTGGCTAATAAATAGTCATTACCCTTTAATCTTCAAGTATTTTATTATAAAAAAACAACTGCTAATACATTAGTAAACCCAAATTATCATGAAAGTTTCACTTGTGTCCCAACCTATTCAATATTTCAAAAATGTCTCAACATATTATAGTTGTGTGTCATTTATCTCCGGATGATTTCGTTGACCGTTAAAAATAACGGTTGACTAGACGGTCAACCTTGAAATGTTGGTTGTGTGGCACATACGTGCCAGCCACGTTAGCCGACACATCAAATTATTAATGAAAAACACAATATTTTTTCTTAGCAAAATAATGAAAATAAGAGAAAATAAAAATAAAATTATAGGGATTGCTAATTATCGCCCTAACTTAAAAGTTGAGATTACCACATTACCCTTCTTTTTTTCATATTAAAAATAGTTTATTCTAATAATCAACCGCCTCCGCCGCATGCTAATTCCCGTCGCCAGCAGCCGTTCTCCATGGACGGTGTTCTTCGCAAAATTTGAAGTTTAACGAGTTGAAAATGAATCAGTGGAGGTTAGGTGGTGGATTCAATAACCATAATTAATCCAAATATATTGATTAACCGCCTCTTTCGCAGGTTGATTCTCGTCGCCAGCAGCCGCAAAATTGATATTTTTCCATCAGTCACCACTCCCGTCGCTAGTAGCCGCAAAATTCTCGTTGCAAGTGCGAGATGGTGTTCTTCGGCGGGCACCGATTGTTCGACCGACGGCAGTGGTCGTTGGGTGGTGGTGATCGGCGGTGAAAATTCCCGTCGCAAGTGCGAGTGGTGTTCTTCAGCGGGCACCGGTTGACCGATCGACGACAGTGATCGATGAGTGGTGGTGATCGGCGGTGATTATTTGGAGATGAAGGAAGATTATAGTTATTAAAGATTCTTTGTTTTATTGAATTTGATTTGAATAAAGAAAGATAATTTAGTAATTTCACGGTTTAAGTTAGGGCGACAATAGTAAAACTAGGACGAGATTTAGCCATTCAGAAAATCAGTAGCCATTTATTAGGGAATGCCCGGAGGCGCCGGTGAATCGAAGAGCAGCGCCTCTTCTCTCAATCTCTCATGGATTAGGGATTTTGGGTTACGAACAGCGACGCCGATTTAGGAAACTCAAACCGAACAGGGATTTCGACTTCAGACGCGCTTGGTTCGGAACTGGGATTTTGACTTTGGGATTTGGGATTTCGACTACGAACGACAGCGATGTCGTCTGGCTCTTCCCGCCGTCGCCTAGTTCGTAATGCCGCTGTCTAGATGGCCAATCCAAACCCAAACAACCATCCTCTGCGGCAAAATCCATGACCTCCAGCTTTGAATCCGCAGTTGCGACCACGATTTCGACGGCCTCTCTTATGTCTCAGCCTCTCCCTTCGTCCTTCTTGATCTGTCAATCTTCGACGCAACTCTCGGCATCGGAGTATATGTCATGGGGATTTAATGGCGGCGCGTTCCTAGGGGAGGATTTGGGGGTAATAGTGGCGGGTTCGAGGGAAGGGTTTAATGGCAAGGGAGGAGGTTGGAGAATCGAGGGGGAAGGGATAAGAATTCGGAGAGTTTTTTGTTTATTATTATTATAGTAGGGCTGGCTATTTGGTCCGGATTGTTTGGTTTTACCCGAAACTGGACCGTATAACTCGGACCGGAACCGGATAGTAAACAATCCAATCTCATATTCGGGCTTAGATTTGAGGTAAAAAAATCGGATAAAGACCGGATAAGAGACCCCCAACACCAAAAATCAAGATCAAATTAGGACCGGACCGGGTCAAGACCGGACTGTATCCAATCCAATCTTTGGTCTTTATATTCCCGAAAAGACCGGACTGGGACCGGATCAATTTGGTCCAATTTAACCGGACCGGACCGTATAGCCACCCATAGTGTATAGCTTATTGTTGTATAGTTTTTTTTTTTTGGGAAACACGTGATAAAAATAGTGAATTTTGGTAGGAAAGTGACATGAATGATGCAACGAATAAAAAATCAGCCTTATGAATCAAAATAAAGTACCTATTACCTTGTGAAACAATATTGTTTCTGGTAATATGATGAGGTGGAGTAAGTTTTATAGAAACCGAATTCCAGAAAATCGAATAAAAAATCGCCTATCCCGCCGGTTTTCGGGAAATGAGCATCTCAGAATCGTTGCTAGCTTTTACTCTGCCCGTTGACCGATTAATTTGCTTTATAAAACCTTCATCTTGTCATCATTGTGCTTTCTGGTTTTTTGCCAAGCCATGATAAAATCTAAAGAAATCAAGAATGAACAACACGATTTGGGATAGGAACCACCGTTCCTGTATTCCTAGAAAATGGTGGTAAACACGGACTCACCTGCCAAACTGGTTTGGATTGAGATTTTTATAGGGTATCAGGGAACCATGTGTTATAAATTAGACTTGATCAAAACGGGCCAAAACTTGAAATTCAACCTGTTTGACCGACCCATGCCAAACTCTAATTATTATTTACTTTTAAACTTTCTATTTGAAAATAAAAAATAATAAAAGAAAAGAGATGATTGCAATTCGCCATTTGCACATCACTGATTCGGGAATAAAACTATATAATTTCGAAAAGAAACTGAAAATAAGTAGGATCGTTTTAATGTTAAAAATAACCAAATAGATTTTTCTGTTTAATTTTTTACTAACAAATACCAAACGATTCCCTATAATATACACTATAATTTAATCATTATGATATAAAATAATTACATAATATATATTTGAAATGATAAAAATTGGACTCATTGAGTTGGTCGAGGTTGAACCATTGAATAACTTTAAAATACATTATATTTTAACCACTAAGATATAAAATAATAGCATAATATATATTATGCTAGAGAAAATAGTTTGTTTTAGAATGACAAACCCATGATGTTCATTTGTTTTACTTGATGGGCAAAACCCGCGTAGGTCAGGCCTATTCAACTCTTTTATTTTATGATTAGCGGTTAACCCATTAGAATCCATGCATTATTTTATTGTTATTTTTTTTCTTTTTAGCAATAAAAATGAGTATTGTTTTTGCCTTTTCATATATATTTTACCACCAAGGAGAAATAAAAGGACTTAAAGAAAAAAATTGACACTCCTGGACCCATTTAAATCCGCATGTGTACGGTAAGTTGGCCCGTTCCACAGAGGAAAAAGAAAAAAATTGACACTCCCTATTATACCCTTCCTACAAACGCTCATGGATTAGGGAATTTGAAATGGGGGAAAGGTTTTTTCCTCTCTGCGATTATATGATTTTCATTTAAAAAGATACAACAAATGTACTTAGTGTGATTGGTTATGATCTTTGTTCTTCTTTAAAGTGGTCATGGTTCGAATCCTAGTAAATGTTTTTTTAATGAATAAAAAAAAGTAATTGTGAAGACCAAAATGTCCTTCCTACTTTCACTCTGGATGCAGGAAATTTGAAATGGGGCTTCAAGTTTTCTCATTTGGCTTTTATTTATTGTGTAGATAGATGGGGATTTCATATAAGATGCCACGTCAATATTGACTGAATTTTTCAGTTAAATACTAACGGTAAATGGTGATCAACACTTACAAAATAATAGTTCGAGACATAAATGGAATATTGAATAGTTTGAGACACAAGTGACACTTTCTTCTTCATAGTTCGGGTTTCTCAGTGGTATTAGCTCAAAAACCAAATCTTCAATAAATTTTTCCTTTGGAATTGGGGTGCCAATATGCGCTGTAAGATGGGGTTCAACACAGTAATAATAGTCTTTGATTTACGTTGACATACGAGTTAATTGGATTTCTTACAAAAATATTGGATATTCAAAAAAAATACCCAAAATATCGCAATTCAAAACATATTTCTCAATCTAATGTCGATTGATTCGGGATAAATTGTACATTTTTACACCTCTTGCCTTGTGTCGTTTGACTTGTTTAGCACCGTCATTAGAGCCATTTTACACTAGGTTTGGTGATTTTTGGCATTTTTCAAACTTTAGCATGTAGAATGGGCGAGAGGATCGAAAATCGGACAAAAAGGATCGCAAAATGAGCAAAATGGAGAAGTGTAAGGATTATGGGCTGACAACAATTGTCACGAGCCATAGACCGTGAAGATCACAAAGTTCTAGAAGCATGTTCATGCCTCACGGGCATTGCACGGATCATGATCCGATACTGTGAAATCAGTAGAGAGACCGTGAAGTGTGTTAATGAAGCGGCGTTTTGCGCTGAGATCACGGTTTATTACACACTTAACGGGCGGGATGTGCAACCGTAAAATGTGCACTCGCATGCTATATAAAGGAGAGTGAGCAGAATTTTAAGAGAGAGTTTGAAGTTCTTCTTCCACAACCTAGAGAGAGCTACGAGTAAAGGAGAATTTGAAGGTGAATTTGACCTACGCAAGCAATTTGAAGGCCAGATTTCATCTCCAAGCATCCATCCAAGTAATTAGGAAGAAGGAAAATTAAGTTTACATGGATTTCTCTTATATTCTAGTTGTTGTTTCTTCTTTAGCTATGGAGTAGTTCCTCTTTTCACTTGGATGTGAACCTTAGTATAGGATGTTGTAGATTGATGTTTGTGAACTCTTTGTGTTGATGGTTATTGTTGGTTATATGTTGATTGAAGGGTTTTCAAGCAAATTAAGTGTTTTTGACCAAATCCCTCAATTTTGGGGCAAATTGACCTAGGAGGGACAATATCCTCTTATGGCAATTAGGGTAACTCCTCAATCAATGTAGAGTGCAATAAATTACTATGATTGGTAAATCTTCGCCATCCAGGGTTAATCTTCGAGAGAGTGGAATTGGTAGTTTTAGTCGTCTTTCGATAGTGTGATACGCCCTTTGATTAGACCAATTAAGCGAGCTTGGATGCACTCGAATAGGAAGTCCTAGCTATTTTAGATCTCTTAACGTTATATGAACTTGCCTATCGTACTTGAATATCACATTCTCATCTCGACACAAGGAATAGGGGATAATCATCCGAGTGAAGTTTTCTCACATGAATTAAACATCATTTTAAATGCTTGCTTGTTTAGTTAAATAGCTACAAACATTGTTTTAAATGCTTGCTTGATGTAGATATTATTTATGACATTGTGAAGCATTTGGTTCAAACCCAACCAGATATACATGTCAAAACTCTGTAGGCCGAATGCAAAGATAGTTATCAAATTAATATTCATTACAAAAAGGCTTAAATTATACGTTTGGTCACTCAAATTACAAAAATATTTCACGTTTGCCACCCGAATTACTTTTCCTTCATATCCGCCACTAACTTTACAAATTGTTTCACGTTAGTCACCGCCCGTCAGTCTCCGTTAACTTCGTCAGTTATTTGTTGACGTGGCAAACAAAACTGCTGACTATACCGTTAATTTAATGACATATCAATTTTTTTTTAAAAATAATAAAAAAATAATGTACAACACACCCAACAACTGTACAATGACAGGTGGGAATGTGCTACAGGTGGAGTTCGACTATAATGGCCAAGTTGGAAAGATGTAGTTGTGAAAAGTTTCAAAGAACCAAAATTTCTTGAAAAGTTTAAAGGAATAAAATTTTTTGGCTCTCATGGCAGAGTTGCTTGCACCAAAATGTCAGCTAACTCATACAGGTTTGTGAGCGACATCTACAAGTTGGATACATTATATGCATGCTATTGTGCAAGTTTGTATCTCTGGGTTATCCTAGATGTTGGATGAAGCACGATGACAATGTGCTACATGGTAACATACACATGGTTCGTGGTAAAGGACGGCTTCAAACAAAAAGAATTCATAACAAGATGGATTGGATGCGTGAGAGAGGTAAGAGTGTGTAGCAAATGTAATCAACAAGGTCAATCAAGTAGTAGTAGGTGTTAGTTTGTATTCAAATATAATGTAATGATTTGACTAATGAAATGTTCTATTTGTTCCAAACATATCTTCCAAGTTTATACCAAAAATATCATCCAAGTACATAGGTAAATAAATAGTAAAAAGTTCTATAATAATTTTCCAAGCACATACCAAACATATCATCCAATTAAATTGATAAATAAATAGTAAAAAATTCTTTAATACTTGTCCAAATATATACCAAACATATCAACCGAGTACATAGATAAATAAATTAACATCACATACATAACTATGTCATCCACTAACATCGTCACGTCTCCGAAGCTACTAAGCATCCTCTGGTACCACACCCACGTTTGCGAAGCACTTGTGAAGGCCTCAACTGCCCACCTGGATAAGCAACAAGCTCGTCATAATCCTCCTCATCGTTCTCCTGCACATATTAATGATGATCATGAAGCCTAAATGTTGAACTCTATGTAGTGTGTAAACGGTCCACATCATGTGAGTCCATCAAAGATCCTTCAACCATTGGTGATGTCCTACGACTACCTGAAAAGCTAGCTTCTGAAGGTGTATGAAATTGATAGCATCTACTATAATGTCGAGAGGAAGTCTGATATACTTAAACTGACCTAGTGTATGAGTGAAGCATGTTGATGGCTCTAGGTCGGGCCTAGGAATGGAAAAGTGAGGAACATAAGTATCCCTAGAAGGTTGATGAATTTCGTAATGGTGCCAAAAAGGTGGTGGAGACGAACGCTCTTGCTAATGCGTCTTCCCTCAAAATCCCGCTTTAAATCTTAAAATCCTACGGTTTTACGATTTTACTTACTTGTTCCGATTCTGGTTTCACTATAAAATATATGGACCTTAAAATCCTACACTATTCACGATTTAAATATTTTAGAATCTTACGATTCAAATCTTTGGGTCAATTTTACGTTCCCCCCCCAGAATTCGCAAAATTACGCCTCTTTTCCTTCTCCTCCACCAACATCATCTAGTTCTCGCATACTAACCACCATCGACCATCATTAATTCACATCCGCGTATTAATCATCATCAATTCACCACTTCCCAACATGCTAGATCAGAACATTAACCTTGAGAAATTATCATTGTAATTGTTATGTGTTGTTGTGTTATTCATGATTTTTCGTATTAATATTATTCTGTCTTTATTTTTATATGAACCTTAAAATCCTACGATTCCGATTCTATCTCCCTTTTTTATTTTACTTAAAATCCCAATTTTGACTGCTATGCCACCAACACCTAATTCACGCAATTTGATACTTATTTATGCAATTTGGTTCTTATTCATGAAAATGTGATGGTTTGTAAGCAAACGATAATGTTTATTCACATAATAGTGTGTTTATTTACCCATGTTATTTATTCACGCAATTGTAGTATTTTAAAAAAAATCAGTTTTAAATTTATAACATATCAAATTGAACTACTTGTAACTAATTTAAAAAAAAAAATCAAATTTTATGACCAATACAAATTTTAGAAGAAAATATTTTGGGTCTAGTTAGTATTTGTTTTTTTTTTATGAATAGTGTTTTTGTCTCTAGCAAGGTTGTCAACCTGCGGGTTGACCCGGACCCGGTCGAGCTAGTGGGTCAAGGGTTAATGGGTCAACCGTTTTAGCCCGGTTTGGCCCGGAAATTAGAAAGAGTCATTATATTGTACTATCCTCATAAATTATATCAAATCTTATCTAACATATGAGTTATAACATATAATATTACACCAAAATAACATATCGTACTTAGATCCAACATATGGTGAAAATTCACACACACTTATATAACATAAATATTCAAATGTTCAACTTAGTATTCCAAAGATTGAGTTAGGCGAAAAGAAAAATTGAAAAATAGGCGCATTTCGCAAACTAAAGAAAAAAATGACACAATTTGACCTCCGACTCGGTATCTTATAGCGGTCGGCCCGACGGATGTGCGGGCCGTTTTTCTCATCGGATCAGGGTCAAATTGGGTCGACCCGGGTTGACAACCTTGTTCTCTAGAGAAGCCGAAGAAAACTTTCCATCCCTTCGTTAAGTGTTCAGCCCAATTCACACGGAAAAAACAAAACTTGAGCCTAAAATAGAGTATTAGCCCAAGAGAAAGAGGAAGTAAGCGTACTTTGTCACTCGATACAAATTTAGGAGTCGGACGCCCCAACGGAATGCTTACAGGCTAAGCAAAGAGTTATCGCATGATCCCTTCTTCCTTTCAGTTTTTAAACAATGGGGTGGGAAAGGAATGGAATGTGAACGAAGCGATCGCCGGCTAGAAAGGGGAGGAAAAGAATAACGAACGGAAACAGAAGATGGGAGTGCTCTCCAACAAAGTGCAGAGAGAAGATCTTAAGCCAGGCGATCACATTTACTCCTGGAGGCACGGCTACGTCTACTCCCATCATGGTATCTCTCTCCCTTTCTCTCCCGTTTTCTTTCCCGTTTTGGGTTGCGGAGAAAAAATAATTTTCTCGATGATCCCACTAATGGGTTTTACTTGTTCTTTGTGATTCTGCCATGTTTGTGTTCAGAGTTCCTTGAGTGTCTTTACAGTTAACAAGGGTCCGTCAGGGTTACTGGGTTGCTGGCTAGGTTGCATCAGAGACCCTCTGACCAGTGTGATACATCTAGAATCATGGCTTTGGTTGATCTCTAATTTCATCTATACATATTTAGTAGGAAGCTACTGAGCTGATAAGTTCATACTAAGTTCGTTGTTGGTTTTGATTTCGATTTCCCTTTCAGTTTCGCTTTGTTGGCTTCTTTACTGATGGCATTGCTCACGTATTTAGGGGCTTTCTTATTTCTTGTTGTTTCCCCTTTTCTGGTTTTGTGTTGTGTAGTTAGTTTCCCCTTGCATACTGAATATTTTGTGTCTGATAATGTGATTGAGTTGCTCAATAGACTTTCAAGGATATTAGTTTTTCATTAGGTCTTGATTCTTGGAATCATCCTGCATACGGGTGGGACAAACTGGTGTCAGGATTTCTTAGATTGAATTGGAAGATTGTCCAAAAAATACCGATTCTCTGTTAAGCCTGTGTACATTTCTACCAAGGCAATTTTTTTGTCGAATCGTCTGTTTTGCTATTTTCATCAGGTTTCGAACTTTTCGTGCAATCAGCTAGGCTCACTAGGTCTGCAGTTTCTTTGGCTTTATATGGATTTTAGCAAGCTACCAGCACTTTGAACTTGAAAGTCCTTGTGGTTGAGACACATATTTTTATGGTTTCAGAGGTTCCATCATAAACTGTCTGTTGTTGATGACATAGTTGTGGATTGCAAGAGAAAAGCTACCAAGTCTCTTTTGGAGAGAAAGAAACCGAGTACTCATCTGAAGAGCGTATTTTGGCTGTCATTTTTCCCCTCAAAAGAGAATTCAGCTTGTTGCTATTCATTGAAACGCACCCTCACTTCTACTATTGGCTATAGTTGATAACTTACGAATGGCCACCAATCAACCAAAATTGTACTCTGGACCTTGCTTATGTATCTTCTTCACTCCTCTGTGTCTTCGCTAATTCAACTTGCTGGGTTTGGCTTTCCCGTTGCCGCACATGCATTTTCTCCTCATCATTTGTCATTCATGACAAGAAAAGAGTCCGATGTTATGTGAGGGTCATAAGCATAAACTTTGGACTTTGTACAAACGGTTTCAAAACTTTCATTTTGCACTATTCAGCAACACAAGTTTGAACTCGTGACGAAATGGTCATTACTCATTACCATCCAAAAACTTAACAGACTGCTGATGTGGCTACTAACTGAATGATTGATTGTGCACAGGTATATATGTTGGAGATGGAAACGTAATCCAGTTCACTCGTGGAGCAGGCCAGGAAATCGGCACTGGATTATTCATAGACCACATAATTTTCTCATCTCTATCACGTTCTTCTGATAGCCCGTGCCCAAACTGTGGCGACCAATCTAGCCTGGATGGTGTCATTAGATCCTGCCTCGACTGTTTTCTCTGGGGCGGTGAGCTCTATCTTTTCGAATATGGAGTCTCACCAACTTTCTTCTTAGCCAAGGCTAGAGGTGGGACGTGCACTCTCGCTGCCGCTGACCCTCCTGAAGATGTCCTCCACCGGGCATCCTTCCTTCTCGAGAATGGGTTTGGCGGGTACTGCCTTTTCAGGAACAACTGCGAAGATTTTGCAATCTACTGTAAGACTGGACTGATTGTGTTCACCAGCATCAGTGTTGGGAGGAGTGGACAGGCAGCGTCTTTCATCGCCGCTGCGAGTAGTGTACTTTCATCGCCACTTCGGTTCTTGACTACCAGCTTCAGTGGTCTAGCGGTTGTGGGTTTGTGTATGTACAGCATTAGCAGGTTGGTGTCAGACATTGGGGTGCGACGCGATGTGAAAAAGATCCCCGTCGAGAGGCTTGTTGCTGCGGACTGCAGTTCAGAGTCTTCAGTTGAGCCGCCAGAAGCAGTTCCACCGCTGCCTGCCAAAGAAAAGGAGACATGAAGATGATAAAAACACAGACATTTGATAAGGTCTGTCATGTTTGAGCTGGAGGTTGTGACTTTTATTTTATGATCATTATGTGTGTCCCGAATTGTTAAACCCTTTTGTTAAGCAACCAGGCCAACACTCTGCAGTCTGCACCCGGCTGGTTTGCTTCCTGCCTTTGGTTATTGTTTTGCTTGTGTGAAGTTGGACAATATCGAGTTCGTTTCGCCGGCTGATGAGTGATGAGTGACAGCGTTGTCTGAAATCTGTAACTTTATTACTGTTTTTGTTCATTCAACCTCTTCAACCTTTAGCAAACCCGACGAAATCTTGCTGTTATTACTTATTCCCCACTGAAACGTGTTGAGCTTGCTAATAAGTAGAACCCAATGAAGCAGAATACTACATCCTTTTAATTGTATCCAATCAGCCAGTTGGATAAGTTGGAGTGCAATGTTCGTAATGAGAGACTCAAGGGACCTTGTGTTCTATCCATGCAACATAACACTTTTTAAGTTTCAAGAATATCCAACAGTTATCACAGAAACGGATAAACGTATATGCTGCATGAAATACCCTGAGACACGTTAAAGAGATTTGACAATATAACAAAGAGCATCTGATGTTCTGCATATCACTACCAATCACCAGGTTAAACAAAAATGATACCGTTCTCTTTAATGGCATCGATAACAATCCCCAGCTTGCCCTCAATCCTCTCGTTCTTTCTCGGTTCATATGACATTACATATACATCGGCTTCTTTTGATCTCTCTGCTATGAGCTCGCCAATAAGTCTACAGGCATGGTGATCTGTGAGGGAGGGCAAACTGTTCCTAAGGTCCTTGGAGTTGGTGGTGGCAACAGATATTACTTTGCTTGTCCCCCGGTGCATCACTTTGGCGTGGACAAATCTCTTTGAAAAGAACACGTTCAGCAAGAAGGGCCTCATGTACATGTCAGTCCTCTGTTTCCATGACTTCTTGTTTGGTTGCTTTGCCAGCTCACCACGAGATCTCCTCGTCCACGCAGCTCGAACGAAAGGACTGCATGAATTCTACAAAAGACATGATTCGTCAACAGTTCTCTCTTTAGCAAGCAGGTAGCCAACAGATGACAGAAGGTGAATGAAACATAGTCAACAACAGGCAACAGCAATGGTCAAGAGGAAAGGGTAACCTCATCATAATCAGTTAATCACAGAACTACTCGTACCCCGAGATGCTCAATTTTGAACATCCTAATACATATGAATCGAAATAGACATTAGGAACGTCACACCTGCCTAACAGACTTGAATTGCACCGCAAGAAACGTTATGGTCCTAAACTGGTGACACACCCTAATCTTGCTTAAAGCATTTCTTGATCAAGAGGAGGGTACACTTAACATACAGTGCTGCTTACACGATCTCTTGTTCATTAGAGTTGGTCCAACAAAAGGTCCCCAGACACTCCAAACCCAACTAAGCCGACGGGCTGCCTAGAGAACGTGCAAACAGGAATATCGACTTCTTACGTATAACGATCTTCCTCATATAGGGCAATTATTGCAAGAGAGGAACAGCTGAGAGACAGCTTCAAGCTGCTAATCGATTAGAATGATTTTAACTCCATCTAAAGCTCATTCACAAAGTGGAATCTAGAACTGCGCTTGAGCGTCGGCAAGATTATTTCAAGCATCAAGTCCTCTGGAGGAATTCATCACTGATCATCATCAGATACTCTATCATTAACAGCACCTTACCTGAATCTAGAAATGGAGGAACAAGTTGTTGAACAGGGCTAAAAAATGAAGATAGGGCTCGTTGCATACATCCATGGTTCAACATCCACGACAGCTAACCCCAGTGAGATAAATTGAATACAATAGGATGCAGCACGAGTCTAAATTACCAAATCAGCCGAGGATTTTGCCAATTATGTTCAACAATCAGAAAAATTAGCCAGTGCAAGTGCCTCCCAAAACCATTAATATGCAGAAGCCCAAGTTCGAATTTAAACTAGAAACAAACAGAGAACAACCAACTTCCTCAGAATCTTATTTTCACTCTTCTTATCTATACCAGGAGAAGAAATTACGTACCTTGTTATTGGAGGAAGGCGAAGGGTGTACCGGTGAGTCGTTAGTGACGGACAATTTCAGGGTGGGCAAAGCAGAAAACCAGGAGAGGGAAATGGGTTTGAGCCGGCCAGCTGAGGTATGCGGCGACAAGTCAGCAGACATCACCGGCGAGGCTGCCGGTGGAAAGGCACAGGCAGATATTACCCACGACATCCAGTCTCTGTTGAGTAGATACCAGACAGAGACGCCGCCGCTGTGTGTTTTCAAGAGTTTAAGGGGGATTTGGCCGGTGACTGCTGTTCGCTTGAATTGTTTTTTTAGGGGATTTATGAAAAAGTTAAGAAATTTGATTTTTTCCCCCTAGAGTTAACCCTAAATGGAAACAACATAGATAAGAAGACAAAATACAAGGTTTAGTAAGACTACTACTAGAAAAATCAAATAAGAAAAAACACGATGATCGACATGTGTCTGAACTATCGCTCTGAACACTTGTTTTGTTACGATATGGGCAACTCTATTATACATACGAGAAGCGAAAAGAAACGAAGCACGAAGAAAGGGTTAATTGCATGGTTGATTACTGAGATTACAAAAAACATTCAAGTTTGGTCACTCGAAATATTTAAATCAATTGGTGGTACTTCGGTTTACTGAAACCGTTCACGTTTGGTCACTCTCCATCCAACTCCATTAACTTTTGCTTACGTGGCGGTCAACTCCAAAGAGCAATTGCAATACGACAATTTAAAAACAATGAACCAGTGTCTCAACCTCTCCCCCGCAAACAAGACAAGAAAAATCTTCTTGATCGTCATCAATCAACTTTTTATTACGAAGAACATCTCAGACTGTAGAAAGTTTTTAATAAGTCTCCATAGATAAAATGTAAGCTTTGGCAGCACGGGAAGAGACCAAAGAAACTTCCAAGAGTGAGCATCAAAGGATGAGAGACATATATTTGATAACTGTCGAGCAAGATGACTATTCAACCTTCTGTAGAAAAGGATGGAAATCGAAAACAAGACATTGCATAAATAGTTTAGGCTAAGGCAACATATATGATAACTGTCTCCTTGACCATGAAAGACATATATTTGGAATTCCAACTTTGAATGCGACTGACTATATGATCTTCAATGAAACAGAAAGATTCGTGCTTGGACCACAATATAGTGGGGAGGCCTAGATAGTGATCCTCAAGACCACTTACCGTCATCCCAAGTATAGAGATAATGGCATCCACTTCGGCTGTAGAAATATTAGCACTGAAAGTAATAGTGGATTTCTGTAGGTTTACCTTTTGATCACTCACCGTTTGATGGGAATTGCAGAATGTGAAGAAGATTTTGGCATTCTACAGTGGAAGGATGCAAGAAGAGGTAAGTATCATCTGCAAATAAAAGATGGGATATCACAGGACAACGACGAAGAACCCACAACCATGCAAAGAATCAGAATGTACCGGTTAGTTAATAACATATGAAAAACCTTCTGTGTGCAGTGCAAATAAAAAAAGAGACAAATGGTCAGCTTGACAGAGACCTCGCTCTGGACGACAGTAACCATGAGGAGAACTATTCAAGTTCACAGATGAGGAGATATTGGTGACACACTCCCATTACCAATTAAGGAAGTGCAAGTAAAAGCCAAGTTTGGAAATGATAGAAAACAAATGACCATTCAACATGATCGTACGCCTTTTCCATATCGAATTTCAAGGCCATCCATTTATCACTACCGGAAGTTTTGACTTTCAGATATTGAAGAACTTTGTGGCCCAACAAGATATTATCAGTAATGCGCCGGCCCTTAAAGAAATTTTTTTGAAAAGGACCAATGATTGAGAGAAGAACATCACAAAGTCTAGTAGTCATAACTTTGGAAATAAATTGTATACTACCTGACATAAACCAATCAGCCGCATTTGGAGCATGGTATCAATACCGGAGGCAAGGATATCCACGTGTGGTTGAAATTAGGAAGGAAATGACTAGATGTGCTAGAAATCCTTCTTGTTCAATATGTGAAGGAGTAAATGAAACAATCTTACATATCTTGTTTGAGTGCTCGTATGTGAAGGAGTAAATGAAACAATCTTACATATCTTGTTTGAGTGCTCGCATGCAAAGTTGACCTAGCAACATGGTTTTCCAGTGATCAGTCTGCCAAAAGTCACCACAAAGATATTGGAGTGGATCTATATGCTACACCAAAATAACACAATTCAGACTATCCAACATGTAAGTTTTTGTTGTTGGCATAAATGGAAAGCTTGCAACGAAAAGACTTTCAAAAAGATAAATCCGAATTAGCAGAGGATGCTTATCCTAGCCCGAGAAGATCTTTACTCAAGTGAAAGGAAACTCCTCGCCTACCCAGCGAGTCTTTTCTGGATAGCTTGGCCGACGGCTTTAACTGATGGGTAGAGTTACTACTTAAACAAAACAACAACATATTTCTCTCCATAAGCCTTTTTTTTTTTTTTATCTCCTCATAAGCCTTTTAAGTAAAGGCAATTCCAGAAAGCAAAAATGGTAAAAGTAGATTATTATTTATTTGACAACAAAACCGTTACAGAGTCAATCATAAGAGCGGGATTTTAGTTGGGCGGCTCGGCTCGGCTCGGCTCACACATATTAAAGTACATTAGCTATAGTAGGCAGCAAATTAAACACTAGTACAAAGTTTCCAAATTAAAGTACTCTCTAAACCTAAACCACGATATACATTTCATCAAAAAGAAACCCATGCCAGAGAGATTTAACATTATGAACATAAATGTTTTAATAATAAGGTTGACGATGAAAATGGAACATCTCATTCTCAGAAACGCAACTCATCATGCAGTTGGTGTTGTTGAAACGGCGCTGTTTTGGCATTGTGAGCGCTCTGTTTGATCTGCAGCAACCACAAGTAGAAGAAACAAACACAAAAAAAAGAAGACAATGCATTACTGTGTTTATAGATCATATGTTTGCTTTCTGTTGTGAAACGCATACTAGCTAGCTTGGAGTACGCACCTTTGTGGGAAGAATGGTCGGTCGAAGAAAGGCATCAATTGGGCTCTGGGGACCATTTTCTTCCTCAACGACTTCACTTCTTCTTCTTCGATCAACTGACCATCATGCATGCCCGCCCAACCCATGATTAAGTTAGCAATTAAACGATGCAAAGTAAAATTCTGATTGGTGATTATATATGTCAATTGGTTAGTTATTTCCAACCTTTTGCAGCTTGTCTAGTTGCCGTTTCTCGTGCTCCTCAACATATATTTTGGTTGCCACCTGAACCGTTATATAGCAAAAAAAAAAAAAAAAAAAAAACCATTTTGCCACGGAAGCAAAAAGAAGATAGGATAAGGTATCTCGATAATTATAATGAGTTGTTGGTTGTATATTATACGCACGAAATAGTTGAAGATGGAACGCTTGATGGCTCTTTCTTGAGAATGGAGCTTGAACTCCTGGGGTTTCGTGTTCTCTTTCCAGCAAGCCTTCGGAGTCGGAGGGCTCGGCTTTGCTTTCACAGTGGGGAGCTCCTCTTTTCTCTACCAAAACTCACACATATCAATTTTATATTGCTTGCAACAATGAAATTTTATTGCGATTTCAATAGGTGTGACCAACACATTAATTTTTAATATAACTAAATTATCTATACAACATTTCCATAATTTTAACCCCTCAAAATATATGATAAAAAAAAGGAGCCAACTTGCAGGTCTTCTAGAATTGCAACAAGAATTGCACACGATGCAAATTTGCACAATTTCAATGATACCACACATCAATGTCATTTAAAGTTGTGATTACAACCCTTTGCGACATCAGCTTACAAGTATCTGAAATTGCACCATTAAAGATGCTCTTAGAAGAGGAGTTTTTTTTTCCTCTTAAATTAGGGCTCAAACCAATCCCCACACTTTTTGTTTATTTATTGAAAAGGTAATGCCCAGAGAATTTAGAAAAAGGTTCCTCGCACTCTTCCTCGATGCAATGATCCGGAGAATAAAAATCTACAGAGTCGTACAAAACTTGGTAGAAGGATCGGCTCAGAATAGCATCCCATATACGCTCCAACATTTTTGTAAAGTAGAAAAGTTAATGCAAGTTTAAGCCAAAGATATAGCATGAAAATTCAATGTATTAAAACTAATTTTACAAATTTTTCATGGGAAAACTAATATTAGAATTGGGTATATATTTATATACTCAATTTTTGTAAGTGTATGCTGGAACTAATTTTACAAAATTCTCATAGGAAAACTAATATTAGAATTGGGTATATATTTATATACTCAATTTTTGTAAGTGTATGCTGGAATTAGGCACAAAAATGAACATGATCGTTAGTGTTCTGTTCACCATGAACAACCAGACTGAATAAAAAAAGACACACTATAAATTACTGATAATAACATATATAACATATCTCACCGTTCCCCTTGCAGCTGCAGTCCCTGAAACTAGCGCGGATTGGGTGCTGCTCTTCACCTTTATCTTTCCAAAGGATTGGAGCAGATCGAAATCAGTCAGGTAGCGCTTGGAAAAGAAATTCAAGGCAAATTTGGCGTAGAATATTTAATTAGTACAAAGATGAAAGACCTTGAGATTGGGTTTGCTGCTTTGGATTTTCTCCATGCTTCCAAGCATTAATCAACGCGTACGTAACGTAGTTGCAGTGCAGTACTACTAACAGGACTCAACGCACACTGTAGCAAATTTATAACTCTGATAGATTAATTATTACAAGAGAGTCGAGATGAGATTAGATGAGATGTGATGAGTTTGTTAAGAGAAATGAAGAGAATTTATAAGCAATTGAGTTGGGTGATTGGTAGCTGTCTGGTTCGGTTGCCACATCACTTGCTTAATTAGTTTAGCTTTGCTTATTAAGTGCTCCCTCGTGCTCTGCCTTGTGTTCACTCTGTCCAGTGCTATTCATTCATTGCATTGCATTGCATATATATATATGTCACATTTCAGTAGTGCATTAATAGCTGTGATTATTCCTAACAAGCTACTGTGACTGCGATGTAGGCTCAGTTTGACCTGTGGTCTGTGGTAGTTTTTGCAGAAGCAACTTTTAGCTTGAGCTATTAGAGAAGTACTTTAAAAAAAACAATTGAGTGTTTGGCTGCAAAAACTATTAGAAGTGCTTTTTAATATGAGAGGTTGTGTAAAATGACTATAAAGGACTTATAATATAACTATGAATAATAATTATAAACAATAAAGTGTAATCAAAATGGATCTTGTTAGAATTCTTTTATATTAAATAATATGATTATATAATTTATTTTATTTTTAAAATGATATAAATGTAATAAAATTATATTTTTCTGAAATAAAATTAAAATATGGTAAGGATAATTTTGTATTTTCAAAACAGCTTTTCGCAGAAGCTCCACATTAGAGCTTCTGCTTTTATGTTATAAAAAAAGATTGTTTGGCTTTTCAAAAGTCGAGCTTTTAGAAGTGTTTGGCCATGTTTCAATTTTTGAAGCTGAAAAAAACCAATGTTGTCATAACCGAACCGGAGCATGACCCATTAATGCGAACGGTTCGCACTTTGGTGGTCCAACCGGCATTAGACCTTTTAAAAACCGTTAGAGAATCGGTACCTAATAAACGTTATCAGTATAAATAGTGGACATTTCTTAATCAGAGCTCATCTCTTTCCTTCGAAATTGTGAAATGGAAATAAGGATCCAGTTTGAGAGCCCGATGTTTTTGGTTTATTTTAATTTCCTATTTTCTGCAAATTTTTAATTGAATTTAACGGCTGAATGGCAAAAACCGGACGAGCGATTAACCACCTCGGCCGCTCGCCAACCACTACATAAACTGGAGCGGCTTTTGAACTGTTCCGAGCCGGTTTTGTGACCGGCTCGACTCAACTTTAATAACACTGTGAAAAACACTTTTAAAATCCGGGCCAAACATAAAATATATTCTGTTTCTTCCATGTTCTTCTTAATCTTACTTCCGGCCTGTCCCCTCTTTCTTTCTTTCTTTCTTTGTTTCTGCTACCACCAAACTTTCTGATTAAACCTCCCTCTCATCCATCACCACGACTTTAACTACTTCCCTTATGTTCCTTCATTTCTCCTCTTGCTACCTTCCAGCACAAAAATATGAAGGCAGCACAAAATCGATTTTTCGTGGCTCTGAAAACAGTGAGAAACCACCGTATAAAACACTGCAACAATGCTGGCCGCATACTAGTTAACTCAAGCTTCAAACTTTCCCACTATGTCCTCCAAAACTAGAGCCGGTACTATTATATATACGTATGGACTCAAGGCAGTTGCTGGTCACTTTCATTTCCCACAACAGATAGCTTTCCAAACCAAAGAAACCATCATTAGGACGACTCTCAAGTGGGTAGTTAACCCTTCCACTGTCAACCTCTTTCTTGTTAAGCCCGTTATCCAACCCAAAAGCACTCGCATGCATTCTCAATTTACAATCACTTCATTACTTTGATTTAATTAACACGGAACAAAAATATATGATCTCAACGCGCTTCCGACTGCAAACACGCTTGATTAGAGGTGGCAAATGGATTGGATTCATGGATTAGTAGATCCATAAATCAAATTGATTAGTGGATCCATGAATCAAATGGATTGGTGAATTCATGGATTGAATCATGGATCCAAGTGATCACATCTAATCATTGTACCAGTATGTAACATTTAAAAAGTTTTGATACTAAAATATTGGGTAAATGACACATTTGGTCACTGAGATTACTAAATCGTGTCATATTTAGTCACTAGAAAAATTTAATATCAATTTTGGTCACTCGAATTACTGACACAGGTCACATTTGGTCACTCTTCTGTAGCCTCTGTCCAACTCCGGTCACTCGAATTATTGAAAAATGTCACATTTAGTCACTCGTATTACTGAAACATGTCACATTTAGTCACTCTCCCAAAAGTTTCCGTCCAACTACATTAATGGAGTTGAACGGAAACTGACGGGAGAGTGACTAAATTTGACCAGTTTCGGTAATTCGAGTGACCAAAATTGATATTAATTTTTTCTAGTGACTAAACATGACACAATTTAATAATCTCAGTGACCAAACGTGTCATTTACCCCTAAAATATTATAATAAAATGATGTATCAAATTGTAAATTTTCAATTATATTTTACGTTGGAAAATTAGATATCATATGTAAACAAAAGTATAGGTACGAAACTGTAATTTATCAAATATCCATGAATCCACCAATCCAATTACATTTTGATCAAATGGATTGGATTAAAATAGATTGGATTAGTTGGATATTTTAGTGGATGGATTGGATTGCAATGGTAGATTGGATTGGAAATTGTCACCTCTACCCTTGATGCACTCTGCCTATTTTTCCTTGCTAGTGTAGTAAAAGGGGCAAAATGAGAGATCACGACAAAGGTATGAAGATCATGATCTGGAAGCAGAGGGGCGAAGTAGAGCATGAAGATCATGGCCTCCATAGCAGGGATTGCGGTCGCGAATTATGGAGCTTCAGACGCAAACTTGAAGAACAAGTCGTAAGGGAGGGCCAAAGAGTTTTGAAAGTTGACTCGCGACTCCTGTTGTCTCAGCCTGCGAGAAAGATAGCAGCCGTAATTCACGGATCGCGATCTCTCTAGCTAGCAAGGAGTAAAGTTGCTGCATCCAAGATTGCAGCCTCTCTCCCGCAGATCACGGCTGCAATCTCTCTCATCCAACCATGAACTTGCTTGTCATCCTAGAACTCTATATATATGGGACTCCCCCCTTGAGTAGAGTGGCTTGTGTCAGATTTCTTGTTCTAGAGAGAGGTTAGAGAGAGAAGTAGAAGTTTGGAGAAGAAGTGGAGGAGAGCTATGGAAGAGGGTTTCCAACACTTGAGGACCTTTTCTTCATGATTTCTTCCCCTCTTTGGATGTCTCTTCTTCCCCTCTTGATGGGGTAATCCCTCAAGGTACTTTGGGGCCCCCAAACCCTAACCTAGAGTTTGACGCGTAATATGATGTTTTGGACTTAATTGTGGATTATATTGAACCTATCTATCTATGTCTATTTGGTGTTTGTTCTTTCTTGCATCAAGTAGTGTGGGATTATCTGCATCTCATGTGCCCTAATTGCAACTTAAGTGGTATGGGATTTATCATTCTCCTTCTTCTGGTTTATGGATGAATTAAGTTTATGGATTTATCATCTCATATGCTAATTATGCTTTGAACCTTGCCTCTCCAATTCTTTTTGTGATATCCTACCACTTAGGATTGCATGAATTAGAGTGGATTTGCGCGCTTTGGCGCGTTAGGGTAGATGAATGATCTAGGAGTCAGTGTGGTGGACAAGGCGACCACACCCATGCCTATTAGACCTCCACCTAGGTAAAGCTAGGGCGTCAAATGGATGACCATTGACTCGACGGACTAGTGTGCGGATGGGTAAAACCCATTTGGAGGAGATAGGTTTTATCCCTACAACGTGAGCTAGTTGAGTTGACATTAGGCTAGTGGTTCTGTGTAGGAGTGGGATTGGTTGCGTGACCATTTTGTCGATCCCTAGATTAGCAATCTCCGCACCTCGATTGCCATGGATCGTCCTTCCGTCCTTTGTATGTTGATATGATCCTAATTCGAAGAGAACCTCGAACTCGAACCAATAAATCATAATTGCACAACTTCGAACTCTTTTGGGATTTTCTCCTTTCTTGAATAACACAAAAATAAAGATAGGAAGAAAATCGATCAAACAATCATGAACCCGTGAGAAGGGCCAATCAATATAGTTGAATTCCCCACAACTATATGTGATCATCTAGTTGATAAGAGACACTTAAACCTCCCAAATCCTCAAAGGAAATTTAAGCAAACTTTCTCAAAATAACTCGAGCAAACACTCATTATATTTTATAACTGAATTCTGAATGTCCATTACAATGGTTCGGCCCCTTTATATAGGCTTAAGAACCCAAAAACTAAACTGCAAAGGATAGTAAATCATGCTCTAAAAAGGATAAAGAAACCTTAACAAACAAGTGATGACAAATTCAAAATCTCCCTTAATCCATGCCTTCATATATGCCCCCTTGTATTCACACCTATGGTTCCTTTCACACCATGGGAGATTCATCTTAGGCCGAATCCTTCTTACCTTCCTCCAAGCCCATATTCTCTTGAATTTGATCCACAAATCATAGTAATTTAATGGGCTTTTCTCCATGCAATCTCACATTCATGTACCTCAATTATGGACTCAAATAACTTGCAGTTTGCTCCCTTAAAGCCTTAGCCTTTGCATGAGTTATTGGACCTTCCTCTTGAGCAGACTTGGCCTTGATGACCTCATCCGTCCTACCTCTTGAAAAGAATTTGCCCAAAAATCTGAATCATCATCCAGAAATGGTGCAAGATCATAAACATTGAAGGTTTCACTTATTCCATACTCTCTGGTAGGTAAAGCTTGTACGCATTATGCCCAACCTTCGAAATCACTTGGAAAGGACCTTCACTAACCTGCAGACACTTGGATCTCATTTGATGTGGAAACCTTTCCTTCCTCATGTGTACCCACACCCAATATCATGCTTCAAAATGTCAAGGCTTTCTATGCTTATTGATGCTCTTCATAATCTGCTATATTCTCGTCTCAATGTTTATTCGTGCATTCTCATTGAGACTCATCATATACTCGGCTTCTTTGCTCCATCCATGTTGACTTGCTCCTACAAAGGTAAAAAGGTTGCAAATCCAATGGTGTAAGAGGATCAAACCCATACACGAGCTCAAAAGGTGAGTATTTTGTCGTCGAATGCACAACCCTATTGTAAGCAAACTCAACGTGTGGTAGGAAGTCTTCCCAATCTTTGATGTTACTTCTAATCGTTGCTCGAATCATTTGGGACAACGTACGATTCACCACTTCAGTTTGTGACTCACTCCAACTACCACAATAAAATCCTGCCTAGAGCCCAAGTATAAACTCTAGTAGGGTGCCGTATAGGGTAGGCATTTTAAAATGTCAACCCGGGATGGTCCATGTACCCTTACTTAAATCATTCAAAATGTTATCTAGTATTGGGCCAGACAAATAGAGAGCCTAGTCCAGCTCCTGCGGCCCATGCATACATAGAGGAGGCTGATGTAGAGAAGTCTATCTGTTCTCGTTCTCCTGCATGTATACACCATTGTACTCTAGATGAAATTGATGCATTAGGGTATATATATCCATGTAAGGCCTCTGGCCACCATAAGCAATAAGAAATCCCTCTTCCACTGTGGATGTAAGCCTCACAAGAGGTCACTCTGGCCACCATAAGCAATAAAAAATCCCTCTTCCACCGTGGACGCTAAGCTCCAGTTTTGTCTTCTCGTCTCTTGTCTGCCATGACTACTGGCGATGTGGATTCCAAGAACAAAGGAGTCTCTTCCACCTCCACCGACGATGTCCTTCCGTCGGTCCTTCAGCTGCCCAGCTCCGACAGCCCAGCAACATGCTCGTTGGGGAGGTTCTCATAGGATCAAATTACGGGAAGTGGTACCTCGACATGAAAGATGCTCTCATTGCTAAAGATAAGTACGGGTTTGTTGATGGCAAAATTCCCAAACCAACGGAACCTAGGGCGTAGGCAGCTTGGGTTTGCTGCGATGTAATGGTGAAGGGTTGGTTGAAAACATCCATGGATAAAGAGATTCGCAGCAATATCCGTTTTGCTGAACATGCCAAGGAAATTTTTACGGATCTTCGCGCTCACTTCGGTCAGGGGAGTGCCTATCGTGCCCACGAATTGCGGCGCCTAATCAACTTGCTTCAGCAAGAAAAGCACATTGTTTCTGCCTTCTACACCAGCTTGCGATCATTTTGGGAGGAGGTCGCGGTTATCACTCCACCATTGGTGTGTACCTGTGACTTGTGTACGTATGGCATCCCCCGCAAAGCTCGTGAACAGCAGGAGAGTGCTCACCTATTCGATTTCCTCATGGGACTCGACGATGCATTTGGTGCGGTCCGCACCCAGATATTGGCTATGAAGCCAAGTAGCCAACCCCAACATTAGCAGAAGCTTTTCACATCGTGCAGAATGAGGAGCAGCAGAAGACAATTACTCAGAACCAGAAATCCCCACTAGAAGTAGTTGTTTTTGTGGCCAAAGGTGACATTGATCGTCCTTTTCGTGGGTCTGGCGTTTCGCGTGGTGTGAGGGAGCAAAGCGAGTAGCCACGCTGCACCACTGCCATCGCCAAGGGAACCATCGAGAAGCTTGTTATGAGCTCATTGGATATCCACCTGGATATCGCACGAGAAAACGCCAAGGTGATCGCCAATGTGATCGTCCTCA
Source organism: Linum tenue (assembly GCA_946122785.1). NCBI lineage: Eukaryota > Viridiplantae > Streptophyta > Magnoliopsida > Malpighiales > Linaceae > Linum > Linum tenue. Next base: position 7,888,282 of record CAMGYJ010000010.1, on the reverse strand, counting down.
ACAGCGTCGCAATCGCCAAGGTGGAGCAAGCTCGCAAAGCGAGCCCAAGTCCTCGCAAGTGGATGCGGAGCAGAGTCATGTTTCTGTTTTTACTTCCGCACAGATGGAGCAGCTAAAACAATTTTTTGGCTACTCGGGAAAGCCATCCGGAAACCCGGCAGCTCACATGGCAGGTATGGTTTCTTATGATTCGTTATGGCTATTGGATTCTAGCTTCAATGAGCATATCACAATGGATGAATCAATGTTGTCTAGCAACGAATTACATACTAATGGGTAGCCCGTTCGGATTCCGAATGGAGATAGTATTCCGGTTAAGCATGTCAGTTTAGTAAAAATCCAGGATGGTCTCACCCTAGGGCGCGTACTGCATCTGCCTGAGTTTCGATGTAATCTCATCTCTGTGAGTCGGTTAACCAAGGATAACCGTGTAGCTTTGATTTTTCTTGAAAATTTATGCGTCATTCAGGACTTACATTCCAAGAAGTTGATTGGGAAGTGTGAGTTACGTGATGGACCGTACTACTTGCGTTTGTTCGGAGCAGGAAGGACGGAGGCTTGTGCAGTACAGAGATGGCTTGCAGCATCTGAAGCTACTTGGAATGCCCGACTGGGTCATCCTTCTTTGGATAAGATTTCATATCTCAGTTCAATGTAGGGTGTGTCTTTTAGTAATAATGGACCCTGTCATTCTTGTTTGAGAGCCAAACAGACACGAGAACTGTTTTTTCTAGCTCAATTAAGACAAGGTCCAAGTTTGAACTTATTCACGTTGATATTTGGGGAGGATATAAGGCTGCATCTCTAAGTGGTATGCATTATTTTTTGATTATCGTTGATGATTATACTCGTGGAGTTTGGGTTTACCTTTTCAATATAAATCTGATGTTGGTAAGTCCTTGATGCAATTTTGTCACATGATCCGTACGCAGTTTGGATGTTCTGTTAAACGGATTGAGGCAGATAATGGACACGAATTTAACACAGATGATTTCTGAGTGTATTATGCGCGTGAAGTTATTTTACTTCAAACATCTTGCACGGACACCCCTCAGCATAACAGTGTAGTCGAGAGATATCATCATCATATTCTGGATACAACTCGAGCATTGAGATTTCAGGCAAGCTTACCTATCAAATTCTAGGGAGAATGTATTCTCACTGCTGTCTATCTCATCAATCGCCTTCCGACTAAAGCCACGGGCAAGAGCCCGCATGAGTTACTTTTTGGCAAGGTTGCACCTTATCATCACCTTCGAGTTTTTGGGTGCTTGGCATACAATAAAGATACCCATGCTCATCTTGACAAGTTCTCCGATCATGGTCGTGCGAGAGTCTTCTTGGGTTATGCAGCATCTCAGAAGGGTTATCGCATTTTTTATTTACTATCTAGGCGACTAATCACTTCTCGTGATGTTCAATTCCACGAGGGTTTGTTTCCTATGCAGGATGATGCTCGTCATGAGACACTACCTCCGATTCTCCTATACATGGCGACGTCGAGGTTCCTCCTAGTTCTCCCGTGTCACCCTCGTCCAACGTGCCAACTACTGATGCGGATTCTGGGCCGATTCTAGAGCCCACGTCGCTTGGGCCAGACAATTCCTCGTTTGGGCAGTATCACTCCTCCTTCGAAGACAGCAGTGGTCCCTCTGGGCCCCTTCAGTCCTAACCTGGACAACAGCTCAGTCCAGCCCCAGCCAGTTTGCCCACTCCTCCGGTCTTGGGGCGCAGTGATCGTGAACGTTTTCTCCTAAAGCACCTGGCAAGTTATGACACTCAGTTTACGTCCAATAATGTACAGGGAAGTACCTCTAACCTTGTTCATTATCCCTTTGCAGCTTATGTCGATTATTCTCGATTTAAAGGTACTTACCTTCTTGCTGCTCAAACCCGTTATGACGAGCCTCGATATTTATATCAAGCAGTTCGAGAGGCATGCTGGCGCGAGGCCATGTCTCACGAGGTTGATGCGCCAGGAAAAATGGGACATGGAGCCTTGTTTTTCTTCCCCGTGGCAAACGTGCCATTGCCTCGAAATGGATCTACAAGATAAAGTACTTTCTCGACAGGACCATAGACAAGGCTCGTCTTGTTGCCGAAGGTTATACCCAAATTGAAGGCCTTGGTTTCCACGATACGTTTGCCCCGGTAGCCAAACTGGTCACAGTGCGCTGTCTCATTGTCGTGGCAGTCAGTAAGGGTTGACACCTTCATCAACTGGATATCAATAATGATTTTCTGCATGGTGATCTTTAGGAGGAAGTTTATATGGAGATTCCCGAAGAGTGCCGCAAACCTGGTGATACACGGGTTTGTCGATTACACAAATCTATTTATGGACTACGTCAGGCTTCACGCAACTAGTACCAGAAGTTCACTTCTGCACTCTATGGTTTTGGCTTTCGGTCTTCGGCTGGCGATGCCTCACTTTTCATCTATCAGCTCGGCACACCTTTATTACAGCCTTAATCCATGTTGGTGATGTCATCCTTGCGGGTAATGACTTAGCTTTCATCGAACGGGTCAAAAATTTCCTCCACGACAAGTTCAGCATTAAGGATCTTGGTCAGCTTCGTTATTTTATGGGCATTGTGTAGGCACGTATTGCTAGCGGGGTGGTCCTCTGTCAGCGTAAATATTTTCTGGATATTTGTGAAGATGCGGGTGTCCAAGGCACGTGTCCTAGTGCTTTTCCTATTGAGCAGAATCATCACTTGACATGTGTGAGTGCTGATCCGGTGCCTGATCCATAAGTCTATCATCATCTTGTCGCTCGCCTTCTCCATTTGATGATCAAACGACCAGATATCACTTATGTTGTCGACCTATTGAGTCAGTTTGTCCATGCTCCTACAGAGAAGAATCTTGATGCCATTTTCTGCATTCTACGCTATCTCAAGTCTTTGCCTGGTCAGGGTTTGTTTTTCCTGAAGGACAATCCTCTTCGGCTTACTGCTTAATGTGATGCAGTTTAGGGTGGTTGTGAGCACACTCGTAGCTCTACTACCGGCTATTTCATCAGTCTAGGTCGCGCTCCCATTACCTGGCGCACAAAGAAACAACGGGTTGTGGCACGTTCTTCTGCAGAAGCTGAATATCAGACGATGGCTAGCACGGTTAATGAGTTCATCTGGTTGTGTTGGTTGCTTCAAGAGCTTGAGGTTTCACAATCTACCCTACTCTTCTTCACTGCGATAATCAGGAGGCTCTCCAAATTGCCAACAATCCTATTTTTCACGAATGCACTAAGCGCGTAGAGATGGACTACTACATCATGCGTGAGCGTGTTCAGTCTGGCGACATTCTTCCTGTCAAGGTTCTCACGAAGTTTCAGCTTGCCGACATCCTCGCCAAGGGCCTTGGTGCCGATCGTTTTCATTTTCTTCTCTCCAAGCTGAGCGTTCGAGATCTCCACATCTCACCTTGCAGGGGAGTATTGGGCAAGATGAATAGAGAGCTCAGTCCAGCTCATGCGGCCCATGCATACGTAGAGGAGGCCTATGTAGAGAATCCTCTCGGTTCTCCTTCTCCTGCACGTATACACCATTGTACCCTAGATGAAATCGATGCATTAGGGTATATATATCCATGTAAGGCCTCTGGCCACCATAAGCAATAAAAAATCCCTCTTCCACCATGGATGTAAGCCTCACAAGACGTGAGGAAGAACCACGTTAAACAAAGCGTTGATTTACTTTCTGCTAAATTTCACATCTAGCAATCGATTTTTAGTGAAAACTAGGTCTACAATTGAAACAAGCAAGAAAGTAAATTGGTTTTAGAATCTAGATGAGCAAGCTTCACCCGGGTATTGCTCCCCCTAGATATATATCAATCGATCGAATAAATGCCAATGTGTAGGAATGTGCTCATACACCATGAGGCAAGCGCAAATAGTGAAGAAACTCCACTCTCTTGGCTAATAGCCCAAGGCACAACAATTGAAACTAGCAAGCTAGCTCTCTTGGCCGCTCAACCAAAGGTTGTGAAGTCTACTCCCTCAAAACTTAATTCGGACGGCAAGATAACAACCAAATCAAAGTGTTAAATCAAAGCTTGAGGCTTGCCCAAAATTGCCCTAGATGGGAGACACAAATGGCCAAGAAACCCAGTTTTCAAAGCCTCTAGCAAATAAGGATGTTTCTCTCCACCTAGGTCAAATTGGCATGGTAATGAGAAATGAAGAACACAACTTAAGTATTATGAAAATACCTCAAACTTTGCATCAAACACAAACCCACACACATAACATTTAATTATTACAATCTATCACACATCTAAATCTAGGGTTTACAATATCCAAGTGAAAAAGAGTACTACTCCATAGTCAAACTAGGGATTACAACAAAGAGAAGAAGAAGAACCATTGTATGGCTTGTGGCTTCCTTCCTTGTTGTAGAAATCAACATTGGGAGGTGAAAATCCCCAATCTTCAAGTTTGGAGCAAACCCTAGAGCACCTTTTCTCTCTTGAGCCGTCGTTTCTCCCTCTAAAATCTGAGGAAGAAGAAGGTATTCTCTCACTAGGCTCCACCCACAAAATTTCAGCTCCATCCTCCTTAAATACCCAGTTTGCGTGCACTTCACGATCTCAGATCACGGTCATGATTTGGAAACTTAGACCGCGATCTCGGACAAAAGTGTGTCATTTCATTTAAGGTTTTCACGATCTCTAGAAGATTATCATGGTCCGACGACCGTGATGTCGTTTAAGACGTGAGGCACAAAAACTTCTCTAGTCTCCATGGAATTAAATTAATAAATTTCATGGAAATAAAAAAAAAACATGTTACTCGGAAGCTGAATTCCACGCTATTGCCCGTGCGACAGCTAAACTACACTGGGTACACAACTTGCTTCATGAACTCCACCAACTCCTCCTATGAAGCATCACACCCTCGACTACTATTTTGATCACCAACTCATCCAAAGTTAGCAACTTTCATGTTCACACATATCTCTACATATTTTTAACTCACCGATGACCTTATAAAACCCATGTTTCCTACTCGCTATTCGACATTTCTCTTCCCCGTTTCAAAACTTTTGCTCAATCGAGTCGGTAAAGATGAGTGGGTTGGATGGCATGGAGAGTTGTTTGAATTGTATCTTATTAGATCCGGGTACTTAAGATAGTTTTGCGCCCTACTGCTACTGGGTAGTCAACCTTGACTATCTCTATCTTACTTATTTTCTACATTCCTACACTCAAATACTGGATTGGTTTTGGTCAATAGCCAGCCTGAACCCTTCATACTCAACCACCATTAGACCATATGGTTTCAAAATTCCAAAATTTAGGACTATAATTCTAAATCTAGCCCTTCAAAAGTGTTTTTACATTAGTGGGGAGGTCCAAAAGTCCAAATTTCTAGAATTTGACATTAACTCATAATCCAGTTTAGTGTATATTTCATTATTCGTATTACAAAAAAAAAATTACTATTTTTATATAGATACTAATAATTAATTAAGACGAACATTTCGATATTTTTTTTAATCCTGACAAAAAAAATTGCAAATATGCCGTAATTAATGACGAAAACAACATTATTGGTTCAGATAGTCATGAATTCATCACATGCTTGTCAGAATGAGTTGTGCCATCAACTATTCATTCAACTTTAATCATAATGAATGGTGCAATCAACTGTTCATTCAGCTTTTATCATACTGAATTGTGTCATCAACTATTCATTCAACTTTAATCATAATGAATTGTGTCATCAACTGTTCATTCAACTTTGAACATTGGTGTAGAAGGAATCATATCGGGTTTCTATAAATGAACCACCAAACTTGGTCTCTGAACTCATCCACCATTCAACCTTATTTCTTGAAAATTACATTGATCCTCCATTCTCCTCTCTAGTCACCCAAAACTATTTCGCCTTCATGGATTGCCCTGATAGAGAAGTTTATGAGATGGAAAGAGAAGTTAGGCAAAGAGAAGCTGATGATAGGAAATGGGAGTACGTGTGTCACCTTGAGCGTGAACGCATGGAGATATTCACGATGTACGTGAACCATCATCACCAACATCAAGCAAGTGGATATCGTGGCAGTTCATCAACACAAAAACAGTGAGACGTAATAGGAAGACGGTCACAGGTGCTTGATGCAAGACTACTTCAACCCAAATCCAACCTACGATGCTAAGGCCTTCACAAGGAGATATCAGATGCCCCCTAGTTTATTCAACTGAGTCATGAACGATGTTGTTCAGTGTGATGACTACTTCAAGCAAGGGACAGATGTCGTGGTTCGTGACTCATTCTCCCCACATCAGAAGCTTACTATTGCGTTTCGCATGCTTACCTATGGATGCTCGGTAGACTCTTTGGATGAATCATGTCGAATGGCTTAGAGCACCGTACTGTTGTGTCTAAAGAAATTTTGTTCGGCTATCACCAACATTTATAGTGCTCAATACTTGTGTGCACCAAATGTAGATATTACGCGTCGCCTCCTTCATCATGCTGCACGACGTGGCTTTCCGCGTATGATTAGTTCTATTGACTGCATGCACTCGGAGTGGAAGAATTGTCCAACTGGTTGGGCAGGCCAATATACTGGACACAAGAAGAAACCAACCATTTTCCTCGAAGCTGTGGCGTCGTACATCACATGGATTTGACATGCCTTCTTTGAAACGCCTGGATCGAACGACGACATCAACACTCTAGAAGTGTTCCCATTATTCGATCAAGCAGTTCGACGACTGGTTCCTATGGTCAGTTATGAGGTAAATGGTAAAACGTATTATCAATGTTATTACTTGGATGATGGAAATTATCCTGAGTGGGCTACATTTGCAAAGACTATCAGCAATCCAAGTAACCAGAAGAAGAAGTTGTTTGCAAGGTGTCAAGAGGCTTACCGGAAGGATGTTGAGAGGGCCTTTGGCATACTTCAACAAAGATGGGCCTTTGTCAGGGGCCCTAGTCGTCTTTGAGATGTGCAAACACTTAGTAATATCACGTTAACCTGTATTATCATGCATAATATGATAGTGGAAGATCAGCGATACGAGTATGGGGATGGGGAAGAGGTGAACATTAAGTACGAGAGTAATCCAAATGTCACATGGGAGTAGGGGTGGGCATTTGATCGATTCGGTTTCGACCGAACTGAAATTATGAATACCGAGTCCCCGAATTCCCCCAAACCTCAAACCGAATTCGAACCAAATTATAATTCGGTTCGGTCGGTTTAAATCGAACTATAATTCGGTTCGGTTTTTCACACAAAACCGAATTTTGAAGCTACTTGTATTTTCTCACTTTTAAATTATTTTTCACCCCTAATATAAACAATAAATATCAATTATATGCATCATCAATGATAAAACCAAACTTTTCAACACATAAGTCATAAAACATTTCAAATATTTAAGTCTAAAAACAACTACAAACATAAAAATCCACCATTTGAAGCTTGTAATTATAGTATTTCGGTTTTTCAGTCGGAAATTTGGAAATTCGGTTCGGTTGAAAGAATCCTGATTTCCGAACTATCCATATTTTCCTTCCGAATTCCGAACCGAATAGCATTAATTCGGTTTTGGTTCGGTTTAATTTGGTTTTGGTTCGGTTCGATTCGGGTTTACCGAACCGTTTGCCCACCGCCCAACCCTACATGGGAGCCACCCGAACATAACATTCCTACTCTCATGGAGTAGATGGCGAGGCATAATAGGATTTGTGATCGATAAGGACATCAAGCATTGCAGAACTACTTGATTGAGCATTTGTGGACCATACATGGAGGAGAGTAGTCATGGGGTTTGTCAAAATAAAGAAAGTGGTCTAATGTATTTCCTAATGTATTTTATATATTTACTTGATTATTTCCTTTGTTTTCCTATGTATTTTCTATGTTTTCTTGATGTATTTTCCTATGTTATCTTAATGTATTTCCTTGTTATGTTGATGTATCTCCTTGTTATAAGTGAATAAGAAAGTATGTGCATTAGAAATTGAAGGAAATTGTACATAAAACATAAATCAACTATATGAAAATTACAATGAAAACCCTACATCAAACATACCACTACTACCTGAAAATTACACGAAAAAAGCGTTCATCAAACATACCACACTACTACATAAAGATTACATATCCTGATCATCTTGGTAAGAAGCCACAATGTCATCTTTTTGTCTCTGATACCTAGCCCAAGATCGAGGACTCATTTGAGAAAGATCCTTATTCATTATCATCATCCCATGCCTGTTTTTCTCCCTTAATTCCCTTGCTCTATCCCTTGCCTCTCTTTCAACTTCACGTTCCTCTCTAGTGAGTGCTAGCCTCATGTGTGTGTCGAATTATCCACCAAATTGGTATGTCCCACCTTTCCGAGGATGAATATGGAGTTCCTCTGTTCTTCTTCTTTTGCTTGTCCCGACCTTTGGGACGATTGATCACAAAAGGAGTAGCTTGAACGTCGGGACTATCACTCTCACCGGATGGGAAGCCCGATAAAGATCCACCCATTGGTGGAATGGGTGGCACGGGAGAAGTAAATTGTTGAATAAACTTTGGACAATGTTGACAAATCTCCCAACAATGTTGCAAATGGAAAGGCTTTCCGATGTCTGCCTTGTAAATTTCTTTAGCTCGTTGAACCTATACGATTTTAAAAATTATTTTTAAATAATATGAACAAGCTAATCAATTAACAAATTAACTGCATACTAATTCTTAATTGTACTTGACTCACCACATCATTGAGGTTTTCTCCACTCACTGGTGTCGCGCTTGCTCTCCTTGATGCTGCATTCCATGCACCACAATACTTGATTACGGTCTTCCATCGATTTTGTAGGCCGTCATCAGGACATGAAATCCCCATACTTCTCTTGGAAAATATGACCCCAACATGCCTCCAATATACACTTCCTGGCTGATAATGACTGAAGGAACCGTCTTCCAAAATTTCAATCCATGCATTGCACAAAATTTTATGTTCAAAGTCCTTCCAATCCAGCGAGCACTTGCTTTGAGACATAATCAGACGTTTGAGAGGAAGATATTTTTTATTTTTTATGGAAGATGATGAGTATCATAATTGATAGAGAAATTGGAGGAAAAAATGGAAGTGATGAAATAGAAGTATGAGAATTGGTTGTATATATAGAGAAATTTGGCAAAAACTAGTTGTGGAGGCTGAAAGAGTCATTGGGGAATAGTGTGGGTGTTGAAAGTTTTTTTTTTAATCAGACAACGGCTCTATTTAAAGGAAGGTCCATGCCTGGCGCGTGTGAGGAATGCAGGAGCAGGGTTGGCACTTGGCAGAGCGCGCCTGCTTTATACTCATCAAACTTTTTGATGAGTATGGGGCAGGGGAGGTCAAAACCATATCTGCCTTATACTCATCAAACTTTTTGCGTGTTTTACCCATACCCGCCTCATACCCAGTCAAAACGAGAATTCGCCGCGTTGACTGGGTCAAAAGTGGTCGAATACCCGCCACTATGAATTTGATTGTCATCCCTAATAATAGTCAGAAACAAAACTCAAACAGCCTCATCGCCCTATAAGAGTGAATAAAAGTGAGGCGGAAACTTTAGTTCTTAAAGTTAGACAGCATGCTGCGCCAAGGATTACAAGAAAAGTATGGCTATCACAATGAGCCCGAGAATCTGGTTTTGAAGAGTTGCTAAGATAAAAGTTAGCCTTGCTGGTGAAACAAATCACAAATGATACACATTGACACTGTCGAATCAATGATACACCAAATTCATCCGTCTACAAACTATTTCCACTTCCAACTAGAACCCCCTAGTCTAATCACCTCTTCGCCGCCGTCATTATCTCTTATAGGACCCCTCTCCGTTGCCGCATCACCTTTTTTCTCACCACTCAGATCGCCATACAGATCCTTTAGTTTCGCAAGATGGGTGGAGGTACTTATCTTCTTCTCCTTGTTTTCCTCCCGATCAAATGTTGTGGGGACTCCTCCCTGCATGCTTCGACTTCTGCTCCTGCTGCGACTGCGACTCCTACTCCGACTTCTATGACTACCGCTTCGATCCCTGTGATATCTGCTATCATCTCTGCTGCTCCTTTCATAATCCCTTCTACTTTCTCGGTCACCATAACTGGACCTCCGGTCATAATCGTACCGCCTCTCCCTATCTCTGTTTCTGTCTCTCTCCCTATCTCTGTCCCTGTCTCTATCCCTTTCCCTGTCCCGGTCCCGTTCCCTATCTGAAAGGTCTCTGTCACGGCTCTGGCTGTGACAGCTGCTGGGAGATCTACGTTGATCGTTGGTACTTCTCTCATATGCAACAGGTGGTGGTAGTGTTCGGCGAACAGGTGATGAGTCCCTAGTTGATGCACGGTGTGGAGCACGCTGACCAAATGAAACTGAAAGTGCAGCCTTCACAGAAGGCGGCCGACGAGCAGTTTCCTCTGAGCCATGGCGGCTATTATCCCCTGTTGAGCCTGATGATTTGGCGGGGAGTTTCATCTTTTCAAGATTAGACACCACCTGACGCATTACAGGGACAGGAACTCGGGGGAATAGGGTATCAAAGTAGTACTGCAGAAAATAGTTAAAATCGTATTCATTACATAATTCTGCCTCAGCATGGGATTATGATTCGAATGGAATAGAATAGAGGTGGAGGGTAAAGTAACCTACCTGTCCAAGGATCAGATCGCGAACATAAACACCCATGGTAGTTTTCCTTCCGCTGGATCCTGGAGAAAATTCCTAGCATGGAAGTACGAAAAAAGGTAAGAACAACAAGATGCTCTAGCACAAATAAAAAATAGTAGCTCTAAGTGATGAAGTCATGATGCAAGTAATTAAGAGAGCTGGTACAAGCATAGCAGAAGGCAAGTGCATATGTTCCTGAACATCCTAAAGGGAGGTTCTAGAGTTTTCAGCAAGGATCGGGAAACTCTAAGTGAACGAGACACTAAATAATTATTCAGGAAAGAAGCTCTTCAGCACATTACACTATCATCAATTCACGATGTAATATGAGTCATCTGGCATTCCTTTTCCAGCTTTTGGAGTTGAGAACTCGGCAACATGCCACATGATTGATATGAAGTTGCCATTCCGAAATCAATCTTAAGCTATGGTTAATTGGCAGTTGAACAATAAAAACATAATGTTCTCTGCAACCTCGGCCACTTAAAAAAAATGTTCTACCAAGTATCTTATGAAATAAGGCTAACAGAATCCTCTGCAGGGCAAGTGACAAGGTGAAACTGTAACTCAAAAGGGAAACATTAATCTAGTAGTTAGTTCAAATTATAACAGGAATCAAGGATGGCTGCACACTTTCATATTCAAGAAATAGCAGCTAAAAATTATCCACGTTTCCTAAAATGTCTGTTTAGACATCAATGTCACATTTGATAACCTCTTAGATAAACTCAATCATGTATTGACAAAATCCAAGCAGAAACGGAAACATTCATATCAAGATTGTCACAAGAAAGTACCTCATCATCTTCAATATATGGTTCATACCAGTTCCACAGTGTCTTTGGATCTGCAGCATATCTCAAGTACAGGAATCCAATCTGTAATCAAATTACAAGATACCAATTACACAACAGCTAAAGTAAACATGAAGTATGTATCTGCTACATGGTATACTTATGCTGCAGCAGACCATCAAGTATAGAGACGTTAGGATATCCAATTAATATAAGTGAATGCCATAAGCACATATGCAGGAGAAAGTCTCACAATTACTTAGTCTCAAGTGAACATGAGCATTAATTGATCCAGCTGACAAAGAGACAAATTTCAGGTTCTTGGTTTACACATGTCTGGAGTTAGCAACAGCAGATAGATTAGCAAGATGCTGGCCGAAAATAACAGATGGATTGATTAACCATTAGAAATTTTTAAGAGTGAGAAGAAGACAGACTCCCCAAACCTTGTATTGTGAACATCTGCTCAGCGTAACAATGGCAGCATTATGCAGAGGTGAGAACATCTAATCAACTAAAAGAAAGAAGGTCAATCTGGAGGTACATAATTAGCTAGGTGGAACAAGAATATGATCTGGCTTGCCAATGCATCATAATATCAAGAAAAAGAATGTGTTTGCCTTAGCAGGTTTTTTGTTCCTCACCCTTCCAACACAAAATAGCTAGATAGGTCGTTGTGTATTCTGAACAATTACAAGTACCAGTTACTTGTCATGGAACATAACGGTCTGGTGCTTGGGATGAAAAGAAAAATGTAAGGGTTAGAAGAATCCACCCAGAAAAGAAAACATGCAAAATGGATGAGAGAATTGCAACACATCGTTCACCATTTCCATAATAGAATGACTATCAAATACGCCATTCACTAAGGACTCATTAATCAAACAAGAAACATAAACAGAGAACTGGGGACCAAATTTATTAAACTGTAACTCGTCCCATTAAATACTCTGATTGCAACATAGTGGCACGAAGTATCTACAACCTTGTCAGGCTAATGGTGGAATGCTAATTACCCAATACTAGTGTCAGCTTGAGTTAAAACGTTCCTACACCCAAATGACTTACATTCTATAGAGGTTTCTGAATCAACTAGGCTGCTAAAAATTTCCCACACAAAATTGACTTACATTCTATTGAGGTTTCTGAATCAACTAGGCTGCTAAAAAGTTCCCACACAAAATTGACTTACATTCTATTGAGGTTTCTGGATCAACTTAGGCTGTTATCAAAAGTTGAACCCAGGGAACTTCTACATATCCTTACCAAACAGGACCATTAATGTGACTACAGTGCTAACTTCTTCAGCTTATCCAATTAATGAAGTCAGCACAAAAGGGTAGCTTCATAAAAAAAAAAAAAAAATAAGAGAACTGGGTTCTGCTATGAACCCCAACTTAAATTGAACAACCGGGTTGACCATGTAAACCAAATAAATGAGAGGAGAAGGTGTAGTCCCTCAGAGACAGCAACTAAGATAATAACATTAGTTACTACTGTAAGTACTCACAGTGTCTAAATTCAAGCAAAGGCGTCTATCCTACTGTTGCATAGGATAAATAATAGGAATTCAAATCATTCGGCAATTCTGAATTCTAACCAGAAAACAAATGGGAATAGCAACATTACCGCTCTAATATAAGGTGAATCTTTGTGCTTTAATAGGCCGTGCATCTGCTTGACTGTGAGTTTCATGGTAAAAAACTTGTATAGAAGACAAAAGGCTGTTGACGGCCCACGACAGTTCCCCGTCATCCATGGTTCCACATGGTCAACTTGATTGTAAATTTCATCAATCACTTCATGGTACGTCTTTAGCCTGTAAAGCTCTTTGAAATAATCGGAAGAGAGAATGTTCATACACAGGACCCTCTCCAAAAGCGAATCAATCGGCTTGCCGCTTGTTTGTACCTCCATCTTTCCTGATCACCCAAGTTACCTACAGATACAATACAAAACAAAACCAAATAAGCAATTATCGTCATTGAGCAACATCAGGAAAGCAAAATGTCTAAAACAGTTCCCACGGTGCCCAATCGCAATTGGCACAATAAAAGGCATTTACTTGGCATCCGCCAAGCTTTTAAACTAAAGCTATGGAATGCGCAGCGAAGGTTCGGAATTGAAAAACCCTAATTGTAACCTACAACGTAAATCTCACCAGCTCAAGCAGCGCCCTCCCTCGTGATCCTCGCGAAGGAGAAGGACAAGCTAGCTTAGAGGAGAGAGCAGATCTGGTGGATGCGGCGCTGAGGCTGTGCAGAAGAATGATTCGGAGAAGATAGAGGAGCGTCAAAAGATGAATCCACAGGGAAAATGAAGGCTCGGAACTTCGAGACCGATGGAGAAGGGAGAGGTGGCTTAAATTGCAGATTCAACGGCGTAACCCGTATAAGTTAGAAGCTGGTGATCTAAACGACAGCGTAAACATATTGGACGATGGTTATAGGTTTGACCAAGGTTGGTCAATCCACGGGTCGACCCCGATTGACTCGGCCCCGCCCAAAAAAAATGGACTACAAGCACTAGGGATGGCAATGGGGCGTGTTTGGGGCAGGTTTGCCTAAACCATCCCCATCCCCGCGTTCAAATATTTATATCCATACCCGCCCCATACCCATGCGGGGAAGGTTTTGCAAACCCATCCCCATACCCATGGGTTTCGGGTACCCATGGGTAATACCCGCCCCGTACATTCAACATTATAATACGGAATATTTTACATGTATACTTTCAATTATAACATTAAACACACCTACTATATCATGAAGTTTACAAAGAGACAATCATTTTTAATACGGTTCAAAGCATCTTATCCTAAAACATCCATTAATCCATATCAGAGTAGAGTACAATGTCATTCAAATCATTATTCTCTACTGTGATACATCTATTAAGTAATAATTAACTAACATAATCTTGTTACAAGGGGAAAAAGTGAAAGAGTGAAGGGAAAATTGAGACAAATAAATTAGATTTTGATTTGGGTGGTCACTTAATTGTATTTCTACTCTATACCCGTGGGCATGAGTTTGATTGCCATCCCTAACAAGCACCCATTGTAGCATCCGCCTACGGCCTAACCTATTCAAATTCGGGAAACGCGGACAGTTGGCCCGATAGAGCGGGTTGGCGGGCTTGGCCCTGTGTGACGCTGTCTAGTAAACCATTATTCATAACGGTCAACGAAATCGTCAAGACATAAATGACACAACTATTTTACGTCAGGATATTTTTGGAATATTGAATAGGTGGTGACTTAAATGAAATTCTTTATAGTTCGAATTTTGTAGTAGTATTAGCCCTAAAAAAGATAAGAATTGACATGGGAGTTGATAAAGGAGGGAAAGCGACAAAAGAGAAGTGTTCCTCCACCCCAAGTGCTATAGAAGGTCATATAGGAATGTCGGTCTATTTTAGGAAGAATGATTGGGTTTCTTGAGTTTTTTCCGAAGATCATATATATTTTTATGATTATATTATATTTTGTGGAACTTCTCTATCTTCTTAGCTTCGTATTTTACATGGGAGAGGAGGCGTTCTTTGTAAAATTAATGTCAATATGTAGGGGTGGCAGTTCGGTTATCGGTTAACCGAAATAAACACCCCCTTACCGAAAACGGACCGAAATAGGTTTCGGTTTCTCGGTTACCTCGGTTATCGGTTAATCGAACCACTTTTAAGATCAAAAACCATTTTGGCCAGCTTTCGATAACCGACCGAAGTTCGGTTACTTCTATTATCGGTTAGTGAATAACCGGCCAGTTATCAATTTAACCAGTCGGTTAACCGATAACCGGCAACCGAACTGCCACCCCTATCAATATGAGCATCGTGTGAACATTCATTGTAAGTGATGGGCATTATACCATTAATGAAACTAGGGTTACGATGCAAAACTTGTACTTTAAGGATTGTCCAACCCTACTTTAGGATTTGGGAGGTGACTCGTTAGCTACTCAACTACTTATCCCAACAGTAGGACAAGTCCAACCAACGATCATGTGTGGTATAGCGAAAGTAAGCTTTAATTATCAAACCGGGCTTCAAATCTACTATTACTTTGTGAACTATATTTAGGGATGGCAATGGGTCGGGTTGGGGCGGGTTTTGTCAAACCCAAACTCATGGGTTTATCTGCCAAAAAAATCCGGGGTAAAACTCGCTGGGTTTGAAGAACTCAAACCCAACCCAACCCGTTGGGTATCCGCGGGTTCATGGGTACCCATGGGTTTTTGTGGTAAAAAATTTACAATAACAAGTTTCTTTCAAAATAAAAGTTTAACATCAATTTTCTCATACAAATTATTCATACAAAAAAACACTAATCTAGAGCATACAAGCAAACCGCAAATGATCAATACAAATTGTTCAAAATTAAAGATAAACATTTATAAACCACAAGATTAATTGAAAGTTTCTTCCTCGTCAACTAATTTTCTTCACCCTCCACTCTATAATATCAACTTCATTCTAGACAATTAGAAAGAACAAATCTCCGTAAACTTAAAGAATATTAGTTGTTTAATCAAGATATATTATTTAGAATATTAAATATATCAGGAAAGTAATTATATGTGTGTGGGCGGGTACCCATGGGGCGGGTTTACCTAAACCCAAACCCAACCCAACCCGGTGAATAGTGTAGCGGGTTTAAACCCGAACCCGGCCCAAAACCCGTCAACACGGATTTTACCCGCGTTGACCGGGTTGGATCGGGTGGGTACCCGTGGGTTCGGGTTTTGCTGCCATCCCTAACTATATTGTTATCTAGCAAACCAAGGATTGAATTAAACTATCAACTGCAAAGCAAAGCAAGTAAAGTTTGATTGAAATCTAGTCCCGTTTGGCAAGCTCACCTAGCTACAAATTAGACCGATGATTGACGTTCCAAGCTTTCCAACTCAAGATTTATACCGCAGAGAATTCTAATCCCGTTTGGACTCCCTCTCGATTTATTCAAGCTCACCTAGAATGGACTATCCGAAGGGAGAATTTCCACATCCGACAAAATAGAACAACTAGGGTATGCTAAAATAGAACATTGTAGTCCGATTTAATACTCGATCCATCGACCTACGATGAAGAATATAGAAACTGCTCTAATCAACCTAATAAGATATACCTTAGGTTAATAGCAATAATTGGTAAGTTTGATCAATACACAAACCACATACATGAAAATACTTCAAATCTATATATAATCGAGAGTTCAAACAAGCAAATGAATCATTCAATCATCTAAATCTAACATACATGGCTATAGTTCTACAACACCCAAGTGAAATTGGGTTTAGCTCAAAGTGCGAGAAAGAGAGACAAACACAAATTCAAGAGAAGAAATCATCATTGGGGAGTAGGTTCCTCCTCTTAATCTTCAATCTCCAACCCTTGATGTTGAGATTAGAATCAAATTGAAGTTTGAAGCTCCAAATCACCACATAGGGATGTCTTCATCACTTTCTCACTCTACCAG
Organism: Linum tenue; assembly: GCA_946122785.1. NCBI lineage: Eukaryota > Viridiplantae > Streptophyta > Magnoliopsida > Malpighiales > Linaceae > Linum > Linum tenue. The sequence continues at coordinate 7,871,344 of CAMGYJ010000010.1, read as the reverse complement.
CCGCTTTCCACTTTCTCACTCTAAAGTCCTTAACTCAAATATGATTTCAGCTCCTAATCATAGTCAGAAGTGTCATATTAGGGATTAAATGACCGATGAAGCAATCACTCAGACCGATCATAATAATCGACTTTACCAAATGATACACTGTCAAGAAGAAATTTAATATATAATGTAAGTTCACAATTGAACAACTAAATAATAAAATAATACTACGATCCGCAGCAGAGCGCTGGTGTTTTTCTAGTAAGCATATAAATTCTATGTTTATCATTTAAACACACGAAGAATCATATTCTTCCAGGTGAGTGTGGAGAAGAAGAAAATATGTGATTGTTGTAGTACATGTTTATTGAAATGTCAACCACAGTGTCAGGTCGATGGACCTCTTTAGGGCACAATGTCGACAACATTGGTTTAAGATATGCATTCTCAATCCGGCGGCCTCTACTTTGAGAGGTTGATCAGTTAGTTCATATCATAATTTGCACAGTTTAATTTGGTGTTTTGATTTGCTTCTCCTAATGTCAGGTCGACCACTCTCTCGAATCGATCAACCTCTTTGGACAAAATGGTAGACATCTTCGTTGATATGGTCGATATTTTTGGATAAAATGATCTACCTTTTTGCTGATATGGTCAACCTCTTTGTTGGAATAGTCGATCTTTCTGCTTGTGAGTCCTTCACAAATGACTGACCAATGTAGGTAAATGATCGATCGTAATTTTTATTAGAATGGACATATTGATGTAAGTGATCAACCATAATTTTTTCCGATCAAACCATTTTTTTCAAGTCATCATAACTTGAAAATCACTGTATGCATATACCCTCAAATATATTCTAAGAATGAATGATTAAAAATGATTTAGTACGGTGATAAACTAACATTTTATCACCTTATCTTCTCTCGGAAGCCGTTAAACGCAGAAAAAAGGACGCGAAGCTGAAGTTGACCGTTCTGGATCCAGCTTCACTTCCATTCCACTCTCTCACTCCTCCAAAGCTCCGCTCACTTTCGCCATGGCTCCTCCAAAGCGTCACCCCACCGTTCTTCTACTATGCGGCGATTACGTGGAAGATTCCGAGGTAAATTTTCCCGATTAAAGCATTATCCATGTTCTTTAAGTTCCACCAAATGTCGCCGATGATGATTAGTTCGTTGGATTCTGCGTTTCTCTGCGTCTGATGATTCTTGTGTACCAGGCCATGGTTCCTTTTCAAGCTCTACAAGCTTTCGGAATCACAGTTCATGCCGTCTGTCCAGGCAAGAAGGCCGGCGAGTTTTGCCGAACTGCCGTCCATGAGCTCGGTAGTCATCAGGTTCCCTTCCCCACGACCTCTCTCGCTCCTTTCTTATTGTTTAATAGCTTGGTATGAGAGGCTAAAAGATTCATAAGAAGGGACGGAAGCTACGTATTCGTTGAGTTTTAGCTTGTGATTCTAACTTCCCCCGTAACTGCTGTAGCTATTGTTGCTATTGGGGATATCTTGTGTTGATTGCAAGAGCAGCGCCTGCAACGCAATAAGCAATTGGTTGAAACAAGCAGTATTTTTTAGGTTTCACTTGTGTAATCGTTTCCGTGACCGAGGTAAACCTCAACCTGGTACTGGTAAGGTGAATTGGGTGTTGTAGTGGGCTAGTGGCTACTGTATCATAGCATAGATTCACCCTGTAAAAAGATAACCCTCATTCGGTGCCAAGTCATAATTAGGCTTGCTGGCTGGGGATAGATCAAGTTTAAGTTCGAACGCTTCAGATGATGCATCCTGGTGTATGTTTGTACCTGGTTTAGGATTAGAGGTTGAGAAATCAAGTTGTATGTGGGCTTCAAGACTCACTTTCTTACAACCGTAGCTCATGTGCCAATGCAAGGGCAGGTCCAATTCGGAAACTTCTAATTTTTATACAGTTGCTTAAGGGTTGCGTTCTCAACTTCCAGGCATGTCCCAATAATAATTCATCCTTTCATCCATTCCCCTCCTTTCCATTCTGCAATCTCTTTCTCGGTTCCTTTTGACAGTTGTTACTGCCCTGGCTTTCATGCTATAAGTAGTCGATGATTCTACATTATTGCTTATTTTGTTATAGGTTCCCACCGTTCATTTCGTTATTGCAGACCTATACAGAGTCCCGTGGTCATAATTTCACTCTAAATGCCACATTCGGAGAAATTGATTATGGAAAGTATGATGGGCTTGTCTTACCTGGTGGACGTGCTCCAGAATATCTGGCAATGGACCAAACTGTGTTAGACTGTGTGAGGAAGTTCTCAGAGTCTGGAAAACCAATTGCCTCTATATGCCATGGACAATTGATCTTGGCATCTGCAGACATTGTAAAGGGTCGAAAATGTACCGCATTTCCTGCTGTGAAGCCAGTGTTGCTTGCCGCTGGTGCAGAATGGGTTGAGCCTCAAACCATGGCGACTTGTGTTGTTGATGGGAATATCATTACAGGGCCAACATATGCTGGACATCCAGAATTTATCAACCATTTGGTTAGAGAACTTGGAGGTGCAATAACTGGTGCTGATAAAAAGATCTTGTTTTTGTGTGGGGTAAGTTTCTTGATCGTGATGAAATGAATTGTGTCAGTTTCTCTGAGTTTTCAGGTGACTTATTCCTGAGTTTAGTTGGGATTCATGCAGGTCTTAGTGAAGTGACATATCATTAGGACATGTGGTCTTGTTGCCATCAGTTGAAAGTTTTGTTTCTTTTCTTCTGCAGGATTTTATGGAAGATTATGAGGTGATTGTTCCTTTTCAATCTCTTCAAGCTCTTGGGTGCCACGTTGATGCAGTTTGTCCTGACAAGAAAGCTGGGGATACATGCCCTACTGCCATCCACGATTTTGAAGGCGACCAGACTTACAGTGAGAAGCCTGGCCATACTTTCACTCTAACAGCCTCGTATGATGCGGTAGATGCCTCGAGTTATGATGCGCTTGTCATCCCTGGTGGTCGAGCTCCGGAATATTTGGCACTAGATGAGACTGTGATTGACTTGGTGAAGAAGTTCATGGAATCTAAGAAACCGGTTGCCTCCATCTGCCATGGACAACAGATCTTGGCTGCTGCAGGTGTTTTGAAGGTACGTTTTGGTGCAGATGTCGTCTACCTTAACCCATGCGTGAATTGCTGTGCATGCTCTGTCAGGCCTTTTCTCCCCCTTTTATAGTTGAATTTGTAATGGTTGAATGCGCAGGGAAGAAAGTGCACGGCTTACCCAGCTGTTAAGCTCAATGTCGTGCTGGCTGGAGCGGAGTGGCTGGAACCTGATCCAATTGATCGATGCTACACTGATGGTAACTTGATTACTGGAGCGGCGTGGCCAGGTCACCCAGAATTCATCTCCCAGCTGATGGCATTGCTTGGTATCCGTGTTTCATTCTAGTTGAGGTTCGCATATGTATCATGTATCCGGCGGACCTTGATGTCTGTTGATGCCCAAGTGTAACTTGAGAGAAAGCCATCACTGACCTGTTGTTTCAGTATACTATCCCTTGTCTGCTGTTTTTTCTCTCCCCTTTTTCACCCAGTACTTGAAGGAAGACGTTAACTATCTCTGGTGTGACTTTATTGCAAATGATGCCCAAAACTAGACAGAATGCTACGCAGTTTCTCCGGTAAAGCTGGTTATCACAACAATCTGTTCCGCCAAGAAAGGAAACGAGGCCCAACCTCACAACTGCGGAATATGGCAGAGAATCGACACCCTCCGGACAAAACTCATGAAGTTGAAAATGAACGCGAAGTGTTTGATAAATTACTTGCAAATCGACTGGCAACGGTTCTTCCACTAGTTATATGTAAAGCTCAGTCAGCATTTGTCAAAGATCGTTTAATAAGTGATAATATCTTAATGGCTTCAGAACTAGTCAAGGACCATCATAAAAAGAACATTTTTTTCGAGATGTGTGTTAAAAATCGATCTTATAAAGGCGTTTGATTTTGTGGACTGGGATTTTTTGTTCAAGGTTCTATTAGCAATGAATTTCCTAGCTGAGTTTGTTAGATTACTAGAAACTTGTGTCAGAACTCCAATATATTGAGTGTATGTTTTAATGGAGGGTTATGTGGCTATTTTTCTGCTTGCAAAGGGCTTAGGCAGGGTTATCTCTTATCGCATTACTTGTTCACTGTTGTGATGGAGTTTTTCTCCTGTCTTTTATACCATGCTGCTACAACCAATCAAGTGCCCTATCATCCTAGGTGTAAGACTTTAGAGATCTCCCACTTATGTTTTGCGGATGATCTCTTAGTCTTCACTAATGGATTAGTCAAAGGAGTTATGAGAGTTAGACGGTTGCTGGATGGGTTCTATAGGGATTCAGGACTGCGGTGTAACATAGAGAAATGTCAGCTGTTCTGTGCTGGTATACCTGAAGAAGAGAAGAGAAGAGAATGATATCGAGGGTGACGGGGTTTCCTCTGGGGGAATTGTATGTTCGTTACCTTGGTGTGCCTCTAATCACGGGTAAGCTTTCGTCCACTGACTGTAAGATGCTAGTGGATAAGATAACAACCTGTATTTCTACATGGTAAGCACATTTGTTGAGCTATGCGGGGCGATACAATTAATCTCCTCGGTCATCACTAGTACTAAAGGGTATAGAGAGAATCTGCAACCAGTTCTTATGGGGAGCTGGAAGTATGGAGAAGAGGAAAAGAGCATTGGTATCATGGGAAAAAGTGGCTCAGCTTAAAACAGAAGGGGGCTTAGGCATTAGGGACTTCAAAACATGGAACAAAGGCTGTGTCCTACGTCATCTCTGGAACCTATTGGCGGAGGTAGGGTCTTATGGGTGGCGTGGATACTGAAATACAAGGTTAAGCATAAAAAACGAAGATCTCAGATTGTGGAGAGCGGATCGAAATCGGTTCTATGGTCGGCAAATCAATACGACTACTCCGTCCCACCAAGCAGATCAGTGTTTACATTCACATCCAAACTAACACAAATTCAATCGTTCGAAACTAAGAATCTGCTAATGCATAGCCAAATTCCAACCATGAAGGCGAACAGAAAGCTTACAGATAACGAAACGAAATCCAGTCGGCAGCCTCAATTAAACTTTGTAAACCCAATCGTACGGCATATAGTCGCAAGAAACAGAGTACAGAGATTCAAATTCCAGGAATATAAGAAGGGACATGGGGGGATAAATCTAGAACTCGAGCTTGAGCTCTTCCTTCTCGGCGGCGGAGAGATAATGGAGGAGGTAAGGACTGATGCGGATGACGGCGACCCAGGCAGTGAACATAGCGGCGTGGACTTTCAGCTGCTTGTACGCCTCAGCCTTGTCCGGCTTCTTCATGAACATCCCGGGAAACATGGTTGGTTGAAGATCGGCGTCGCTTCGCTTCTCGAGTTCTTTTTTGCGCTGAGCCTTAAACCCTAACAGAGAGTAAGTAAATTGTGTAAAAGGGGGCCGAACCAGTATTTTATAACCTCCTGCCACCGCCTCTCCACGTCGATCCTCGACTTGGTTCCAAGACCAAGTGACTTCCGGCCCTTCGCCTTTTGTTCAACCTCGTTAAATTTTGGCAAAATACACTTTTATAACCGCAACTTTCGACATTTGTGGATTGTGACTGTCATAATTAGGGACGAGAACAAAAACCGAATCCGCGGGTACCAGACTCGGTCAACGCGAGTAAAGTCCGTGATGACGGATTTCAGGTCATGGTCGAGTTTAAACCCGTTACACTGTTCACCGGGTTGGGTGTGGATTAGATATACCCAACCCATTAATACAAACCCCCACTTATTTCGTCGCCGTACTCTCTCTAAACTCTACCTTAATTCTAATTTACTCCAATCTAACACTGACGACTCACATACCGCCTCCCCAGTCTCCACTATGCTCTCTCTCCCCCAAAACCCCCTCTCCTTCCCGATTCGACCTCCAATCGGCCAATCCTTCCCTGCTTCTCCCAGAAAGTTGACTATATGTTTTTTATAAGGGTGATATATGTTTGTTTTTTTTTTTTGATTAAGATACTACTTAAGGGATTCGAACTTGTGACCTCCAGATTCTAAACAAGTGGTATTACCACTAGGCCAAGCCCAAGGTATTGTTCCCTTTTTCTCAAAAGAAGTGGGAGGGATATATTAATAATTGAAATTGTACACACCATGTTTGTTGGTTTCCTGCTCTCTCACAAACAAAAAGAGAATGAACGGAAAAAAAAGATTTGTGTGATTTTATTTAGTGCAATTGTGTTCTTTTAACAAAGAATTGTGATTTGCTTGAATTTTCTATATTGATGTTCAATAATTTGTATGGATAATTTGTGATTTGTTTGAATTTTCTAGACTGATGTTTTATATTAAGGATAATTTATATGGGGGAATTGATGTTTGACTTTTATTTTGACAGGAACTTGTTATTGTAAATTTTTTACCACAAAACCCATGGGTACCCATGAACCCGCGGATAACCAGCGGGTTGGGTTAGGTTTGAGTTCTTTAAACCCAGTGGAGTTTACCCTCTCTTTTTTTTTTACGGATAAACCCATGGATTTAGGTTTGGGTTTAGAAAATCCCGAACCAACCCGACCAATTGCCATCCCTAGTTATAACGATAATTTTTTAAATACAAAAAATAGCCACTTCGTCCATCCCTTTAACGGTGTCACTTAACAGTATGACTGGACTGACGAAAACGCTCAGTTAGCGATATTTTGTTCCACCAGTCCACGTGGATTAACAAAAATAAAAATAAAAAAGCAAAATACACTTTCATAGCCCAAACTTTCACATTTGTGATAGTTATAACCACAACTTTTGAAATACATGAAATATCCACTTCTGTTCATCCCTTTAACTATATCACTTAACAGTTGACTGGAGAATAATGCCTTATTTCCCAAATTGTCGATTCATATTCCTAATCGCTAGATTGAAGAAGAAGAAGAAGAAGAAGAAGAAGAAGACCTCCAAACTTGGCAGAGTCTCAGAAAACGGCGATAAAGAGGCCAAGAAGGATGTTGGGAGGAAGCTCAACGGCGGTGCGAAGAAGAAACACCGGGGACGAAAGTGAAAGAGGAGACGGTGTCTCTGGTGGCGACAAGAGCTGATGGGTCGGGAAGGAAGGATGTGGCGGCTCGTAGTGCATTTATCCTTCCAATTTCTTGAAACTGTCGCGCCTGCGGTTGTTCTTATTTCCGGTGAAGCCCGATTCGTCACAATCAATTGGCCCAATTTTTGCATTCCCTATAAAACAGAACTCTAAGAACAAATCGAGGACAAGGCCACGACTGCTTCATGTATTTCAAAAGTTTGTATCGGAAATGACTAGATTTTTCAAACAACCATCAAAATTCTGTCATTTCGTGTATTTTGAAAGTTGTGGCTATAACTGTAATGTGAAAGTTGTGAATATATAAGTGTACTAGCTTATTACCCGGCCCATTGGCCGGATTACTATATGTTACCCACTTGTGGAATGGGAGAGAAAGCAAGTGAGAGTGAAGGGATTGGGATTCCACTTGATTAGGACCGACCCACTAATCCAATTCTTCCCAACCCGCCCCAACCTACAGGGTCAGAAAGAGTCAATAAGAAAATACGAACGGGGAGGATTAGTCATATATCTTGACTCTTTAGAAGTGGGTCAAATAGGATCAAGGTTGGGTGAGGGCAATTTTTAGCGCTAAGCAGAGTTCTGGGTTGAATACCTTTACTTAGGCCTAGAAATTGGTGCTGATGCACACTGCAGTTTTTATTATACCATCATCAATCATCATTGAATTAGTCCTGGGCATCCCTCCCCGTTGTCGGTCTGAATTCTAATGATGGCTTCATTCCTTGCACCAGCCAAATCAGCGAGTTGCCATCTCGAGCATGATTTGCCTATGTACAAATAATACAATTAGAATATGAAAATGAATTCAATGAAAAGGAAAAGAGAATTCTATCACATGCCAATAAATACACACATAATAGTTGAAGCTAAGTGAAAGTCATTACTCGCACATCAATTCTCAAAAATTACAGACTAAACATTGGCTAGAATGACACTGAAACTACCAAGAATCATGGACGAAACATGAAACTACCAATTTCTCCATACTACCCCGGGGTATAGTTAAAAATCTCAAATAACACAAGTTTAAATAAAAATACCAAACTCAAATATCTCAATATCTCAAACCGTAGCCCTAAACATGTGGGCAAAACTCAAATTGTCCAAAGGAAATGAATCTCCAGTCTTTAACTCTTAACCATAAGGTCTTAATAACTTGAAAAGTTCTTCGAAGCTTACTCTGACGCCTGACTCGACATCTCTCAACGACGATAGAGTTGAGCTCCTCTAGCTTGCTGATCGCGGACCGGCTGGTTTGTATTTCCTCCTCTACGATCTGGTGAGTGAATTGGGGTCAGTCTACGCCCTTACGATAAGATCTATAGTACTTTAGTATTCTTCTCTAAACACTTAACTTCAATTAGGGGAAGTTGTTTTGTACTTCCACTCTTAAAACTTATAACTCATAAAATTCTTCGGGAGTTAAAGTTAGTCTCCCTTCTTAAAGCTCAAAACTTTACTTAAATCTTTTGACTGACACGGGGATCCCTCACTAGCTAGTCCGGTTGCCAACTCATACGTATGAGAAGCCACCTAGGCTTTCCTTAAACTTAAACTTAGTTAGGGAAGTCGTAACGATTCATCCCCCTAACATCTTAAACTTATCGTGGTGGCTCTTCACCACGATTCTCAAGGGCATAACTGCTGCCCATCTTAAAAATCTCAAGAGCATAACTGCTGCTCTATCTCAACTGTCTCAAAAGGCAACGGACTGGCGCTAGTGACTAAAAACACTTAAAACGACTTCACCTTCTTGAAGGCGAGTTACTTCTTAAAAAGGACTTGCTTCTTAACTTTAACGATAACTTATAAACTTAAAGCTTAAATTTAAATAAGAACTCATGCAAATTCACATCAAGCATAGCTCAACACAATCACATATCATCAATCATAAGCACAATCAAACAACGACATTCACTTCATCAAAAATACCCAAAACTTGTAATTCTTGAAAGAACCGTAAGGCGTAGAATTTACCCCCTTTACACTCACCTGATCGTTCAAGTTGATCCACTTGGCTTCACGATTAATTAAGAATGCTTCTCAAGGTTCGTTCCTCCCCCGGTAGCGTGGTCTCGTACTCCCTATTTCCTTATACATTACCATATCCTCCAATTAAAAGTGAGCACAAAAGTAGATTGTAACAATTTCAGTTCCTATGTGGTAGATGGCTTCCAGTTATTTGGTCCCATGAACTAATTTCCCTACTGTATCTCCTTTCTTCCATTTTGTATGATGAGACACATTCCTCAACGTGTCCATTACCTAGGTCACCCACTTAGCTTCCTCAAACTTCCATGCCACCTCGTTTACCTAGTTGGACACCTATGTTTACAATTGCTTTAACAAGCTGAATTGTGCACTCATCCATGATCAGTACGTGTGCCACCTAAACATGTAATCCACGGAAAACCCCCCCACTCCACTTACTACTTCAAATCAAAGCATTACATCCACTGATTTCCATGTATATATCCTCCCGATTACTCATTATCATTTTGGCACAGCCCGAGGGAAGTAATTAATAATATCATAATCAACACAACCATGAAACCCAAATTGACGCATGAAGAAAGGATCCGAAAGCACAAGATGCTTACTCTGAAGGCCCAGCGATCCTCCACAGCACAGAGAAAGGCCACCGGCTGCAGTTTGGACGGGTTCCTGCTACTCTATCGATCGGCCTCGACCCTAGCGTCCACCACCACCTGCGTTCAACTCGATCGTACCCGGCTGATCATCGAGCTGCTGAGATGAGAGAAAAGGCTGGTGGGTTTATTCTTTATGCACGATAGGGGGTTGGGGAAGGGTTGAGGGCGGCGGATTCTCTGCTGCGGGAGGCTTGAGGTTTTCTTCGCTTGGGGGAAGGAAAGCAGAGAGGCGGCTGGTTTCTATTTGATGGCGTTTGGGAATAAAAGGAGAGCGGCTGGGGATTTAAGTTGTGGAGGGCGGCTGGGATGTAATTACATGAAGGGGCCGTTCGGCCCCAGGTCGAGTATACCCTTTTTTTTAATAATAATAATAATAATTGTTATTATTATCATTACTATTAATCCGCGATCGCAACTCCCAGTACGCCACTGTCAACCCAACCGATTACGTATCATGGTCGAACCATAATCCAAAATTCAGGGTGTTACAAAACAACTTGTCAAATTAAATAATCCTTATACTGAAACTACCTTCTAACTTGAAATAAGACATGATCACAGTTCATAGCTCTCTTCTCACTATGAATTGGTTGCAGCTCGTCCTTATCACTGCCTCTCAAGCTCAATTCAAACAAAATAGAGACCGTTATGTAAGATAACCATATTCTTACTGATCATAATTCCTTTCTTCACTCCATTTTTGTCGGAGAAAAGAGTTAACCCCCTCTCCTGCATTTCCCTTTCCCCCTCTCTTCTCCCTCTTCTTCACAAACCGATCCCTAAACCAGCAACAACAACACAAAAATAGCCTTCGCCTCTCCCGTCTCCATCTATTGAACGCGTTGGTGGCAAGACAAGACTGCAGAAGCAAAATTTTCTAAAATCAAACTAATTTTTTTGAAGCAGACTCAACCACGAAAAAAGAGTAAAGCAACAATGCAGTAGAACCCTAAATTTAACTACAATCAAGCACATATCAGCAAGATTTTCGATTTGTCTGAGAGTTAACTACACGGAGAGAACAATTGATGCATAATTGAAATGCTCCAAGCAAGTTGAAGGCAAACCATAACTTTAGAATTTGGTCATTATAATAACCTTCAAGTATTGATGCTTCTAAGAACTATCATGTCCAACCCCCACTTATACAACTACGTAGCCATAGTAATTAGTTGTATAATGAGAAATATTACAAAGAAAACTACATAAAAACCAATGTAAGTAAATATTAAAACTAACAACTGATAAAACTTAAAATCTCTCTATTGGTATAAATGTATCTATTAGTAACTACTATGCAATCGAGTATATATGATTTTTAGGCACTGAATAAGAAAAGTATAGATGGCTCACAAATGAAGACGTAGCAACTGAAGGTAGCACACAAAAACCAAAAATAGAAAAAGAGATAAGAAAAAAGGCGAGAAAAAGTCAAACAAAGAAAAAGCCCACATAGGAATACCTCGCTAGCTTTAGGGACTATCTGCCACAACAAACAACCTTCTTAAAAATCTAACACCCTGAGACATCAAACAAACCTCCCACGACACTAATGTATGACATTCCTATTGTCCAATAGGTTTGCCCAATTTAGACTTCTAAATAAATGGACTTTTCACCATTAAACCAAAACTCACAATCATTAACAGTTAATGCAACGACATACATTTCTGAGGCCAATCACAGCATTTAAGCATAATTTTTAGTTGAAAAGAACAACTAAGTATTTAGCTAAATGATATAGTAGAATGGACACAATCTGCTACCTACTAATGATATAAACGTGTACCGGTACCATCGTTGTATCCTGACTTGCTATTTGCAACGGGCACTTTGAAAGACAGCTGCATTTTAGAGAATAAACACCCATAAGGGCGTTACGAAACCAAGCTTAATCCAAAATCTTCATATTCCACTTCGAAGACTCCATTTTCAAAAATAAGAGAGTTTAACATGTCAAATCACTCATTTGAAAAATCTCAAACAACTATTAATCAATGCAATATAAAGGCACGTTTCAAATTATGTACTTGTAGGAATAATCCCAAATAATTATCAATTAATGCCCCAACTACTTAATGTGCAGAATAGCCCTGGAGCTGTGTTGTTGTTTGTGTTGGTCTACCTTCAAACATAACATAGTTGCATCACGAACCAAAGCAATTAAGCAAAAATCTTCATATTCCAAGTAGAATGACTCAATTCAATTTGGCCAACGCTTTATACATATTGTTTACCCCTGGACCTGTTGCACTTGCGCCTTCAAATCTTCGTGAACACAATACAATTGCGGAGAGGAGGCTGTCAACGGAATAAAAATTGTTAATTAAGTGAATCACCATACAACTAAACAAACGCGCTCTTCTTGATTAGCTATCAAAATAGTGGGGGTCGCTACAATCCATCGGTTGCCCCCTCTGCGCCTAAGTTGTAGATATTAGGTTTCAGTGTGAACTTTGAGTACATGAGGAGATATTTTGTAGTGGAGGAGATGACCCGGCGAGTAGAATAGGAAGATTTGGAGAGGCTGCGATGGGCAAAGCAGTTAAAATCGAGATTTTACCTAAAATCGAAAACTGGGGTAAAATCAAAATCGTATAATCGAATCGCAAAATCGTAGGATTTTAAGTACCATATAGAACATAGCATATAAGAATATTAATAAGGTAAATTATTAATATCACAAAGACACATAGCATTTAAAATGATAATTCGGAAGATTTTTTTTCCATAAGATAATTCTCAAGATTAATGTTCCAAATTCACTATTTTAATTGTTATTTAATGTGTAACTCAAAATAATTCATGATGAAGGGATATAGTTCATGGGTTTGGCTCTTATTTTCATGTTATGTCTAGGTTGTTTAACTCAAAGTAATATTTCGACATCGTCTACTAAGTATGATTTAAAACTAAAAATAATTGAACTCCAATAAAATAAGTAATGTTAGTGGCTTGGTACAAATATATTCATTAATAAATTAATTAGATAATAATGATGTTAGTTCTTACATACTTCCAATATTAGGACAGGTGTTTTACCAATAAGTTAAATGGGGTGAAGGGAAAGAGATTAACCGAACCCTAATTTGGTTATCTTTATTATTTTTGAATATTTTTCTAATAGAAAAATATCTGAGAAGATTCCATTGCCATTTCCGCTGAAACAGTTATACTTATTTTAAATTGGCTCAAACCACCTATTTTGTTCTCTTACGATCAAAATCCCGATTTCGGTACTATTTTACGATTTTAACGATTTTAGTCCCGATTTTAAGGTCCACCGATTTTATAGTAAAATCAAGATCGGAATCCCTAAGTAAAATTCTAAAATCCTACGATTTTACAATCAAAATCCCGAATTTGACTGCATTGGCGATGGGTGCACGATTAGTGGGCCAAATAACAGTTTGGGCCCGTTTAAATGAAAACATATTTTTACTTTCGTGCTCAACAGACCGACCGCACTGGCATCTTCTAAATTTACCCCTAAAAAATTGCTCTGTACGCATCAAATTTGAAATGGAATCCCTCTTTTCTCATTTCACATTTCACATTTATATGATGTGTAGATTGTGATGAGTGTAGATGTAGACTTGTCATTGTCCTACAAATTCATTAACATGCCAAAAAGTGGAGAAATGAGCCACCCTATTAAACACAATCTTGTATAATGATCATTGGATCCAATCATGCCATATTATGAAGAAGTTTAAAATGTAGCGGTTATCCCGACTAAAACATTAAAAGAACCAGTCTCATATAGTTTGCACAAAGATATAATTTCTCCATAGTAATTCTGAAAAATAATATTAATTTAAGAAGTCGATATTGCTTCTACATGTTTAATATTGCAATTCGATATGCAATATTCGAACCAGTGATATTTGGGCTGCAATTTTAGGGTTATTGTATATTTATAAAATAGATAGAAATTTAAATTAAGTATTAAACTACAACTAAAATAATCAAAGTATTAAAACACCAAATAAGTACTTACGGGAGATTCAGTGGCCAACTAATCGTTAAAAAAGTCATATGATTTTCATAATTTAGGTTCGTGTATGTTTGAATTTAAATAGATACAACAAATATACTTAGTGTGATTGGTTATGATCCTTGCTTGCTTTTAAAGAGACCAAGGTTCAAATCCCAGTTCATGCCTTTTTTATGAATAAATAATTAAATAAGAAAATAAGCAATTGTGAAGACCAAAATGTCCTTCCTATAATCACTCTCGTTGCAGGAAATTTGAAATGGAGCAACAGTTTTCATCATTCGGCTTTTATTTATTATCTAGATTTTAATATTTGTAAAGTTAATTATTGCGTGTCATCGTGGTAAGTGAGTAAGGAAGGCTGATTTCTGCTAACAGTAATAGAGGAGTAGCTTTTAGGGGTGTTCAAATGGTTACCATGGTTATAACCAAACCAAATAAGGCTAAATTCCATTAACCATGGAATACAATATCATAACCAAACCGTCCAAACTAATACAACAACCAAATTAACCAAACTAAAGTTTAATCGGTTTGGTTAATTGGTTAACCAGATTAACCAATATAAAATCATATTATCATTGAAGATGAAAATTTTCCGGTTAATGCAACAATTCGTAATTAATATAATGAATAAAACATAACAATCAACACGTAGTTATAGTTGACCCTTAAAAAAATACATGCAACTAAAACAATTATCTTACGATTAGTATAGAAGTATTCACCTAACAAAATTTTATGACAATGGTATGGGTTAATGAATTGTTGTGTTTGTGTTAATTGACTTAGTCTCTTAGCAATTATCATAGGATGGAAATGACCTTCCTTTCAAGTTTTCATCCATCATAATGTATGAAATTTATCTAAATTAGGCGTCCGTATGTTGTGGTCTACAGTTTACATATACAAATATACACTATATGAGCAATATTGAGCTTTATATTTTATGAGTCTAAAAGGGATGAACGTTAACTCTTGAGTGGTTATGCAAAGTATTAAGTACTAGCTTATTACCCGGCCCGTTGGCCGGATTACTGTATGTTACCCACTTGTGGAATGGGAGAGAAAGCAAGTGAGAGTGAAGGAATTGAGATTCCACTTGATTAGGACCGACCCACTAATCCAATTCTTCCCGACCCGCCCCAACCTACAGGGTCAGAAAGCGTCAATAAGAAAATACGAACGGGGAGGATTAGTCATATATCTTGACTCTTCAGAAGTGGGTCAAACAGGATCAAGGTTGGGTGAGGGCAATTTTTAGCGCTAAGCAGAGTTCTGGGTTGAATACCTTTACTTAGGCCTAGAAATTGGTGCTGATGCAGACTGCAGTTTTTATTATACCATCATCAATCATCATTGAATTAGTCCTGGGCATCCCTCCCCGTTGTCGGTCTGAATTCTAATGATGGCTTCATTCCTTGCACCAGCCATATCAGCGAGTTGCCATCTCGAGCATGATTTGCCTATGTACAAATAATACAATTAGAGTATGAAAATGAATTCAATGAAAAGGAAAAGAGAATTCTATCACATGCCAATAAATACACACATAATAGTTGAAGATAAGTGAAAGTTATTACTCGCACATCAATTTTCAAAAATTACAGACTAAACATTGGCTAGAATGGCACTGAAACTACCAAGAATCATGGACGAAACAACTTGTCAAATTAAATAATCCTTATACTGAAACTACCTTCTAACTTGAAATAAGACATGATCACAGTTCATAGCTCTCTTCTCACTATGAATTGGTTGCAGCTCGTCCTTATCACTGCCTCTCAAGCTCAATTCAAACAAAATAGAGACCGTTATGTAAGATAACCATATTCTTACTGATCATAATTCCTTTCTTCACTCCATTTTTGTCGGAGAAAAGAGTTAACCCCCTCTCCTGCATTTCCCTTTCCCCCTCTCTTCTCCCTCTTCTTCACAAACCGATCCCTAAACCAGCAACAACAACACAAAAATAGCCTTCGCCTCTCCCGTCTCCATCTATTGGTGGCAAGACAAGACTGCTGAAGCAAAATTTTCTAAAATCAAACTAATTTTTTTGAAGCAGACTCAACCACGAAAAAAGAGTAAAGCAACAATGCAGTAGAACCCTAAATTTAACTACAATCAAGCACATATCAGCAAGATTTTCGATTTGTCTGAGAGTTAACTACACGGAGAGAACAATTGATGCATAATTGAAATGCTCCAAGCAAGTTGAAGGCAAACCATAACTTTAGAATTTGGTCATTATAATAACCTTCAAGTATTGATGCTTCTAAGAACTATCATGTCAAACCCCCACTTATACAACTATGTAGCCATAGTAATTAGTTGTATAATGAGAAATATTACAAAGAAAACTACATAAACAACCAATGTAAGTAAATATTAAAACTAACAACTGATAAAACTTAAAATCTCTCTATTGGTATAAATGTATCTATTAGTAACTACTATGCAATCGAGTATATATGATTTTTAGGCACTGAATAAGAAAAGTATAGATGGCTCACAAATGAAGACGTAGCAACTGAAGATAGCACACAAAAACCAAAAATAGAAAAAGAGATAAGAAAAAAGGCGAGAAAAAGTCAAACAAAGAAAAAACCCACATAGGAATACCTCGCTATCTTTAGGGACTCTCTGCCACAACAAACAACCTTCTTAAAAATCTAACACCCTGAGACATCAAACAAACCTCCCACGACACTAATGTATGGCATTCCTATTGTCCAATAGGTTTGCCCAATTTAGACTTCTAAATAAATGGACTTTTCACCATTAAACCAAAACTCACAATCATTAACAGTTAATGCAAAGACATACATTTCTGAGGCCAATCACAGCATTTAAGCATAATTTTTAGTTGAAAAGAACAACTAAGTATTTAGCTAAATGATATAGTAGAATGGACACAATCTGCTACCTACTAATGATATAAACGTGTACCGGTACCATCGTTGTATCCTGACTTGCTATTTGCAACGGGCACTTTGAAAGACAGCTGCATTTTAGAGAATAAACACCCATAAGGGCGTTACGAAACCAAGCTTAATCCAAAATCTTCATATTCCACTTCGAAGACTCAATTTTCAAAAATAAGAGAGTTTAACATGTCAAATCACTCATTTGAAAAATCTCAAACAACTATTAATCAATGCAATATAAAGGCACGTTCCAAATTATGTACTTGTAGGAATAATCCCAAATAATTATCAATTAATGCCCCAACTACCTAATGTGCAGAATAGCCCTGGAGCTGTGCTGTTGTTTGCGTTGGTCTACCTTCAAACATAACATAGTTGCATCACGAACCAAAGCAATTAAGCAAAAATCTTCATATTCCAAGTAGAATGACTCAATTCAATTTGGCCAACGCTTTATACATATTGTTTACCCCTGGACCTGTTGCACTTGCGCCTTCAGATCTTCGTGAACACAATACAATTGCGGAGAGGAGGCTGTCACCGGAATAAAAATTGTTAATTAAGTCAATCACCATACAACTAAACAAACGCGCTCTTCTTGATTAGCTATCAAAATAGTGGGGGTTGCTACAATCCATCGGTTGCTCCCTCTGCGCCTAAAATGTAGATATTAGGTTTCAGTGAGAACTTTGAGTATATGAGGAGATATTTTGTAGTGGAGGAGATGACCCGGCGAGTAGAATAGGAAGATTTGGAGAGGCTGCGATGGGCAAAACAGTTAAAATCGAGATTTTACCTAAAATCGAAAACTGGGGTAAAATCAAAATCGTATAATCGAATCGTAAAATCGTAGGATTTTAAGTACCATATAGAACATAGCATATAAGAATATTAATAAGGTAAATTATTAATATCACAAAGACACCTAGCATTTAAAATGATAATTCAGAAGATTTTTTTTCCATAAGATAATTCTCAAGATTAATGTTCCAAAATCACTATTTTAATTGTTATTTAATGTGTAACTCAAAATAATTCATGATGAAGGGATATAGTTCATGGGTTTGGCTCTTATTTTCATGTTATGTCTAGGTTGTTTAACTCAAAGTAATATTTCGACATCGTCTACTAAGTATGATTTAAAACTAAAAATAATTGAACTCCAATAAAATAAGTAATGTTAGTGGCTTGGTACAAATATATTCATTAATAAATTAATTAGTTAATAATGATGTTAGTTCTTACATACTTTCCAATATTAGGACAGGTGTTTTACCAATAAGTTAAATAGGGTGAAGGGAAAGAGATTAACCGAACCCTAATTTGGTTATTTTATTATTTTTGAATATTTTTCTAATAGAAAAATATCTGAGAAGATTCCATTGCCCTTTCCGCTGAAACAGTTATACTTATTTTAAATTGGCTCAAACCACCTATTTTGTTCTCTTACGATCAAAATCCCCGATTTCGGTACTATTTTACGATTTTAACAATTTTAGTCCCGATTTTAAACGATTTTAAGGTCCACCGATTTTATAGTAAAATCAAGATCGGAATCCCTAAGTAAAATCCTAAAATCCTACGATTTTACGATCAAAATCTCGAATTTGACTACATTGGCGATGGGTGCACGATTAGTGGGCCAAATAACAGTTGGGCCCGTTTAAATGAAACATATTTTACTTTCGTGCTCAACAGACCGACCGCACTGGCATCTTCTAAATTTACCCCTAAAAAATTGCTTTTGTACGCATCAAAATTTGAAATGGAATCTCTCTTTTCTCATTTCACATTTCACATTTATATGATGTGTAGATTGTGATGAGTGTAGATGTAGACCTGTCATTGTCCTACAAATTCATTAACACGCCAAAAAAGTGGTGAAATGAGCCACCCTATTAACACAATCTTGTATAATGATCATTGGATCCAATCATGCCAGATTATGAAGAAGTTTAAAATGTAGCGGTTATCCCGACTAAAACATTAAAAGAACCAGTCTCATATAGTTTGCACAAATATATAATTTCTCCATAGTAATTCTGAAAAATAATATTAATTTAAGAAGTCGATATTGCTTCTACATGTTTAATATTGCAATTCGATATGCAATATTCGAACCAATGATATTTGGGCTGCAATTTTAGGGTTATTGTATATTTATAAAATAGATAGAAATTTAAATTAAGTATTAAACTACAACTAAAATAATCAAAGTATTAAAACACCAAATAAGTACTTACGGGAGATTCAGTGGCCAACTAATCGTTAAAAAAGTCATATGATTTTCATAATTTAGGTTTGTGTATGTTTGAATTTAAATAGATACAACAAATATACTTAGTGTGATTGGTTATGATCCTTGCTTGCCTTTAAAGAGACCAAGGTTCAAATCCTAGTGCATGCCTTTTTTATGAATAAATAAATAAGAAAATAAGCAATTGTGAAGACCAAAATATCCTTCCTATAATCACTCTCGTTGCAGGAAATTTGAAATGGAGCAACAGTTTTCATCATTCGGCTTTTATTTATTATCTAGATGTGTATATAATATATGTTACATATATGACTAATTACTTAACTGGTTAATTTGGTTTGACTGGTTAGGAGTGTCCCAAACCAAACCACCTAGACCAAACAAGCTAAAAACTTTAACCAAACCAAACCAATTAACCAAATTAACCAAACCAAATTATCCAAATAGTACTGGTTAAAACGGTTACCACGGTAACCAAACCGTTTGAACACCCCTAGTAGCTTTAGCCAGAGCTAGCCCTGAGTTTGTCTCTCCTTGGTAAAACAATGTGTAAAGTTGGAATCGGCTAGAAACTCAATATGCTTATTGACTATTCACTGGATCAATAGGAAGACCGTTATTAGAATTGGCTATATATTTTTAACAATTTAATCATGGACCATTAGAACAATAATAAACACAGCTTTTGATAGGATTAAATAATTTTAATCGCTATAGCCTCTCCAACGAATATGCCGCGAGCCATGTCCTAGTTATTTTTAGAAGAAGGCACCAAAACTGTATTTGTTGTCAAGCCGGTGGCATATAGTGGCCGGTATAACAGAGTTCAACCGATGATGGTTCAAAACTCATCATTGATTTTTGAAATCTAAACAAAATGGCGTTGTTTTGGTGATTTTAATTAAAAAGTAATCATTCTTATTTATTTCTCGAATTTAAAAGTTAAATGTTGATATTATTTGTTGGATTCAAATATGAATGTGTAGATATTAATGTTATTTGTTGGATTCATATATGAATGTATAGATGATCCTGGCTCAGGATGAACGATGGCAACATGCTTAACACATGCAAGTTGGACGGGGTTTATGTAAATATTATATTTAAATATGAGAATTTTTATTTTGTTTGAAATGCTGTATTTTATTTAAATATGTCTTCACTGTATCGTTCCAAGTTCATCAGATGCCCCGAAGGAATGTAGTTTATTTAAATATGGATGCATATTTTAGAGATATAGTCACCATATATATATGGTGGCTACTTCGGTGCACTCAGTGCACCCAACTCTAAAAGCGTCCATAATACATCAAATTTTGAACTTTAATTAGTACTCTCAATATAATATGATGATATGACATAGAATCATAACAAATCAATCCATTACCCTAACCCCTTAACCTTCAATTTTGAATCCCAACCCAAAATCCCAAATTGTAAACCTAAACCCTAACCCTAAATCCCTAAATCCTAAATCCTTCACATTAAAGTAAATTTTGAATGAATTTTTTTAAAATTCATGTGCTTCTTGTTCATAATATCATAAGCAACAATTGATACCGTTTTGACATGAATCGCATGGTCAGAATGACAATTATGAGGCGAGTGCACTGAGTGCACCCGAAAAAGTGGGTGCACCGAATATGCCACCATATATATATGGTGACGTTTTCGGTGCACTCACTTTTTTGGGTGCATTCAGTGCACTCACTTCATAACCGCCATTTTAAACATGCGATTTATGTCAAAATGATGTCAATCATCACTTACGATGCCATGAACAATAACGCACATGAATTTGCACAAAAACCATTAAAGATTTACTTTAATTTGAAAGATTTAGAGTTTAAAGATTTAGGGTTAGGGTTAGGGTTTACAACTTGGGTTTAGGGATAGAACTCAAAATTGGAGGTCTAGAGCTTAGGGTAATCCGCTAATTAGTTGTTATCATATGTTATATCATCATATGAAACTAATTCTAAAAATTAAAATTCAAAATTCGACACCTTAATACTAGTTTTTGAGTTGGGTGCACTGAACGCACTCATTTTTGTGAGTGCACCGAAGTAGTCATCATATATATATATGGGCAGTTCTAGGGTGCCCAGGGCAAAATCCGGGGTACGGGTAACCAGGGGCAAGGAAAATTACCAAAAGCATCACGAAGCGTTTAAGCGTTTTTCATTGGACTTCAACCTAACTGTACCCAGTTTAATTATATCGATTAAGAGGTTAAAACCTATCGATACGACCCGCCGCCCTAACCAATTTCTAGTCCCTCATTCGTCTTGGAGGGGATGTCCCCTCTTAGTTCGAAGTTCGAACATAATCCTTTTATCATCGTTTCTGAAATCTGAAATCTGAAATCCTTTTTATAATTTGATCGACATTCGATTTAGCTCCCAATCCAATATCAAATCCCCAACATCATCATGTTTTGAACCCCAAATCTATGTATCCACGTTCGAAGAGAAGATCCTTTTTCAATCTAAAATCCCCACATAATCATCATTTTGAACCACAAATCCTTGTATCCACAATCGACGTTTTGTTCTTCGCCATTTTATTTCCGACCGGAATCAAAAATCTCCACATAATCATCGTTTCCTTGTATCCACAATCGACTTTTTGTTCTTCGCCATTATATTTCCCACCGGAATTTACACAAATTGAAGATGAAATAAGCAACACAGTCTTCGACCTAATTGAGGAAGAAGATGAAGAAGACAAGATTTGATTCGAATCGGATGGAGAGGTCGCCTTAACTTGTGTTTATGTATTAGCGGTGCGTTTAGGACAAAGTCTAGTTCGGCTTTTAAATTCCCTTCAAAAGTGGGCTTGTGTACATGATCCGGATTGTGAAGAGGTTGGGCTTTTATTTACATCTGCGCCTGCTTCTGCTTCTGCTTCTAAATCCTGATCATATCTTGCGTTCACGCAATTTAAACACAA